>CM062817.1:1037400517-1038103076 GCA_031772625.1 Pinus tabuliformis | reverse complement strand
GGAAAGTGGTGTGAGTTCCATAAGATCTCCACTCACAACACGTGTGAGTGTCGGGCCCTAGCATCTGTCTTTGGTCGGCCAAGCTGTTGTTGGGAAAAGTATCCAATACGGAATGACCCTATCCCACTCTAAGGGTGATAGTACCTCAGCAACAATCAAAGCAAAGCTATTTGAGATTACTTCTTTATGAGATGTAAGAGAGAGGAGGAAGAGATCCACTAACCGATGTCTTCCGCTAATGATTGATCCAATCTTCTCTCTTTGCTGCTTGCTCCCAGCTCCTTGCTCTTTCACTGGCCCAGCTACACCAAGATCCTGCAAAATAACAAGAGAGGGAAACTACAAGAAGCATACATTCATAATTGATTCAAGGATTAGAATAAATCAAATACACAAGTATAACAACACATCATTGAGACACATGCATATAGAAGAACCTCAAATGCTTTATTAATGGAAGAAGTAAAGTTCAGGAAGTGATACAACCATAAAAGGCCCAATCCAGCATCACCTCCCAGTAGAAAGAAATCTCCTCTTCACCTCCTTCAAGCAAATCACCCAATAGTTCTATACTCAAACCAACAACACTTCCTTACATTCACAAGATTCCAGCCTCTCTAGACCTCATGAGAGAGCTCTATATATAGGAGTTTGGAGAGAAAGGATGAGTCAGCTTGAGGCGGCATGAAGCTGACTAGTGTCCTCTCCCACTTCAGTTATTCTTCAGTTCTTGAGTCCACTTGGAGGTTCTTGCTTCCACTTGGAGATCTAGACCCTCTTACTCATCACTAGGCGAATTCTCTGATCCAAGTGTCATTTTGGAAGCTTCCTGGGCATTGACACCTTGAGGAATGACTGTGCCACTTGGCCAAACTCGCCCAGCGCAGGTAGCCTTCTTTGCAGTTGACATTCAGCGCAGGTACACAGTGGAGCAGTTGACATTCAGCACAGATGCTCAGTGGAGCAGTTGACATGATCCAGAATTAGCTTGTTTTTGAGTGTTTTCAGGTGGAGAACTGATATTTCAGTGCTGTGGTTTGCTGACCTTGTTCCTCTAGGGGTAGGAACAACATGTTTAGGGACTTTGGATCCCTTAGATTATTGAAATTTCATGCTTCATGCTGTAAGGCACAAAAATGTCTATAACAGTTGCCCCCTAAAGTATGAGGTCGTTTATCGGGTGAAATGCTTTATCAGGAGGATCCGAAGTTCATTCAATCGCTGAGAGGTGACCTGTAATAAAATACAATACAATACATTATTTTTCATTCTGCTTTCATGATCTAGCTGAGGCAGGCATTCCCATGCTCAGCTTTATAAATTCATTTTAGTACATAGAACAGATGATCGTCTGATGGTAGACTGATAATTCTCTGCTGAAATTATCATCCTTTGAGTAGGATGATCATCTGCTGCAATGATGTACATGTCAAATGTCTTTATGTTTCCTGAATATATATCGCAGCCCGGATGGATGAAACTAGATCCGGGGTCTTCAAACTCGTTCGATCTTCACTCTAAGTACAAGTCGATCCATGTGAGAATTGCGCTGAAGTCGAACATGGAAAGACATCGCTTGATTACCGGTCAATGATGTAAACCGTTAACAAGCGCGAGCAGAATCATCGATAATGATAATGACCCTCAAGGTACTGCAGTACAATTCACGTGGTGTGAATAAAGGACTTGGCGTCGAACACCACGCAAAATCTTCTGGTCGAAGGTCATTGATGTATACCTATCGCCGGAAGTGAGAAACTTGCCATTGAGGCATGCAAGCTTCAAAGTACTGAGGGGGTTGTTCCTAGATCAACTTCTTGGATAATGAGCTGAAGTCGACAAGAAGCGATCCGTCAAAGGAGGGCCTTAATGAATCCCACATCAGTGACACGGAACGGAGCTAATGATTTTAGCGGAGGTGAAAACAATCTGTGACATGTGATTCAGGGTGGCGATCATGGGTGGATGAAGGATAATGTATGGCAGTGGATGGGACACGGTTGACTCTTTCTGAACAACATCTCTTGAACATATAACGACACTGATGTGATGGATTGGTAGCATTACCCCAAATGTCGATGGTTTGGCGAAGACCATGGTGATGAGACCGGTGAATGAAACAACCCAACCCGATGTGATACGGAGGAAAAGTGTCATGTTCAAGAGCGACTTGCTACCATTAAAGCTTTGAGGTTCTCCCAATTTTTCCCCAGTCATTTCTGACCAGTACCTCTTTATTTTTGTCAAGCTCGAGGAGGATAACATATGCTTGTTCTATAACCTGCCCTTCGGGCAAGCCCATCGCTATGTTTTAACGAGCCTAGCGATAGGGAAACTCGTTCTCGTCTAAAGACAAGTTTGTCGCTATTTAATCATTTTAACGAGTCTAACGACAAGGAAAACTCGGTCCTTTTCATTTTTAGAGAGTCTGAAAAGGTACAGAAAGTTAACTCCAAAATTCCTTTTTCGTCATCTAATCCCTTAAGTCCGAAAAAGTATAAAACAATACAGAAAGGATGAGTTTTCGATAATTTTAACGAGCCGAATAAAACAAGCGCTCGACCTTTTTGTGTAATAATCCCTCAGGTCCAAAAAGATTAAAATCTAGAAGAGGGATAGCTCTTCCGGTCACTTTTAACCAGCTGGAAGGCCAAAACTCGGCAAACTTTTCATATTTTACGAGTCAGATGAAAAGAGCTCAAAGAAGACTCGTCTTTTGAGGAACGAGTGATAAACAAGGATAGCAGCAGATTCCAGGTACAGGTTGGAATTTTCCAATCACGGCAGTGTTACAAGGATGGCTAGGTGAAATCACTCTTCGCAGTTGTTCCTCAAAATGGGTAAACAATCATATGGAGGTGAACGATCGGCCAAATGGAATGGAGGTGGCAGGTGCAAAACATGACCAAGGCTTTTTATGGCTAATAAATTTACGATCACAATGGTTATTTACCGGAATAGGTTCATTTTTTAATGAGCTTAAACTCTGGAGGAAACCCTTGCTCAATCTTATGTTTATTTTTTAACGAGCATGAACTATGTGCTAAAACTGCTCGAATCTCGCTTTTCTATTTTTTAACGAGCATAAATTCCGCGGTAAAACTGCTCGATATACCAGTCATAAGATAAGAAATGTCTCCTGTGAGATAGCTATTTTTTATGGAGCTTTATCTCATGAAGCTATGCTCCTTCTCATCCTTTCTTTATGCAAGTTAGGAAATGACTAATCCTACGAGTTTAAAGGGTTAGACCTACAGGTTTAAAGGGAGGACCTAAAAACTTAAAAAATAAATAGTCATCCCTTGCTTGCACTCCAAAAGGTTTGCATGCCCCTAGGTATAAAGTACAATTTCAAGGCTGCCCCTACTTATCCGATAAAACATTTGTTTTAAAGGGTGAGGCTTGCCTCTTTCTGGTTACCCAAAGATTGTTTTGTTAACACCATCAAACGAAAACATTTCCTCGGCACTGTCTACCGAAGCAGACAATGGTGAATGACCTTTGTCAAACAAGTAACCTTAACAAAAGAATCCTATTCTAGAACAACCCCTCTTCCATCCATGGACGGGGTACGGACTAGTCATATTCTTTCGCGGAAATTCTACCTTATACCCAAGGTTTCCTCTGCCCGAAGCAGACCAGGATGCATGCCCCCTGGGTTCCAGTCCCATCTTTCCGAATCACTCGCACTCATGGGGAAGGAGGACTGGGGGTGGAGACATTTCTTGAGTGAATAGACCATTGAGGGTTGGTATGTGACTATTTGCGATGCGTGATCCCGGAAATGAAAGTTGATCTACGAGCTTGACCATTCTTCCTTCGTGTGGAAAACACATTACTCTAAAGAGTGAGGAGACTATAGCTCCCATGCAATATATATAGTCTCGTCCAAGGAGTAGGTTATAATCCAAGGGTCCTTGAACGACCATCACGTTCATTTGAACGGTCTTCCCTTTCAATGTAACAGGTACATTGGGGAGGATCCCTAATGGTCGACTGGTTCCTTTATGAAAACCCGAGAGATTTCTTATCTCAGGCAAAAGCGCCGGGGAACCCAGTGCTTTCCAAGCAATAGAGGAAAGGATACTCACAGATGCCCCTTCATCAATGATAGTGCCGGCCATTACCATTCTATAAATTTGGACTATGATTTTGAATGGTATACTGGCTGGCAACCGGGGTCTGCCTAGTTGGTTCCAATCAAAGGACACAACTAGGTTGCTTGGTGGTGGGACCGAATACACGGCCGGATATGACCCTGACGATGTTCCTTCCTGCGATAAAGGAATGGGCGCATTGCCCTGATGCTCATCAGAGTCGGTGTTAATGAAAAGAATCTGGATGGTGTCATCCTTATTCTCTTCAGTGAGGGTGTCATTTGAAGATGAATCTTCAGTGACGGTGTCATTTGAGGATGAAACCTCTGAAGGAAGAACCGGGTCAACTGCCGTTTCGACCTTTGGACTTTCGTCTGGTCTGGATTCAGTAGGTTCATTCTCAATGACTGACACTTCAGCTCACCACTTGAGCGGGCCAACTGTATTTTCAACCAACGAAGGACTTGGCACGAGTTTTTTGTATCCAGGAGGAAGTCTCAACGGTGAAACCGGGCGATCTTCCAAAACTCTCTTCGCTTCGTCTAAGAAGGGACAACGGTGGATGGCGTGATCGCCTTCACACAGTCTGCAGGGGGATCTTGCTCCCCCTCTTTGTCTTGAACCTTCACTTTCGCTGGTTGACGGTAAGCATTCAACATGGCTATCAGAGGTTGATGCTCCCGAATTGTGCAAACGAGGGGACCAATCCCTTAGTATCTGGGGAATACAGGGACAATCTCTATGGAAGTGGTCTCCTCTACATATGACACATGGCGATTTAGGCCCGGTCTGTGCTGTGTGTGGATTTTTGTCAGATGTCTTTTGCTTACCCCCAGTCGCCTTAGGCTCCTTCTTCTTCTTCTCTCTCTTCTTCTTCTCCTTCTTCTCCATGGGAGCTTGGCTTTTGCCGGCTCTACCTTGCGAAGACGAAGGATTAGAGGAAGAGTTATAGGAAGTAGAAGGCTGGTGGGCAGCTCTAGACTGATCTAACTGTTGACTCGACTGTTCAGGAACCATGGTGTTCTGAACTACATTGGTTGAGAATAGCCAAATAGGCAGGCCAATTGTCAGTCCTGGAAGCGACAATGTGGCCATGTGGGGCGCACCAACTTCTCCCCAAGAGGAGAAAGGACTAGGATTTCCATCATGTGGAATTCCTTGATTGGGGCGTTCCATGTTCTCAACCTACAGATCAACGCAGGAATAGGAGGTGATTATGTTCCGTTTAAAATAAATTTTATAACGACGCTTTAGACACAACTTGCTTTTTCACTTTTTAAGAGTCGAGAAAAAGCTAAAGATGACTCTAGTCTCCTTCGATGTTTTAACGAGCCCGAAGTGACAAATGCTCGGATGGACTTTTTCAGTTATAGAGTTTGAAAAAGGCCAAAAGAAACTACTCTGGAGTTCTAGGCAGAGGGTGTGCCAAACTTTTCGCAAAACCACAGAATACGTTTTACGGTACGAGTGGTCGATCTTCGTGAATGCTGTGTTCACTGCATTGCGATCAGTAGGGTGGCTGACACGGTTTCCTATAGATAAAGGCTTTGTTCCTATAGGGGTCTCCCAATATATACGCGACGGTACGTGGGAGCACAAGTCCGTATTGATACTTATCGCTTCACCGTGGAGGAATCACCCAACCACTCAACGCTAAGATATCACGTTTAACGACGCCGGAACACGTCTCTAGCTTAGACCTCTATGTGTTTGCATTATGTTTCAATGCGTTGTTATGTAAATTCAATTTATTTTAAGGTTGATCTTGTTTAGCAGTTTGCCTTTATGGATCACCACGAGATGTATGGTAACACTCCTAAATGCAGTCTAAGATGATAAGCAAGCTTTTCAATCTTTCAACTTTGAAAATCTTAACTACTGAGGGAAAAGAAAGACATCATCTTTTCACACAGATCATAGAGCACACACTAATGCACTTTTTCCTAAATCGACATGCAAACTGTCATAATGCACATGCACAATGCAAGTATTTCTTTTCTCTTTCTTAATGTTGATGTAATACAAAAAGAAAGCTGTTGTATAATTTTGAATTCAATTTCAAGTGAAAGCAAACAAGCTTGTCCAAAATCAAAAGACACCTTAAGATTTACTTGTTTTGACACTAGAAATATATAAATTCAAACCATATGACGAAAGCAAAAGCTCAATCAGCTATGAACAGCAAACAAACTAACTCTTGAGATCAAAACGACACTTTATCACAGGTCTAGATCTAAGAGGCCACAACAAGACTAGTTCACTTTCGTTACGGGAAACTGCAAATGATATAAGAAATACAAAAAGAACAAATACAGTTTCTTTATACAACCGAGGCGGAATAGTGGCAAGGAAAGTTGGTTTCAGATAGGTACATTGACTGATAACAGGCAGCAAAAACAAGGATGAAAACAGGGCAATAAACAGGAGGGAACCCCAGTAGCACTAGGAAAAACTGGTTCAGCGCAGGTAGTACACTGGCAGTTTGACCTTCAGTGCAGGTAGCCCCTTTGGGAACTGCGTTGAAATGTAGACTGCCTTCACAGTGCCTGCACTGAAGAGATAAACTTTCGTTTTTCTCAGTTTTCGGGTCACAGATTGCTCAAAAATTCACAGTTTTTGGCCAAATCAGAAGCTATCAGTCAAGTACACACTAAGGGATGAAAAGGAGGATGAAAAGCTATCACTAAGAGCTATTTAGAGTCCTTGTGGATCAGCTCTTCAAATCATAAACATGCCCAGAAACTGAGCTAGAGTAGCTGCCCTCTACTTTGCATTTGAAAGCTCCAAATGCAGTTCGATTCAGTACTCCCTGTGTTTATGAAATGAATAGCAAAAAAACAAACAACCAACAAGATACGATCCCCAGCGGAGTCGTCAATTTGTTGTTGGGAAAAGTATCCAATACGGAATGACCCTATCCCACTCTAAGGGTGATAGTACCTCAGCAACAATCAAAGCAAAGCTATTTGAGATTACTTCTTTATGAGATGTAAGAGAGAGGAGGAAGAGATCCACTAACCGATGTCTTTCGCTAATGATTGATCCAATCTTCTCTCTTTGCTGCTTGCTCCCAGCTCCTTGCTCTTTCACTGGCCCAGCTACACCAAGATCCTGCAAAATAACAAGAGAGGGAAACTACAAGAAGCATACATTCATAATTGATTCAAGGATTAGAATAAATCAAATACACAAGTATAACAACACATCATTGAGATACATGCATATAGAAGAACCTCAAATGCTTTATTAATGGAAGAAGTAAAGTTCAGGAAGTGATACAACCATAAAAGGCCCAATCCAGCATCACCTCCCAGCAGAAAGAAATCTCCTCTTCACCTCCTTGAAGCAAATCACCCAATAGTTCTATACTCAAACCAATAGCACTTCCTTACATTCACAAGATTCCAGCCTCCCTAGACCTCATGAGAGAGCTCTATATATAGGAGTTTTGGAGAAAGGATGTGTTATCACTTAGAATAAATTTTTTATGTATATAGTCCTTGGTCCTAGTTCAATGTCAAAGGTCTGTGTCATATGGTTTTCGTTTTATGTTTCATACTTAGGATTTGGAGTTTTAAAGGTGTTTGTTTTAAATTATACTCTAATCCTATTGGTTTTCCTCCACGATCATTGTGTTATAAGCTATGTCTTGTCTTATCCTATTCACGGAGCCTTTTCGTGATTTCGCAGCGTAATCTTCTATTGGCCAGTTTCGCAGCGTAATCATTGTTCAGTCATTTCGCAACGCGTTATCATTAAGCCATTTCGCAGCGCATTATTAGAATTTTAAACTAACCACGCTGCGAAATCGCGGATTCGTGCATTTCGCAGCGAATCTTTCCTAAAGTGTCAAGTCTGTTAATGAGTCACCCATTCTGTCCTCTCATGTCAGTTTTTGTGTACCTTCCGTAGCATGTCTAAGCGCTCATTAGTCATCACTCCACCAATAGATTTGATGAAACGCACAGAAATATCATTCCGATGGATTGTACCGTGCATGGATCTTGATGATGATCGTGAGTGTTACATAAGTGACAAGCTTATCGGATGATGTATTTGAGTTTTCAAGCGAGCCTGATTACAAGCGAGCCCGAGTTAAAAAGAACTGAACCGCCATTTCAACTGAAGCTGTTGGTCATTGTGAGTGTAAAGATTTCAAAAAGCAAATGGAGAGGAAAGAACACAGATCTGGAAAATGCCAGAGAACCGAACCTGAAGGTTTAGACATAGCTTTGAGGGATGAAGGCATGAAGAAAGCATTCAAAGATGCCGGGTGCTGGAACTTCTGTAAGAAGCTGCAAGGAGGGCATGCGCAGGTAACCAAAGAGTTTGCTTTGAACTTCACCGGTTTAAATTCAAAAATAGCTATGTTGGAAGTTCAAGTGTCTCCGGAGGCAATAGCTGCTGTAACAGAAATCCCTAGAGGGCAGCAAGAATGGTTTAAGAACTTTAAATTTGATATGAATCCATGTAAAGAGTTCTTAAAAGAGGCATATGTGAATGAAGACCTAACAAAAGCAGTGCCCAGAAACTATGTTAAGGAGCATTATGCCCTTCTTCTCACCTGCATTCAGAAATACTTAACATGTGAAGGGATATACAATAAGGTCTACTCTTATCATTTCAAGTTGCTTTTACATTTCACTGGGAAGGCTTCCATAGATATTCCTTTTTACTTATTTCACAGTCTAAGTAAAATGTGTGATAAGGTGCAGCTGAGAAAAGAAGATTGCGAGACTTCTTTATTTCACCATGGCTTAATCAAATTGTTAGTTTTATATGGTCTCCAGAAGATAGGCAGAGACTGGAACTCATTCATCTTCATGGCCGGATTCCAAAGTAAAACTGGCCTTACTCCACAACCAGCCAAAGAACTCACAATAGCTGAGCTTCAGAAGGAGGCCAGAGCTAAAAAACAAACCAAGTCACAGCTTAAAAAACCAATGAAGTCACTGATCATTAAAGAACAACCTCAGCAAGCAACAAAAGAAAAGACTCAGGATGAGAAGGTTGTAGCTGAAACAAGCAGAGCTGAAACAGTGTCAAGGGTAAGGACAAGGAGCCAAATAAGTAAAGAAAAAGGTAAAGCCTTAGCCATTGAAGAAAGCCCAACATCTAAAGCAAGCCTGAATGATTTGTTGGAGGCCATTGAGTTTGAGCAAATTGAACCAGTGCATATTGCTTTGACACAGTCATCACCAGAGAGTACCAAGAAGCTTAAGGCCTCAAAAAGGCTGAAGTTTGATGAACCAGATGAAGAGTTCATTTTCAAACCAAGAAGACCTATTACAAGGAAACAAGTGAAGGAAGCCAAGGAATTGCCCAGAACAGAGGAGGCAGAGAAAATTAAGCAAAAAGACACAAATACAACAGTTATCATATCTCAAGGAGGTAATACTATAGCTGTAAGGAACTTGTTAGAAACAGCTAAACATGAGATTGCTAAGCTGAAGAATACCACTAGGGAGTCTGCAGTCAGGTATGCAAACTATCGTAAAGCTGTATTGAAAGGAAGTGAAAACCTAGTAAACCAGGTGGATTCAGTAGCTGATGTTTATACATGGACAGTTCCCGCAATTAAGGAGGCCAAATTCATCAGAAAGATAAATATACGTTTAAGAGCTGAAAACAAAGCTATGAAGAAGAAGATTGAAGACTTGGAAGCACAGCTAGGCCAGTGGAAGAAGGTTGAAGA
Organism: Pinus tabuliformis; assembly: GCA_031772625.1. Taxonomy (NCBI): domain Eukaryota; kingdom Viridiplantae; phylum Streptophyta; class Pinopsida; order Pinales; family Pinaceae; genus Pinus; species Pinus tabuliformis. The sequence goes on along the minus strand of CM062817.1, from coordinate 1,038,093,284 downwards.
CTTAAAGGCCCAGCTAGACCAATTAGCTAATAAATAAAGTTGTTGTTCAAAGAAAGGTTGTGTTCCAAATTTTGGCAAATTTTGCTTAATTTTGTTGTGTTGAGGACATGTATATCCTTGCTATATGTATCAAAGATCAAAAGGAGTTTTGGCAAGCAAATGTCTAGGCGGTAAGTACCTCAGGAAAAAGACAAGCTGTTTAAACAGTTCAGCAGTTTCGTAGCGCGCTACGAAACTGCTGTAGGTGGTGTTTTCAACGCAAAAAGACAGTTTGGTGATATGTGCGGGAATTTTCAAAAGGAGACACCTAAAGGACATCAAAGGGACCAGATGAAGCCATCACAACCATTCAGATCAAGACAGCTGTACCTTTAAAAGGTGGAATGCTTTAACTCAAATTTGAAGTTTTTGTTATAAAGCCACTTTATTACCGGTCATAGGGTATGGAATAAGTTGCATACGAGGACTTTTGGCTTGCACACTTGGCCATCGATGAAGTCTCCAACACATCAGGAACATGGTGGTCTCCTATATTTTGGGGTTATTAAAAGGGTTAAAAACGTGCTGCTGTATATTCGAAGTTATGGAGGACTGGAACCGAAAAACAGGGGATATCACCTAGCATCACTGAACAGATTAAAGTATTCAGCATCCGAGGCCAATATGGAGCTTTAAATGCTCATCTCAGCCATCTCAGCCAAACTGCAAAGAGTCCAGGTGTCAAAGAACAAGAAGGAATCATTCTACGAAGAAGATAGTGTTAGAGTTATAATCAAAGTAGAACTCTTTAGAACTCCAGTTAGCATTAATTGTATTTAATAGTTTGTTGTAAAGCAGATAGGTGTCATCATAGGCAGAACTCGAGTTCCCCTCATGTTGGAGGAGGAAGCTCGAAGTAGTTAGAATAAGGGTTTTCTATATATAGCTGGAACATCTATGTAATGAGGGTTGGATATTTTATACAAACAGAGGACTGTTTTGGCTTGTGTAAAAAACAGAGTTCAGTAATATAATTTATATGCTTCTCTTCTCAGGATTCATACAACATTTCTATGTTCAAGATGTGTTATTTTACTTTGTCCTTCATGTCTTTTTTCAGTTGCTTAGAGGAGTAATCACTCAGAATTCACTTATGTTGCTCTGACTTCCTGTACTCATCTATGAACTGTGGTTTTATAAGAGTTGTGTTTTGAACATTTAAATGTCACATGCCCTGACTTCTATGTAGAGGCAATATCATTGTTTGCTGTAGTATGTTTGACTCCATAAGCCCAATGGGAATTAGTTTAATGTTTGTCCAGCCAGCATACTTGTTCATGTTATATCACAAGAGTTAGCCATCTAATCATTAGTCAAAATCAATAACCCTTTGAGAGAGCCCTCTCAGGCTAAGGAGGCTAAGCCTTAGTCAAAAGATTGGTGTGAAATAGTTACTTGAAGTCTTCCTTGGTTGCAGCCTTCCAGGGCTTGATTTTGAGATAACAGGATGAGTCAGCTTGAGGCTGGCATGAAGCTGACTAGTGTCCTCTCCCACTTCAGTTATTCTTCAGTTCTTGAGTCCACTTGGAGGTTCTTGCTTCCACTTGGAGATCTAAACCCTCTTACTCATCACTAGGCAAATTTTCTGATCCAAGTGTCATTTTGGAAGCTTCCTGGTCATTGACACCTTGAGGAATGACTGTGCCACTTGGCCAAACTTGCCCAGCGCAGGTAGCCTTTTTTGCAGTTGACATTCAGCGCAGGTACACAGTGGAGCAGTTGACATTCAGCGCAGATGCTCAGTGGAGCAGTTGACATGATCCAGAATTAGCTTGTTTTTGAGTGTTTTCAGGTGGAGAACTGATATTCAGTGCTGTGGTTTGCTGACCTTGTTCCTCTAGGGGTAGGAACAACATGTTTAGGGACTTTGGATCCCTTAGATTATTGACATTTCATGCTTCATGCTGTAAGGCACAAAAATGTCTATAACACAAGCTAAAGGCTTCAGAATTAGATGCATGTTCCGACTCTGAGTTAGAACCCAACAAGGGGAATGACAAAGGGAACAAGATTATCAATGTAGAGCCCAATGCCACCGTCGCCACCACGAAGATCCAGAAGGAGGAACCTGAAGAACTAGAGGAGGAGGAGCGCCTCTTCCAGTCCCAAATGTGGGTAAAGGGTTCCTCGCTACAGTTCATTATTGATAGAGGGAGCCAAAAGAACCTCATTTCAGCAGAGGTCGTGAAGCGGCTAGGCTTACCGACATGACACATCCCCAACCATACACCATCCGTTGGCTTCACCAAGGACGAGATCTTCGTGTGAGCTAGCAGTGTCACCTTCCATACAACATCAAGCCCTTCAAGGATGAGGTATTATATGACGTTGCTCCCCTTGATGTTTTTGATGTATTATTAGGCCAACCATACTTGCGGAAGCGACATGCTGTGTATGAGTCAAGGCCTCGTGTTGTTATTGTTACTTTGGGAAATAAGTTGTACATGATACCGGAGGTAGACCGCTTACTGCCATCTCTTTGGTTACTGCAAAACAATGTAGTAAGATCATTTCCAAAACCAGGAAATTTGTTTTCCTGATGATACACCCTCAGGGAAAGAAGAAGATAATGGCCAAAACCTCCAAACAGGGCCCCTCTGCAAGACAACAATAGATGGACAAGGTCGTGGAGGAGTATGAGGACATCTTCACCTCCCTCGCAAGGGTGCATCTGCACTATTAGGTCAAGCACTCCATTGATCTGACCCCAGGTGTGTCGTTGCCCAATGGACCAATCTATCAATGCTCCATTATGGAGAATGACGAAATGAAGAGGTAGATTCAGGAGCTGTTGCAGAAAGGTCACATCCGACTGATTTCATCGCCTTGTGGGAGCCTGATCGTGTTGGTACGGAAGAAGGATGGTACTTGGAGACTCTGTATTGGCTATCGGGCGTTGAACAAGATCACTGTCTAGAATAGGTACCTGATCCCACATATTGATGACCTTATGGACCAAATGAAGGGGGAAAAATATGTCAGCAAGATCGACTTGAAGTCAGGATATCACCAGGAAACAATCGAACCCTCCAACGTGTGGAAGACTACCTTCAAAGCCAAGGAGGGCCTTTTTGAATGGTTGGTTATGCCTTTTGGGTTGACAAATGCTCTTGCAATATTCATGAAGCTGATGGATGACATCTTGCGGCCATTCACCAACTCATTTGTAGTGGTATACTTGGATGACATCCTAATCTTCAGCCAGAGTTGGGAAGAGCACCTCCACCACATCTGCCAAGTTCTCCAAACACCGCGTCAACACAAGCTATGTGCCAATTTCGAGAAATTCACTTTTGGCATGACCCAAGTTCAGTATCTGGGATACATTATTGATGAATGGGGGGTGCGCGTGGATCCAGCCAAGATCCAAGTCATTCGAGATTGGCCATTTCCAGGCACTCTGACAGAGCTCCGCAGATTTCTGGGTCTTGCCAATTTCTATTGCAAGTTCATGTTGGGATTCTCTCATATCACTTGGACCTTGAGTCAAGTCACCAAGGGAGGAGCGAAAGAAAAATTATTTTGGTCGGAATCTCAACATAAGGCATTCACAGAGTTGAAACATCGCCTCTACTCGGCACCAGTGCTCGCATTACCAGACTTGCAACAACCATTTGGGATCAAGACAGATGCCTCTGACTATGCTATTGGGGCAGTCCTTTCTCAAAACAGGCATCCAATGGCATATCATAGTGAGACACTTTTAAACACAGTCTGGAAGTATCCCACTTATGAAAAAGAGATGTATTCCATTTTGCAATCCTACCGACAATGGAGTATTATATTTTGGGGAAGGAAACAGTCATCCACATAGACCACTGGCCCCTGTAGTTCATACAGATGTAAGGGAAGTGTGTTAGGCCCCTACACTAGTAGTATAGGGGCCCCCTATACTACTAGTGTAGGGGCCTAACAAAGTGGCAGAATGATCGCCATCAGATGTGGCCCACATACCTACAACTGTTCCATTTGAATATCAAGTATAAGAAGGGCAACACCAATAATGTTGCAAATTGCCTTAGTCGACCAATGATCATGGCATTAACCATGTGCTCAAATCTTGTGGGCATGAGACTTCTGATTGGCCACTTCTCTGCAAAAGTAACCCAGAATTTGGCCACACATACCAGACACTCTTGGAGGGTCAGCATTTTCTAGATTTTCACCTCTAGGATGCCCTGTTATGCCACTTGGGTCACCTATGTGTTCCTTCAAGCGAGCATGCCAAGATGATTTGGGAAGCGCACTACAGTTGGGTTGTTGGACATTTCAAGGTCGAGAAAATGGTGGCAGTACTGCAAAAGTATTTCTATTGGCCGAATCTTCGATAGGATGTCGGGAAGTACATCAGATCCTACACTACCTGCGCCATTGCCAAACCGACCATCAAGAAGCAAGGCCTCTATACTCCACTGCCTACCCCTAGTTGACCTTGGGAATCCATCTCCATGGATTACATGTTGGGCCTTCCTTCTACTAAGCATGGAAATGATTGTGTTTTTGTGGTCGTCGACAAATTCTCGAAGATGGCCATTATGGCGACCTGCAAGAATAATATCACAGCAGAAGCCACTGCTAAACTATTCTTTCAATGAGTGTGGGTACAGTTTGGTATCCCACAGTGTATCATCTCATATCGGGACAACAGGTTCCTCAGTACATTTTGGTCTAGTCTTTGGTCGATGCTGGACACCAAACTCACTAAGTCCACAAATTTCCATCCCCAAACTGATGGCTAGAGAGAGGTCATCAACAGGATGATTGTACACATTCTGCACATGTACAACTCAAAGCATCCATGCACATGAGATGAGAGCCTCCCCTATGTTCAACATAGCTACAACTGGGCTCTCCACAACTTGATTGGCCACAACCCTTTTCAGGTGGGCTTGGGATTCTAACCACTATGTCCCATTGATGTGGTCATGGAATTTGCAGCTACTCAGGCAGATTCAGTTCATGTCCAGTCTGACACTGATAAGGAAAAAAACTTCATTGAGCACATCCAACATATTCGCCAGTAGGTCCAAAAAATTCTAGAGAAATCAAATGCCAAGTACAAGCAACGACATGATCAACATCGGGTGCCACACAAGTTTCAGGTGGGCGAAAAATTCTGGTTGCATTTGCAAAAGGAATGCCTTACCGAAGCCTATCGGAAACAAAGACCACTCTGATATGGTCCTTACACCATTACCAAGCTCGTGGGATACAATGCATTTGAGCTCAGCATTCCCCCATTACTTGGCCTACACACAGTGTTCAATGTGGACCACCTTCGACCATACTTTCCACCATTACTAGACAAATCCGACATTGTAGAACAGCTCACACCAACAGAGTTAAATCCAGATTGCATGGAACAAGCTGCAACTTATCAGATCATGGACACGTAGATCAAGCACACTTGCCAGCAGAAGATCCAACTGTATCGAGTTGTCAAAGTAGGCCAACTCCTTCACCAAGGCAAGTGGCTCACTAGGGACCAAGTTCAACAGAAGTTTCCCCATCTCATGGAGGAACTCAACATAATGGGGACCATTTCTTCCTAAGGGGGGAGGAATGATCTAGGTGGATATTGGTGGCCACCCATCAATTCCACTTGGACTGCCACCATTGTTTCTTTCAGTTTTTCAGTTTCCTTAATTGTAGCACAGTTTACTATTTTTAGCATTTTTTTGGGTCCTAAACTCCTGTAGCTGTTTTGAGGCCCTAAATGACGTTTTTGGAAATCTACCTCCACTGATTTTATGATAAAATCATCTTCTCCGTCGTAGTCCTCAGAGAGATCTTTCCAATGGGGTATCATGCGCATTAAACAGAGATAATATGACCAAGTCATGACCCCGAGAAGTTGGATGTCCAACTAACCCCAATGGGGCCCATAAACTCTTGGTGTTACATCTCCTCATGTTAGGGTTTTGGTTGTTTAGGGTTTTCTCTTATTGTTCAATAATAAAAAGGCCCTTGAGCCTCATTGTAATGTAGTTCAGAGGCATGTAGCCACCACATCTCTTCTCAGAGATAAGCTACCATCGCCCGAGCTAGTTTATTTCCACTTCTGTTTGTAAGCATATTTCAGTATTTTACATTAATGAAATGAAGTATTATCTATACTGCATCTCTGTATTTATGGTTATGTTTGTAATTTTTTGCGTTCCTGTTTAAATCTGGATCACCGTGACTACTTTTTTGGGTCCTATCTTAGTGATAAATGACAAATATCTTCCATGTTCTATCTTTTTATTTAATTAGGACATATAATCAAATGCATAATTGGATCAATGATTCTATTCATTTCACCTGCAAATTATTTGAGTTCTAAGAATTACTTTGTTAGGAATATTGGTTTTCTTCATAGTGGGGAGCAGGGATTATTCTGTTTTTTTAGAAATTTAGTCCACAAGAATGTGTATGGGTTTTACTGAAACACGTGTCCAACAAGATGCATCCACATTTTTCAATTTGCAGTAGTGATGACATGCTTTGGAAGAGAACAAAACTTCCTAAGGAGGTCATCTTCTATAAATGGAATTTTTTCTGGCTATATTTCAACAAAGATTATAATGATTATCCTGCATATGGTTACACTATATATTGGTTGGATCTAGAAATAAACAATTGGGGTTTTACATTTGTGCCTATTTCAGACATGCAATGTATGGTATTAGGGCTATATAGAAACTAACTTGTTCGTATTGTTAATAATGGTGCCATGTTCGTTCGGTCACTTGAAGAATTAGAGAATTTTGAATTTGGTCAACCTTCCAATGAATTAAGCCTAGACTATTTTGGAGATGATTGGGGGTTCAATTGGACATTGCTTGAAAACATATCTATGGATATAAATAGTAAATGCTTGAGGTACTTTCTTTTTCTGTTGTCGACAAAAAAATGTTTTTCTTGGGTTGCATGGAAGTGAAGTTAAAGGTATATGATTTAGTTAGTGGAATATGCACAACAACAATTGTTGATGGTGTCTCCATGGTAGAAACATTAGGGTTCCATGTTCCATCAATTGATGGTTTCAATGATTTCATTAAAAATGGAAATGTATTCTAGCTTGTTCCAAACGTAGATTTTGTTGTTGACATACCACCACGACCTATGGATATCATTATATAGCCTTTGGGGCATGGAGATGTTTGTTATTGAACATTTTTACAGATGCCAAGTTTATCTAATCTTTTCAATCATCTTTTTGAGATCATTGTAATTCAAATTATGACATTGTACTGAAAACATAGCTATGTTGATTTTCAATGTTTTTTTGGAGAAAACCTTTGTTTTTCTGGAGAAAAACTTTGTTTTTTTGTTGTTTCAGATATTATAAAATGCATCTCATAATTTTTTTTTCCATAGTGATTTGTAAAAATGAAAATGTATTTCCTGTTATTCTAAGAAAAGCTTTTGTAGGAAAGAAACGAAAAATTACTGAGAAGCTGGTGTTTGGAAGTCAAAGCCTCCAAACTATTTCTTTTTTTGGATTTCTATATATATATATATATATATATATATATATATATATGATTTCTTTGTGCCATTTGTTTCATTGTTTTTTGGGAATAATTTTTATGTGTATCCCAAGTGCGTGTCGAAAAGTATAAACTTGCTAGTTTTCATTATGTTTGTACGAATTCGTTGGAATGTTCTATTGCTAGGTATATGGAATAATGCAGTTGATGATTATTATTTTTATGCGATATTTGAACTATTATTTATATATTAGTATTTGGAAAATATGAGAGGTTGAATGTAGTATAAATATGGGGATAGTTTAGCCTCATTGGGGATTAAAAAATTAACGTTAAATACTACAGTTTTAATTTCTTGTAGAAATGTCAAGTGGAGGAAGGAGCAAGCATGCAGAGAAAAGAGCTTGCTCTCCTGGTTCATGCAAAAGACAAAATTAATAGCAACGCCAATGGTATCAATAGAACAAGTTATAAAAGTGTAGAGAAGGGATGCTTACCAGTGAAGGAAAATAGCTTCAAAAAATCGTCAAGATGGTGGGGTTGACAATCATGAGTATCAAAACAGGAGTAGTGTGATTGGAAGAATATTTTGTTCGAATGTTTCTTTTCATGGATGTTGGCTATGCAGAAAATTTTATGTCTTTTCAAACTTTTCTGATAATAATATTCTTTATGAACTTTCTGTTAACCAAGAGAGCATCAATATAAGAAACAACCAAGAGTCATCTCCAAACAATGGAATAAATGCAATATTTCAAGATGAACACACTAATGCGAATAAACAATTTTCAACATCTGGTTTGTTTCTTGATAGTGGTTTAGTTCTTGTCATGGTCAACAATTTGGAACAATATAATAGAAATGTGGGTTAGGGCATTCCTAGTAGTAACTTTATAGTCAACATTCTCAATCCTCCTAAATATTTGCGTACTCTCTGTTGCACCAACACAGGTAGTTCGAGCTTTTTCCTTTTTTATCATTTTGTCATTTTGACGAAAAATTATTTATTGTGGTGTCGTTTTAATTTTTGTTGTATTTATTATTATAGAATGTTGTGGTGCCAAATAGTCATGTGCGAATATGTCCAGAACCAACATAGTCTTTGTCCCCTCCTAAATTATAGCCTAGTGGATTAAATTGTGAAACTCCAATTAATGGTGAAATTAAACTGTGAAACTCCAATTAATGGCAAAATTGATTGTGTTGAACACGTTGAGTATGGAACCTTTGTTGTTTCATGGCAGGAACACTTTGTTCAAATATTCAATTCCTTGAATGTTCTGATTCTCAAAATTTGTCCATTGTTGTGAGGATTTTCTCACATCTATGTTGTTTGGGTACATTGTCTTTACATAGGGCAACTTCAAAGAAGTGAAAACTGTGAGCAGCCTTGAAATGATGGAAGAAATTCTAGAACGAAAGGTAGACAAAATGATGCGATTGAAAAAGTGGTTGCATCTGATGTGTTTGTCGATAGTAACATGCATGCTAGGATGGTTGAAAATTTGCGACAATCTGTTGGGGATGTTGGAACCAACATTTCTCGATGTAAATATGTTGCCAATGTTCTTGCCTGCAGAAAAAGACAACAAACTTGTACTTTCAGGACAACAAAGGTGCTTTATGTAATTTTAATTTCAAATGATTTCTACATTTGAATGTATACTTTTTTTGTGTTATTCATATTTTATTTTATGTTTTTTGTTGAACATTGTTGAAGTGAATAATGAACAACAAATAGATATGTAGCCAAGCCAACCTGTATCGGTTCCTCAACTTGCAGTTGGAGTATAATAAAACCAGGGAACTGTATATATTTTCTATTTTGAAATGGTTGGTCACTTGAAAAATTTAAGTTATCGTTGTTGAAATCCTTGAATTTTACATTATGATTTATATTTTTTGTGCACAGTACACACTCAACTACAACTAGTTAAGAAGAATGGTTTCCCATCATTTTATGGAAAGAAATGATGTTGTTCATGCCCCTACTAGACAACATGTTTTATATCATCATCAGGTTCAAATGGTTGTTGGTGGAGCGAACGAAGTTGCTCGTTTTCATTTTAGCAGAGACATGATTGAAGTACATAAAATGTTTCGGTCCAGGGTTGATAATTTGTCTATTGTGCAAATGTGCCAAGTTTGCAATGTATGTATTAACGGTGCTAGACCTGATGACATTCAGGGGGTCTCTCCAGTATGAAGTCCCAATTAGACCTCACACCGTTTGGAATAGGAGTCCCATTCAAAATATGACATGATTACCAAAATAGTGGGTTTTAGTGGTATGCCTTGGATGCAATAACACATAGAATGATGTATTCATGACTTTGGTGAAACAAGTGTATGACTCTGTGAAGGGTCAAATGCAATGCATGATAGGTTCTAACAAAACAAGGGGAAAATAAGTGAGTCCCTTAGAAGCCTGTAAAAGTACGCAACTTGAAAGGAACACACGAGCATAAAAGGAATCATAAGTTAGTCTACAAAATAATTCACAAGATAACCATGATTGAAATACATAACAACACACGTCCAACAAGATTTGTACTAATGCAAACGAAATATTTCATAAGTGTTAGTGTAAATAAAAAACAGATATTGGAAACATAAAAAGAATAGTCCTACTATATCCATAACATAGGCATGAAAATGTGTTGGCTCTGAGATTTTATTAAAATGAAAATCCGAAGCATACATATACAATTGACAAACCACTAGCCCCAATAGTGGAACATGAATTCTACATCTACTCCTCCAAAGAAAGATACTCCCTCTATGCTAAGGAGAAGCTAAGGCTCTCAACAAAACTCCAAACATTCTTATCCTAAGTCGAAAGCCTGACCAAAAGCCCGTTACATGAATAATGAGGGTATATTTATAACAAACGGGGTGACTATTCATCTCCCTTTGTGACTCTTTGACTTCCCTCATGACCTTTTGGCTTATTTACGTAATAAATACTCATTTTCCATTATTGACACTTGGAATTACACTTACAAAAATGTTTAAATACAAAATTACATGTACCCTTATAAGACAAAATTAGGTAGAGAAAACTAAACAACTTAATAAGACAAATGACATGTCAAGCTTGTGCTTGGGGAAACTCTAGCTCAACCATCTCAACATGTAATTCTCAATTACATAGTGATTCCTGTTATCAGTCAGAATTTTCTCTAGAAGTTATCAAAGGAAAAAAAATGGCTGAGGTAACCACAAACCAACTTTTAAGCATAGGCTCTAGCCAACCTATGGCTCAGAGAGGGCTCTCTCTATATGATTTAGCTTTGTTTGCTAGGATTTTAGGCTAGTTCTGAATGTTCAGGGGGGTTTTTGATTTGTATTGAAGATTGGATGGTGGAATCCTTAAAATAGATGGATAGAATGACTTCTTTAGACCATTGGGCTATGGATTCAACAAGAGGCCAGAAAAGCTGGAATTAACTCACTAAAGGGAGTGTTCAAAGGGCAAGCTAGCAGAGTAAAGTGTAGGTCTTTGCGCCAAGGGGTGAAAAGGTCTTAACCAGGGTGTGAGAGCAATTAAGAATTCTCAGACTGGGATTAAAATGAGGAACAAAGGATAATCAGAAACAAAGGGAAATTAAGAATCCTTTGATATAGATTACAGAGAGACCACCTAAACTAAGGAGCAATTACGAATTCCTTAACTTAGATAATCAGTAGCAAAGAAATTAAATGCATAACAGTTAAAACAGGGTGCAATTAAGCAAATTATGAGATATCATTCCATGTTATAACATTCAGATACAGATATACATTAAAGATTGGGGAAATTTTTTTAAGAAAGATAACGACAACATGAGAAAATAATTGTCTACACTTCGCTCTACACTTGAATCCTATGAAATATCTTGTCTTTATTCATCAATCCAGCTTGTTGGTCCAATCAGTGATACAATAGATTTACAGTCCTTTGATAAAAAAGTCTATAGAAATGTCTAAGAATCCACACTACATACTTCGAATTGTGAAGTATTTATACAAATTTTATTACAAAATATCTCAAACTAACTTGAGATTTAATCTAGGAAATACAAATATCTTCTTGCAAGAAGATAGAGACAACTATTGAACTACTTTCATGCTGTCCTAGTTATTTTGGTGCTGCTGGCCTTTATGGTTTGGTTTGTAGCCCTTTACACTATTTTTTGTTTTGAAATTTCATGTTGGAGGCTATAGTTACTTTTGGCTTTCATCTGATACACTTTGGCACTAATACTCTTTAACCATGTTGACCTGTTTTTACCTTTTACCTACTGACTGTACATTAACCTTTTACTACATTTTACTATAGTAAATCAATCAATTTTTCCCATGACTCAGCGTTAGGTAACTTGATTTTCAACATCCTTTTATATATCTCATCTGCCTCGGTATACTTAGAAAAAGTAGGCCTAGTGATGAATAGTTATTTCACCTCATGCTGGGGGAAAAGCAAGTTTTTAAATGTCTGGTAAAGAACTTTGCTTGTTGGAAATCCTTTTATCGATGATGTACTGGCCTGTTCTTTAGCTAGATCTCTAATTTTTTTGTTATAATCCTATTGTGTCATGAGCTTGTCATTTATGACCAAGGACTGGGTAACCCTTTCTCTCTCAAAATTTGAAACTTGGTTATAAATCTATCAAATGTTGCTTGCATATTTTGACATTTGTCATCCAAGTTTATCATTAAGTTTCTCTTGGAAAGGACCTTTCTTACCACCAAAATTGTTTCTGTCCTATCCTCCATATCCAATTCTTGAAGTTCATAATTGTTTTTGCTGTTGAGGAAGTGAATAAGTCTGGTTGCATCTTTAGGCATGTCTCCTACTTCTTCCCTGACTTTTTGGATAGATTCTGTAGCTACCTTTATCAGGTCTATCTGTTCAAAAATCACTTGAATTGATGGCCAAATACCATTGACAGAGTCAATGATATTGGCCCATAATATTTCCTTGGCTTGCCCAAGGGGTTACTTTAGTGTTAGATCTTTCCCCATGGCCTTTAATATTTCATTCATTCTGGCAGCTTTCTCCACTTCTTCCTTGTACATGATCTTGGAAAGCTTGTAATCTGTTTCCAAGATTGTCACCTATTCTTCTAGTTTGTTCATTTCTGTAGCCTGAATAGACATTTCCTCCATGGCTTTGACTAACTCTGCTGCTTTTTCTCTTGATGCACCTGCTGCTGATGTAGACTCTGTTGAAACTGGTTGTGCTATAGGCATGGGAGCTGTGGGAGCCAATGAGGCTGCCAGCGTTGAAGGGACTAATTTTGAGACCGTTGGGATGCCATTTGCAGATGTAGTGGTAGTATCACTTTGCTTCAATTGAATTAAAGTTTTTAGTTCTTTCTCTATCTCCTTTAACTGATCATTAAGTTTTAGGACCAAGTCCATCAACTCTTCATGTCTGGTTTGGATTTCTAAGACCTCCTGTGTTTGGGGATGTTACAGCTGAGGTATCTTCAATTGTTTCTTCAGTGCTACAATGTCATCATTCTTCTTCTTTATCAGTTGTTCAGTGGCTTTAATATCTTTGGGATCATGTCCCAATTCAATCACTAAGTCTTCCAAAGACTTGATTCTAGTATCCTTGGCCTGTGAGGAGGCCTTCTCTAATTGATATTGAGCTGAGATATTGCTCAATGAATTCTACAACTGATGAGAAACTATGGCTTTACCTATGAGGGTGGAGTATATCATCTCTCTAGCCTGTTTGTGCAATTCAATTTGATCTATGGGATGAATATCCCTTAACATCACTTCAAAATCAACTCTCTTGAAATCTATTGATGTCCTTGGCTGTTGTGCAGTTGGTTTTATGAAGGACATTTGTAATTTTCCCTCCTTGATGTCAAAAGCTGACATCAACCTTTTTTGATTGGTAGGTGTGAGTTTGAGATACTAAGCATAAGTTTGAGCCTTTAGTTTCTCATTTCTCATGTTGATCTCTTTATATCTATATTTTATATCTTTATCCTTATCAGCAGGCATACTGAATGAGGATACTTCTACACTTAGTCATCTTTCCAAAATATGGGTCTGTGATGTAAATGGTCCTTGTGTTTCCTCAGATAGAGTTGTGCCTTTACATTTGTCCAGCTCAGTATCAGTTATTTCTACTAAGCCTTATGTGTCTTCCTGATCTGTAATAGGATTTAGCTTAGGCATTTTTCTTTGATTAGTCTCATACTGTATATTTGATGTGCCCATTCCTGAACTTGAGGGTTCCTCCCTAGTCCTTTTGGGGTTCTTTTCCTCATTCTGAGGAGTCTGCATGATATGAGGGGTGCTCATGGCTGGCTCTTTTTGTTCAGGTACCTATAGAAACGAGCTCTCATCAAACTATCTTTCTAAGTCACATAAGGCATTCTCTAAATCTACCTTTGTACTGTCTCTATCTACAAGAGTGTTTTCCACCCACTCAAATTGATTTTCATATATTTCTATCTCTGGTATGGGGTGGTGAATATAAGGTCCCACCTTGGACTTCTTTCTCAATCTGTTCATAAATTCTTGAGGGTCATACCTCCACATGAAACTCTTTTGGAACTTCGTTTGCTACAAATTTGGTCTGCCTCCTTCTCTGCCTCTCTAGAAGTGCAGATGAAGGGGCCTAATTGGGTTTTTACTTTGAATTGTGACATTTCCTTGGCCGAGACAAAATTTATTTCATTAGAGTTCATTATTTTTCTATAGTACTCTAGAGAAAATAACCTCATGTGGAGGTATTTGGGTAGTTTATATGGTGCAAGTTGGCAACCATAAATCCTTATCTCTGTGTGGTTTTGGTAAAGATACAAATATCCCACTTTCCTTTGTTTAGACAAATAAAGGACCCTTTTGATCTTTGGACTTATCCTGGTTGGAGGGCTTCCTTTCAACATAGTCATGATTGGATGAAAAAAAGAATCTATGAAATCTGAATAGGTATATGGTGACTCAAACTTATGGAATAGTGGGGTCCAAACTATGAAAAACCTGGGTTGGCCTTTGGTATCCAAATTCTGGAGGGGAAAATGAAATCTATCTGGTTGATAATATAGGAAAATATTGTAGAGGACAGATGAGCATTTGAACACTCTTTCATTGTGCATCTTGGTGAACTGTTCATGCATTCTCTCAGCTATGAACTCAGCATAATTGTACAAAACAACAAGAGGTTGTCCTGGGGTATAGATTGACATGAAGGCCAGGATAAGTTCATCAACAAATTCATCAGCGGAGCAGCCTAGGACACATGATATCATGGTGATTATTTGTTTTCCCCTTTCAGTGAACATGGCATAAAAATTGGGGGGGGGGGGGGGGGGGGTTTAGGAATGTACTTCTCTTCAACAATGAAATCTTGGAACAATTGGACCAATCTAGAGGGACTTAACTTGGAATTTTGTTCTAACAAATCTCCAATTGATAGTGGAGTCAGGTTTGGTCTTGGTTGGAGTTACATCATTTCATTTCCGGAATCAGCTGCAATGGTGAATATAATCTTTTGGTCAGGGGACATTATAGCTCTTAGGCTGGGAATGTAACAAGCATGGCACTGGTGGACAATTTTAGGGAAAACATGTACCTCTGGGAATTGGTATTTGGGAAGGTGGTCGAGGTCCAAATGGGGAGTTGTGATAGGTCTAACATCCAAGGCAATAGAGACAGTCATAATTTAGTTCTTGTGGATTTAAATTAGGCTCTATATGTTTATTCAAAGGTTTTGAATGGAAATTGGAAACTTTCAGAGGGTTTGGCCACAGGTTTTCACATTTAAGGTATTTTTCAATTAATTTTACTTAATGAAAATACTTGACAGGCTGAACGTTTCCAAATTTGAATGGGGGGTGCTATTCTATGGTGAAATACCTGGAATTGAGTGAATTGGCTTCAAGTTGATGGTTCATGGCAGCTGTAGAGGTTTGTACGGTTTTGGTATGGATTGATAGGTCATTTGGGTTGTTTGCAACGTCTTCTGGAGCGAATTTGGAGGTCTGTTGGCAAGTTCAGCGTTTGTAGGCATCGCAAAGGTTTTCAGAGTTTATAGAGTAAATGAGTGAAAAAGGGCAAAAAGAGCACTTTGTTCCCTTTTATAGAACAACAATTACTTTTGGCAGGTTCATTTATGAATGAACAGTTTGCGGTTTTTTCGGTTAAGCAGGGAAGCGGTTTTGCTTGGCCATCGCACCACTTTTATGGAGGGGGCGGTATTTGGGAGGGGTCACCCAATGTACTCTAGTGTTTGACACATAGCAATAGGGGGGTCAGAGAAAAATACTTTATCGGGTGGGTAAAGGTTGGCCTTCTGGCTCGGCCGATATGGCTGTGGTCCGTTAGATTTGGGCGCTTGTGATTTGATGGTAGTCGGGCAGAGACGATGCATAGAGGAAATGGATGGGCGCTGGGGGGGGGGGCAAGGGGTTTTAATCACAGTGGTTTGGGATTAATTTAGGAATTAATCCTAGGTTAAGTGATCGAGCGGGGCTTAATCACGAGATTAGGGAATTGGTTGAGGTTAATGACGGGTTTAACTTAGGTTTACTGGGATTAGGTAAACCTAAGTAAGGTTGTATCGAGATATGGGTAATTTATATAGTTTTTATTAAAACTAAGGGTTGGGATATTTGTTTTAGGGGTTTAATTAATATACGGGAGAAAGGTAATTATGGGAGATTTATATAATAAAGTTAATAATTAATATGAAATGTGTTGGAGTGACTGTGGAGTACTAAACAAGGTATGTTTTTGATGATTATTTCAGTATCTTTTCATTAGAACTTGCAAACCTTTTGCATCATGAACTCGGAAAATGATAAAGAATTATAATAAAACATGTGAGATTAATATGCAAGACTAAAACGTTGACAATTCCTTATGCAGGAAGGAGGGAAAACGAGAAGTTTCCATTCCAAAGGAAAGGACAAGGACGGGTTAACCGCTGTCCCTTTGACGGGAGACTGAATGCAAACAAGGCAAAGCAAATCAACCCAGAAAAGGAGGTGGAGATATCAGCTCGGCGATGGAGAGAAAAGAAATGACTGAGGACTAACGGTTTGGCGAATCTCTCAGGATCCTTGATCCTGAGGGATCGTTGTTTTATCTATTTTTGCACTTAGACATCTCCACTATCACCCTTATAAAAGGCGCAACACTGTTAGCTCGGGAGAGAGTTAGAGACGGTTATGCTTTTATGTAATTTCTTTTAAAGATCAAAAATTTGATCATCGAGTCTCGTTAAGAACTGGTTTATTGTAATTCTGCTCTATGCATTAATACAAACTTGGTTATTACTTCATCTCTGAGTCGGGATTAACTTCAAGCGGTGTACCCCTAGAGGCTAAGGGCCCGACCCTGGAGGACACTTGCTCCTGTATTATCACGTTTGGTTTATGTGTGGTTTTCTTATCGACATTATTTGGTAATCTGATGTGTTTTATAAGTTTACATCACATGCTTTGTTATGTTTAATTCATTAAGGTTTCTACAAACAAAACTATTGTATTGACTCTGCATCATATTACTGTTCTTTTAAGAGTTGATCTAATATTGCTAGTCTTGACAGAATATTGTTACTGTTCACCATTACAGAGCTTTCGTGCTGTGCACCTGTTCATTAACATTACGGAATTCATCTTGGGAGTTATCTTATTTACGATTGTTGGATTTAGGAACAATGATGTTCTATTTTGAAATGCAGTCGTATTCTTTCTAACTGAGATTGATACTTGGATCAGATTACTATTTAAGTGTGCTGTGTGTGTATATGGTTTTCAAGCGCTGTTCAATAATTTATCAGTAATCAGTTCTATTCCATTGGTGTGTGTTGTTCGATTCGCCCTTAAGAGTGAAAGATTGCCGTGTGATTACGATTAATGCATTTGGTCTGATAGATTAAGATTGTTATTGGTTGTGAGATTTAGTTGCTGTTCTATTTCTTAGCTACTGTCCTATTTCAGAACTGCTGTCCTATTTTGGATTTGTTGTTGCATTGCAGACTTGCTGTTCGATTTCTTAATTGCTGTTCCATTTCTTATCTGCCATTCCATTTCCTATCATTTGTTATTTTGTTGTGAAGAACGATCTAAGGCTGTAGTGAGCATTGACATTTACTGTCTGGCTCCCAGATCCATGATCTATTCTCCGATTTCCTTTTCCATCAATCTCCAAAGGGATGGGTTATTGCTACCGAACCCTTGACTGATAAGTTGCTTAGTCTTTTGAATGTGTGATTTAATCTTCTGAAGAAGTTAAGCTGTAGACAAGCATTTACTCTTGTATTTCTGAAACACTGTACTAATAGCATTACTCTGGCAAATGATAGCCTCGGATTGAGACACTATTTGAAATAACAAAATGCTCTCGGATTGACATATTAATGTGAGGTAATTAGAGGTTAAAGAGACCCTTTTTATAACTCTACATTTTGGCGCCGTTGCCGGGGAAAGAGTGTAGCCATTTGTTCCTCTTTTTTCATAGTAGTGTACGAACCTGTTAGGGAAGAATTGGATTTTAAAAATGGAAGGTAAGAACCTACTTGTGGAGCATGTAAAAGCCCTGCTCCTCTATCCGCTTTCCTACAGATTTGTTATTGTTTTTTTTGAATAGAATTTAGTAGTTAATTTGAGTGCATGACTAAGCTGAAAAAACCTGAAAAAAAATCCCAAACCTCTACCCAAGCCAGAAAAAGCTAAGGGGCCGGTGACCCTTGGCTGACCGGCTTTCATAGACGAAATCTACAAGAAAGCAGAATCTCAGCCCTCAGTAGGACCCAGGAAAGTCATTTCTAAATAGCCTACTAGTCCCCTTCAGGCCACAGGATCACCATCTGTAGCCTTTGCTGAGGTGCATAGTCAAACTGAAGAGCAGGAATTTCAAGAAATTGAAAATTCTACTCCAAAACTATTGCAGGAAGGGAATTTCAGCAATCTTTGTGAAGGAGAAGGAGAGACAGGAGAAACTGAGGAACCAAGGTCTCCTATTGGAACAAATCAGCCATTAAACAACCCAGACAAGGGAAGTGCTGCAAAAATCATTGTTGAAGAAACTCAATATCCTCAGACATCAGGCATTCTCATTATCCCAGATAGAGGAAGTGCTATTAAAACTAACCCGTTAAAGCCATTCCCTCTCAACCTAGGAATACCCTCCTAGATATCCCAGAAGGTTATTGGCATATATTCGACCCAATGGCTCAAAACCAGCCAAACACCAAAACCTCTACATTACAATACCCTATAGTGGATTCTGCAGAAAATGCGCCTATGAAAGCAATCCCTCTTCAACATATCCCTACATTCCACGATCTTACATCAGAAGATCCGGATGAATTTTTATTTGAATTTGATGTACTGTGCAGGGGATATGATTACACCACCGACCCCCAGAAACTGAAACTATTTCCCTCTACATTAACAGGGGCTGCTTTAAGATGGTTTATGGGATTAGGTGGTAGGGTTATAAATAACTAGGATCAAATGAAAGAATGTTTTCTAATAAAATATCAGGATTATTGCAGGTCTAGAGAACTGAAGGACAAAATATTCCAGATGACAGCTAGACCGAATGAAACATTAGAGGAGTATGTGGAATGTTTCCAGTATAATCTACAAAGATCTCCTTATGCATCACTACCTTTACTTGATAATGTGTTAAAAACAGCATTAATAAGGGGCATGAAGGAAAAATGGATTGAAACATTAAACATTATGGGAAATGGGGATATTTATCAAGAAAATTTTGCTGACATTATTGATTTATGTATCAGGAGCTCGAGAGACAGCACAAAAGTAAAACCGAAAGAACATGATTGGTTTGTAAGAGATAATAAAATTTCAACAGAAGGAGTAACACGAGTAGAAATTGGAAAATTATTGAAAAATTTTAAAATTGATATACTAGGGACACTGACCACACAACTTGATATTATGTAAGCCAAACAGAAGCAAATGGAAGCAGAACAGAATTTGGCAATCTTCTGTCCCCGATGCAGGAAAAATCATAGCCACAAGGAGTGTCCACTGGATACAGTCCAAACATGCACCATCTGTACAAAAGATCACCTTACAGAGAGTTGTCCCTCACTTCCTGGATTGAAAGCGATATAGAAGGAAGCAGAAGAAGAGCCAAAATTGGTGTATTTTCTCAACCAGCGCCGTCAGTGGCAGCCGAGACAATCTGGTATGTTTCCAGACCCAACTTCTTCTTTTCAGCCTCCGCAGTGTAATTCTCAACAATATAATATGTGGCAAAGTCAATCCCAATCCCCATTTCCAAACTGGTCACCACAGTTGTTTCCTTCTTCAAACCCGTGGCTGAATCAGGTGAGCCAATCTGGTTGGCCGAATCTTCCTTATACCCCAACATATTGGCAAGGTAACTCATATCCACCACAATGGATTCCCCCTACCTCACAAAGTTCACCCTGGCAGACAAACTGGCAGAGACCGATGCATCAACCAGTAGGAACCATTCCGCTCCCTCAACCTACACTGCCAGCCTTACAACGAAATCCCCAGTCTAATCTGAGACCACAACTCCCAGCCCAACCCAACCCTAATTGTTATAGACATTTTTGTGCCTTACAGCTCTAAGCATGAAATGTCCATAAACCAAGGGATCCTAAGTCCCTAAAAGTGTTGTTCCGACCCCTAAAGGAACAAGGTCAACAAATTACAGCTTCTCCCAGAAGTTCTCCACCAGAAACTGCTCAGAATCAGTCAAATCAGGATCATTTCAGCTGCTCCACTGGCTAGCTGCATTGCATAGCACCCAAGTACACTAGCTAGGTGCGTTGCAACGCACCTAAATGCACTACCAGGGTGCGTTGAGCGGGAAATGACAAATGGCAGTGCCATTCCGCGAGGTGGACAGACAATGGAAGCTTCCAGAATCTTCCCCAATGACACTTGCCTCACTGAGTTCGACCAAGGATGAGTAAGAGGCTCTCAGTCTCCAAGTGGAAGAAAGAACTGATAGAGAGAGGCCACTAGTCAAATCATAAGCTGACTCATCCTCTTTGCATACATCTATATATGGATCCCTCATCCCAGAGATCCAGGGGGCTGGAATTTTGTACATCGCAGAGAATTGCTGTTGGTTTAGAGATAGATATCAGAGTATTGGGTGATTTATGCTTTGTTGGAGGTGAAGAGGGGATTCTATGCTGGGAGGTTGATGCTGGGTCAGGAATCATCGGTTGTAACTCCTCCTGGATCTTCTTGTTATATCAATAAAACTATTTGAGTTTCTCCTACATGCTTGTGTATCATTGATGTTTGTTACATTTGTATGTTTAGCTTAAATCTGATCCTAAGCTATTTATGAATATAAATCCATGTCTTTGTGTAGTTTTCTTCTTATGTGATCTTATAGGAACTTGGTGAAGCTGGGCAAGTGAGGGAGCAGGTAGCTGGAAGCTGTCAAAGAGAAGAGAGATTGGATCAAAGGACTAGCGCAAGACACAAGTTAGTTCATCCTATTCCTCTTCATTTATAGTTCATAAAGAAGAATACGAAAGTAGTTTTCTCTGTTTGTTTCTAAGGTCACTGTCACACCTTAGTGGGATAGGGTCGTTCTGAATAGACACTTTTCTCGTTAACAAAATGGTGACCCCACTGGGGATCGTGTCTAATTAGTTTGTTTGTGTTTCTCTTGTTGTTTGTTTCATAAACTTAGAAGTAGCGATCGAACTGCATTTGCCATTAAAAAATGCAAAGTAGACATCTGCTACTTTAATCCATTCACTGGATCTGTTTATGATTTGAACAGCTGATTCACAAATGATCTGATTGCCCTTTGTGACAGCTCTTACACCTCTTTTAAATCTACCCTCTGATTGTGCATTACTGATTGCTTTTACTCGACCAAAAACCATAGATTAAACTGCAAACCGTGACCCAAAACCTGGATAGAATTCTCGTTTCTGCCCCAGCGCAGGCTCTGTGAAGAGGTTATGCATTTCAACGCAGTTCCCGAGAGGGCTACCTGCGCTACAATCCAGTTTCTCTGTGTAACAGGTGCGCTGATCAGCCTAGCCCTATGCAGCTGAGGTTCTTTGCTTCATTTTTTCAGTTTTGTCTCTGATTTTTGCAGCCTGTGATCAGTGTATGTGTCTGTTTGAAAACCCCTTTTCTTTGCCTTAATTCTGCCTCCTTTGTACAAAAAGGCTGTAGATGTTTTTGTGTGTTTGTTACATCATTTATAGTTTTCCATTGCAAAAGTAGAATAGTCATACTGTCAGCCTTTGATTTAGATCTGTCGTAACTATCGATTTTGATCTTAGGAGAAAGTTTGTTTGCTGTTGACAGTCGATTATTCTTTTACTTTTGCCTTTGGTTTGAATTTGTGACTTTCTAGTGTCGAAACGAGTATTTATTTCAAAATCATAAAGTGTCGTAATCATCTCTACCTTTTGATTTCGAAAAGAAGCTTGTTTGTGTTTGTCACTTGAAAGCAAATTCAGATTTGTACATCAACTTTCTTTTTAGGCATCAATATTAAGAAAGTGAAAAACAAATACATGCACATGTGCATTTGCATATTGACAGTTTGTTTGGCTTGATTTAGGAAAGTGCATTTACAGTGTGCTCTTTGCTCTTTGTGAAAAGATTGTGTCTTTCTTTTCCCCTTGTAGCTAGGATTTTCATTGCTGAAAAGAGATAAAGGTTTGCTTATCATCTTTAGATTGCATTTTAGGAATTACATCTACATCTCATGGTGAACCCAAAAGGTAAACTTCATAAGAAAGATCAACTTAAAATAAATTGAATGAATCTAACAACGCTTTGGAACTTAACGCACAACATTTAGAGGTCTAGGCTAGAGACGTATTCCGGCGTCGTAAAGCCTGGTAACTGTTGTCCTCACTGATGGTTGGGTGATTCCTCCACTTTGAGACGATAAGTGCCAGTATGGAATTTTGCTCCCACGTACCAACGAGTATATATTGGGAGACCCCTATAGGCTTAAAACCTTTTATCCATAGGAAGCCGTGTCGGCCGCCCTACTGATCGCAATGCACCGAACACAGCATTCGGGAAGATTGACTGCTGTACCGTAAAAAGTATTCTGCAGTTTTGCGATTGGTTTGGTACTCCCTCTACCTAGATCTCCAGAGCAGTCCCTTTTGTTCCTTTTCAGACTCCTTAACGGAAAAGGTCCATCTGAGCACTTGTCACTTCAGGCTCATTAAAAATCGAAGGAGACTAGAGTCATCTTTTGTTTTTTCTCGACTCTTAAAAACTGAAAAAACAAGTTGTGTCAAAGCGTCTAAAAATTTATTTTAAACGGAATATTCATTACCCTTTTCCTACGTTGATCTTAGGTTGAGAAAATGGAGTCTACCAACCAAGGAATTCCCCTTGGTGGAAATCCTAGTCCCTTCTCCTCTTGGGGAGATGTTGGTGCACCCCATATGGCCACATTGTCGCTTCCAGGACTGACAATTGGCTTGCCGGTATGGCTCTTCTCAACCAATGTCGTTCAGAACACCACTATTCCTGAACAATCGAATCAGCAAGTAGACGAGTCCAGAGTTGCCCACCAACCTTCTACTTCCTCTAATTCTTCCTCTCCTCCTTCCTCTTCGCTTGATGGGGCTGGCAAAGCCAAAAGTCAAGTTCCTAAGGAGAAGAAGGAAAAGAAGAAGAAAGAGAAGAAGAAGAAGGAGCCAAAGGCGAATGGGGGAAAACGAGTGTCGTCTAACGAAAATCCACACACTGCACCGACCAGGCCTAAATCGCCATGTGTCATTTGCAAAGGAGACCACTTTCACAGAGATTGTCCTTGCATCCCTCGGATACTAATGGACTGGTCTCCTCGTTTGCACAATCCGGTGTCATCAACCTCTTGTGATCATGTTGAAAGCACACCGTCAACTAGCGAAAGTGAAGCCCCAGGACAAAAAGGGAAAGCTAGATTTCCTTGTAAATTGTGCGAAGGCAATCATGCCATCCACCGTTGTCCCTTCTTAGACGAAGCTAAAAGAGTTTTGGATGATCGTCCGGTTTCACCGTTACGAATTCCTCCTGGATATAAAAAACTCTTGCCGAGTCCGTCGCTAGTTGAGAATCCAGCTGGCCCGCTCAAGTGGTCGGCTGAAGCACCTATCATTGAAGATAAACCAATTGAATCCATACTAGACGAAAGTCAAAGGTCGAGGCGGCAGCTAACCCGGTCTTGCCTTCAGAGGTTTTATCTTCAGATGATACAGTCACTGAAGAGAACAAAGATGACACCGTCCAAATTCTCTTCATCAACACAGACTCCGACGAACATGGGGGCAATCTACCCATTCCTTTACAGCAGGAGGGAAGTTCGTCAGAGCCATACCCGGCCGTCTACTCGGTCCCACCTCCAAGCAACCTAGTTGTCTCCTTCGACTGGAATCAACTAGGCAGACCCCGTTTACCAGCAAGCATACCATTCCGAATTATCGTTCAAATATATAGAATGGTCATGGCTGGTACCATCATAGATGAGGGGGCTTCTGTGAGTATCCTTTCCTCTATTGCTTGGAAAGCGCTTGGTTCGCCATCGCTGTTGCCTGAGATGAGAAATATGATAGGCTTTGATAAAGGGACCAGTCGACCTTTAGGGATCCTTCCCGATGTGCCCATAACATTGAGAAGGAAGACAGTTCGCATGAATGTAATGGTAGTTCAAGGACCCTTGGATTATAATCTACTCCTTGGACGAGACTATATTTATTGCTTGGGAGCCATCGTCTCCTCACTCTTTAGAGTAATGTGTTTTCCGCACGAAGGAAGAGTGGTCAAGCTCGTGGACCAGCTTTCATTTCCCTAATCACGCATAGCAAATAGTCATATACCATCCTAAATGGTCTCTTCATGCAAGAAATGTCTCAATCCCCAGTCCGTCCTCCCGATGAGCGCGAGTAATTCGGAGGGATATGACTGAAACCCAGGGGGCATGTGTCTTGGTTTACTTCGGCAGGAAAACTTCGGTTATAGGGTAGGTTTCCGCGGGAGAATATGACTAGTCTGTACCCCGTCCGTCGGTGGAAGAGGGGTTATTCTAGAATAAGATTCTCTTGTCAAAGTTATGTGAGTTGGCGGACGTCGTCGCTCACCATTGTTTATCTCGGTAGACATCACCGAAGAAGTGTTTTGTTTGCACTGCGAATAGAACAATCTTTGGGTAACCTGTAAGAGGTAGGCCTTTCCTGATAGAACAAATGTTTTGTCTGCAAATTGAGGGGTAACCTTGAAACCATATTTTATACCTGGGGGCATGCAAACCTTTTGGAGTGCAAGCGAGGGGCGGCTATTTACTTTTTAAATTTTTAGGACCTCTAACCCTTTAAACTCGTAGGATTAGTCGTCACCTAACTTGCATAAAGAAAGGATGTGGGGAAAAAATCTAAAAGTTGCCGTTTTATATGAGACATTCTTATCATATGACTAGATTAATCGAGCAGTTTTAGCACATAGTTCAAGCTCGTTAAAAAATAAACATAAGACATGAGCAAATGTTTCCACCCGCGTTTAAGCTCGTTAAAAAATGAACTATTCCCCGGTAAATAACCACCGTGAATGTAACATTTCAGCCATTAAAGCCTTGGTCGTGTTTGCACCGTCACCTCCACTTTTCCATTGGCCGATCATTCACCTCCATTTGATTGTTTACCCATTTTGAGGAACAGTTGCGAAGAGTGATTTCACTAGCCATCCTTGTGACACTGCTGTGATTGGAAAATTCCAAACCTTACCTGGAATCAGCTGCTACTCTTTTTATCACTCGTTCCTCAAAAGACGAGTCTTCTTTAAGCTCTTTTCAACTGACTCATAAAATATGAAAAGGTTGCCGAGTTTTGGCCTTCCAGCTCGTTAAAGCGACCGGAAGTGCTATCCCTCCTCTAGATTTTAATCTTTTTGGACCTGAGGGATTATTGCACAAAAAGATCGAGCGCTTGTTTTGTTCAGCTCGTTAAAACTATCGAAAATTCATCCCTTCTATATTGTTTTATACTTTTTCGGACTTAAGGGATTAGATGACGAAAAAGGAATTTTGGAGTTACCTTTACATACCTTTTCAGACTCTCTAAAAATGAAAAGGATCGAGTTATCTTTGTCGTTAAACTCGTTAAAAAGATTAATAGCGACAAACTTGTCTTTAGACGAGAACGAGTTTCACTATCGCTAGGCTCGTTAAAACATAGCGATGGGTTTGCCCGAAGGGCAAATTATAGAACAAGCATATGTTATCCTCCTGAAGCTTGACAAAAATAAAGAGGTACTGGTCAGCAATGACTGGGGAAAAATTGGGAAGAAAACTCAAAGAATCTTTATTGGTAGCAAGTCGCTCTTGAACATGACACTTCGACTCCGTGTCCGAATCGGGTTGGGTTGTTTCATTCACCAGTCACATCACCATGGTCACGCCATACCATCCACATTTGGGGTAAATGCTACCAATCCATCACATAAGTGTCGCCGACGTGTTCAAGAGAAGTCACCTGTGTCCTATCCACTACCATACATTATACTTCATTCTTTCATGACCGCCATCCTAAACCATATATCATCAGATCGTTTTCACCTCCATCAAAATCATTTTCTCCGTTCCATGTCATTGATGTGGGATTCATTAAGGCCCTCCTTTGACGGATCACTTCTTGTCGACATCAGCTCATTATCCAAGAAGTTGATCTAGGAACACCCCCTTCAGTACTTTGAAGCTTGCATGCCTCAATGGCAAGTTTCTCACTTCTGGCGACAGGTATACATCAATGACCTTCGACCGAAAGATTTTGCGTGGTGTTCGACGCCAAGTCCTTTATTCACACCACGTGAATTTTACTGCAGTACCTTGAGGGTCATCATCATTATCGGTGATTCCTCTCGCGCTTGTTAACAGTTTACATCATTGACTGGTAATCAAGAGATGTCTTTCCATGTTCGACTTCAAAACATTTCTCACATGGATCGACTTGTACTTAGAGTAAAGATCGGACAAGATTGAAGACCCCGGATCTATTTTCATCCATTCGGGCTGCGATATATATTCAGGAAAAATAAAGACATTGAAATGTACAACATTGCAGCACAGATAATCATCCTACCAAAAGGATGATGACTCTAACAGAATCATCAGTCTACCATCAGACGATTGTCTGTCCTATGTACATGAAAATGAATTTATAAAGCTGAGCATGGGAATGCCCGCCTCAGCTAGATCATGGAAAATAGTATGAAGATAATGTATTGTATTGTATCTTATTACAGGTCTCCTCCCAGCATTGAAAGAACTTCGGATCCTCCTAATACAACATTTCACCCGATAAACGGCCTCATACTTTAGGGGGCAACTGTTATAGACATTTTTGTGCCTTACAGCTCCAAGCATGAAATGTCCATAAACCAAGGGATCCTAAGTCGCTAAAAGTGTTGTTCCGACCCCTAAAGGAACAAGTTCAACAAATTACAGCTTCTCCCAGAAGTTCTCCACCAGAAACTGCTCAGAATCAGTCAAATCAGGATCATTTCAGCTGCTCCACTGGATAGCTGCATTTCATAGCACCCAAGTACACTAGCTAGATGCGTTGCAACGCACCTAAATGCACTACTAGGGTGCGTTGAGCGGGAAATGACAAATGGCAGTGCCATTCCGTGAGGTGGACAGACAATGGAAGCTTCCAGAATCTTCCCCAATGACACTTGCCTCACTGAGTTCGACCAAGGATGAGTAAGAGGCTCTCAGTCTCCAAGTGGAAGCAATAACTGACAGAGAGAGGCCACTAGTAAAATCATAAGATGACTCATCCTCTTTGCATACATCTATATATGGATCCCTCATCCCAAAGATCCAGGGGGCTGGAATTTTGTACATCGCAGAGAATTGCTGTTGGTTTAGAGATAGATATCAGAGTATTAGGTGATTTATGCTTTGTTGGAGGTGAAGAGGGGATTCTATGATGGGAGGTTGATGCTGGATCAGGAATCATCGGTTGTAACTCCTCCTGGATCTTCTTGTTATATCAATAAAACTATTTGAGTTTCTCCTACATGCTTGTGTATCATTGATGTTTGTTACATTTATATGTTTAGCTTAAATCTGATCCTAAGCTATTTATGAATATAAATCCATGTCTTTGTGTAGTTTTCTTCTTCTGTGATCTTACAAGAACTTGGTGAAGCTAGGCAAGTGAGGGAGTAGGTAGTTGGAAGCTGTCAAAGAGAAGAGAGATTGGATCAAATGACTAGCGCAAGACACAGGTTAGTTCATCCTATTCCTCTTCATTTATAGTTCATAAAGAAGAATACGAAAGTAGTTTTCTCTGTTTGTTTCTAAGGTCACTGTCACACCTTAGTGGGATAGGGTCGTTCTGAATAGACACTTTTCCCGTTAACACTAATCCAAATAACAGACCAGTTCAATCTGTCCAAATCATAGAAACACCAGAGATAGGAGCCGACCCGAGGGAGTGTAATGGTCTTCAGTTAAGATCTGGGCGTGTTATTGAAACCGAGGGAGATAAGACAGTTCAGGTTGAAGATCAGTTACCCAGAGAACATCTGTCACAACAAGAGGATGTGAAGAAACAACAAACTCATAATCAAGCAACCACATCCTCTCCTTCGTTCCCAGAACAATTAGTCATACCTCGACCTATACAATATCCTGATTTTGACATTCTGGGAGAATTACAAAATCTGTACATAAAAATTCCATTCCTCCAAGCCATTCAAGACATCCCGATATATGCAAAAACTATCAAAGAATTGTGAATAAAGAAACCAAGGAGGAATATAACAAATAATCCAAGAGTCCAAGTAGTCGGCACTTTATCTGACTTACTATCAGGAAAGGAAACACCCATTAAATATGAAGACCCAGGAAATCCAATTGTAACTGTCCAAATTTATGGAAAGACCATGTCCAATGCCTTAGTTGATCTAGGAGCTGCAATTAATATCTTAACAACCACTACTTGCCAAAAGCTATGCATTACATATGTAGAACCCACCTCTACCTTTCTAGAATTGGCTGACCGATCCATGGTTAGGGCGGAGGGTACACTACATGATGTCATGGTCTCTGTTGATTCCTGGGAATATCCAACCGACTTTTTGATAATAAATCCCAAAACCCGACTTGAGGACATCCATTGATTTTAGGTAGACATTGGCTTGCCACTGCCGATGCTTATATTAGTTGCCGACAAGGAAATATGACCATAACCAAAGGACCAAATATCAAGAACTTAGTCCTATATCCTCCAGCACAGCCAAGTGTCACAATAATAAAAACTAATAAGCACCCTGTATCATACCTTACTAATAACATTATATCTCCATTAACTATACAAGAGGCACTTGATTTCAAAGACCAAACAGAAGATGATACCATTAATAATTTCATTAGTCAAACTAAATCCAGATCCTGCACACAATGTCATATGATAGAAGTAGAATTTGATAATGAATTAGAAGAAGATCCTCTGAAAGATACACATGATCAAACAATACCTGTTACTTCTGTTGCAAATAGTAAAATTGTGGAAATTGAACCGGTAAAAACCTTAAATATTAATGCCAACCTCACACCTGAACAAGAAATGAAGCTCATCCATTTGTTAAGGAAATATAAAGAAGCATTTGCATGGGACTACCTTGACATGAAAGGAATTGACCCCCAATTATGTACACACCACATTTATATAGAAAAATATGCAAGACCTGTTCGTCAACCTTAGAGGAGACTAAACCCTCTTCTAAAAGATGTCGTAAAAGCTAAACTTCGAAAACTGTTAGATGTCAATTTTATCTATCCTATCTCTGATAGTAAATGGGTCTCTCCGCTTGTGGTGGTACCAAAAAAGAATGGGAAATGGAGAATCTGTGTGGACTACAGGGAGCTAAATAAAGCAACACAAAAAGACCACTTCCCTCTCCCATTCATCAACCAGGTATTAGACACTTTAGCAGGAAAGAAATTCTTTTTTTTCCTGGATGGCTTCAGTGGATACAATCTGATTCAGATTTCCCCTGAAGACCAAGACAAAACTACTTTTACTTGTCCTTGGGGAACATTTGCCTACCGAGTTCTACCTTTTGGCTTATGGAATGCTCCTGCCACATTCCAAAGGCTATCCCTAGCCTTTTTGCAGATTTAATAAATGACGGACTTGAAGTATACATGGATGACTTTACACCATACGGAGATGATTTCGATCCAGCATTGGATACCCTAGAAAAAGTCCTACAACGCTGCATTGCTACCAGGCTTTGTTTAAGCCACGAAAAATGTTATATGATGATGACTGAAGGACCTATCCTAGGAAACTATATTTCAGCAGCTGGCATTCAGGTAGACCCAGCCAAAATCCAAATAATTTTGCTTATTCCCACTCCTACCACTCAAATAGAGGTACGCAGTTTTCTTGGATTTTCTGGTTATTATAGGAGATTTATAGAACATTATTCGCACATTGCTACACCTCTATATGCACTAACTGGTAACGTTGATTTTCTTTGGACAGAAAAATGTGAATGTGCTTTCAAGGATCTGAAGAAGCTCGTATCCACAGCCCCAGTCCTTCGAGGACCAAATTGGGATTTTCCATTCCAGATATCATCTGATGCCTCAAATACAGCCATTGGAGCGGTCCTTGGGTAGGAAGAGGATAAAAAAACCATATGCAATTTATTACATTAGCAAAAATTTATCCCCTGCTGAATTAAACTACACTGTTACTGAAAAAGAGTTTCTAGCTGTAATACATGCTATCAATAAGTTTAGACATTACATTACTGGATATCCTGTTATCTTGTACACAAATCATTCTGCCATAAAATATTTATCAAACAAGCCTATCACAAACGGCATAATAACTAGATGGTTGATTTTATTGCAAGAATTTGATATTACAATCAAGGATTGACCTGGAAAAGAAAATCCTGTAGCCGATTTTCTCTCAAGAATGCCAAAGCCAATAGATGCAATAGCAGTTGAAGACCAATTTCTGGATGAGCATCTGTTTGTTGTGGTTGTTCAAACACCCTCGTATGTTGATGTTGCCAATTACCTAGCAGTAGGTAAATTACCAAAGCATCTAACCCCTAATGAGCGGAAACAGATTGTTCAGCGAAGTGCTCAATTTTCGTGGATTGGGGGCTATTTGTTTCACACAGGGGCAAACATGCACATCAGGAGATGCGTTCGAGAAGATGAAATCTTTGACATTTTAAAAGCTTGCCATGACGGGCCATGTGGTGGACATTTCTCCGATCGCTGAACTGGACATAAAGTGCTGCAGACAGGGTATTATTGGCCCATGATTTTCAAAGATGCAAAGAAATTTGTCCAAGCCTGTGACAGTTGCCAACGAGCAGGACGCCCTGGTCAATCTAATGAGATGCATCTGAAACCGAAACTAGTCATTGAACCATTCGAGCGATGGGCTCTTGATTTCGTTGTACCAATTAACCCATCATCAAACCAGAAAACATATATTTTGGTGGCAACAGAATATGTCACCAAGTGGGTTGAAGCAGAGGCATTGCCCAGAGCTACAGAGGACTCTGTCATACAGTTCCTGTTCCATCTATTTGTATGTTATGGCCTTCCAAGAGAAATAATTACAGACGGTGGACCACAGTTTGCTGGGAACAGAATAGCTGCAACACTCAACAACTATCATGTCCAGCATAAAATCACTACTCCATACCACCCACAGGCGAATGGACAGGTAGAAAGCAGCAATAAAATAATAGAAGCAATCCTAATGAAAACCATTTCGTCACATAGACGTGATTGGGCTGCCAGACTACCTGAAGCACTGTGGGCTTACAGAACAACATGGAGAAGCACCACTGGTTACTCACCTTATCAATTAGTGTTTGGAAAACAACCCATTTTCCCCATAGAATTCGAAATCCAAACATTACGAACAACACAGGAAGTTGGATTAGATTTAACTGAGGCACAGATTAATTGGTTGCAGCAGATCAATGAGCTGGACGAAATTAGGCTCTTTGCACTTCAAAACAC
Source organism: Pinus tabuliformis (assembly GCA_031772625.1). Classification (NCBI taxonomy): domain Eukaryota; kingdom Viridiplantae; phylum Streptophyta; class Pinopsida; order Pinales; family Pinaceae; genus Pinus; species Pinus tabuliformis. The sequence goes on along the minus strand of CM062817.1, from coordinate 1,038,061,761 downwards.
TGCCATGATCCAATAGCAGCGAGCTAAATGGCATGATGCTCTCATTAAAAATAAAGTTTTCCACGAGGGAGACTAGGCTCTTTTGTACGACTCCAGGTTTCAGGACTTCCCCAGGAAACTCTAGACTCGTTGGTTGGGACCATAGAAATCCAGAAGGTACATGACAATGGGACCCTTACTCTAATCACTATTGACGGTTCTGGATATGCCTTCAAGGCAAATGGCCACCGAGTTCGTCTCTATCGTAAACCACTCACTCGGGAGTCCTTATGCTAGCAGTTACGCCGAGACACTGATATGGAGATTTTGGGGGAGGAAGAGAAGTCTTCCTCACCTATAATTAATTAAGGAATTCATTTCTTTCTATAGTTTGTACATAAGTTCTTTTCTTGAATCATTTTTGTACATATTTTTGATGTTATTACTTTTGTTGTTCCTTTCTTTTTTTCAAAAGAACAACATTTTATTCTGATTGTTCCTTTTTCAAAAGAGAAACCCCCTTTGGATCAGCCGTCATCTTGTTGCAATTTGGTTCTTTTTCTTTATTTTTGCGTGTTTCGTTGTTCCTTTTACAAAGGAACAACATTTTTGATCTCTGCCGTTCCTTTTCTAAAGGAATGGCATTTGTGTGTTTTTGTTGTTCCTTTGCCTTTTCCAAAGGAACAACATTCTTGATTTTTTCTGTTCCTTTTCCAAAGGAACGACATTTGCCTGTTTTGCTGTTCCTTTTCCAAAGGAACAACATTTTTGATTTCTGTTGTTCCTTTTCCAAAGGAACGACATTGTTGCGTCTTTTGCTGTTCCTTTTCCAAAGGAACAACATTTTTTATTTATGCTGTTCCTTTTCCTAAGGAACGACTTTTTTGTGTGTTTGATGTTCCTTTCCCAAAGGAACAACATTTTTGATTTCTGCTGTTCCTTTTTCAAAGGAACGGCATTGGTATGTTCTGTAGTTCCTTTTCCAAAGGAACGACATCTGTGTGTTCTGTTGTTCCTTTTTTTCAAAAGAACATTGTTTTCCATCTTCGCTGTTCCTTTTTCAAAGGAATGACATTTGTATTTTCTGCTATTTGTGGTCTTTTGTTGTTCCTTTTTCCAAAAGGAACACCACTTGCATGCTTTTACTCTCCCTATCAAAAAGCTTGTTCCTTTTGCTGTTCTAAATTGAGGATGCTTATTTCTCCTGTTCTTTCAAGTATTTTAGAATACAACTATGCACTTATGCAATGGATACAAAATCACAACATACTGAAATCAGCCAATCATAAATCACTATCTTCATAAGGCTCTACACTGGTAAGAGGAAAAAAGGAAGGACACACTTACTTATCATCTTTTTCTATCATTGTTCTACTAATTTTGCTATGACTGGTTATCTTTATCATGATGATCCCTTTTAATCCTCTTTGATTATTATTTAGGAATAAGAGAAAAGGGTTTATATCTTCCTATTGAGATGTTAAGACTTCTTCTACCATTCCTACTCTTAAGGAGTGTTGAACCACCCTTTGTGTATAAATAAGGGAAAGTACTTTATGAAAAAGAAAGAAAAAAGAGTAAACATGACTTATAAGTTGTCAAATGTAGGATAGGGGGTCTCATCAAGAGCCAGCCTACCATGATCATGAGGACGAAAGTGAAGTGGCATTCCCACTATGGCCACCACACCAGGGATATGGTCCAAAATGTATATCAAATAAACAACCCTTGGAACAGGAGGTCTCATCACGAGCCGACCTGCCCACTTTTCGCTCCTTCCTCGTGAATGGAATTATGATCAACTGGTCACCAAGCCAGCATAATGGCCTACATTTTGACATCACACAACATTTCCTAAGTATACACAAAGGATCATGGTTCCATGGGTGAAATAAACAACTCTGCCAAGGTTATGGACACCTGTCGGCAGCAGAGCACTGTTAATGGTATTGAAGTCACATTATTTACACCAATAGGTAAAGTTACTAACACCCTTCTGTTTCTTATACCTTAGTAATTAATCATATATCATTTCCCAAATTATATAACGCATGTAAATTTATTATCACCAATTATGGCAGAGTAGTTGACAATGACCGCATGAGACTTGGAATGTACGGTAGATGTCCTATCCTCCCAGCCTCGCATCATATCACAACAACCTCTTACGTAATAAGTGATCCAACTCTGTCCCTAAATTTCGGTAATTCACTGTTTTTGTAAACATGGCATATTGCCATACGTTGTTCCTTTATGACTCTGTTTCAGAGCGGGCGCTGCTCCTTTATTTGACGGCTGGGACAACCTATCACATTGCGAGGGGGGAGGTTAACCTCATCATTCCCTGGATTACGTGTCAGCTCACTATTCAAGAAGTTGTGTACTAGGGTATGGCACGGCTCAACGACATACTATTTTTATTTTTTTCTGCATGAATTGCTGTTCATAAGCCATTTCTATTGTATACTCTGTTTTTGAACAAGTCTTGCGTCTATTAGCCTCTCTGTGTTTCAATAGCACGAACAGCTTCCGTTCCATTGAGAGTTTACATTGAAACCATGGGAGGAAGATCGATTCGGAGGGAACGACAGGTGTTGACAGTCTTTACTACTGCCCGGGAAATCCTAGCAAGAGTAGGGTGGTTGACTTATCTCAACCGCTTGCAGGAGTCTAACGAGACGGTGGCAATTGAATTCCTGCAGAATTTGCAAGAGGATTACTCCACAGTGAGGGGGAGACACATAGCAGTCACCGATGACATAATCGCAGAAGTCTCGGGACTACCAGGCACCGAACTTGTATGGATGTTAAAAAGTAGAGATCGCAGAAGATTATAGAAATCTTCCGGGACGAAGGCCAGAGCCTGGCAATTAGAGGAAAGGAAGTTCTGCCAGCAACACTAGGAGAGCCCTGGGCAGAATTGGCAAGGACCATTCAAAGCTACATCACCTGTGAATGTAGAAAAGACGTGGTAAGACCACGACATCTTAAACTCTTAGTTGTACTAAAGCAAAAATGCTCTGTAAATTTACCTGGATTTTTTAATTCGTTACTTCATGACGTTGCACGGAGCATAAAAAAGGCACAGCATGTAGAGTCAGTTGTTAGTCATCATGGGTTGATTCAGTTAATTGTCAACCATAGCCTCACCCAGCAGTAGAGCAGCTGGGAAGAGCTAATTGCCATGATAAATGGAGGATTGACCACACCATCCCCAAAACGTAAACATGCCACCAGTACACCTGAGCATCCAAAAAAACGCAGGGAATTAGCAAAACGGAAACATGCCACTAGTACACCTGAGCGTCCAAAAAAATGCAAGGAATTGGCAAAGCATAAACATACCACCAGTACACCCGAATGACCAGAAAAATGCAGAAAATCGGTCCGGCTAGCACGACTACGAGGGAGGCTGCAGAAGCCCCAGGAAAACACCAGCCGGCTGGTAGAAATTGAAGATGAGCACCCTCACGGCCAGAAGGGGAGGCCGAGTAATCTGAAGAAGAAGAAAAAGAAGAAGGGGTCGAGCAATCTGAAGAAGAAGAAGAAGAGAAGAGGTTGAGCAATTTGAAGAAGAAGAAGAAAATGAAGAAGGAGCTGAGCAATTTGAAGAAGAAGCCGAGCAATCCGAGCAGGAGGAGGAAATGGAACAATAGGAAGGTAGCCCATTGCAGGACCCAGTGGGAGAAGATGAATTGGTCGAAGTCTTGGCCAATATGGGCGAATATGGCCAATCTTCCAGTCCATCAGACCTCCATGTCGAAAAGAAACCCCAGGAGGAAAATGAACCTGAAGAATCACATGCAAAGGAGGCAGAAGAAGAGAATCTTCCTGTTCATGATGAAGAGATGATAGGAGATACTGAACAGGAACAATCCGTTCCTAACCAGAAGACATCGGAAGAAATTCCGGAGGAAGCAGGGGCAGAAAGAGAAGTTGCCCAAGAAATGACAGAACCAGTTAGGGTTCCTACCCCAGAACATCCAGAGCAGAACAGTGAAGAAACACCCCAGAAGGAAAATCCGGGAACTAGTCATAGTCCAGGCTGCAGTGAACAACATGCTGTTCCTTCTAAGGAAATTTTGGAAATTAAAGAATTGCGAAAGGAACAACAGAGATTATTGAATATAATAGTCCAGCTCCACCAACAGATTAGGATCCTGAAAGCAAGGCAAAGGGTAAAAAGGACTTCAGGAAGGAAAAATGTGACCACTCCAGCAAAACCCTGCAAGGCACAGGGGCGGAGGACTAGAATTCATCCTGTTGTTCAAAAACTTGTTGAGAACCAGGCTGTTGTTCCAAATGATGCTGAGAAACAGACTACTGTTCCAATTGAAAAGGAACAGCAACAGACTGATATTCACGTTAAAATAGAAATGGATGAGATGATGACCTATGATAAGGAAATTCAGACGGAGGCACCACTTTTGGGAGTGATAAGGGTTATGAACTCAAAGCAACACAATAGGAAAGTTCAGGTAAAATTCCCGGCCTCAACTGCTGCATGGAGAGAGATCCAAAAACAGTAACCCTACGAAAGGGGTTGAAGCAAGCTCAACAAGAAGCATAAAATCTTAGAGAGAAAACGGTCCCTCGCGAAAAGTATGAAGAGATACATCAGCAGCTTAGGAACGTCAATCAATTCGAAAGCCAGGCTTTTGAAGGTTGGCGAAGGGAACAAGAGAAAGTCGCAAAGGTAACTCGTAGGCTAGATATCGTTATCAAGCAGATGAATACCTTGTGTTCTTTATACAATGACGTCTTAACATGTATATCCCCTGCCAAAAATTATGCCTTGTTTCTACTGGAACGATATTTGCAATTAAAAATAAAGGCTGTTAAAGTAGATGCTCCCATACAAATTAACACTGTCAATGATTTTATAGACTGTTGTAAGCACTACGGGGTAAAAGTCCAGAGACTACTGTGTGAGTTCTATTTACATAACCTTGTATTAGACCAGGAGACCGAGCTGAACCCTGGCCCTTTTGTTGGGGACATCCGATTGCAGGCGTTCATCTCATTTGGGGTTAATCAAATTAAATGGCTTAAAGCCTACAATACTTTCCAGAGGCAAGAAAACGGCTTAGATTTGTGGGTAAGGGCTGAGCCTAGGGACCCAGTACAGTTGTGGAGAGCACATAGAAACCTCATGAAGACTCCGGGTGTAATTGAAACATTAGGACCCATGCATGAGGCACTCATTTGACAGGGATTAGAATACTTTCTTTCTATCAAAGACCTTGCCATTGATGCAGCTAAATTTCGGTATCAAATCTCTAATCCGAATATCCAGCTCAGGGAACCGTTTAAGTATGAGAATTTTAAATTAGTTGCCAACCGCTTGCACCTCTATGGCAAAATTGTTTTGAGGGCAGGGCCATCCTGGTTAGGATATAGGTTCCGGAGTCCAATTATTTGGCACCCTACACCCGGATACCAAGCCCTGTATGAGATGCCCGAGGGTCAGACAGGCCATTTCTTTGACTACCTAGTTACTCATCATGGTTGTAGGCCTCCACATGAGATTCTATCTCCAGCCTATTATCTCACTGCCTTGCATGTCAACTACAATGTTTTCATGAGGGCATGAAACAGGGTAAGCAGGGGGGTGTGTGGAGTACTAAATAAGGTATGTTTTTGATGATTATTTCAGTATCTTTTCATTAGAACTTGCAAACTTTTTGCATCATGAACTCGGAAAATGATAAAGAATTATAATAAAACAAGTGAGATTAATATGCAAGACTAAAATGCTGACAATTGTCATTTCCTTATGCAGGAAGGAGGGAAAACGAGAAGTTTTCGTTCCAAAGGAAAGGACAAGGACGGGTTAACCACTGTCCCTTTGACGGGAGACTGAATGCAAACAAGGCAAAGTAAATCAAAGCGAATTAGCCCAGAAAAGGAGGTGGAGATATCATCTCAGCGTAGGAGAGAAAAGAAATGACTGAGGACTAACGGTTCGGCGAATCCCTCAGGATCCGTGATCCTGAGGGATCGCTGTTTTATCTATTTTTGCACTTAGACATCTCCGCCGTCACCCTTATAAAAGGGGCAGCACTGTTAGCTCAGGAGAGAGTTAGAGATGGTTATGCTTTTATGTAATTTCTTTTAAAGATCAAAACTTTGATCATCGAGTCTCGTTAAGAACTGGTTTATTGTAATTCTGCTTATGCATTAATACAAACTTGGTTATTACTTCATCTCTGATTCTGGATTAACTTCAAGCGGTGTACCCCTGGAGGCTAAGGGCCCGGCCCTGGAGGACACTTGCTCCTGCATTATCACGTTTGGTTTATGCGTGGTTTGCTTATCGACGTTATTTGGTAATCTGATGTGTTTTATAAGTTTACATCACATGCTCTATTATGTTTAATTCATTAAGGTTTCTATAGAGAGAACTATTGTATTGACTCTGCATCATATTACTGTTCTTTTAAGAGTTGATCTAATATTGCTAGTCTTGATAGAATATTGTTACTGTTCCATTACAGAGCTTTCGTGTTGTGCACCTGTTCATTAACGTTACGGAATTCATCTTGGGAGTTATGTTCTTTATGATTGTTGGATTTAGGAACAATGCTGCTCTATTTTGAAACGCAGTCATATTCTTTCTAACTGAGATTGATACTTGGATCAGATTACTATTTAAGTGTGTTGTGTGTGTATATGGTTTTCAAGTTCTGTTCCATAATTTATCAGTAATCAGTGTTGTTCCATTGGTGTGTGCTGTTCGATTCGCCATTAAGAGTGAAAGATTGCCATGTGATTACGATTAATGCATTTGATCTGATAGATTATGATTTTTACTGGTTGTGAGATTTAGTTGCTGTTCTATTTCTTAGTTGTTGTCATATTTCAGAACTGTTGTCCTATTTCAGATTTGTTGTTCCATTGCAGACTTGCTGTTCGATTTCTTAATTGCTGTTCCATTTCTTATCTACCGTTCCATTTCCTGTCATTTGTTATTTTGGTGTGAAGAACGATCTAAGGCTGTAGTGAGCATTGACATTTACTGTCTGGCTCCTAGATCCACGATCTGTTCTCTGATTTCCTTTTCCATCAGTTTCCAAAGGGATGGGTTATTGCTACTGAACCCTTGACTGATAAGTTGCTTAGTATTTTGAATGTGTGATTTAATCTTCTGAAGAAGTTAAGCTGTAGACAAGAATTTACTCTTGTATTTCTGAAACACTATACTACTAGCATTACTCTGGAAAATGATAGCCTCAGACTGAGACACTCTTTGAAATAACAAAATGCTCCCGGATTGACATATTAATGTGAGGTAATTAGAGGTGAAAGATACCCTTTTTATAGCTCTATAGTGACTAATCCTTAAGCATAAATGTAAAATATGCGCATTTTATTTCATGCATTTGATACTTTGGATAAAGTAATTTTTGTGGGTTTTGGAAGGAAATAGAATTTACATGGTGGATTTTACTTTCCTTAGGCAAATGAATTTAACCATAAGAAAAGGGGTTTTATTAAGCTAATGAGGGGAAATGAAGGGAATCTAACACTTTTTGTCAATAAGTCATTCAGCTGAGGGTTCGGTCCTTCCAAAAGTCAGAGAAATGCTCTGAGCCTCTTTGACTTAAAGGATTTAAGTACTTAGAACTTATTTATGGGAAATTAGTACGTAGAGGGGTCAAATGACTGAGGGGATGTTAAATAAACCAAGTTGTAAAACATTTTCCTTACTTTGTTTACTGCTTATGCACATTTGAAAGATGTATTTAAACATGACATAAGTGCTTTTGTGTAATCACTTGATATTTCTACAACCTTTCTTATACTTACCCATTTACTCACCCTACCATTTTTTCTTCATTTTATTTGGGTGCATTTAGGCTAGCAAACCCTTATTAATCATTTTATTTTACAAAGTAGACTATCTAATTCTAACCTTATATCATCCAAGGGCTCAGATTAAGCTTATGAGCTCCTTTTATTTTCTCTACCTATCTAATGATCTGCCAAGATTAAACGGTTTGGTAAAATTTTATTCTCCAACTATAAACATAAAATTCAAAGAATGATATAATCAAGATTAAACAGTTTGATTACCATGGATTGTGGCATGAAAAACAAGCTGCACACAATCATTATTATGCATAAAAGTAAATAGTAGTGGCATTTAGACTTTCTCATTTTCATGGCCTCTTTTTGTTTTTTGGGGTTCATATATTTTCATTTTTTGACCTTTTTCATTCTTTTTGTCCTTTGTTTTTTCTTTTAGGAAATACCCTCTTTACATTTCTAAATTTTTTAATATGGAAAACATTTGAAGAAAGCAAAGGTATGTACAATATTACAAGTCTTAACCTTAGTCATTCAAAATTATGACTCCTATTGGTATAGGAACCTAACAGTGGCTCCACTTGGGGATGGCATTTTCTAGTGAAATGTCAAGAACTTTAAATATCAGTGGCCTTTGAATTGTTGTTGATGTTACCTTGCAAAGTGTTCCTCTATGCATCTGCATTATTGATACTTATGACAGTAAATCTTTCAAGACTTAGGACCTTATCTTCGGGCTTCAACTTCAAAAATCAACATCCAATCCAAACTAGACTTTTGAAAATAGAATATGTACAAATGGGAAATGAAAATTAGTAACTAGGTTCAAAGTAGTGTTTTAGCATTTGACCATTCACTGGCCCACCTTCTGCTTTTGTACCATCAATTTCTCTTAGGAAGAAAGCATTATTTCCTTTGTAAGAACAAATGACATAGGGACCTTTCCATAGGAAATAAAATTTCCCATGTTTACCTTTGTCTTTCGTCCTTGAATCCCACTTGAGCACCTTGTCCCCTAGGTAGAAATCTTCAACCTTGGTTCTCTTATAAAAAATATTTTTAACCCTTTCCTGCACAACTTGAGACCTGATATAGAACTCTTCTATGGTTTTTTGTAGATGAATAGTATGATTGATTCTTCTTTGGATATTATTTGGTTCGACCTGGAATTATTGAATTATCTTCATTAATGGTACTCCCAAAGAAGATGGAAAGACAACTTCCATCCCATAAACTAGTTGATAGGGAGAAGTACCAATTGATTTCTTAGTAGTCAATCTGTCTACCCATAAGGCATTGACTAGCTTTTTATTCTAAGTTTTCTTATTGTTCTCTAGTAACTTCTTGATGATGTTTACCAGACTTTTGTTTGAGGATTCAGCTGGTCCATTTCCTTGAGGGTAATAGGCTGTAGAATGGACTAGGATGATATGATACTTATTGTAGAAATCTATCATTCTTTTGGATTTAAAGGTTGCTGCATTATCAGTAATGAGCTTAGTTGGACATCCAAATCTTGATAGAATATTGGTTTCAAGGAAGGTTATGATAACAGTGTCTATGGCTTGCCTTGAAGGTATTGCCTCTATCCATTTTGTGAAGTAGCGTGTGGCTGTGAGGATCCATTTGTGCTGGGCAGATGAGGGTGGGTGAATTTCATCAATGAAGTCTAAACCCCATTGTTGAAAAGGTATTTCAGCAGAGATTGGCTTGAGGGGTAGAGGTAAAAGCTTTTTATTTCCCTAAAAAATTTGACATTTGTGACAGGAGGTCACATATTTTTTGACATCAGCAAACAAGGTAGGCCAGTAGAAACCAGCTCTAAGGATTTTATCTATAGTGGTCTTCCAATAAAGGTGTCCTCCACAGTCACCTGCATGAAACTCTTGTAAAACTTTGTCAGATTCATCTTTTAATAAAAAATTAAGAAGAATACCTTCATGATCTCTCCAAAACAGAGCATTGTCTAATATACAAAATTTCAAGGATTTCATCTTTAAAAACCTACTTTTAGTCCTAGATAATTCAGGAGGAGATTGTAAGTTTAGTAAAACATAAATAATATCAGCATACCAAGGTGATTCAATAAAGGCCTAGCTGATTAGTGGAGTCGCCATCTCCTCTTCATTATCTATTGTTATAATAAAGTTTATATCCAAGGCTTGAAAGTTAGATTCAACCATGAGCTTGGCTAAACCTTGGCCCTTGATTAACTTAGTAGGTTTTATTTCTATATCATACTCTAAAATAGTAGAAATCCACATTCCCACTTTCCATAAGGGCCATCTTGAGTCAGGATTTCTTTGACTACTGAATTTGGAACGTAGGCTACTATATGAGAATACAAGATGTATACCCTAAAGTCCTTAATGGCTTTGACTAAAGCCAATGCTTGTTTTTCCATTATATTGTATTTCAAGGGGGCATCTCTTAGGGCTTTGCTAAAGAAAGCAATGGCTTGTTCATAGCCCTAGTCATTTTTTTGCAATAGAACTGCAATTATTGTGTGCTTAGAAGCAAAGGAAAACAAGATGAAATCTCTGTCAAATTTAGGATTGATTAACACATGTGTTTTAGTTAAGGCCAGTTTAATGTCTTTAAAGGATTTTTTAGCCTCAACAGTCCATTTTATGGTGGAATCTTTTTTCAGTATGTTGTTTAGTGATCTAATTAACTATACTAGATTAGATGTAAATCTTCTAAGAAAATTATTTTTTCATAAAAAATCTTGTAACTCTATAATGTTCCTTGGGTGTTGTATTTGCAAGATGGCTTCTATTCTCGCAAGGTCTATTGTTATACCATCTTTTGAAATTATATGACCTAACAACTTTCCTTCTTCTAACCCAAATAAAGACTCTTTGGGGTTGAAGGAGATTCCAAATTTCCTGCACTTAATAAAAACTTGACTTAGATGATCCAAATGTTGATTGTCAGATTTTGAAAATACGGTAATATCATCTAGATATATCACAAGGAAATCATGAATTTCTTTTGCAAAGGATATATCCATAGCCCTTTGGAAAGTGGCTCCTACATTCATTAGCCCAAAATTTTCACATACATAAATGTGCCCCAAGGAGTAGTAAAGGTAGTTTTGGGTTGGTCATCAGGATGAACCAAGATTTGATTGTAACCAAAAAACCCATCCAACAATGAAATTCTGGTTGATCCAACTACCCTTTGTAAAATGTGGTCCATTTTGGGGAAAGGGTAATTGTGTTTTAGTGACACTTTTTTGAGGTTTCTGAGATCCACACAGAGTCTGATCTGACTAGTTTTCTTTCTAGTTGGCGCCAAGTTTGAGACCCAATCAAAAAATATGATTGGTGCAATTATTTTGGCATCATACATCCTCTGAATTTCTTTTGCAATTGTAGGTAATAAGACAGGGTTGATCCTTCTAAGTTTTTGTTTGAAAGGCTTTTGATTTTCTTTAATAGGAATTGTGTGCTGGATGACGTTGGTGTCATAGGATTTGAGGTCCTCATAACTCCAAGCAAAGACATCCTGAAATTCTTTCAACAACTCAATGTATTTTACTTTTTTTAGTTGGAGGTAATGATTTTGAAATTTTGATTAGTTTAGGATTTTCATTGGTGCCTATATTACATTCCTTTATATCAGACCTTAATGGTTCCATTTAGGTTTCCTAGGAACATCACTTGAATCAAATAAATATTCCAAAGGGGTTAATCCCTTTGGTAAGAATTTATCCTTGAGATTAATTACTTTAGTTTCTTCAATGATCATTTCATCAATCTCAATTTTCTCTAAGTTATCTACATATGATTTAGTAAATTTAGTTGGGTTGATTCTATTTAGTTCATAACCTTCTATCTCATTTATTTCTATCTCACCCTTAGTGTCAGAATCTATTGATGTATTAGTATCTATATTGTTATTTACAAACTCTTCTTTTGAAATTAAAAAGTTATTTATCTGTTTGTCATTAGAAAATATTTTCCAATTCTTCAAATTATCTAGAATTGTAGGTCTATGCCTAACTTCAGTAGTGTACTAATGGTTAGGTTGGAAGGGTAATTTGCAGGTGTTGACAAACATTGCTAAACTATGGGCTTGCATATTATGTTTTCTAGGGATTACTACAAGCTTTGTTTCTAGGAAAGTGTTAATTATTTCTACAATAGTTCCTTTATAACAACTTAATCCAGGGTCCTTTGTTATATATACAACATCAACCTGTTTTATAATTAGTTCAGAGTCTCCCATGACAAAAACTCTTTTATCTCCTAGTTTCCTAACTAACTTAAGACCTAAAATTAATGCTTCATACTCGGCCACATTATTGGTACATTTAAAATTCAATCTATATGCATGGACTTCTGAGTGATTATTTTCCAAATTATATATCCACACTCCTGCTTCTGCTCCTAACTTATTGACTGACCCATCAAATTCTAAATGCCATAATATCTCATGCTCATAATTTTCACTATCTGGTGCAACAAAATTTTCATTTTTTACAACAATTTGACCATCTTGTTCATTGAAAAGATCTGTAATTTAGTTAGTTTCATTTTGTGTAGAAACTGAAATTTCTTTTGGTTCTGTATTAGTACTATCTAAAAGATTTTCTTCTGTTTGATCAACATTATATAGGATAAAAGAATTGATATCTGAGTGTATGGAGTAGATGGGAAATTTTTGAGGCCGATCCTGGCTACTTACCATATCTTTCAATAAGGTTTCTTGGTATAGTTTCTTAGGTTGTCCAAAAACCGTAATTGTCGCATATGACATATCTAGTTGTAAGGATCCTTGAAGTTTGGCTCCCCATGATCTTGATAATAGCATGCCATACTTTGGTGGGATGTCAGCAACTACAATATCCATAAGGATGCTTTTGGTAGGATATTGGACTAAGGTGACACACAAGTCTTTAATCAATCCTAGACATTGTACCTCACTGGAGTCAAATGAAAATAAGCCTTTGTAAGGCCTTGTAATGTCTAGGTTTAATTTCTCCATCACTGATTTGAGCATTAAGTTGTGAAAGGCCCCAGAATCCAACATTGCATTGTGTAGAATTTTGTCATGGATACTAAGGCTAATTTAAAAAGGTGGAACTCCTCCTTCTAATGGTTTTCTATTAACATCTGGACCAAATATGAGTTCTGCTTGGTCATCAAACAGGTTGATAGAGTCCTCATTTTGAGCAATTTTTAAGGTCTAGTTTATTTGTGATTTATAAGTTTCATTCTTGATTAGTTATGTTAAAGGAACTGAAATCTTTAGCTTTGCTATCTCTACTCCCAGATAGAATGGCCAAGAGGTCTGAAGGTTTTGATTTTTTGAAGCAGGGATTTGAGTAGGCTTATCTTCTTTTCCTTTATTGGGGATCTCCTTATGTGGACTTTTAGATCTGATGTTTTGATCTTGGTCCACTAGTTCCTTAGGTGGAATTGAAGTGGATGGCGGATCAATAGAAGGTTGATCAGAGGTTATATCTACAATTGTGGGGGTAGAAGGATTTGGGTTCTGCCTAGGGATAATTTGGAGGATTTTTGAAACAGGGGCTTCTTTTATTTTCTTGGGTTGACTTTGGACTGTTTTCTTGGTTTGGTCAGGGACATCAACAATCTTTTTGCTTCTTAAATTATATTGTTTATGTACTTAAAAAATGGCAGAATCATATCCTGGATGGGATGTCTCTACATAAATTTCTTGAAAAGGAGGCCTAATGTTCTGATCCGGTCCATTTTTCCCAATGTTCTTGTTTTGGTTTTTTCTAAAATTTGGGTTTCTAACTAGAGGTGCTTGTTGGTTATCCCATTGGGGTTTCATTTCTATGTTCCCTATTCTATCCATTAGTCTTTCCATACTTTTGGCTAAACTATCTATTTTAATGTCATATGGTGAAGTTTCATCCTTAGCAGTTCCTCTTTTTCATTTCTAACTCTATCCCTTTCAGCTAACAAATTAGGTTCAACACTACTAGCTACACTTTTCATTTCTTCTAATGTTGGGGGGTTTCTTTCCCTAAGTTGGTATGCCATATCTGTGTCAAAACAATCAGGGAAATTTATTAATACTAAGTCAGGTGGGGGTCTGAGATTAATTGGGATGGCATTATATATACTTTTGAATCTAGTGCAATAATCTTGAATAGTTTCATTAGGTTCTCTTCTAATATTCTCATATTCTGAAAGGATTTGTAGGGGATTCTTTTTCTTTTCCCATCTGTTCAAAAATTGTTGGTGAAATGCATCTAAACTATCAATACTGTTAGCAGGCAATGCTCTAAACCATTTCCTAACATCAACAACTAAATTTTGGGCAAAGAGTCTCATTTGAACATTATCTGTGTCAATTTCGTGCAACTCAAAGTAATCTGTTATCTTGTTGACATGTTGATATGCAGTGTAATGTCCTGTGCCATCAAATTGAACAATTTTACTTTGGTAGTCTACTAGCATAGCACCAAGTTGGGAAAATAAAACAAGAGGAGCATATCTATTTGTCATGGCTGTAAGTTGGGAGGGGTTAAGATGTGGATGACGAATGGATGAAGAACCAGGACTAGTAGGTGATGAATGGGAGATGATAGGTTGGTGAGGGAGAGTAGGTATAAATGGTGATGAAGAATGGACTTCACAAGGTATTATTGATGAATTTGAAGGGAACAATGGTGAACTCAAGGTAATGGATGATTGTTCAGAAAGCTCAAGAGCTGTGGCAATATTGATGGATGATTGTGGAGATTTAAGAAGGTAATAATCAATGGATTTGTTGTTCTGTTGAACTTCAATGTCTACAATAAATTCAGGATCTAGAACAGTTTCACTGAGTGCATTTTCAGATTTCGTTCTAAATAACGATTGTTCAAATGACACATCAATGGGAAGTTCTTCTAAAAATAACCACTCATGAGGACATGAACTAGATTTAACTAATGGTATCTGGCTAACTAAAATTTCCTCTTTTTGGATTTTCTTGAAATTAGGTTAGGATTATCAACTATTGGGGCAAGGTTCGGATCTAGATTAGCCCTAGTGAAATGAGTCTTCCTGGAAGCCAGAATTTCAAACTTTTTAATTTTTTTTGTGAGATTTTTCAAGGTAACTTCTAACAAATAACTTTAAGAGGCTTAGAATGAAGGCTTAGAATTTTCTTAAAGCTTTATTAGGATTGAAGATTTGATATTCCCTAGTATGGTCGCCACTATGTTATCACTCAGAATTTTCTCTAGAAGTTATCAGAAGAAAGAAAATGACAGAGGTAACCACAAACCAACTTTTAAGCATAGGCTCTAGACAACCTATGGCTCAGAGGGGGCTCTATGTATATGATTTAGCTTTGTTTGCTGGGATTTTAGGCTAGTTTTGAATGTTCAGGGGGGTTTTTGATTTGTATTGAAGATTGGATGGTGGAATCCTTAAAACACATGGATATAATGATGTCTTTAGACCATTGGGCTATGGAGTCAACAAAAGGGTAGCAAAGCTAGAATTAAATTACTAAAGGGAGTGTTCAAAGGGCAAGCTAGCAGAGTAAAGTGTAGGTCTTTGGGCTAGAGGGGTGAAAAGGTCTTAACCAGGGTGAGAGAGCAATTAAGAATTCTCAGATCGGGATTAAAAAGAGGAGCAGAGGATAATAAAAAACAAAGGGAAATTAAGAATCCTTTGATATAGATTACAAAGAGACCACCTAAACTAAGGAGCAATTAAGAATTCCTTAACATAGATTATCAGTAGAAAACATTTAAATGCATAACAGTTAAAACAGAGTGCAATTAAGCAAATTCTAAGATATCATTCCATGTTATAACATTCAGATACAGATATGCATTAAAGATTGTGGAATTTTTTTAAGATAGATAACAACAGCATGAGAAAATACTTGTTTGCACTTCGCTCTACACATGAATCCTATGAAATATCTTGTATTTATTCATCAATCCAGCTTGCTAGTCCAATCAGTGATACAATAGCTTTACAGTCCTTTGATAAAAAAGTCTATAGAAATGTCTATGAATCCACACTACATACTTCAAATTGTGAATTATTTATACAAAGTTTATTACAAATTATCTCAAACTAACTTGAGATCAAATATCTTCTTGCAAGAAGATAGAGACAACTATTGAACTGCTTTCATGCTGTCCCATTTATTTTGGTGTTGTTGGCCTTTACGGTTTGGTTTGTAGCCCGTTATGCTCTTTGTTGTTTTTAACTTTCACGCTGGAGGCTATAGTTAATTTTGGCTTTCATTTGATACACTTTGGCACTGATACTCTTTAACCATGCTGACCTGTTTTTACCTTTTACCCTACTGACTGTACATTAACCTTTTACTACATTTTACTATAGTAAATTAGTCAATTTTTCCCATGACTCGGCATTAGGTAACTTGATTTTCAACATCCTTCTATATATCTCATCTGCCTCGGTATACTTAGAAAAATTAGGCCTAGTGATGAATAGGTGTTCACCTCATGCTGGAGGAAAAACAGGTTTTCAAATGTCTAGTAAAGAACTTTTCCTGTTGGCAATGCTTTTATCGATGATGTACTGGCCCATTCTTTAGCTAGCTCTCTAATTTTGTTGTTATAATTTTGTTGTGTCATGAGCTTGTCGTTTATGACCAAGGGACTGGGTAACCCTTTCTCTATTAAAATTTGAAACTTGGTCATAAATATATCAACTGTTGCTTGCATATTTTGACATTTGTCATCCAAGTTTATCATTAAGTTTCTCTTGGAAGGGACCTTTCTTACCTCCAAAATTGTTTCTGTCCTATCCTCTATATCCTATTCTTGATGTTCATACTTGTTTTTGCTATTTAGGAAGTGAATAAGTCTAGTTGCATCTTCAGGCATGTCTCCTAGTTCTTCCTTGACTTTTCGGATAGCTTCTGTAGCCACCTTTATCAGGTCTATCTATTAAAAAATCACTTGAATTGATGGCCAAATATCATTGGTAGAGTAAATGATATTGGCCCATAATAGTTCCTTGGCTTTCCCAAGGGGTTCCTTTAGTGTTAAATCTTTCTCCATGACCTTTAATATTTCATTCATTCTGGTAGCTTTCTACACTTCTTCCTTGTGCATGATCTTGGCAAGCTTGCAATCTGTTTCCAAGCTTGTCACCTGTTCTTTCAGTTTTTTCATTTCTGTAGCTTGAATAAACATTTACTCCATGGCTTTGACTAACTCTGCTGCTGATATAGACTCTGTTGAAACTGGTTGTGTTGTAGACATGGGAGTTGTGGGAGCCAATGAGGCTTCTAGCATTGAAGGCACTGTTGTTGAGACCATTGGGATGGCATTTGCAGATGTAGTGGCAATATCACTTTGCTTCAATTGAATTAAAGTGTCTAGTTCCTTCTCTGTATCCTTTAACTAATCATTAAGTTTTAGGACCAAGTCCATCAACTCTTCATGTCTGGTTTGGATTTTTAAGACCTCCTGTGTCTGGGGATGTTGTAGCTAAGATACCTTCAATTGTTTCTTCAGTGCTGCAATGTCATCGTTCTTCTTCTTTATCAGTTGTTCAGTGGCTTTAATATCTTTGCGATCATGTCCCAATTCAATCACTAAGTCTTCCAAGACTTGATTCTAGTATCCTTGGCCTGTGAGGAGGCCTTCTCTAATTGATATTGAGCTGAGATATTGCTCAATGAATTTTACAACTGAATAGAAACTATGGATTTACCTGTGAGGGTGGAGTATATCATCTCTCCAGCCTGTTTGTGTAATTCAATTTGGTCTATGAGATGAATATCCCTTACCATCACTTCAAAATCAACTCTCTTGAAATTTGTTGATGTCCTTGGTTGTTGTGCAGTTGATTTTATGAAGGACATCTATAATTTTCCCTCCTTGATGTCAAAAGCTGACATCAACCTTGTTTGATTGGTAGGTGTGAGTATGAGATATTGAGCAAAGTCTGAGCCTTTAGTTTCTCATTTCTAATCTTGATCTCTTTATATCTATCTTTTATATCTTTATCCTTATCAGCAGGCCTACTGAATGAGGATACTTCTACACTTAGCTGTCTTTCCAAAATCTGGGTTTGTGATGTAGATGACCCTTGTGTTTCCTCAGATAGAGCTATTCCTTTACTTCTGTCCACCTCAGTATTAGTTATTTCTACTGAGCTTTCTGTGTCTTCTTGCTCTGTAACAGGATTTAGCTTAGCCCTTTTGCTCTGATTGGTCTCATACTGTATATTTGATGTGCCCATTCCTAAACTTGAGGGTTCCTCCCTAGTCCTTTTGGGGTTCTTTTCCTCATTCTGAGGAATCTGCATGATAGGAGGGGTGCTCATGGCTAGCTCTTGTTGTTCAGGTACCTGCAGAAATTAGTTCTCATCAAACTGTCTTTCTAAGTCACATAAGGAATTCTCTACATCTACCTTTGTATTGTCTCTATCTACAAGAGTGTTTTCCACCCCCTCAGATTGATTTGCATATATTTATATCTCTAGTGTGGGTTGGTGAATATAAGGTCCCAACTTGGCCTTCTTTCTCAATCTAGTCATAAATTCTTGAGGTTCATACCTCCACATGAAACTCTTTTGGAACTTCATTTGCTGCAAAATTTGGTCTGCCTTCTTCCCTGCCTTTGTAGAGTTGTAGATGAAGGGGCCTAATTGGTTTTTTACCTTGAATTGTGATGTTTTCTTGGCTGAGACAAAATTTATTTCATCAGAGTTCATTATTTGTCTATAGTACCCTAGAGAAAATAACCTCATGGGGAGGTATTTGGGTAGTTTATATGGGGCAAGCTGGAAACCATAAATCCTTATCTCTATGTGGTTTTGGTAAAGGTACCAATCTCCCACTTTGCTTTGTGTATACAATTGAAGGACCCTTTTGATCTCTAGACTTATCCTGGGTGGAGGGCTTCCTTTCAGCATAGTCATGAATGGATGAACAAAAGAATCTATGAAATCTGAATAGGTATATGGTGACTCAAACTTATGGAACAGTGGGGTCCAAAAAATGACAGACCTGGGTTGGCCTTTGGTATCTAGCTTTTGGAGGGGAAAATGAAATCTACCTGGTTGATAATATAGGAACATATGGTAGAGAACGAATGAGTCTTTGAACACTCTTTCATTGTGAATCCTAGTGAATTGTTCATGCATTCTCTCAGCTATGAAATCAACATAATTGTTCAAAACAACAGGGGGCTGTCCTAGGGTATAGATTGACATGAAGGCCAGGACAAGTTCATCAACAAATTCATCAGCAGAGTAGCCTAAGACACATGATATCATGGTGATGATTTGTTTTCCCCTTTCAAAGAACATGGCATAAAGATGTGGGGGGGGGGGGGGGATTTTAGGAATGTATTGCTCTTCAACAATGAAATCTTGGAACAATTGGGTCAATCTAGAGGGACTTAACTTGGAATATTGGTCTAACAAATCTCCAATTGAGAGTGGAGTTAGGTTTGGTCCTAGTTGGAGTTGCAAGATTTCATTTATGGAATCAACTATAATGGTGAATAGAATCTTTTGGTCAGGGGACATTACAGCTCTCAGGCTGGGAATGTAACAGGCACGACACTGGTGGACAATTTTAGGGAAAACATGTACCTGTGGGAACTGGTATTTGGGAAAATTTGACTTCCAAAGGCCAATATTATCAGCATGGTTGAGGTATCTGTCCCTACTTAGACAATGGATTTTAAGCAAGAGGCCTTGGTTATATGTATCCTTAATTTGGAAGTCCCTGTCAACCAAGGGAAGGTGGTTGAGGTCCAAATGGGGAGTTGTGATAGGTCTAATGTCGAAGGCAACAAGGGCAGCCATAATTTAGTTCTCGTGGATTTAAATTAGGCTCTACAGGTTTATTCAAAGGTTTTGAATGGAAATTGGAAACTTTCAAAGGGTTTGGCTGCAGGTTTTCAAATTTAAGGTATTTTTCAATTAATTTTACTTAATGAAAATACTTGACAGGGTGAGAATTTCCAAATTTGAATGGGGAGTTGTATTCTATGGTGAAATACCTAGAATTGGGCAAATTTTCTTCAAGTTGATGGTTCACGACAACTGCAGAGGTTTGTACAGTTTTGGTACGGACTGAGAGGTTAGTTGGGTTGTCTGCAGCATCTTCTGGAGCGAATTTGGAGGTCTGTTGGAAAGTTTGGCATTTGCAGGAGTCGCAAAGGTTTTCAGAGTTTATAGAGAAAATGAGTGAAAAAGGGCGAAAATAGGGCTTTGCAGCCTTTTATAGAAAAACAATTACTTTTGGCGGGTTCATTTATGAAAGAACAGTTGGTGGTTTTTTGGTTAAGCGGGGAAGTGATTTTGCTTGGCCATTGCACCACTTTTATGAAGGGGGCAGTATTTGGGAGGGGTTACCTGATGTACTCTAGCATTTGACACGTAGCAGTAGGGGGGTTGGTGAAAACCACTTTATCGGGCGGGTGAAGGTCAGCTATCGGGCTCGGCCGATATGGCTGTGGTCTGACGGTAGTCAGGCGGAGAAGATGTGCAGAGGAAATGGACGGGAATTGAGGGGGGGCCCAAGGGTTTTAATCACAACAGTTCGGGATTAATTTAGGAATTAATCTTGGGTTAAGCGATCAGGCGGGGCTTAATCATGGGATTAGGGAATTGGGAGAGGTTAATGATGGGATTAACTTAGGTTTACTGAGATTAGGTAAACTAAGTAAGGTTGTATTGGGATATGGGTAATTTATATAGTTTTTATTAAAACTAAGGGTTGAGATATTTAGTTTAGGGGTTTAATTAATATACGGGAGAAAGGTAATTATGGGGGATTTATATAATAAAGTTAATAATTAATATGAAATGTGGTGGAGTGACTATTCTTTAAGCATAAATGTAAAATATGCGCATTTTATTTCATGGATTTGATACTTAGGATAAAGTACTTTTTGTGGGTTTTGGAATGAAATAGAATTTACATGGTGGTTTTTACTTTCCCTAGGCAAATGAATTAACCATAAGAAAAGGGGTTTTGTTAAGATAATGAGGGGAAATGAAGGGAGATGAATTTTATGAAGGGGATTCTAACACATTTTGTCCATAAGTCATTGAGTTGAGGGTCCAGTCCCTCCAAAAGTCAGAGAAATGCTTTGAGCCTCTTTGAATTAAAGGATTCAAGTACTTAGAGCTTATTTATGGGAAATTAGTAAGTAGAGGGGTGAAATGACTGAGGGGATGTTAAATAAACCAAGTTGTAAACCATTGTCCTTGCTTTGTTTACTACTTATGCACATTTGAAAGATGTATTTTAACATGACATAAGCGCTTTTATGCAATCACTTGATATTTCTGCTACCTTTCTTCTGCTTACCCATTTTCTCATCCTACCATTTTTTTCTTTATTTTATTTGGGTGCATTTAGGCTAGCAAACCCTTATCAATCCTTTTCTTTTACAAAGTAGACTATCTAATTCTAACCTATATCATCCAAGGGCTCATATTAAGCTTATGAGCTCCTTTTATTTTCTTTACCTATTTAATGATCTGCCAAGATTAAACTGTTTGGTCAGATTTTATTCTCTAACTATAAACATAAAATTCAAAGCATAATATAATCAAGATTAAAAAGTTTGATTACAATGGATTATGGCATGAAAAACAAGCTACACACAATCATTATTATGCATAAAAGTAAATATTAGTGGCATTTAGACTTGCTCACTTTCATGGCCTCTTTTTATTTTTTGGGGTTCATATATTTTCATTTTTTTTACCTTTTTTCATTCTTTGTGTCCTTTGATTTTTCTTTTAGGACATACGCTCTTTACATTTTATAATCTTTTAATATGGAAAACATTTGCAAAAAGAAAAGGTATGTACAATATTACAAGGCTTAACCTTAGTCATTCAAAATTATGACTCCTATTGGTATAGAAACTTAACAATGCCAAGTTTTGTGCTATGCAATAAATTCCCCAAACTTTGAGATGGAATCAGGTTGGATGTAGACTCTAGCCTCCATGGCATTCGGGTGCGCTTCCTTGGAACCAATTTGAGCTTCCTTCTTCAGCACAGGGCCACCAATGTATTTCTACATATTATGTATGTTCACCTCAAGATATTTTGTAGTGATAATTCTGATCTGGTCCAAGTATTATTTAACCTTTGTCTGATCTGATTCCTACATGTTGCTCTAGTGAGTGAAAGAACTGAAGGGATCTTGCTTGAATTGGAGGAAACGAAAAAATGACACATTGGGCACCGATAACCAACACGTACTTTTCAACAAAGATCCTTCACTCCACCTAGATCAACAGCTGAGGAAGCCTTTTAGCCCCCCCTTTGGCCATTTCCCGTTAACGCGAGGGGAGGGGGGTCGAAAATTAGTTTTCATGGCTGCCACTTTTTGCAACGTGGCGCCTCCAAAATGTTTCGGACCCCCGAGGCCCGGAACCACAAACCATTATGACCCCCGCTGAAATCTGCTTCTGGTTTTTCTTCCACTCGATCGTTGACTTCTCTCGCACCTTATGCATCCTTTATCTTCCGTCCAATAATTAACCTCCACTTCATCCATCCATTTTCACTTACACATTCACCGCCCGCCACGTTATAATATTATTGCCCATACGCTTTAAAGTTGTTGTTGTGCCTAAATATCTGTTTAAACATTTGTTAAGCATTAATTCACATTTCCCCTGTAAATTGAATGCCTACGGCTAGATATAAATAGTCAAGTGAGCCCAATTGAACCTATAAACCCTCCATGGCTCCAATCTTTGCCACCTTTCGCTTCTATCCATAAACCAAAAGCACCATTTGTTGCTCTGTGTATTTTCACCACTGTCATAAATTTTAGGTTAAAAACAGCTTCTAAATTTCCCTTGCAGTAGTGATGGCTCCTAAAGCAAAGATACAAAAGACTGATGAAGAAGGGAATCCCTCTATAGTCTCCCTTGATCTGGATCATATGCCACTTGTAGACTCCCTTTTCAAGATCAATGACTATGAATGTGAATTTGATTTCTATGAATTACATTCATGGTTAAAACTGAAATATACCGCTAAGGAGGATTCCATTCACTTATGGGATACTATTCTACCATTATTTTCTTTTCCTAAGACCCATCAATTCCTTGATATAATCTCTTAGTGTCAATCCAGGTATGACCCTGTGCAAAGAACAATAATGGCTCAGGATGGAAAAATCTTGATTACCACCACTGCTAAGAGCATAAACCAGATGCTAATGATACCTCCATATGATCCCCTTAGCCATTTCTCACCTGCAGCTCTCATGGACCCCTACAATAAACTCACCTTCCCAAAGATAGCTCTTATCTTTGAACTTTTCCTACCAAAAGATGTTGAATTACCTAAAAGAAATCCTCCATTTTCATATTCCATGTTCCCTGAAGCTACTAGATACATTATCTCTCTTTTATCATACCTCCTAGGTTATGAAAACGACCAAGCTGTTGATGAATCCATCCTTGGATTCTTTTCTATTTTTAGCAAAGAATATCAACCTACCTTCATGTATAATTTTAGCCACTTTTTGGTTGATAATATACGTGAACAATTTATGAATTTGACCACACAAGGAGTATTCAGGTACAATTCAGTTATAATTCATCTAATTTTGTTTCAACATGGAGATCTATTACCTATTCAGCTGAACAAACAAGATGAGCAAGGAGTTAATAAATCAGTGATTCACTGGATAGAGCTAGTAAGAGCAGGATCATTAAATTTTGCATTCTCCTAGTTCATTGATTCCTTCATACATCTAGTTCTCCAATTACTCAACAGCCAGGCAGGGCCCAAAATTGGAGAAGAAATTAAAAAGAAACTGCACCTATCAGAGAAAACCAAGGCTGGTGACTGGTACCTATACCAGAATTACACTGAGATTAGGATCTATGGCAGTGAGTTCGCTCTATACAAACTACCTAAGTATGTGCCAATGATAATTTTCTCACTGGAATACATCAGGCAAATGATAAATATGGATGAAGTCAATTTTGTCTCAGGAAAGAAGAAATCACAGTTTAAACTCAAAGCCAAAGTAGGGAGTTTCATCTGTAACAATAGGTTTGCAGGTACAGAGGCATATAGATTACTAAAGAAAATGAACCTCTAGCCAAGCTTCACTTGGTCTTATGATCCCTTTGGGATTATTTCATCTCTTAGAGTGCAGTTGAAGGCAACACCCTACAACCATACTCCCAGGCCAAAATTGGATAAATTCATGAACCAGGAGCAATGGTTTGAAGGTACTCTCATAGAAGCTGATGAACAGGTTATATCAGCTCCTCAGACAAAGACTCCAACTACACAGATTACCCAGCATAAAAGAGCCATAGAGGAAACTCAGTCAGCTATAGAACCAGGTAAAGAGTACTATATATTACAAAAAAGCTGAAAACTAGGTTGTCAATGTCATCAGGAAGCAATCCACTAGAGATAATTGATCTTGGAGAATTAGAAGATGTTTCTTCAGTAGGGACCAATAATCCCAAGCCTCCCACTACTTCTTCAACTCCTTCTTTAACTGAACCTATGGAGATTATCCAACCAACTGAGACCAGCTCAGCAGGAGATGCTAATATATTCTCAACATTTTTGGAAATCAAGAAAAGGAATGAAAGTCTTAAATCTCAAGTTTACAGTCAGTTTTGGAAACAGACATCCACTTCTCAGCATAGACTTCTCTCTGCCTTCGACAGTGAAAGAGGAAGGATGCAAATGACATTTTTGCATGCTCAGATTCCATTTCCTAAATCCACAAAATCCTACAAGAAGACCATCTTCTCATTTAATGTGAACCAGATGCATCCCATTGATCAAATGGATTTGCATAGGCAATCAAGTGAGATGTTATTTTCAACAATAACTACAGCTGCATGTTTCTTTCCAAGCTTAGAACTGCTTTGTCCAATGTACAGTCACAACTTAAGATTGAAAAGTTGTCATCCTTTTCTAAAGATAAAAAATTAAATCCTTAGAATATATAATTATCAATATTGGATATGATCCCCAGGACTGTAAAGCAATTGAAGAAATACTGCAAAAGAAGAATATTGAGATTACAACCTTGAAGAAATAGTGGAAGCTACCTTCAACGGAGGATCCACAGACCAAAGAAATGACAGAAAATGAACAACACAGGGAGGAGATATTAAAGCTCATTATTGAGAAAAACATATAGATCAAGAAAATGGAGGATCAGATAGAACAACTGCTCAAGGAAAAAGAGACAACACAACTTGCTATGACCTCAGTGATAACAATTCCAATAACGGGTGCAAATTTAAACTCATCTCCTACTGACATCGCTTCGTCTTCAGTAACAGGTGAAACTACAAGGTTATCACAGGAGCTACAAGCACAAAAACAACAAAATGAGAAGTTACTCTAAAAGTTCCAAGCCATGGAGTCACAAAAGGTAAAAAATGATACCTCGTATGTAGAACAAATGAAAAAGTCACATAGGTTAGAGCTCAAGGTTAAACAATTAGAAAGCAAGAATCTAATTGCAGACACTTTGGCACAAGCCAAAGAAGATATATGGTTAGATATTAGCCATTCTATAACAGAAGTATGGCCATCCATACAAATAATTTTTGAGTAGAAAGAACTGTTTGCTAAATGCAGGGCAGAGATAGAGACCCAAAAGGTAGCATTGGGCACAAAACCTAAAGAAGCATTAGGAATGATTAGGGTATTGAATTATAAGACTAGGGAATAGTTACAAGAGATGAACATTCTAGATAGGACAACTACTATTTTTGAAATTAAGAAACTCCTAGTGAAGAAGAATCTGTTAACTCAGCTAAAAACAAAGTGTGATGCTTTGAACTCTATAGTCAGGAGGTTTCACTCTAAATTCAATATATTACATAAGAAAGCTTTACCAGAGATAGTATCATCAAATGAGTAAAATTGGAGGAATACTATGAACAGCTTTATACCATTGCAACAAACAATAGTTAATTTGTTATGAAACCAGCTCACAAAAAGATAGAAAAGAGAGATCAACGACTTCAAAATAAGCCTCTTCGAGGGAGAAACCTCCTTTACATTACACAAATGAACAATTCTTGGATGATATAAATGACAAGACCTCCTTTCTATATATAGGAGTCTAAGGGGTCATAATATAATCAGAGCCGACATAACAATAATAATGTAAGGGCACAATAATAACATTAGTGGCCTTCTATGGGGCACAATAATAACAATATGGGGACTACATGGGCACAAAAATATAATAAGGGGGTTGTACTAATAACAATAAGGGGTTACACTAGTAGTATAGGGGCCTAACATGCACCTCTCCTTCAAAAAGTGTTGTCCTCAATGCTTGAGTAGTTCTTGATGCTTCTGTATAAAATTATTGTCCTCCCATGTGGAATCTTCAGTAGGTAAGTTCTTCCACTTGATGAGATACTCTGAAATTGATCGATTTCATGGTTGTTGGGTTCTTGTTTCTGTGACTGCTCCAGGTTCCAATATGATTTTTCCTTCCTCTTCAAGTTCTGGCAATATTGTTTGAATTGGGATCTTCTGCAACTATTGAATGAGTGGCCACACTTCTTCATCCTTCTTCCAATCATCCCTTGCTTCGTTTATCCAATCTGGTTGGATAATAGAAATAGCACAAAACAATGCTTCCACGTCCTCATCCTTTCTTGAGAGTGCATCTGCAACAAAATTTTTCTTCCCTTTTCTGTAGATGATGTCAATGTCATAACCCAACATATATGTGACACATTTTTTTGTTCTTCTAAAGATAATATTTGTTCTAGAAAGTATTTAAGACTATCATGATCCATTTTTATCTTGAAGTGTCTTCCCATTGGGTAAGGTCGCCATTTCTTAAGTGCATGTAGTATTTCCAACATTTCCTTCTCATAAATAGCTTGCTTGAGATGTAGCCGTAAAAATACCAAATCACCTACATCAATTTTTTTTTTCACTGCGATGTTGATCTACCTATTGTTTCATTCGATTCTCCACCAAAGTGGTGTTATCCTTTAAAAGTTGGAGAAGTTTTTGTTGATGCTCGATGTGATCTTTCACTGCTTGAACCTTTCTCTCCTTGATATGTCCTTCTATCTTGAGAGTTTGAGGAGTGGTAATTTATTCCAATTCTTTACAAGATATGGTTGGATTCATTTCTTGATGCTCGATGTGATCTTTCACTTCTTGAACATTTTTCTTCTTGATATTTCCTTCTATCTTGATAGTTTGAGGAGTGGTAATTCCAGTCAATGCATTACAAGATATGGTTTGATTCATTTCTTCTTTCTAGATGTGGTCTTTCACTTCTTGAACCTTTTTCTTCTTCATATGTCCTACTATCTTAAGAGTTTGAGGAGTGGTAATTCTTGCCAATTCTTTACAAGATATGGTTAGATTCATTTCTTCTTTCTATAGGTTTGTTTCCTGGTGTATATCCTCTTCTTTTGATGTTTCTTGATCCTTTTCTTCCTCCTCTTCATAATCTATGTAAAATAATTTCTTCTCAGCACAATTATGACCTTTAGTGCATTTGCTATCACAATTGTAACAAAGTCCTTTCTCTCTTTTTCCTTCCAATTGTTGTGGTGTAAACCTTGTAGGTTGTGGAAGGCTAGGAGAAAAAAAACTTCCATAATTATAGTCATGAGTGGTGGGATTCCTTGTTTCCATAATTTTTCTTTCAATTTTTCTTGCCCACCTGAATGCCTTCTCCAATGAATCAGGTTCCCAAAGACGAACCTCATGTTGAATGTTATCCTTTAAAGTACCTATGAAGACATCAATCCTTTGCTTCTCTGGAATATCATTTACCCTAATATTCAATTTTTGAATGTCCTCAATGTGCTCTTCCATTGAACCCTTTTGTTTCAGATTTATCAATTGGCTAAAGAAGGTGTTTCTCTTGGTATCTTCATAATGTGCTATCATTTCCTCCATGAAAATTGACCACGTGACAAGTGGTTTACAAAAACAAAGCCCTTTATACCATAAAAATTGATTCGGTTCTAAATAATTAGATGTAATACATACCTTTTGTAACAGTGGTACACCATGTAGATTAAAATATTTCTCCATCTGTAGTATCCAATTTACTGGATCCTTGCCATCAAACTTCCTCATCTCACTTTTTATTAATTTTAGGAGCTCAATCTTGAAACAACTGTAACTCTGTAATTTCGTATCTTTAAGTTATGAAATTTCGGCCTGTAATAGCCCTCTGAGTCCTCTTTCTAACTTCGCAAGTTGGATTGCAATTGGATTGCCGAAGAAAGATTTATTTCCAATATCCCGCGATGACCTAATTATAGACTATTTCAGTAGAGTGAACTTGTACGACATGCATCGTGTCACTATTTCAACCTTAGGTTCTAAAAATTATACCCAAACAAAATAAAGTCCATCCTCTCTCTGTAACTTCTTACAAAATTTCAATCTAATGCTCAGAGAGAAAGTTATGACGATGTTCCCCACGTCACCTGTTTAGGATGTAATTTGGGAGTTTGCAAAAACCCTAACTTACTTAGATCATATATCCAAACATATAGTGAGCCAAGATCTGAAATTCAGACCTAAGGTTCAGACCAATTTCTTCTCAACTGGGTTTTGTTTTTAGCTTCTGAAACTTCGTAGCGAAAACGGTATAACAAAAATTCCATGATGATCTATTTTAGATGAAATTTTGGAGCTTGCCAAAACCCTAACTTCCTTAGATCATATCTCTGAAAATATAGCGAGACAAGATTTGAACTTCAGAGCTGAGGTTTAGCGTGATTTACTCTCAAATGGGTTTTTTGTTTCGCTTCTAAAATGTTGCAAAAAAAAGTTATAGCGAAAATTCCACGCTGACCTATTTTGGAGCAGCGAAACCCTAGAATCCAATGCTCCGATACCAAATGTTATGAAATTAGCTCACAAAAAGATAGAAAAGAGAGATCAACGCCTTCAAAATATGCCTCTCTGAGGGGGAAACCTCCTTTACATTACACAAATGAAAAATTCTTGGATGATACAAATGACAAGACCTCCTTTCTATATATAGGAGTCTAAGGGGTCATAATATAATTAGAGTCGACATAACAATAATAATGTAAGGGCATAATAATAATAATAGTGGCCTTCTATGGGGCACAATAATAACAATATGGGGACTACATGGGCACAAAAATATAATAAGGGGGCTGTACTAATAACAATAAGGGGTTACACTAATAGTATAGGGGCCTAACAAAATTTGCAAGGATAAAAAGGAAGATTACTGGCAAGGAGTTTTTGGAAGCTTTAAGCTTAGACCTCCATTAAATATGAAATTGGTCATCTTTTTCTCATTAAACCAAATTTTTAGAGATATACCGAAGTTGATGAGATACTTAGAAGGATGGTAAATCTCGAGATACCTAGTGAGAAAATGTGGGATCAATTGTGTGAAATAATTGATTAACTTTTCATTCCAACAAGAAGACAACAACAATAGATTTTGAAGGAACAATCGTCAACAACTTCCTATCTAATAGGGACACATCATGCAACAATTTTTCTTTTCCTATCTTCTTTCAAGCTATCTTGTAATCAGTTTTAGATATTTTGTTTAGAACTTGTATAAATAATTCTCCTCTATGAGTTATTAAAGGTGGTACCTTTACATAAGCAATTTTGTAAAAGCATTGATGTACAAGCTATTTCTAGATCACTAATAATAAAGAAAATGATCATGAATTTGGTCTCATATATTTTCGTTTTCTTCTCTAAGTTTTTCATATGTTTCATTCATTATGTTTATTCTACATATGCTTAAGTTTTACAGAGATATCATGTGAGAATAAATGTGTTACAATTATTCTTAAAATTCCTTTCTGAAGTTATTATCATAAAGAGACTGAGATATTGGACTATCTATCTAAAAAGCTCCCTCTAAATCATAAAATTGTCAACATCTTATGTAATCTTAAGCATAGTTTGTTTAAATTTTGAATATTGGACAAAGGTTTTACCACTTATGATAATCTACCTTTCTGTCTGAAATCTAAATTAATCATACATACTCACTATTATTTCTAAACACCTTATAAATTCAAATCACTATGTGAAGTCAAATAACAACCCTTTGATTATCTCTTAGTACAATCTAAAAGAGTTAATACATCATTCTTACAGTTTTCTCTATGTATTGGTCGTCCATAAAAGCCAAAACCAAAACCCTAAAACAAATATCTTAGATGCTCCGGCATGATCAATTGACCATTATCATCTCAGAGGAATAACACTTTTCTTCTTCACCGACTCAAGAGGTGTGCCTTTGTATTGCATTGACCACTCATGAATGACAACGATGGATGTATGAACAATATTGAGGTATTTAAAATTACCTATTCACTTTCGTTGCATGTCGTGCAAGAGAACAACTACTTTCACAGTGAAAAGCTCCTCATAGAGGCTTCTCATAGTCTCTCCCAAATTTGATACTACACCTAGTATGGTTTCCTTAAGTTCTTCTAGATACACCCATGAAGGAGCTTCTTTTTGGACCTTTTCTTGGAGTTGTTCCACTTGTTTCCTTACCTCTTGAATGTTGTTTTCTATTTATATGTTCTCAATCTTCAGATACTATGAATTGGACTTGGAAGCACATGCGAATTCCAAGTTCATTGAGGCAATGGATTTTGGATTCCTTCTGGTATCTGTCACAATCACCGTTTCTCTAATGCATACGTGAGATGTTAGATCGTATGGAAAGTGATTCTTTATTGCTTGTACAATCTTCTTCTTAAGCTCATTATATGCTAGATTGTATAGATCCATGACCAGCTTATCATCAAGAGGAATAATTTCCTCTTCTTCACTTAGAGCTTGCTCTGTTGTCGGAGGAGGTGGAGAATAACTAGTCATCTATTGCATGGAAGGAATGAGATCAAAATCTTGGTTTTGTTGCTATGTTTCTACCTCCATATCTTGAATTACTATCAAATCTTCAATTGCTTGAGCAAGTTCCTTCTCCTGTAATTGTTTGCTATGTTATTCTAGTAATAAGTTTTGTTCCTCTTCTTCTTCTGCTTGCTTCTATGTTGCTTTTCCCTCTTCTATTCTCTGCCTTTATTCTTCTTGTCTCTACCTTTCTTCCTCTTTTCTCTGCCTCTCTTCCTCTATATTTTATTCTCTTGTTCTTGTTTCTTCATTAGTTCTTCTTCCTACTTCCTCTTCTTTTTTGTTGTTATGGTAAATTTGAGGATGATTCGACTTGCTTTCCATTTGCATCTCTCTTCTTCTGCTGGACTGTGCACAACCTTCCTTTTTCCCTTTTCTTACACTAGGCTACACCTTTTTACTGGTTTCACTTCTGGAGTGACTTATTTATGAGGATTAACTTGTGATGTACCTTTGAAGATGATTAGTTCGTGGGGTTTAGCTGCATTGTTACAATTATTTATCCTTTCCTCCTCAAGCCTAGAAAAAGTCCTGCTTGGCCAAGTAAAATGAATCTTTGCATATTGTTGTTTGTAAACACTCCTAGGAATGTACAGATTGAATTCCATGTGATGAATTAAAAATTATCTATCTCCTTTCCTTTTGTCTCTATAGCCTTTAGATTCTTGATCTCGTACATTCCAATTTGTAAACGAAGAGTGGGCCAATGTGCTTTCTTCTTCCTCTACAACAGTCCTGATAACCCTGTGGAAAGATGATGAGAAACTTCTTGCTTGACTAGCTCATCAGTGTGTTGTGACCGCCAACAACCCCCCTCCTTCTTTAGTATTAGAAATAACGCTAAAGAAGTGGGGACCCTTAGTAATAAAAAATCCAAAAAAGATTTTATAAATTTTTTGTATTATATTCCTAAAAAATGCATCGCACGGAGAAGAGTCAAGCATTCCTTTATGAGCACATTAAAACAACTGCGAAGAAGCAGCGCGAAATTCATCACATCACATACATTGAGAAGCGCCCATAAATGACTAATCTTAAGAAAATCTCTGATGGCCGATATGCGATATCGCATATCGCAACGTCGCATAAGCAGCACACGAATAACTTGACGAATTGCAGTGATCTGCGATCTGCGATAACTACGATCTACGATCAATGCGATCTGTGCGATCTGCGATAACTACGATCTGCGATCAATGTGATCTGTGATCTATGCGATCTGTGATCTGCGAGTCGCAGAAATGACCCATCGCAAATTTTCCTCGGCTCAGCACCCAAGAAAAGTTGTCCCTAAACCAAAAATTGAGCGCACGGCTTAAAGAAAATTAATGAATGTACGCCAAGGTATTCATGAAGGACAGTTTTTTGTTTTTCAAAGAGTCAGTTCACTGTGGGTGTCATGATTTTACACATTCGTAGAACTTAAAGCTTTCATGTCAAAATTTATTATCATTACTTTTTCCTTTTCGTGAACTGCAGGAAACATCTAAGGAAAAAGGGGAAAGCGCCAATGCTTGGAGAACAGAGAAGAGATTTCTCTCATACACGGATGCCACAGACAACAGAAACGCAGATTTCAGAGTGTTACTAAACAGATACTGATATCAATAGGTGATTCGATACTCAAGGTCAAGAAACTCACAAAAGAAGCATGTTTACAAAATTCTGAAGCTCATGCCCGATAAAGGAAAAAGCGCTAAAGGCGAAAAACGCACAAGAAAGGCCCGGATCAAAGAACGGAGGTAGTTTTTGATGCGCAATTAGCACCTAGTGCTAATCGCGCATCGCTAAGAAAATTGTTCAGAAAGCAAAGTCTCTAACTTGCTTAGTCATCCATGAGTCCAGAAGCCTAAATAGCAAAAGCAGAGGCAGCTAAGAGGAATCTGGGTTGTTACCAAGCATACACGTAGTAAATTCGCTCAACCAGAAGATAATTCTCAAAAATATCTTCCAGTTTACTAAAAAGAGGTGCCAGTGCTTGTCATTTCTATTTTCGTAGCTCAAACAAAATCAGAAGATGACCAGCCGACTCTTCCCAGGCAAATGTTGCATACTCATAGCACTAAGGAGCAAATGCAAAAATAGTTAGAAATTAGATTCAATTTTTAGAAATAAGTTTACTTAGATAAAGGGCGGTCATTTTGAATCGTATCCGAAATTTATGTAATTAAGTTGTTTAGTTAGCAGTATTTAAACCCTTCTCATGCATTTAGAGAAGGGTCTGGAAATTTGTCAGAACATGCACTTCTACACCCTCAGAGGAGGTTTTGATGAATGAATGGATCAAGGTTTATTAATTTTTGCATTTGATGTCTGCTACTGATGTTGTGCTTCTGTACTCTTAGTAGATATCAGAACAAGGAGAGATAAATCATTATTACTTGAAGCCTATGAGTAGGACCAGTCATAAATGGTACTTTTATCTCTTGGCCATTTCTGCTTATATTCTTGAAGTGATATACAATTTTTAGTTGTTTATATGTTATTGCATGAATGTGTGGGTTACCATTTGGCACTTTTGTACGGTGGAGTCATTTATTTATGTTTGATATATGAATAACTTATTATGCGATATGTTGTTCACAACTATTTTGCCTAACTTTTTATGCAAAGTGGTTCATCTTAATTGATTTCCATTCTTATAATCGCTGAATGATCTTTATTACCAGTTATTGTTTGAAATCTCTTTAGATCGCATAATAGAAGAAATACACCCCAGGTTAGCATAGATTAGATGTGTTGTTTTCATTAGATTACAATAGCATAGAATTAGATTAAATTAGCTTAGATCAGAACTCTTAGATCAGCATAATCCAACTCTGCACACACACACCCTTAGATTGGGAAACTGGTCTCATTATCCCCAGTCGGACCCGCTATACCAAACGGATAAGGAGATGCCAACCAAGGTCCGGACCGGGTGGGTATCCCCCTTGTTGTCGACCCGATTTTTGGGGCTTCAACATATTTGGCGCTAGAAGGAGGGCCCGAACTATGAATGGCACTTAAATCAAAATCTAAATACCATTCTGAGAGTAAATCACCCTTATCATCTCCCCCGACTTCTCCAGTATATTTAAATCCAAAGTCGGAAGTCGCTCGAGCATCAATCGCTGCTGCACACCTTGATATTTCAGACCAATTTACCATTAAACCTCCTGAAGTCGAATCTCTGATTCACAAACTTCAGGGATTTTCCATTTCTCCTCAGAGGTCTGATAAATCTCAAAGCAGTGTGACTTTGCAGTACAATCTTGCTCATCCCCTAACCAGATTGAAAAGTGAAAAATTTGGCATCCAGCCGACTGAGTTGCCTCTTCCCACCAGGAAAAGAGAGAGGAAATCACCACAAGAGTCTGACAGTGAGATTCTTTCATCTACATCACTCATTTCGACTACCTCACTGCGAAGTCAACCACCCACACCTCCATTCCAAACCATCATTCATCCATCTACCACAATCCCTCTTCAATCATCCACGATCATAGTATCCTCATCTTCCTAACCGCAGAGATCATCTCCTGCACTTTTCTCTACTAGCAGCTCAACGATGGCCCAATCTCCATGGAACAACCCTGGAGCAGTCTTGATGCCTGCACCCTTAAGCCCAATACCGTCCCATCCTGAGAAATGGTTGCCTAAATTCAATCCAGAAGCAGGCATGCTAGCAGAAGAACACATAAACAATTTCATGCTTTCTATCAATCTCAACGGAGTTACTAATGAAGATGCTGTTGTTCGGCTTTTCCCCTACACACTGCAAGGAACAGCCGGGTCATGGTATTTTTCATTATTTTCTGGGTCTATCACAAGTTGGGATATCTTCCACAATCAATTCCTTATCAAGTTTGGTGATAACAGATCAACAGCAACATTAATCAATGACCTATCCAATCTCAAGGCCCAAGTTAAAGAACCTATCAAAGATTTCAATTTACGGTTCAATAAAATTCTCAACAAAATTCCTACTGCTTCCCAACCCAGTGAAGAAGTACGATGTGAATGGTATATTACTGCTTTACCATCAAACATAGCAATCTTCGTGGATAGATCAAATAAAACAACTTTAGTTGAAAACATGACAGAGGCGATAGCAGTAGAGAAACACGTAATAGCCCTAGAAAAGAGATCCACGATAGAGGAACGAAAGTCTAAAAAAGTCACCTTCAAGGAAGACCCCAAGAAGAAACAAACAAAAGACCCTTTTGATTTGGAAGGATTGCAGAAAGTATTAAAGTCCATGTCTAATGAGATGATTGAGATAAAAAAACAAGTAGCAGAAACTTCTTTAAAAAAGCCCTACAGAACTTTTAAAAGAGGTCCTTCAACGGATGCAAAACCACCCAATGCCATCTCCAATGCTGAAACTGAGGAAGAGGAAGAAGAAGAAAGTGCCACTGAAGGGCAAACCGATGACGAAGAAGTTGTGGAATTACAAGGAATGTGGGATTTCATCCTCCCACAAGAAGAGGATCAAGAAATATTTCCGGTTAGCACACGAAGCAAAAATCAGCTTGATCCTCCCCAAACTACCCCTAAACAGAAGGGCGCAAGCCCTACAACAAAAGATAAAGTCGCACCAAAGAAAGCAACAACTAAAGCGACTCAGTCTAGCCCAGTCCGAGCAGATCAAACAACTCCATCAAAAACATTGATAGTGTCGGATGAAATGGAGTACAATATTGTTGATGACATGAAAAAGACTAGGGCTAATATTACCCTTTATGAATTGAGCAAATTGAAGCATCAACAGAAGATAATGATGAAAGAATTACATGTTGTGCCTATTGTACCTTTGCCTGCTGCTGTACTCTCTCAATCTTCCCATAACATGGGATGACCTCCAACTAATGCGATCAATAAGATTGATCCAAATGATATCGCCTTAATTGGAGGAAGATCAAGATCTCACACTCCCCCGTTTCTTCTCACTTACGAGATTTTCAACAAAAATGTGCACAATTGTTTGGTAGATTTCGGTGCTTCTTCGAATATTTTACCCAGATCAATATGTGCTAAGCTAAATTTTCAACCACAAAAATCCGCAGTGCGTATAGTTCAGCTTGATCGATCTCAAGTCGAAGTGATTGGTGAAATTAATCAAGTAACCATAAGATTGTCATCTAACCCGAAGGTATGTCAGGTTATTGACATTCTAGTGGCCGATATCCCAGAATTCTATGGATTAATTCTTAGCAGGGATTGGTCCGAGAAACTCCATGGATACTTTGCAACTGACTGGTCGCACATGTGGTTACCCTATAACGGTAAACCGAATCAGATAAAGGTTGAACGAGAATTACACCAGAAGTACATAGTAACGGAATTAGAGGGAGAAAATGAAGCAGTATCATATAACAGCAGTATCATAGGCAATTATTTGGTAGATTCTTTTCTCGGTAATTTCAATGCTCACCCATCACCTTACTTAGAAAATTCAGTTTTGTCCCAAGTCAAAATTTTTTCCCAAACTGATAGTTCAAAGTGTGTTAATTTTGTAGATGAACCTGTAAATACATCTTTGTTTTGGAAATTATATTTTGATGGCTCTAAATCTAACGAAGGAGCAGGAGCAGGATGCGTTCTGATTAGTCCAGAAGGAAACAAGACCATGCTTACATGCAGACTCGAATTCAATTGCACAAAAACTTAGCAGAATATGAGGCCTTGGTGCAAGGCCTATACAAAGAAATCGGGTTAAACGTCAAGTATCTTCAGGTCTTTGGAGACTCTGAGATTATCGTCAAACAGGTACGTAACACTATACATTGCCTATTAGGTCATTTAAAACACTATCAATCTTTAGTACAAGATCTGACTGAGCATTTCATAGCATTTAATATCTCTTCAATCCCGAGACTCCAAAACACGAGTGCAGACCTTTTGGCTAACGTAGCCTCTAGACTTATTCCCTCCGAAGAATTTAGTCCAGATAGATTCTCAATAGAATTAATCTTTAGACCATCCATCCCTGACAACATTACAAATTGGAGAGTATTCAATGATGATCCTGATATTGTAAATTTCCTCACTTCTGAAGGATCCTACTCCAATCAGATAATTGACGAAGACCATCATGATCGAAAAACACAACAAAATAGCATTGATAATGCTATACCTAAATCGGTGGTTAAGTTAGAAGACTTGTACGATTTGAAAAATCAGTTCAAAAGGTCTACCAATTCAAAGCTCTACAGTTCAACTCTGAACTACGAATTAGTAAACCTAGGAACCGATGATAAACCACAAAACATTAATCTAGACATAGGCCTGGCCCCTGAAGAAAAACTAGCGTATATTCGTCTTTTGAGACAATATAAAAATGTTTTTGCCTGGAATTACGATGAGTAGAAGACATACGACACTTCTATCATTCAACACACTATTCCTATGATTGAAAACGAATAACCTGTCCAACAGAAACTGAGAAAGATCCACCCCAATTTAGAAAATCAGATAAAGATTGAGCTAAATAAGTTATTAAAAGCCAGAATAATTTTCCCCGTCAGACATTCCAAATGGGTCTCCAATATGGTACCCGTTAGAAAGAAAAACGGAGATATTAGAATCTGTATCAAGTTTCAGAATCTTAACAAAGCCTGTCAAAAAGATAATTTTCCTCTTCCACCTATGGAACAGATATTACAGGCAGTAGCAGCCTCAGAACTAATGTCTTTCTTGGACGGATTTTCAGGATATAATCAAGTGCTGGTGCATCCTAATGATCAGTTGAAAACCACATTCAGAACTAAATGGGGCACATACGCATATCGGAAGATGCCATTTGGTTTGATTAATGACAGCGCTACATTTCAAAGAGCCATGGACATCGCATTTAAGGGTTTAGTCAACAAATCTGTAGTGATTTATTTGGATGATATAACAGTGTATTCCGAGAAGCGAAGCGACCATCTCAGAGATTTAAAGTAAATTTTTCAACGATGTTTAAGGTATGGGATTTCACTTAACCTGAAGAAATCTTTTTTCGCATTAAGTGAAGGAAAACTTCTAGGATTCATAGTGTCAAAGTCTGGTATTCACATTGATCCTGAGAGAATCAAAGAAATCTCAGAAATATCCCTACCTCATAATAAAAAAGCCATGCAATCTTTCCTTGGTCAAATCAATTTTGTAAAGAGATTTGTCCCAGATTTTTCACGAATTGTGTCTCCTTTGCAAACCATGATTAAAAAGAATTCAACTTTCAAATGGGGTCAAGATGAACATGAAGCATTCAACCTGATCAAACAAGCTATTATTAATGCTCCATCTTTAGCAACCCCGATTTTTTCAGAATCTTTTGTTTTATACACATTTGCCTCAGAAAAATCATATGCTGCGATTCTAACCCAAGCAAATCAAGAAAAAACAGCTCCAATTGCGTTTTTTAGCTCGAATCTACAAGGTGCTGAACTCAATTATTCAGACGTAGAGAAACAGGCCTATGCTGTTTTCAAAGAGGTTAAATATTTTAGACCTTTCTTACTCAAAACCCATATTAAGATCATAGTACCGTTTCCAGCGGT
The DNA here is from genome assembly GCA_031772625.1 of Pinus tabuliformis. Taxonomy (NCBI): domain Eukaryota; kingdom Viridiplantae; phylum Streptophyta; class Pinopsida; order Pinales; family Pinaceae; genus Pinus; species Pinus tabuliformis. The sequence continues at coordinate 1,038,023,576 of CM062817.1, read as the reverse complement.
AAGAAATCTTCTAGTACAGAAGGATATGGGCGAGAAAAGAGAGAATTGGATCACTGCTTTACAGGAATATGATCTTGAGATCAAACCAGCAAACATTGTAAGAGGTCAAGGCTTCTGCAAGATGTTAGCTGGAGCATCGCAAATCCCTGAAATGTCATCCGAAGAGGTACAAATGTGTGAGGTAAGCCTGAATGATGCAGAATCATTGTATGCTGATATCATTTATTATCTTAAGAAGGGGTATGCTCCATCACACCTGGATCACACTAAGAAAAGAGCTCTGAGATTGAAAGCTAAACAATATCAGCTCATAAATGATATTCTCTTTAGAAAGAATTATGATTATGTTCTTCTTAGATGTCTTAAAAAAACTGAAGCCGAAAAAGTTTTGCAGGAACTCCACGATGGACCAGCAGGCGGACACTATGCTGGAGATGCTACTGCACATAAAATTTTACGTGCAGGATATTACTGGCCTACGCTGTTCAAAGATTCACACAGTTACGTGAGGAAATGTCAAGTCTGTCGAACTACTGCTGGAAAACAAAAGAAGCCGTCCCTGCCACTACAACCGGTAAACATCGAGCAACCATTCATTCAGTGGGGCTTGGACATAATAGGTGAGATCGTTCCTCACTCTTCTAAGCAGCATAGGTACATCCTCACGGCAACATATTATTTTACTAAATGGGTAGAGGCAGTTCCTCTCAAGATAGCTAATTCTGAAAATATTATCGAATTCATAGATCAATTTATAATCACTAGGTTTGGATTGCCAACAACTTTAATATTTGATAATGCATCATACTTTTCTGGAAATCCAATGACTAAGTTCACACTTAAAAGGGGATTCAAACTAAAATATTCGGCCAATTACTATCCGCAAGGTAATGGGTTAGCTGAGTCAACAAATAAAAACATAATCAGGATTATTAAAAGAACAGTTGACCAGAACCAAAAGAATTGGCATAAAGCTTTGATAAACGCTTTATGGGCAGATATAATAACAAAAAATGCTTTGATCGGCACTTCCCCCTTTAATTTAGTTTATGGGAAAGAAGCGGTTCTTCCAACTCACTTAGTCATTCCTTCTTTGTCCTTAATACAGTACATTAATGAAGTACCTACTTCCTCCATACAGCTAAGACAAATGGAAATAATCAAATTAGAAGAACAGTGAGAACAAGCTAAAAGAACCCATGCTCATCATCAAGTGCTAATAAAATCCTCTTTTGATTCAAACAAAATGACCAGAAAAATTTTTCAGATGGGAGATTTAGTTTTAAAATGGGATAAGGCTCATGAAGAAAAGGGCAAACATACAAAATTTCAAAAGATGTGGCTTGGTCCTTTTCAGATTGTTGAAGTCATAGGTCCATCAACGTTTGTCTTACAGGATCTAGCAAGTAGAAGGGATTCTTTGCCTGTGAATGGTCAAATCCTTAAAATATATTTTCCATATAAGATTATTCTTCTATTTTGTAGAATAGTTTCATTTTTTTCTTTTTCTTTCTTTCATAATAAAACCGGTTGTTAATGGTTACTATCGATATTCGTGAAAAAGGCACCAATTCTCTTTCAGATTTTGAGCTTTTCGCTTGTATAAATAGAAAATTTTTGAAAATCTGATCTTTATTATTGACAGACATAGTTAAAAAAAACTTTAGCCTAGATATGATATTAGTTTCGACTTCAAAAAATTTGATGAAAGCAACCTTTAGCGAAGGAATTGTTTTATATCAGCACAATGAAAGGTATCAATAACAAAATAAAGATTCTCTGTAAAACTGCTATTTGCAAACTCTATTGTTGTCGTCCAGAGCTTTCTTAAGGAAAACAATGATATCCTCCTTGTTAAAGAAAATTGCAGCATTCAGAGGGACAATCCAAGAAACACTATATCTCAAAGAATAAGAGCTCTCATCACGAGCCGGCTTATCATGATCACAGATATTATACCTTTGCTGACTTTGCCAAACACTGTCCATCAAAACAGGGCAATGACTCAAGATTATTGAAATCAAAAGACAAGGGGTCTTATCACGAGCCAGCTTGTTCAACAAAAGTGTAAATCAAGTGAATGACTGTGTCATAATTTGGCTACCAAACCAAGACATTGTTCTTTAAGAATAAAAAAGGAAAAAGTGTCAAAATGGATTTTTCTTTGAGGGTTGTAGGTAACCTTAAACAAGATAAAGGATCATTGCTGGGTAATAGGTAACCCTGTCGAGGCTATGGATGCTTGCTGGCAGCAGAGGCTCTACCTACGACAAACGAGCATATTTTAAGGCTAGCACACAGAGAAAACTTTATTGTTCTTTACATGACCAAGTAATGGCTGATGTAGATACAAGGACAAGACTGAGGAAGCAAACAATTAGAAAAGAAAGAAGTTGAAACAAAATATCATTGATAGAATAAGGCATAATATACTATGTATGTCCATAACAAAGTTTAGATTTATGAAAATTTTTCTGTTTTGGAAGTTTAAAGAATTTAATAGAAAAGCAGAGATAACTGGTTCTTCCAAGTGAATCGCCATTGTTGTGACCACCAACAACCCCCCTCCTTCTTTAGTATTAGCAATAACGCTAAAGAAGTGGGGACCCTTAGTAATAAAAAATCCAAAAAATATTTTATAAAATTTTTGTATTATACTCCTAAAAAATGCATCGCACGGAGAAGAGTCAAGCATTCCTTTATGAGCACATTAAAACAACTGCGAAGAAGCGGCGCGAAATTCATCACATCGCATACATTGAGAAGCGCCCATAAATGACTAATCTTAAGAAAATCTCTCATGGCCGATATGCGATATCGCATATCGCAATGTCGCATAAGCAGCACACGAATAACTTGACGAATTGCAGCGATCTGCGATTTGTGATGCCGCGATCTGCGATAACTACGATCTGCGATCAATGCGATCTGCGATCTATGCGATCTGCGATAACTACGATCTGTGATCAATGCGATCTGCGATCTATGCGATCTGCGAGTCGCAGAAATCACCCATTGCAAATTTTCCTCGGCTCAGTACGCAAGAAAAGTTGTCCCTAAACCAAAAATTGAGCGCATGGCTTAAAGAAAATTAATGAATGTACGCCAAGATATTCATGAAGGAAATTTTTGTGTTTTTCAAAGAGTCAGTTCACTGTGGGTGTCATGATTTTACACATTCGTAGAACTTAAAGCTTTCATGTCAAAATTTATTATCATTACTTTTTCCTTTGCGTGAACTGTAGGAAACATCTAAGGAAAAAGGGGAAAGCGCCAATGCTTGGAGAACAGAGAAGAGATTTCTCTCATACACGGATGCCGCATACAACAGAAACGCAGATTTCAGAGTGTTACTAAACAGATACTGATATCAATAGGTGATTCGACACTCAAGGTCAAGAAACTCACAAAAGCAGCATGTTTACAAAATTCTGAAGCTCATGCCCGGTAAAGGAAAAAGCGCTAAAGGCAGAAAACGCACCAGAAAGCCTAGCGCTAATCGTGCAACGCTAAGAAAATTGTTCAGAAAGTAAAGTCCCTAACTTGCTTAGTCATCCATGTTACAGGGAAAAGTGTCTATTTAGAACTGCTCTATCCCACTAAGGTGTGACAGCTGCCTTAGAAACAAATAGAGAAAACTACTTTTGTATTTCCTTTATGAACTATAGATAGAGAGGAATAGAAAGAACCAACCTGTGTCTTGTGCTAATCCTTTGATCCAATCCCTCTCCTCTTTGATAGTCTCCAGTTACCTGCTCCCTTACTTGCCCAGCTTCACCAAGTACCTGTAAGATCACAGAAGAAGAACACTACACAAAGACATGGATCTATATTCATAAACAACTTAGGATAAGATTTAAGTTAACCATACAAATGTAACAAGCATCAATGATACAAAAGCATGGAGGAAAAACTCAGATAGTTTTTATTGATAAACAAGAAAAGATCCAGGAGGAGTTACAACCGGTGGTTCTTGACCCAGCATCAACCTCCCAGCAAAGAAGCCCCTCTTCACCTCAAACAAAGCATAGATCACCCAATACTCTAATGTTTGTCTCAAAAAACCAACAACAATTCCTTACAATATGCAAAATTCCAGCCTCTGGATCTCTGAGATGAGGGATCCATATATAGATATGTGTAAGGAGGATGAGTTAGCTTGTGATTTGATTAGTGTCTTCTCTCTGTCAGTTCTTGCTTCCACTTGGAGATTGAAGGCCTCTTACTCATCCTTAGTCGAATTCAGTGAGGCAAGTGTCATAGGAGAAGATTCTGGAAGCTTCCATCGTCTCTCCACCTCGCGGAATGACACTGCCATTTGTCATTTCTAGCCCATCGCACCCCACAAAAGGGACTTTTGAAATGCAACGCACCCTCACAGTGTATTTAGGTGCAATGCAACGCACCTAACCAGTGGAGCAGCTGAAATGATCCTGTTTTGACTTATTCTGAGCAGTTTCTGGTGGAGAACTTCTGGGAGAAGCTGTAATCTGTTGACCTTATTCCTTTAGGGGTTAGAACAACACTTTTAGGGACTTAGGAGCCCTTGGTTTATGGACATTTCATGCTTGGAGTTGTAAGGCACAAAAATTTCTATAACAGTTGCCCCCTAAAGTATGAGGCCGTTAACCTTTTGGTGTCGGGTGAAATGCTTTATTATGAGGATCCGAAGTTCTTTCAATGCTGGGAGGAGACCTGTAATAAGATACAGTACAATACATTATCTTCATACTGTTTTCATGATCTAGCTGAGGCGGGCATTCCCATGCTCGACTTTATAAATTCATTTTCATGTACATAGGACAGACAATCGTCTGAGGGTAGACTGATGATTCTGATAGAGCCATCATCCTTTTGGTAGGATGATTATCTGTGCCGCAATGCTGTACATTTGATGTCTTTATTTCCCTGAATATATATCGCAGCCCGGATGGATGAAACTAGATCCAGGGTCTTCAATCTCGTCCGATCTTTACTCGAAGTACAAGTCGATCCATGTGAGAAATGTTTTGAAGTCGAACATGGAAAGACATCGCTTGATTACCAGTCAATGATGTAAACTGTTAACAAGCGCAAGAGGAATCACCGATAATGATAATGATCCTCAAGGTATTGCAGTACAATCCACGTGGTGTGAATAAAGGACTTGGCGTCGAACACCACGCAAATTCTTTCGGTCGAAGGCCATTGATGTAAACCTATCGCCGAAAGTGAGAAACTTGCCATTGAGGCATGCAAGCTTCAAAGTACTGAATGGGGTGTTCCTAGATCAACTTCTTGGATAATGAGCTGATGTCGACAAGAAGTGATCCGTCACAGGAGGGCCTTAATGAATCCTACATCAATGACACGGAACGGAGCAAATGATTTTGATGGAGGTGAAAACGATCTGATGATATAATGTTCAGGGTGGCGGTCATGAAGGAATGGAGTACAATGTATGGTAGTGGGTGGGACACAGGTGACTTCTCTGGATGACTTCTCTTGAACATATCGGCGACACTGATGTGATGGATTGGTAGCATTAACCCCAAATGTGGATGGTATGGTGTGACCATGGCGATGTGACTGGTGAATGAAACAACCCAACCCGACTCGGACACGGAGTGGAAGTGTCATGTTCAAGAGCGACTTGCTACCAATAAAGATTCTTTGAGTTTTCTTTTCAATTTTCCCTAGTCATTGCTGACCAGTACCTCTTTATTTTTGTCAAGCTTGAGGAGGATAACATATGATTGTTCTATAATTTTCCATTCGAGAAAACCCATCGCTATGTTTTAACGATCCTAGCGATAGTGAAACTCGTTCTCGTCTAAAGACAAGTTTGTCGCTATTAATATTTTTAACGAGTTTAACGACAAAGATAACTCGGTCCTTTTCATTTTTAGAGAGTCTGAAAAGGCACATAAAGGTAACTCCAAAATTCCTTTTTCGTCATCTAATCCCTTCAGTCCGAAAAAGTATAAAACAATACAAAAGGGATGAATTTTCGATAGTTTTAACGATCCGAACAAAACAAGCGCTCGATCTTTTTGTGTAATAATCCCTCAGGTCCAAAAATATTAAAATCTAGATGAGGGATAGCACTTCCTGTCCCTTTAATGAGCTGGAAGGCCAAGGAATCGACAATCTTTTCATATTTTACGAGTCAGTTGAAAAGAGCTTAAAGAAGACTCGTCTTTTGAGGAACGAGTGATAAAACGGGTAGCAGCTGATTCCAGGTAAGGTTTGGAATTTTCCAATCACGGCAGTGTCACAAGGATGGCTAGTGAAATCACTCTTCGCAGTTGTTCCTCAAAATGGGTAAAAAATCAAATGGAGGTGAATGATCGGCCAATGAAAAAGTGGAGGTGACGGTGCAAACACGACCAAGGCTTTAATGGCTGAAGTACTACATTCACGGTGGTTATTTACAAGGGATAGTTCATTTTTTAACGAGCTTAAATGCGGGTGGAAACATTTGCTCATGTCTTATGTTTATTTTTTAATGAGCTTGAACTATGTGCTAAAACTGCTCGATTAATCCAGTCGTATGATAAGAATGTCTCATATAAAAACGACAACTTTTAGAGTTTTGCCCCACATCCTTTCTTTATGCAAGTTAGGAAATGACCAATCCAAAAAACAGATAAATGATCACTCTTTGCTTGCACTCCAAAAGGTTTGCATGCCCCCAGGTATAAAACAAAGTTTCAAGGTTACCCCTACTTCTTTCCGCTAAAACATTTGTTTTACCGAGAGAGGCCTACCTCTTACAGGCTACCCAAAGATTGTTATATTCACAGCGCAAACAAAACACTTCTTTGGCGATGTCTACCGAGATAAACAAAGGTGAGTGGCGGCGCTCGCCAACTCGCATAAATTTGACAAGAGAATCTTGTTCTAGAATAACCCCCTCTTCCAATCACGGACGGGGGTACAGACTAGTCATATTCTCCCGCGGAAACCTACCCTATACCCGATGTTTTCCTGCCGAAGCAGACCAGGGTGCATGCCCCCTGGGATTCAGTCATATCCCTCCAAATTACTCGCGCTCATCGGGAGGACGGACTAGAGATTGAGGCATTTCTTGCGTGAAAAGACCATTCAGGGATGGTATGTGACTATTTGCTTTGTATGATCCGGGGAATGAAAGCTGGTCCACGAGCTTGACCACTCTTCCTTCGTGCGGAAAACACATTACTCTAAAGAGTGAGGAGACAATTGCTCCCATGCAATAAATATAGTCTCGTCCAAGGAGTAGATTGTAATCCAGGGGTCCTTGAACTACCATCACGTTCATGTGAACGGTTTTCCCTCTCAATGTTATGGGCACATTGGGAAGGATCCCTAACGGTCGACTGGTTCCTTTATCAAAGCCTGTTAGATTTCTCATCTCAGGAAAAAGCGATGGCGAACCAAGCGCTTTCCAAGCAGTTGAGGAAAGGATACTCACAGAAGCCCCTTCATCTATGATGGTACCAGCCATAACCATTCTATATATTTGAACAATAATTCAGAATGGTACACTAGCTGGTAAACGGGGTCTGCCTAGTTGATTCCAGTCGAAGGAGACAACTAGGTTGCTTGGAGGTGGGACCGAATAGACGGCCGGGTACGACTCTGACGAACTTCCTTCCTGCGATAAAGGAACGGGTAAATTGCCCCCATGTTCGTTGGAGTCTGTGCTTATGAAAAGAATTTGGATGGTGTCGTCCTTGTTCTCCTCAGTGATTGTATCATCTGAAGATGGAACCTCTGAAGGCAAGACCGGGTCAACTGCCGCCTCGACCTTTTGACTTTCATCTGGTGTGGATTCAGATGGTTCATCTTCAATGACAGATGCTTCGGCCAACCACCTGAGCGGGTCAGCCGAATTTTCGACTAGTGACGGACTCGGCAAGAGTTTTTTATATCCAGGAGGAAGTCGTAACGGTGAAACCGGACGATCATCCAAACTCTTTTAGCTTCGTCTAAGAAGGGACAACGGTGAACGGCATGATCGCCTTCACACAGTTTACAAGGAAATCTATATTTTCCTTTTTGTCCTGGGGCTTCACTTTCACTAGTCGACGGTGTGTTTTCAACATGACCATCAGAGGTTGACGACACCGGGTTGTGCAAACGAGGAGACCAGTCCCTTAAGATCCGAGGGATGCAAGGGAAATCTCTGTGAAAGTGGTCTCCTTTGCAAATGACACATGGCGATTTAGGCCTGGTCGGTGCAGTGTGTGGATTTTCGTTAGACAACACTCGTTTGCCCCCATTCGCTTTTGACTCCTTCTTCTTCTTCTCTTTCTTCTTCTTCTCTTTATTCTCCTTAGGAACTTTACTTTTGGCTTTACCAGCCCCATCAAGCGAAGAGGAAGGAGGAGAGGAAGAATTAGAGGAAGTAGAAGGTTGGTTGGCTACTCTGGATTCGTCTGATTGCTGATTCGATTGTTCAGGAATAGTGGTGTTCTGAACGACAGAGGTCGAGAAGAGCCATATAGGAAAACCAATTGTCAGTCATGGAAGCAACAATGTGGCCATATGGGGTGCACCAACATCTCCCCAACAGGAGAAGGGACTAGGATTTCCTCCAAGGGGAATTCCTTGGTTGGTAGACTCCATTTTCTCAACCCAAGATCAATGTAGGAAAGGGTAGAATATTCCGTTTAAAATAAATTTTAGATGCTTTGACACAACTTGTTTTTTCAGTTTTTAAGAGTCGAGAAAAAACAAAAGATGACTCTAGTCTCCTTCGATTTTTAATGAGCCTGGAGTGACAAGTGCTCAGATGGACCTTTTCCGTTAAGGAGTTTGAAAAGGAACGAAAGGGACTACTCTGGAGATCTAGGTAGAGGGAGTACCAAACCAATCGCAAAACTGCAAAACACTTTTTACGGTACAACAGTCAATCTTCCCGAATGCTGTGTTCAGTGCATTGCGATCGATAGGGCGGTAGACACGGCTTCCTAAGGATAAAGGATTTAAGCCTATAGGGGTCTACCAAAATATACTCGACGGTACGTGGGAGCACAAGTCCGTACTGGCACTTATCGTCTCAAAGTGGAGGAATCACCCAACCATCAGTGAGGACAACAGTTACCAGCCTTTACGATGCCGGAATACGTCTCTAGCCTAGACCTCTAAATGTTGTGTGTTAAGTTCCAAAGCGTTGTTAGATTCATTGGATTTATTTTAAGTTGATCTTGCTTATGAAGTTTGCCTTTTGGGTTCACCATGAGATGTAGATGTAATTCCTAAAATGCAATCTAAAGATGATAAACAAACTTTTATCTCTTTTGTGCAATGAAAATCCTAGCTACTAGAGGAAAAGAAAGACATAATCTTTTCACAAAGAGCAAAGAGCACATTGTAAATGCACTTTCCTAAATCAAGCCAAACATACTGTCAATATGCAAATGCACATGCATGTATTTGTTTTCAACTTTCTTAGTATTGATGCTAAAAAGAAAGTTGATGTACAAATCTGAATTTTTTCAAGCAACAAATATAAACAAGCTCTTTTTCGAAATAAAAAACAAAGATGATTACGACACCTTGCGATTTTGAAATGAACACTTGTTCTTGACACTATAAAATCAAAAATTCAAACCAAAGGCAATAGTAACAGTATAATTGACCATCAAGAGCAAACAAACTTTCTCCTATGATCGAAATCGACACTTGCGACAGTTTCAAATCAGAGGACGACAGTACGAGTATTCTACTTTTGCAATGGAAAACTGTAAATGACTCAACAAACACACAAAAACATCTGCAGTTCTTTTGTACAAAGGAGGCGGAATAACAACAAGGAAAAGGGGTTCTAAATAGACATATACTAATCACAGGCAGCAAAATTCAGAGACAGAACTGGAAAGAATGAAGCACAAGAACCACAGCTGCACAGGGCTAGTCTGATCAGCGCACCTGTAACACAGAGAAACTAAAATGCAGCGCAGGTTGCCCTTTCGGGAAGTGCGCTGAAATTCAGGATCTCTTAACAGTACCTGCGCTGGGCCAGAAACGAGAATCTGTCCGGGTTTCAGGTCACAGTTTTCAGTTCAGTCTTTGGTTTTTGGCCGAGTAAAAGCAATCAGTAATACACAATCAGGGGTAGATCTAAGGAGGATCTAAGAGCTATCACAAGGGCAATCAGATAGTTTGTGAATCAGCTGTTCAAATCATAAACAGATCCAGTGAATGGATTGAAGCAACAGATGTTACTTTGCATTTGTTATGGCAAATGCAGTTCGAATGCTACTTATAAGTTTATGAAACAAACAACAAAGAGATACACAAACAAACTAATTAGACACTCCCTAGTGGAGTTGCCATTTTGTTACAGGGAAAAGTGTCTATTTAGAACTGCTCTATCCCACTAAGGTGTGACAGTTGCCTTAGAAACAAACAGAGAAAACTACTTTTGTATTTCCTTTATGAACTATAGATAGAGAGGAATAGAAAGAACCAACCTGTGTCTTGTGCTAATCCTTTGATCCAATCCCTCTCCTCTTTGACAGTCTCCAGCTACCTGCTCCCTTACTTGCCCAACTTCACCAAGTACCTGTAAGATCACAGAAGAAGAACACTACACAAAGACATGGATCTATATTCATAAACAACTTAGGATAAGATTTAAGTTAACCATACAAATGTAACAAGCATCAATGATACAAAAGCATGGAGGAAAAACTCAGATAGTTTTTATTGATAAACAAGAAAAGATCCAGGAGGAGTTACAACCGGTGGTTCCTGACCTAGCATCAACCTCCTAGAAAAGAAGCCCCTCTTCACCTCAAACAAAGCATAGATCACCCAATACTCTGATGTTTGTTTCAAAAAACCAACAGCAATTCCTTACAATATGAAAAATTCCAGCCTCTGGATCTCTGAGATGAGGGATCCATATATAGATATGTGTAAGGAGGATGCATCAGCTTGTGATTTGATTAGTGTCTTCTCTCTGTTAGTTCTTGCTTCCACTTGGAGACTGAAGGCCTCTTACTCATCCTTGGTCGAATTCAGTGAGGCAAGTGTCAAAGGAGAATATTCTGGAAGCTTCCATTGTCTCTCCACCTCGCGGAATGACACTGCCATTTGTCGTTTCTCACCCATCGCACCCCACAGAAGGGACTTTTGAAATGCAACACACCCTCACAGTGTATTTAGGTGCAATGCAACGCACCTAGCCAGTGGAGCAGCTGAAATGATCCTGTTTTGAATTATTCTGAGCAGTTTCTGGTGGAGAACTTCTGGGAGAAGCTGTAATCTGTTGACCTTGTTCCTTTAGGGGTTAGAACAACACTTTTAGGGACTTAGGAGCCCTTGGTTTATGGACATTTCATGCTTGGAGTTGTAAGGCACAAAAATGTCTATAACAATCCATGAGTCCGGAAGCCTAAATAGCAAAAGCAGAGGCAGCTAAGAGGAATCTGGGTTGTTACCAAGCATACACGTAGTAAATTCGCTCAACCAGAAGATAATTCTCAAAAATATCTTCCAGTTTACTAAAAAGAGGTGCCAGCGCTTGTCATTTCTATTTTCTTAGCTCAAAGAAAAGCAAAAGATGACCAGCCGACTCTTCCCAGGCAAATGTTGCATACTCACAGCACTAAGTAGCAAATGCAGAAATAGTTAGAAATTAGATTCAATTTTTGGAAATAAGTTTACTTAGATAAAGGGCGGTCATTTTGAACCGTATCCGAAATTTATGTAATTAAGTTGTTTAGTTAGCAGTATTTAAACCCTTCTCATGCATTTAGAGAAGGGTCCGGAAATTTGTCAAAAACTTGTCCTCAGAACATGCACTTCTGCACCCTCAGAGGAGGTTTTGATGAATGAATGGATCAAGGTTTATTAATTTTTGCATTTGATGTCTGCTACTGATGTTTCACTTCTGTACTCTTAGTAGATATCAGAACAAGGAGAGATAAATCATTATTACTTGAAGCTTATGAGTAGGACCAGTCATAAATGGTACTTTTATCTCTTGGCCATTTCTGCTTATATTCTTGAAGTGATATACAGTTTTTAGTTGTTTATATGTTATTGCATGAATGTGTGAGTTACCATTTGGCACTTTTGTACGGTGGAGTCATTTATTTATGTTTGATATATGAATAACTTATTATGCGATATGCTGTTCACAACTGTTTTGCCTAACTTTTTATGCAAAGTGGTTCATCTTAATTGATTTCCATTCTTATAATAGCCGAATGATCTTTATTACCAGTTATTGTTTGAAATCTCTTTAGATCGCATAATAGAAGAAATACACCCCGGGTTAGCATAGATTAGATGTGTTGTTTTCTTTATATTACAATAGCATAGAATTAGATTAAAGTAGCTTAGATTAGAACTCTTAGATCAGCATAATCCAACTCTGCACACACACACACCCTTAGATTGGGAAACTGGTCCCATTATCCCTAGTCGGACCCGCTATACCAAACGGATAAGGAGCTGCCAACCAAGGTCCGGACCGGGTGGGTATCCCCCTTATTGTCGACTCGATTTTCGGGGCTTCAACACAGTGGCATACCTCAGTAGCATATGTGGAAACTTTTGACCGCAAAACACTCTAAAGTAGGTATCATTCAGTGAGGCAAACCAATATGCCAATTCCAACACTACTTCCATTGCCTCACGCGACATGCAAGGTGGTTCTTTCTCAAAGATCATCATGTATAATGGAATGAGGAAGTTACTGGTCAACTTTTCCATTACTTCTTTGTAGTTGTACTTCGAAAGTAGCTTGCACTAACTATGCATGGAAATTTATTTTAGCGACCAAGTCTAGCTCATGCTAGGAAATGAATTTTGGGTACATATTGAATCTAGTAAGTAAGAAGACATGTAGAATATAGCTTGCTCACCCTTGGGAGGGTTCTTAGCATTAGTCACATGAATTCTCAACTATTGAGCCAGCAAGTCTAACACATTGAACAATTTTCCTTCATTCACAATTTGATTTAGTAAGAATTCCCAGCCTTTGGGAATTATCTCAATACTCTATTGACCGTAGATCCAAAAACATAAGACTATTAATTACTTAAAATCCTTCTTGAGATATTTGGTCTTGTAAGTGTTGTTGGGTTTCTGGTAGAATTTGGAAGGCTCTTTCACCCAACCTTTGATGACATCCTTCATGCTCAAGTAGTTGGTGAATATAAAAGTGGTAATCCATGTGAGATTCTGGCGATGAAAAGTGATACATAATATGATAATCATGTGCTAGAAAAGAGGCAAACCTTTTTCCACTGGAACTACTGAGAGTCATGGTCTTTGTTTTTGTATGTGACACAATCCAGTTTATAATGTCTGTGCATGGGAGAACTACGTACCTGTATGCAATATTCTGTAATCCTAACCTTTGGACATTGATATAAATTTTCCAATCTTCACGATCTGTTTTGAAACTGTTTTCTGAGACTGCCTCATTCACCTTATGCCATGTAATGTATGAACCTTTCTCTATAAAAACCGAGCATCTGAGAAAATTGGCAAGTTTACTCACATACTCTCAACTGCCTCCCTAGTACTACTTTTTCAAGTGGCATTTGAGACAGATCCCTTGGGAGCCATAGTAACAGTAACTAACAAAGAGAAGTGCTCAAGAATTGTAGTACCTGTAGGAGAAAAATTCACTAATGGAAAACATAAGTTAGCTCAAGAAAAACAACCCACAAAATAATATCAAGGCAACGACTAGAAGTCTAAGAGGAAGAAGTGTGCATTGCAGAGTATCAGCAGGCAAGGGATAAGCTTGAGGCTTGAGACTACGCAGTGCATAGTCTCAGCTTGGGAAAATTGAGGGATAGACTGTGCATTGTGCAGTCTCAATGGCCAATGGTTATGCTTGAGCCCTAGAACTGGACAATGCATAGCTGGGCAAGCTAGGGACTACATATTTTGTAGTCTTAGAGGCCAAGCACAAGGCGTGAGCCTTAGTGTTTTGAAATGCACAGTTGAAGAAGATCATTGCTACCTAAGTTAAAGCACATATGCTTAGGAATAAGATGGAAAAAGTGACAGATGTGAGTGATAGTGCAAGAAAGAATGTAGATATGAGTAAGGATAATATAGATCAGTGAAAATAAAGTGCAGAAGATAAACATGCAAAAGGTAAAACAAACATGCACAGGAAGACGCCATAGCAATGACCACTAGTGGGAAAAAGAAAGAAGTTGATGCGACACTTGTAAAAAGTGAACGAAGGACTGAACCAAAACTTTTACAATATAATATAAGTTAAAGCACTAGCTAATATGAAAAGAAGAAAGAAAAATAATCACTTAGAAGAAAAAGTGACAAAAAAAGCAACAAATAGCGACACATGCAGAACTTACCCAGAAAAGCATGGCAAACTCAACCAAAAGTCCCTTGATCTCCTTGGAAAGGCTAGAGCTCTAAGATCGAGTGTCAAAATTAGCTTTAGGGAAATCTATTAAATATATCAATGCGGGTTAAAGTTTATGACAAGCATGCCAAAAATCAAGGAAAAAGCACCACTTTTCTGAAATTCATAATTAGCAACTTAATGGACTTAACTAGACATTAATTAGGCAACTCCTATTTTTTAGGGATGCCAAATTTTCTTTTTTGAGAAATTTCTTTTTCACACTGGCAATGAATATTGCACAACTCCCAAGCTCAAGGGCTTTGGAAACTCCTTGCGTCAGTGAATTATGCAATGTCTAAGCTCAAGGTTGGCCTGCCTTCCAAGATTGCACAATTTTTGAACTCAAGGCAGACCTTCCATTCGGGGTTGCGCAGTTTATATCCTCAAGGCTTAGTGCAATTTCTAGAGACAGTGGATTGCGCAGTTCCAAAAGGGAAGACTGACAATGTTGCAAGATCGAGACAAGAAATGGCTTGTGTTAGAAAAGTTTCAAATCAAGGTCAAAACAAGACATCACAATCACTACATGGAAAGATAAGTCTTTAACATAACATGAATACTTGATGACAATGAATCATAGACTCTTGTAGACATAAAGGAGGCTCCAAAATCTTGGGTTTGGAGGGGGATTGTAGCAGCTACAATACTTGGTGACACACTAGTAGAATTCCAGTTCTATGTAAGGGTCTTAACTCATGTAAACCAGGTCTAACTCTCTCGGAAGTATTTTTCATCTCATTGATCACCATAAATTCTTTACTAAGATTGAGTTACATATATAATCCCTACCATTCTCTTCATCGATGACACACTAATAAGAGATAAATCAAAATTACTTGTTTCAATTGGGGATGAGTAGTATATAGATACACAAGTGAAAAAGGATTATCAGTGTCTTGGTTTTCATTTTTTGTGTTGCTCCTCTACCAGAAGGCCTGGGAATTACATTTATGGATTCACTTCAAGAACACAAGCATTGCTCCACTGCCAGCAAGCCTGAACAATACTCTTCCATAGTTGCTTGCATAACCTCTCTACACATGAAGCCTTTCTCTTCTTTCACCCTTTATTTATTTTTGTATTTTATTCTTAGAACTATGCATCGACACTTATTTATTCCATGGGGTGGAAGAGGGATCTTGTTGGACAGTTGGCATTGTATGGATGGATAGTGGTTGCAAGTGTGTTGGCAATGATGTCAAAAATCATGTTGGGAGATGTGATGGGTAGTTGGAATTGTCTAACAGTTGGCAATATTGTTGGCATTGATGTCAACCATACTAGCATGGATGCTTATCGCAGAAGATGTTAGCTTTGATGTTCCATAGCCTAACTGTGATGGTAATTGGGCTAGCATTGATATGATTGATGTGTCAAGCTTGGGGGGAGTCTCATGGTTGGTGTAATTCCCTATAGAGAATCATCATAGTAGAATGATTATTGGAGAAGCCATAAAATGATGACTATGGTGGTTGGGAGTCCATGATTCCAGGCACAATAAGAAGAGTCAAGGACCAAAGAATGGAAGAGAGTTTGCAATCATTCTTTAGGTAGAACATGGGCTCAAAGCCTACATTGGACCCTCTCCACTGGAAATGTCTCTAAAAGAGCTTTCCAATGGTGTGTGGAAGTTTGTAAATGGTCTCGTGGATCAAAATTTATGGACTATCGAAGTCAGGAGCTTGAAGTCCTTAAAAGGGGACCAAATATTGGAACCTCAGAGTAGAGGGCTAATCAGAGCATCAAATCAGGCTATATTGGAGGTCAGATCACATCAAAACCTCAAAGCATTGGGAGCCAAATTTCGTGACCCAATATCGAAAAGGATAAGCAAGCAACATATTGGAAGGATGGCTAGTGTTTGGCTTTGAGAAGCTGTGGTGGTAGATGATGTCAGCATGAGGTTGTAGTAAAACATGACACATGGAAGGAGGATTTGGTATTTTCAGTGGTCTAATAGGGAAAATCCAGGTAATGTGTGTCACCACTCAAGATTCACCACGTGGAGAGATGATGAAAGCATGACGTCATCTCAAAGGTCAGCGTATTAGAGGTTAAGGACCTCGTAACCCCTATTCAAATTCCATTTGAAAAAGGTTATGATAAAAGGGGCTTTGATATTAACTGGAACATGGATGTGGGAGACCCAAAGGACCAAGGGTGTATAGCGAGGGTAGCACCTAAGTTTTATGGATAATTTTGGAGGAAGGAGAAATGGTAACTCTACTCTAATTGCAAATTGAAAAGGTTAAAATGAAAGGGGCTTTGATGTAAGATTGGAACTTGGTCGTGGATTTCAGAGAACTAAGGGCATAGAGAATACCGAGCACCTAAGTGCTATGGAGTATTTCAGAGAAAGGAGACATCATAACTCAGTTATAAAATTAGTTTTAAAATGTTACAATGGAAGGAGCTTCCGATGTTGGTGGTGTTTGGTTGTGGAAGCCCAAAAGAACAAAGGGCGAGAGATATAACACAAAGAGATAGGCCACCGATAGGAGCTTGAAGGCTTGGCACCTAAGTTCTATATTGGCAGTCACAGGAAATGGTCCTATGGTGTGAAAAGAAATAAGGTCTAAACAGAAGGAGCTAAATGCCAATCTGGATTTTGCAATTTTGTAAGGGATTTTCAATAAAAGTTACGATATGCAGGGGGTTTGATATAACACTACACTGGTATATGAAGTCGTCGGTCATATCTCTTAGTCCCATTATGGAAGAGAAAGAGAGGAAAATCAAAAAGCGCTAGGAACCTCACAATATCATGTTTTCATAACATTTCCTTTAATAAAAGTTACGAAATGAAAGGGCTCCCAAATGTGAGCACAAAGGTGTATAGGAGATGGACGAGTCAATAGAAAGGACCATGATCATGTAGAGGAGTTGGTCGTTGGAGTCAATGGTGACTATTGAAGATAGGAGACAGAGACAGATATCATTGCGTGAAAGAAATGAGGAACATGATGTGCAAAGAAGCCATCCTCAAGTACAATCCAACTCTGTGAGTCATTAAGAAGCATGAAGAGGCTAGTTGAAGTGTGTAGGTGGACTGAGAATTAATTCTTAGTATGGAGATCACTTAGATACTCATTCCTCATCTTTAATGTAGTGGCAAAGACCAAGCGAGACACAATAGTGTTGGGTCAATAAAAAGGTATGTTTTCTCCTTGTAAATAGCTTTATTTAGCATTCATCCTCACATGATTATCTTTGTTTATGGATAAAAGTAGAGAAAATGATAGCTACTGTTGGGTAAAAGTAATCAGCAAAAAATTAGATGAATCTAAGCAGGAAAAATTGACTTTTACTATCTTTATGAGCAGAAGACATGAATTGGATGATGGCTGTTCAATCAACAGAACAACAACATCTCATAAAGGCAAAAGACAATGTCAGAGGCAAAGCAGGACATCAGAATACTAGGAAGACCAATGCTATTTTATGATGGAATCAGATTGAGTATTGCGAAATCCTAAGGATCCCCTGATCCTGAGGATTCACTTTTATCTATTTACTTTTATAAATGTTATATATAAGGCCAAAAGGCAAACTGTACAGCTAGTTCAGAAATTCACAGTTTGTAATTATTATTTTGGACATATAATATTGTTATCTTGGTGATGTTGTAACTTTGTTACTTATTTTAATGAAGAAGATTGTGTTTAATTCATAATTATATTCTGAGTATCTCATAGCAGAGAATTCTGGTGACTCTGGGCCTAGTCAAGAGAATATCTATTGGTTCACTTGTGCTATAATCTTTTCTATTTATTATTTAATGTTTGTTAATATTAGGTTAATATCATTTTGATTACCGTGAGGAATTTCAATTCCGATTTACATTTTTTGTTCATTCGAGATTCAGATTTAGCCATGTGTTATATATGAGTAATACTTGATTTAATTGGTTATGTTACTTCCAACATTAGATCGGTGTCCATTCAAAGTAATGTTGTCATAGATTTCTGAGATATAATTGATCGCTTTTCATAATATGCTCATATAGTTATTTGTTGTTCAGATATCATTTGTTGTTCTATTATCATTTGTTGTTCAATTATCAGTTGTTGTTCAATTAGGATTTGTTGTTCAATTATCATTTGTTGTTCAATTGTTGCAGTTCTCTTTAATGATTGAGTGAGTTAGTTTCAATTCCATTTAAGATTTCCAAGTGTGATTTTTACAGTTGTATTCAGATTCATCTGCTTTCATAATAGGTTAAGTAGAATTGCAAAGTGTGTTATGAATTTATTTCAGAGTTACTTCTTTCAGAATTGTTTGGATTGAGTTTGAAGAGATAGTCATTAGAAATTGCAACGATTTATTATTAGTTAACCTCTGAATTCACTGCATATATAGTGCTGACACTCTTGAAATAAAAAGACTTGCCTTGGGTTGACAATTAATGTAGGAATTAAGATTGCATGTAAAAAGACATCTTAGTGCACTAGAATTTTGGCGCCATTGGCGGGGAGAATATTCCAAAGTGATTTCCTTTTTATCTTGGGAGGTAAGAACCTCCATACCTAGCAAGTAAAGTGCTTGCTTACCAGCCTGCTTTTCAGCAAAATCTTAGAGGTTAAATAGGAATAGGTTTTTATGAATGACTAGGAATAGAAAGATAGAAAAATATCAAAACCCCCCACCTAAATCCACAAAACCCAAGGGATCGGTGAACCTTGGGAGAACGACCTTTATAGACGAAATTGTAAGAAAAGCATAGTCTCAAGCATCAGTAGGATTCTGGGCTGTATCTGGAAAAATTCCTACTGTAATCCCTCAGGCATCAGGCTCACCATCTGCATCTTACGCTAAGATTCAAAGCCAAATTGGAGGATCCAAACATAGTCTTCGGGTTACAACAAATTTACATTATGATCCTCTACAAGAGGGAAAATCATGTAACTTAAGAGAAGGAGAGGGAGAAACCAGTGGAACTGCTAAGGCAGGACCTCAGCTGTCAGAACAAGGATCTCTTGTGATCCCAGATCTAGGCAGTGCTGTAAAACCAACCCAGATTGCTAATCCTCTGCTTACTAGAAAAGCACCCCCTGAAATCCCTGAAGGACATTGGCACATCTTTAACCAAATGGAAAATCAACCACCTTAAGGTCAAACCTCAACATTGGAATACCCCATAGTCGACCAAGTGGCCAATGACCCCATGAAGGTTATTCCTCTATAGAGCATCCCAACTTTTCATGGGATGATCACAAAGGGTCCTGATGCCTTCCTGTTTGAATTTGATGTCCTCTGCAGAGGGTATGACTACACCACTGACCCTCAAAGGCTAAAACTGTTCCCTTCTGCTATGAAAGGAGAAACTTTAAGATGGTTGATGGGTATGGGTGGACGTACTATTAATTCTTGAGATCATATGAAAAATTCCTACCTCACAAGATACCAAGACTTTTGCAAGACTAGGGAGCTAAAAGATGAAATATTTAAGATGGCTGCAAAGGATAATGAAGCTTTAGAAGAATATGTCAAACAATTTCATTATAATTTGCATAGATCTCCACACACCACCTTACCAAAAGAAGTCCTAAGAGCTATCTTAATTAAAGGAATGAAAGAAAAGTGGATAGAAACTCTAAACTTAATGGGGAAAGGGGATATTTTTAAAGAAGATTATGATGAAATCGTTCACTTGTGTATCAGGTGTTCACGAGGAAGTACAATCACAGGAGCAGGAAGCCGAGATCCCATGAGCAGGGGAAGAAAACCACACAGTGGAGGCGTAACACGAATGGAAATTGGTAACATCTTGGAAGATTTCAAGACAGACGTCCTGGGCACCCTCACAATGCAGTTGGACATCCTACATGCTAAACAGAAACAAGCCTTAGCAGAACAAAACTTAGCCATTTTCTACCCACACTGTCAGAAGAAGCACAACCAATGGGAGTGTCCATTAGACATGGTTCATACGTGTGAAATCTACACCAAGGATCATGCCACTAAACAATGTCCATCACTACCGGGGATGAAAGTAGTGTTCAAGGAAGCAGAAGAAGAGACAAATCTAGTATATATAATGAACCAACATTGGCAGTGGCAAGACCAAAACTATAGGTATGTCACAAGACACATCCCAGTGATTTCCTTCTTCACAGTTAATCAACAACAGAACCATAAGGCAGCACGGCAAGGCCAATCATCTTACTCGAATTGGAAATCCTAGCCATTCCCTATGACACCATGGCCAACTCAATCCTTTCTAGGTAATGTTTGGCCACATTCTCCTTTTTCTCCTATTTGGCAAGGTAATCCCTATCCATCCTAGTGGCTTGCCTCCACTTCTCATAATCTAAATTGGTCTACAAATTAGCAGCGACCTTTGGGAATATCCAATACTCCTATGGAGGTAGGTCCTCAACCTCAACCTACATTATCAGCTCCTTATCCATTACAACAAAATCCTCAGCCTCTTCTGTGCCCTCAATTGCCAGCTCAATCGAATTTGAATCCCAATAACAGACCGGTTCAACTGGTGCAGATTGTCGAAAACTCAGACTATGAGATTGAACAAAAATAATGTAATGAACTAAGATTGAGGTCAGGACGTATCATCACCCCTGAGGAAAACAGGGACCAACCATCAATTGAGATCGAAACACCACCTGTACATATACCACCACCTATAATTGATACTGGAATAAAACAAGGAGAAGAGAAAAATCAGCATAAAGATCTTGAGGAACTTATAGTCACTTCTCCCCCATTCCCCGAAAGGTTAACGATACCTAAGCCGATTGTTTACCCAGATTTTGATCTTGTAGGGGAACTAAAAAATCTTTGTATAAAAATTCCTCTCCTCCAGGCCATCCAAGACATTCCCATCTATGCTAAAACAATTAAAGAGCTATGTGTAAATAATCCTGTGAGGAAAGCAAAAACTTCACCCATCATTCATGTTGTAGGAACCTTATTTGATTTACTCTTGGGAGGGGAAACTCTAGTAATGTATGAAGATCCTGGGAATCCCATAGTGACAGTTGAAATATATGGAAGCTCTTTTCCCAATATGCTAGTTGATCTAGGTATAACCATTAACATTTTAACAGTAGAAACCTATCAACCACTTGGTATTACAACCTTGGAACCAACCACCACCTTACTAGAACTTGTTGATCGTTCGGTGGTAAGGCCAGAAGAACATTTATAGGATATTACGGTTTCTGTTGATTCATGGGAGTATCCAATAGATTTTCTTGTTATAAACCCAAATAGTCGATTGGATGGGCACCCTCTGATTGTGGGCCGATCCTGGCTGGTGATAATTGTTGCTTATATAGGCTACTGAGAGAGCAGCATGAATATTGCAAAGGAGGATGCTGTAAAAAATCTTTTTTTTTATCCCCCTGCCAAACCAAGTCTACCCATTGTAAAAAATTTAAACAACCACCAGCATACCTGGAAGAAAGCATCCATTCACCACTCACAATAGCAGAGGCACTTGAATTCAAATATCAAACTGAAGATGCCATTATCAACAACTTTATCAATCAACTAGCTAATGTGAGAAATGTAAAGTGTTAAATGTTAAAAGCAATTCTTGACAATGAAGCCTTGGAATATCCCTTGAAGGATATCGATGATCAGCACATATAGACGACTGCTTTTCATAATAGCAAGCCAGTGGAAATTGAATCAGGCAAAGTTTTAAACATTAATGATAGCTTGGACAATGTTTAGATAATCTTCGGCAAAATCACATAACCAATCTTTTGTCAGCGCGTTTCGAACCAACCAGTGTGGTTCATCGTCAGGACAAGTTCTAGTCCTGACGATGAACCACACTGGTTGGTTCGAAACGCGTCGACAAAAGATTGGTTATGTGATTTTGCCGAAGATTATCTAAAAAAGCTTGGACAATGATCAGCAACAAAATCTCATTCCAATCTTGCAAAAATATAAATGGGATTTTGCCTGGGATTATCCCGACATGAAGGATATAGATCCACAATTGTGTACACATCACATATATATTGAAAAGGATGCTCATCCTATCCAGCAACCTCAGCGAAGATTGAATTTGCATCTCAAGTACATTGTTAAAGAAGAGTTACAGACGCCGCTGGATGTGAATTTCATTTATCCTATTTTAGATAGCAAATGGGTCTCTCCATTGGTGGTCATCCCCAAGAAAAATTGGAAGTGGTGTATCTGTGTGGATTACCGAGAATTGAACAAGGAAACATAGAAAGATCACTTCCCTCTTCCATTTATTTATCAAGTCCTAGATACTTTGGTAGGGAAGCAGTTATTTTCTTTTCTAGATGGCTTCAGTGGCTACAATCAGATTCAAATCGCCCCTGAAGACCAAGACAAAACAACCTTCACTTGTCCCTGGGGTACATTCACTTATAGAGTGTTACCATTTGGCTTGTACAATGCCCCAACTACATTTCAGAGATCTATACTCAGTATTTTTGCTGATCTGATAAATGGAGTTGAAGTTTGTATCGATTACTTTACTCCATATGGGGATGACTTTGATACCATTGCTACCAGGTTATGTTTAAGAAATTTCAAGTGTCAAATGATGATGACTAAAGGCGTAATATTAGGACATTATATTTCTGCAGCAAGGATACAGGTAGATCCACAAAAATACAGGTAATTCTTTTCCTGCCTACACCCTGTAATCAGACGGAGGTACGTAGCTTCCTAGGATATGTAGACTATTATCGTAATTTTATTAAAATATTTTCACAAATTTTTGTGCCTTTATATACTTTAACAGGAAATGTTGATTTCAAGTGGTCTGACAAATGTGACACAACTTTTACAGCTTTAAAGAAGCTAGTCGCGACAACACCAGTATTACGTGGACCAAACTGGGAGCTACCTTTTCACATATCCAGGGATGCATTAGATGTAACAATAGGCACTGTCCTCATCCAGGAGGAGTATAGAAAACCTTATGCTATATATTATATTAGCAAAAATATTAATGCTACAGAGCTTAATTATACAGTAACAGAAAAATAATTCTTAGCTGTCATTTATGCCATAAACAAAGACATTATATAACTAGCTACCAAGTTTTTCTGTATAGTGATCACTTTTCGATTCGATATTTAGCTAACAAACCTATCACAAATGGTCAATAACTTGTTTGCTATTGCTCTTGCAGGAGTTTAAAATCACTATCAAAGATCGTCCAGGGAATAAAAACCTAGTGGCTGATATTTTGTCTCGAGTCCCGAAGGTAAAAGATCCACTGGGTGTGGATGACGAATTTCCAGATGAACATTTCTTTGTCGCAGTAGTCAAGATACCATGGTACGCAGATGTGGAAAATTATCTAGCAGTGGGGAAGCTGCCTAGGAATTTGACAACAAGGGAAAGGAAACAAATCTTCTAGCACAGTGTCTGATTCTCTTGGATTGGCAGATATCTTTTTCACATAGGGTCCGATATTTGTATACGTAGATGCATTCGTGAGGATGAGATTTTTGAAATCCTGAAGGCTTTCCATGATGAGCCTTGCAGGGGACACTTCGTAGATCGAAGGAAAAGGCATAAAGTATTACAAATGGGCTATTATTAACCCACTATTTTTAAAGATGCTAAGAAATATGACCAAGCTTGTGATAGCTACCAAAGGATAGGCAGGCCTGGCCAATCTGATGAAATGCCATTGCAACCCCAACTAGTCATAGAACCCTTCGAACAATGGGCATTGTACTTTATTGGCCCATTCCATCCGCCATCAAATCAGAAAGCCTAGATACTGGTTGTCACATATTATGTGATGAAATGGGTAGAAACAATAGATTAACCAAGAGCTACAGAGGAAGTCGTGATTAACATCCTCTTTTTGGTATTTGTTTTGTATGGTTTACTGTGGGAAGTGATAACAGATGGGGGAGGGAAATTTGTAGGACACAAGATTACAACCACTCTCAGAAACCATCACATTACACACAGGATCACTTTCCCGTATCACATAGGCAAATGGGTAGTTGAAAGCACCAATAAGGTCATTGAAGCAATTCTGACCAAGAAAATCTCAACACATCGACAAGACTGGGCTACTAGACTGCCAGAGGCCTTGTAGGCATATCGCACCACTTGGAGGAATACTAATGGATAATCTCCATACCAACTTGTGTTCAAAAAAGAAACTATTTTTCCTATTGAATTCGAAATAAAGACTCTAAGAATGGGTCAGGAAGTGGGACTAGATTTATGATTTGATATTCACCCTATGAGTGACATCAGTTAAAGATTTATTAAAATAAGGTATTACAAACTCATGTGCTAGTGTTTGTTCTATATTATTGAAAAAACGGATCGATCAAATTGCCAATACACAGATAAGAAAATGGAAAGACAGTAGAGAAATACAGTAAGCAAACACAAAGACACAAACAATTTTAATAAGGAGTTCACTCTATTCTCCAGGGATACGTCTCCGGTCCAACTTTCAATGGTGGCCTTGTTTTATTGTGTCTTCAAGCAGAGAAATTAAAATACAGGGACTCAATATGAGTTCTCCTGAAGCAGATTTAGCTTGGCAAGGTGGTCTCTTAGATTCCCCAAGCCACTTGGAGTACAAAGACTCTTCTTCTTCCTACCAGCTCTGTGACCCTTTGGTCTACAGTGGAAAGAGCCAAATGTGATGCTCAGTCCAGACAGATTCCTCTATGGGAAGGCTTGAATCTTCAAGCTCTCTGGTGCTCGACGCTGCCTATGGTCAGCTCGGTCCTCTATCTCTTCTGCTTGGCTTTACCGTTCTTTGTGTTCAGTCCTCCTCTCAAGGTTCACTGTTCACTGTCTCTCTTGGTCGCTTGGACTCTTCTCAACTCTGACACTATTCCTTTTGTTCTGTTCATGGATTTTAGCCATCTGATCAGTATGCCTATTCGGTTCCCCTTCCCCCTGTCGATTCACCTTTTGCAACTGTGCTTAGAGTTCCCTGTGTTCGATGTCATCATGAATGCTCATGGAGTGGCCACTTGTCCTCCTCTAAATGGCACCAGCATGCTTCATTGGTTTGTTTCTTCAGTTACGTCGTGGATGCGTTCTTCCTCCACCGTGGCGGTCAAACAGATTCCAAACCCCTTTAGAATGTGACTTAATTCCCTGTCGATTCTGCTTCTTCCATTGGGCGCGATCTTAGTCGTTCGATCTGGGCCCTCCAAATCCGACGCCATACGCATGTTTCATGCGGTTGATTTGCTCGACCGATAGTGCGCGATCAACGATGGTTTTCTCTCACCTCCACCTACCATGCATCAATCGTTGTATGGAATCACTCCACTTTCATCCAAAACCTCTTACCATTCAAGGGCACCCCGATCAATATCGTGGATTTTCTAGTGTGTGGGTCCCGCCTTCGTACATTAGCGTTTTTTGCATTTTCTACTCGCGGTTTCCTAGCTCCCAATGTGACCGAGTGCTCGGGCTTCCCCTTCAGGGCCTTATTCGCCATCAAAAACCTCTTCCTTTTCCCATTCCGGGGCTCCCAGGGGTTACTTTTGCCTCCTGCACGTCCTCGTCATTCTACGTCGGCTGCCATTGCCACTGGTTCAGGGTGTTTTTTATATTGTTTTGGACTTCTTTAGAGATTTGTTCAACCTGATACAATCATGGTTCTTTGACAGTCTTTCATGGATCCAATTCAAATCACAGCCTCCCCACTGAAAAAGCTTTTGGACCACCAAAAGTTGGTTTTCAAGCATCGACTAAGTGAGGATACTGTTTTTGCACTTGTCCAATCTCAATCCACTTTGTGCTGCTCGGCTTTGAACCTTTGAGACCAATCCTGAGGTACTCAAAATCTCCCCTGTGCATTGTCCTCACCTTCCTGTCCAACACTGTGTCTTCTTGCAACTCATTGAGGTATTTAGGTAGCAGGTCATCAATAGAAGGCAATTGAATTTTCTCTTTAGGGTCCTCAATCATTGAAGGTTCAAACAATCTCAAGCAATCGGCATTTACGACTGAGTAGATGTGCATGTAAGCTGGTAGATCAAGGCGAAAATAATTTTCACCAATCTTCTCAAGTATCCTAAAAGGTCCATACCTAACAGGCTTTAGCTTTTTACCTTCACCTTGCATCCTGTCCTTGCTGATATACAACCAGACTTGGTCTCCAACTTGAAAACTATGCTCCATTCAATGCTTATCATGCCTAGCCTTGTACTTGGCTTGGCTCTTTTCCAGTTGTTTCTGTACTGCCTAGTGGATCTCCTGGATCTGTTCAATGAACCTAGTTGCCTTGTCCACATCACTGTGTCCATCAACCATGGTATCTTTACCAAAGACAAAATCCAAAGGAGACCTTGGTGTGAAACAAAAACAGGTTTCGAAAGGAGATCTCTATATAGAAGAGTGTTTGGCTCTTTTTTAAGCATGCTACACATAACACAAGTGTTCATCCCAAGGCTTAGGATGTTTACTGCAATATTCTCGTAGTAACTAGATCACGATCATGTTTATTACTTCTGTCTGGCCATCTGTTTGTGGATGAAAAGCTGTGCTTTTTGTTAGTTTGGTTTCCATCAGTTCCCACAGACGAGACCAAAACTTTCCCACAAATCAAGTATCTCGATTAGATATAATGGAAGTGGGTAATCTAAAATGAACCCATACATGTTCAAAGAACAATTTTGCAGTCTATCAGCTGTGATCTATTTACCACAAGGTATAAAAATACACATTTTGCTAAACCTATCCACAAAAACATATAGATAATCATGACCTTTCCTAGATTTAGCGAGTCCTCCAACAAAATCCATGGAAACACTTTCCCAAGGGTGAGAAGGAACAGACAATGGAGTGTACAAGCCTAGTTTTCTGTTGCTGGGCTTGCTTTTAGCACACATGGCACACCCTCTTACATATCTAGAAACTATCTCATTCATTTTCGGCCAATAGAAAAATCTTTGCAGCTGTGCAACTATTTTATTTACCCCAAAGTAACTTGATATCAGAGAAGTGTGTGCTTCCCTAATTATCTTTATCCTCTCAGTTTGTGGAATGCAGAGTTTCCCACAATGGTATAAGAGTTGGTCCTTTATATGATAGTCCAATTCTTCTACTCTTTTGCCTTGACTCAAAGTTGCATATACATCTTTAAAATCCATATCTTGAGCATATTGTTGAATGTAGCTTTCATGTAGCATAGAGTTATGCTTAAGTATGGTAGATGCATTTATAATGGGTCTAGATAACATTTCTGCAACCTTGTTATGTATGCCCTTTTTATACCTGATGACTAAGTAAAAATGTTGTAGAAAAGCCATCCATATGTAATGTCTTGATTGCTGCAGCTTAGTTTTGGAGTGTAGATATTGAAGTGGCTGATGATCAGTATGTATTACTGTCTCTTTGCCCATTAAGTAATGTTTCCACTTTTTCACACTCTAAACTAATGCATACAATTCTTTATCATATGTAGGATAGTTAACTACTGCAGGATTAAAAGTCTCAGAATGATAACATATGGGTTTGTTGTGATGTGTAAACACTGCTCCCATGGCATAGCCGCTGGCATCAGTTTGGATCTCAAATGGTCTTTGTAAATCTGGCAATGCTAGTATAGGTGTTGTACTTATTTTCTCTTTCAAGGTGTTGAAGGCTTTCTGATGTTTGCCTCCCCACTGAAACACCTTATTCAATCCTGTTAAAGCATATAAGGGAGTTGCAATCGAGGAGAAGTTAGAGATGAACTTCCTCCAGTACTGTGTTGCTCCTAGCAAACTTGGGTTTAGGCCTCCCCTTACTATATGAACCAAGTAGTTTAGAGATGTTTTTCCAAATTCACATTTTGAGAGTTTAACATAAATTTTTTCTCTTTTCAAAACATCTAATGTTTGATTAACATGCTTTAAATGTTCTTCCCACATTTTACTAAAAATCATAATGTCATCCAGATACACAATAAAAAAAATCATTAAGAAAAGGTATGAGTACATCATTCATTAATCTCATGAAAGTAGCAGGAGCATTAGTTAAGCCATAAGGCATAACCAGCTATTCTTACAATCCCTGCTTTGTTTTGAAAGCAGTCTTCCATGAATCTTGCTCTACAACTCTAACCTGATGGTATCCACTGTGCAAATCCAGCTTGGTGAAATAAACAACTTCTTTTAATTGATCTAGAAGATCATCTTTGTGAGGAAGGGGATAACGATTTTTTATTGTTATCTTATTCAGTGATCGGTAGTCTATGCACATTCTCCATGAGCCATCCTTCTTTCTCACCAAAACGATTGGTGACCCACATGGTGATGTGCTAGGCTTGATGAAGCCCTTCTTAAGCAACTCCTGCACCTACTTCTTGATTTCAACATTCTCTAAAGCAGACAACTTGTACATCCCAATGTTAGGCAATGGAACATCTTGCTGCAAAATAATATCATGTACTATTCCATTTTTGGTTGGCAGACCTTTAGGTTCTTGAAACAAGACATCATACTCTGAAACAACGTTTTCTATATCAGCTTGCTGTTCAAAATTACAGCCCTCAAATACATTGGTTTTATCAGGTTTCTTTTCCTTTACAACCATTAGTAAGAATTGTTTGCATGAATTAATCATTCGTTTCATCTATTTTGAGTTTATGAGAGTATAATTATTCTTGAGCTTATGATCTCTTACAAAGTATTTGATTCCATCTTTAACAAGTAGATACTTGTTCTCAACTCTATAGAAAATATCCTTTCTATCATGCAAGTAAGGACTTCCTAAAACAATTCCACATATATCCAAAGGAATTATGTCTAACTCAACCTCATCTACAAATGTTGACCCAAAAGAAAACTTGAGTTTGCACTGTCTAGTCACTTGTAGTTGTGCTTTATCATTCAACCATCCTAATGGGTATGGTTTCTTGTGAGGTGTAGTTTCTAATTCCAATTTCTTTACAATTTCTTCAGAAATCAAATTTACTTGAGAGCTACTATCAAACAAAGTATCAATCTTTTGATTTTTGGAAATAACTCGAATATGGAAAAGCTCATGTCTTTTTCTCTTATTTTCTTCATCAATAACAGATTGAGCAGAATTACTAGTAGATGCTTCAGAATTCTTACCTTTTATACCTATGGCTGTTATAGTTGTTTCATTTCCTGAGTCTGACCCCAAATCTATCTGAATAGTTGTAGTTTTCTTCTTCTTCTTGCCCTCGGACTTCTTAGGTCTCAGCTCTGGATGCAGAATCCAACAATGCTCATCATCATGCCCTTCTTTTTACAGTGAGTGCATGAAGCTTTGGCTTTCTGTGCAGTGTTAGCCTTCCTTGCTTTCCACTTCTGTTTTATTTTCTCCTTGCTCTTACTTACAGTGGGTTGGGATGGTCCCCCAACTTCTAGATTGCCATTCTTTCCTCTAGCCTCTAGATGAGTAGCTTGTACAGATACCTCATTTATACTAGTGGGATTGAACATGAGGATGGTATGCCTCATGTAGCTGTGTAGACCACCAATGTACTTCAAAAGAGTCTCTGGTGAGTCTAATGAGATGCCCAACATCAATGCTCTCTTTCTGAACTCTTGAGTATACCCTTGCACACTTTGTCCTTTCAACCGCTGAAGAGTTTTCCAACTCATCATGGTCTACTACATGTAGACCAATGGATAGAACTACTTTTTGATTGTAGCAACAAATTCACTGCAGATAGAGATGGTCTTGCCATGTATTTTCATAACAGCTTGGGTTCTACCTTCCCACCAAACCAAGGCAGTGCCTCCTAGGCGTAGGCTTTCCAGCTGAATCTTACTCTTGTCTGAGTTTATTTTTGTACCCTGCAATACACATCAATTTGTCTAATCCAATTGTCCAATTTTTCAGCATTTAGCTCTCCATCATATATAGGCAAATCAAATTTAACATCTAACTTAATCAAAGATGCTTTATTATTATGTACAGGGTTATTAAGAGGTGTGAGAAAGTTTTCCTCTTTCCCCTTTCCTTTGGAGTTGTCATGGAAGTGAGACTCATCTTCTTCTTTCTCTTGCTTATAGCCTGATGCATATTCCACCTTTTGCTTTCTAAAGTCTCTGTACAACCATAGACTTTATAGCTAGGAAACTCTCTGTGAATTGAGGGTCTGGCCCTATAGAACCTGCCTCTGACATGGTCTTTCGGGGATAGACTCTCCCAATTTCAGGATTAGTTTCCACCAACACTCCTTCTCCTAACTTGAGCTTTGATCTTGTGAGCATTCACAGCTATACCAACACAAGCTTGTCTAACCTTACAACCTTAAGCTCTGATACCACTTGATATGATATTCACCCTATGAGTGACATTAGTTAAAGATTTATTAAACTAAGGTATTACATGCTCATGTGCTGGTGTGTGTTCTGTGTTATTGAAACAACGGATCGATCAAATTTCCAATACACAGACAATAAAATGGAAAGACAGCAGAGAAATACAGTAAGCAAACACAAAGACACAAAATTTTTTAATAAGGAGTTCACCCTATTCTCCAGGCCTACGTCTACAGTCCAGCTTTTAGTGGTGGCCTTGTTTTATTATGTCTTCAAGCAGAGAAATTACAATACAGGGACTCAATATGAGTTCTCCTGAAGAAGATTTAGCTTGGCAAGGTGGTTTCTTGGATTCCCCAAGCCACTTGGAGTACACAGACTCTTCTTCTTCTTACCAGCTCTGTGACCCTTTGGTCTACAGTGGAAAGAGCCAAATGTGATGCTCAATCCAGACAGATCCCTCTATGGGAAGGCTTGAATCTTCAAGCTCTCTGATGCTTGACGCTGCCTATGGTTATCTCGGCCCTCTGTCTCTTCTGCTTGGCTTTATTGTTTTCTATGTTCAGTCCTCCTCTTAGGGTTCACTATTCACTGTCTCTCTTGGTCGCTTGGAATCTTCTCAACTCTGACTATCTTCCTCTTGTTCCGTTCATGGAGTTTAGCCATCCGATCCCTATGCCTGTTTAGTTCCCCTTCTACCTGTCGATTCACCTTATGCAGTTGCACTTAGAGTTCCCTGTGTTCGGCGTCATCATGAACGCTCAGGGAGTGGCCACTTGTCCTCCTCTAAATGGTGCCAACATGCTTCTTCAATTCATTTCTTCAGTTATGCCATGGATGTGTTCTTCCTCCACCATAGTGCTAAAATGGATTCCAAACTCCTTTAGAATGCGGCTTAATTCCCTGTCGATTCTACTTCTTCCATCAGGCGCGATCTCAACCGTCCGATCTGGTCCCTCCAGATCCGACGCCATATGCACATTTCGCACGGTTGACTTTCTTGACCGATAGCGCGCGATCAACGACAGTTTTCTCTCACTTCCACCTACCATGCATCGATCACTGAATGGAATCACTCCACTTTCATCCAAAACCTCTTACCGTTCAAGGGCGCCCCGATCAATACCGCCGATTTTCCAATGCGCGGGTCCGACCTTCGTACATTAGCATTTTTTTCTTTTTCCACCCACGGTTTCCTGTCTCCTGTTGTGACTGAGCACTCGAGCTTCCCCTTCAGGGCCCTGTTCACCATCAAAAACCTCTTCCTTTTCGAATTTTGGGGCTCCCAAGAGCTACTTTGGCCTCCTGCGTAGTCTCCATGGGCCTCAGTCAGCGCGCTTTGACTGAGGTCCTTATCGTTCCACATTGGCTGCCATTGCCACTGGTTCAGGGTGTTTTTCATATTGTTTTGGACTTATTTAGAGATTTGTTCGACCTAATACAATCATGGTTATTTGAAAGTCTTTCATGGATCTAATTCGGATCAATTTAACAAAAGTCCAAACCAAACGAATTCAACAAATCAACGAACTAGACGAGGCTCGACTACTTTCTTTGCAACGGACTGCAATTATTCAGCAGCAAAGGAAAAAGTGGCACGACAACCTTATAAAAAATAAGACGTTTCAAAAAGTTGATTGGGCACTCCTCTACTACTCTAGATTCCAGGATTTTCCGGGCAAGTTGCAAACAAGATGGCTCGGCCCTTATGCAATTCAAGAAGTACATAACAATGGTACTCTCACTTTGACTACCACTGATGGTTCTGGCCATTCTTTCAAGTTGAATGGGCAACGGGTGTGTCTTTATCACAAACCACTCACCAAGGAATCTTTCTACCAGCAGGTATTCGAGGACCCCTCCATGCAAATCTTAGCTGCAGGGAGTGATGACCCATCAACTTTTCTTTTGTACAATTGTGATTTCATTTACATTGTAAATAATGTATATATTATTTTTGATTGATTGCAATTCAATTAGGCATCACCATGTAAATATGAGGATTTTTCTTGTTTTAGGTGTTTGGTAAGTGTTATTCAATCAATTGAATGGTTGTTGTTCAATCAATTGAACATCACTTATTTTTATGTTTATATTGTTGTTCAATCAATTGAACAACACTTATTTTTGCATGCATGTTGCTACTCAATCAATTGAATAATGCTTATTTTTGTGTGTGATTTGTTGTACAATCGATTGAACGATTGTTATTTAATTGATTGAATGATTGTTTTTCAATCAATTGAACAACACATGTTACAATTTTTCAATTTTTTGTTGTTCAATCGATTGAACAATTGTCGTTCAATCAATTGAACAACACCTTTTTTCATTTTACAATTTTCGTTGTTCAATCAATTGAACAACACTTTTTGCATTTTTGTTTTTGCTGTTCAATCAATTGAACTGCATGTTTTGCACCTTCTTGATTTTTTCTGTTTAATCGATTGGATGATTGTTGTTCATTCAATTGAACAACACTTTTTGCGATTTTTTATTTTTTCTATTCAAATGATTGAATGATTGTTGTTCAATTAACTGAACAACACTTTTGCGTTTTTTTCCTTTTTTGATTTTGTTGTTCAAACGATTGAACAATTGTTGTTAAATTAATTGAACAACATTTTTGTGTGTTTTTCTTTTCGATTTCGCTGTTCAATCGATTGAACGACTATTGTTCAATCAATTGAACAACGTTTTTGGTGTCTTTTTCTTTTCAATTTTGTTGTTCAATTGATTGAATGATTGAACAACACTTTTGTATTTTTCTTTTCAATCTTGTTGTTCAAACAATTGAATGATTGTTGTTTAATCAATTGAACATCATTTTTTTGTTTTGTTTTTCTTTTCGATTTCACTTTTCAATTGATTGAATGATTTTTGTTCAATCAATTGAACAACATTTTAGTGCTTATATGATTTTTTTTTTCAATTGATTGATTGATTTTTGTTAAATCAATTGAACAACACTTTTTGCATTTTTTAGGAATAGCTATGATTTCTGTTTCATTACTAGTCATTTTTCCATTTTTATTTTTCTTTTATGTTTGGAATAAAAACCATCTAGTTGGATTTATGCCTACAAAAAATAAAAACAATAATGTCAATACCATTATGATGTATGAAGCATTTTGATGGTTATCTTTATTCAAAAGTTGACATGGTGCATCTCTATAATGACTGGCTAAAAATCTTTCCTTTGGACACATCATAAAATGATTCACTATTTTAAAACCATGCTGGCTTATTTTTCACACTTTTAAATGGATAAATCCCTGTGATATGATGATATGGGGGTAAAAGTATAAACTTTCATTGGCATTTTTCTTACTTCTTACACCATCCCTAACTCTTAAGGAGTAAATGAGTCTCCCTCTTTTTACAATAAAAGCATCAAAATATGAAAATATGAAAATAAAGAAATATGAAAATGCAACAAAAGAGGATAGGGGGTCTCATCACGAGCCAACCTACCATGATCATAAGGATGTAACAGGTGACATTCCATTTTGGCCACCAAACCAAGGTAATGACCTTCTTGATAATTAAAACTGTTAGAAGGACAGGTGGTCTCATCACGAGCCAGCCTGATCACTTTGTTATATCCTGGTGAATGACACTATGATTATCTGGTCACCATGCCATCATAGTGGTCTCTTTATGACAAGAAAAAAAAGAATCATTTACATACTAAAAGGAGGACTCTAGCTCATTTGTGGGGTTAAAAAGCAACCCTGTCGAGGCTATGAAAACCTGCTGGAAGTAGTGGCTCTCCTTGTGGTATTGGAGTACTATATTACACTACCAAATGCTCTCTATTCTATTACCACCTATGGATTTGTTTCTAAAGGAAATTTCCCATTTGAACAACACTCTTAAAGGCCAACATGCATGGTAACTTATGTTATATATTCATTATATTATATTTGTCCAATCACTTTATGAAAGTCATTAATATTTACCGCTGATTATGCATTTGTTACTAATAGCACTTAAGGTGAAAATCTTTTGACATAATGATTTAAATCTCTGTTTTTATTTTTCGGCCATTTCAACTCTGATGACGTGTATTGCTTTAATTGCTTTGTCATATATCACACCGTTTTTATAGATTGGTTTCTTGCATTTATGAATTACCAATGTTTTCTCTTGCTTTTCACATGCTTGGCATACATGGAAACCATTTTCTCATTGGAGGGGGGATGGTCTACGTATGAACATGTGTGACAATTATTGATAATTGTGTGATAATTATTAAATTGATTTCCGACTAAATGATTGCATGACAATTGTGTATGCATAATAATTATCAAAGTATTTCTGATTGGAGAAAGGACAGTGACCATTATGGATGGCATGTGGATTGATTATGAGCCAGCATTAAATATTGTTGACAAGACAAATGAATTTACTGTATCTGATGTTAATTCAAAAAACAACATCATTTTCCTATTAATTTCTTTAACATTTTTTGTTGTTGTTCTAAACTGTGAAAGTGCAGTGCATGAAAGTGAACCAGTCATAGGAAAACAATAGCCATGGACAGTAGAGCCATCCGAAATGAACCCATAGTGCTCATGGTATCAGACCAGGCTCGTGAAATTCTCGAGCATGTTGGCTAGCTCCAATATTTGAATAAATTGCAGGTATTTCACGAAGAGATGACATAACAGTCTTTGAAGCATTCATAGTTGAAGTCACTGGACTTCTGGTTGAGGGAAAAAAATGGATAGACAAACACATCCTTCTGTACAATGTGTTCATATTATTCCAGGACCCAGGAAACCAATTGGTGTGAACAGGGAAAGGGATTCACCCTTCAACATTAACATAGCCATGGCGAGAATTGGCAATCATTGTGCAAAGGTACACACATGTGACGATCGACAGGACGTGGTAAAGCCCCACCAACTCAAACTGTTAGCTATCTTAAAACATAAATTTCAGTTAATCTGTCATTTTATTTGAATTCCCTAATGCATGATGTTGCTCGTCAAGTTAGGAAAGAAAAGGACCCACACACAGTCATCAGTCATCATGGGCTGATCAAATTGATTATCATGCATGGACTGGCCCAGCAATAACTAACCTAGGACAATATTGTAAATCCTACTTTGGCCCCACCTATAGAAAACCCAGCAACAGAACAACAAGGGCCAAGAACCCTAGGTCCAAGAAGGACACTGAAAAGGAAGAATTCCTCTGTGCCCTTGAACCCAGCAAAGCAAAGGCACTCTATGCGGGTGAAGTCACAATTATAGACCCCAATTCAAACAAATGAGGCTAGGCCATCTCACACACCACCTCCAAGTCCGCAAAATTCCCCTTTGCAAGACTATGAGGAAGAGGTGGCTAGGGTATTTGAAAACATGGGGATATTTGAGGAGGGAAGAGAAAAATCTAAGAATGTTGAAGGACAAAATTTTACAACCAACTAGTCTGCCTCTGCTGACAGTGCTGGTTATGATCAAACCCTTTCGTTTACTGATTTTTTGTAGGAACAGAGGGAAGCATTCCCTTCTATGGAAAAAAACTTGGAAGCAGAAGTGCACGAAGAAGAAAACATTATAGAGGAAGATCAATCAGCAGCCACCGGTCCATTGGACTCCCCTGCTGAATAAAATCCTACAGATGAAGCCATGGGAGATGAAAATCAACCAGGAAATGCTAGTTTTTTGAAGTCCCCTGAGGACGAGGCCCACCTATAAGAAAGCCCGGAGAATGATAACTTATCAAGGGACACCATTCCATTGGTGTCTCCTAAGAGAGAAATTCATGACGAAAAATAACTGGAAGGTGAATCTCCATCAGGAGACATAGTTCCAATTGAAACCCCCCTGATGCTGACACAATTCCACCTGAGCATGAACCTGAGGTAAATGAAGTTGCACCGCCACCGGTTGGAAGTCTCACAACAAAGAAAACCTACAAGGACAGGCTCATAAAAATGCTTAAAAAGTATAGAAAATATAAGAGAATAATTGGGCAGCTAAGATAGTGGTTTAAAGAAGCGGTTAGAGTTAGAAAATTGAAAGTGGAAATGGAGATCATACGGACACAGACAGAAGATTGTTCTGGAAAATATGTTGAAACCTAGACTGAGATTCTTTTGGTTTATTCAAAGGAAACTCAAATAGAGCCATGTCTTGCAAAGATAGTGAAATGCAGACTAAAGACCCTTGTGTTTGCCCACAAGAGACCCAAACACACTTCCCTACTGTTAGCACTGTCGTTCAAACCGATGCTAAAGAAAGCATCCCAATTGATTATTGCATGATTCAAGAAGCAGCCGAGGTTTCTATCCAGACTGAGCTTATGGGGACACAAGATAATGAGGCCCAAACAGAGGAGACACATTCTTACATTCCCCTAATAAGGGAAGAAATCATTAGAAAATTGCAGGATGAACTAATTAAGGTCCAACAAGAATGAACTCAGCACAAAGAGGAAGTAGTGCCCCTACGTGTACATCAAAAATTAAGAAAATGTTTGAGGCACTCACAACCACTGAGGATGAGACCATCGCTTAGTACAAGGTTGAGCTGAAAAAGGTTGAGAAAGCACACAAAAAATTACAAAGGGCTAAAGAGAAGTTGGAGGCTGTCTGTGATCCGGACTTAAACAGGAACACAAAAAATTACAGAGATAACCATAAACACAGATATGCAGCGGAAATAATACTTCATTTCATTAAAATAAAATACTGAAATATGATTACAAACAGTAATGGAAATAAACCAGCTAGGGCGATGATAGCTTATCCCTGAGAAGAGATGTGGTGGCTACATGCCTCTCAACTATGTTACAATGAGGCTTGAAGGCCTATTTATTGTTGAGAAACAATGGAAAACCCTTAACATTCCAAAACCTAACCCTAGAAGATGAAATGCCAATTTGTGGGCCCCGTTTGGGTAAATTGGTACATCAACTTCCCAGGGTCGTAACTTTGGCATATGATCTCCGTTTGACACATACAATAGCTCGTTAGGAAGATCTATCCGAGCACTACCCCAGATTTCCCAAAAAATATCGTTTAGGGCCTCAAAATGGGTCTGGAAGTTCAAGACCCGAAAAACTACTAAAAATAGTAAGTTGTGCTACAATTAAGGAAACTGAAAATGCTAAGAGAGGGGGTCTAGGTGGACTTGGCAGGTGGCCACCAATATCCACCTAGATCATTCCTCCCCCCTAGGAAGTAATGGTCCTCACTGCGTTGAGTTCCTCCATGAGATGAGGAAACTTTTGCTAAACTTGGTCCCTGGTGAAGGAGTTGGCCTGCTTTGACAACTCGATACAGTTGGATATTCTGTTGGCGAGTGTTTTTGATCTGTGTGTCCATGATCTGATCAGTTACAGCTTGTTCCATGCAATCTAGATTTAATTCTGTGGGTGTGAGTTGTTCTGCAATGTTGGATGTGTCTAACAATGGTGGAAAGTATGGCCGAAGGTGGTCCACGTTGAACACTGGGTGCAGGCCAAGGAATGGGGGAATGCTGAGCTCAAATCCATTGTCTCCCACTGCCTTAGTAAGGGTGTAAGGACCATATTGAAGTGGTCTCAGTTTTCGATAGGCTCCCGTAAGGCATTCCTTTTGCAAATGCAACCAGACTTTGTCACCCACCTGAAACTTGTGTGGCACTCGATGTTAATCATGTCGTTGCTTGTACTTGGCATTTGATTTCTCCAGAATTTCATGGACTTGCTAGCGAATATGTTGGATGTGCTCAATGAAGCTGGTTGCCTTGTCTTTTTCGGACTGGACATGAGCCGAATCTGTGTGAGTATCTGCAAGTGGCATGGCCACATCAATGGGGCATAGTGGCTGGAATCCCAAGCCCACGTAAAAAGGGATGTGGCCAGTCGAGCTATGAAGAGATCGGTTGTAGCTGTGCTGAACATACGGGAGGCTCTCATCCCATGTGCATGGATGCTTTGAGTTGTACATGCATAGAATGTGTACAATCATCCTATTGACGACCTCTGTTTGGCCATCAGTTTGAGGATGGAAGGTTGTGGAATTAGTGAGTTTGGTGTCCAGCATTGACCAAAAAATTGGACCAAAATTCACTAAGGAACCGACTATCCTGATCTGAGATGATAGACTATGGAATCCCAAAGTGTACCCACACTCATTCAAAGAAGAGTTTAGTAGTGGCTTCTACTGTGATATTCTTCTTGCAGGCCGCCATAATGGCCATCTTCAAGAACCTGTCGATGACCACAAAAACATAGTCATTCCCATGCTTAGTGGAAGGAAGGCCTGACATGTAATCCATGGAGATGGATTCCCAAGGTCGACTACGGGTAGGCAGCAGGGTATAGAGTCCTTGCTTCTTGATGCTTGGTTTGCAAATGGCACATGTAGTACATGATTTGATGTACTTCCCGACATCCTGTCGAAGATTCAGCCAATAGAAATACTTTTGTAGTACTGCCACCATTTTCTCGACCTTGAAATGCCCAACAGCCCGACTGTAGTGTGCTTCCCAAATCATCTTGGCACGCTCGCTTGAAGGAACACAAAGGTGACCGAGGTGGCATAACAGGGCATCCTGGAGGTGAAAATCTGGAACATGCCGACCCTCCAAGAGTGTCGGTATGTGTGGCTGAATTTTGGGTCACTTTTGTAGAGAAGTGGGCAATCAAAAGTCTCGTTCCCACAAGAGTTGAGCACGGTGGTTAACGCCATGATCGGTGGTCGACTGAGGCAATCTGCAACATTATTGGTGCTGCCCTTCTTATACTTGCTATTCAAATGGAACTATTGTAGGTATGTAGACCACTTATGATGGTGATAATTCTGCAATTTCCCTTGGGTCTATATGAACTGCAGGGGTCGGTGGTCTATGTGGATGACCATTTCCTTCCCCAAAATGTAATGCTTCCATTGTCGGCAGGCCTGCACAATGGAATACATCTCTTTATCATAAGTGGGATACTTCCAGACTGTGTCTGAAAGTGTTTCACTATGATATGCCACTGGATGCCCGTGTTGAGTAAGGACTACCCCAATAGCATAGTCAGAGGCATCTATCTCGACCTCAAATGGTTGTTGTAAATCTGGTAATGTGAGCATTGGTGTTGTGCAAAGGCGATCTTTCAACTCTATGAATGCCTTCTATTGAGATTCAGACCAAAAGAATTTTGCTTTCACTCCTCCCTTGGTGACTTGACTTAAGGGCCAAGTGATATGAGAAAACCCCAACACAAACCTGCGGTAGAAGTTGGCAAGCCCTAGAAAGATGCGGAGCTCTGTCAGAGTGGTTGGAGATGGCCAATCCCGAATGACTTGGATCTTGGCTAGATCCACATGCACCCCCTGTTCATCAATAATGTATCCCAGATACTGAACTTGGGTAATGCCAAAAGTGCATTTCTCCAAATTGGCACATAGCTTGTGTTGCCGCAGTGTTTGGAGAACCTGTCGAATGTGGTGGAGGTGCTCTTCCCAACTTTGGCTGAAGATCAGAATATCATCCAAGTATACCACTACAAATGAGTTGGTGAATGGCTGCAAGATGTCATCCATTAGCCTCATGAAGGTTGCAGGAGCATTTGTCAACCCAAAAGGCATAACCAACCATTTGAAAAGGCCCTCCTTGGCTTTGAAGGAAGTCTTCCACACATCAGAGGGTTCGATAGGTACCTGGTGATATCTTGACTTCAGATCGATCTTGCTGAAATATTTTTCCCCCTTTAGTTGGTCCAGGAGGTCATCAATCCATGGGATTAGGTACCTATTACAAACAATGATCTTGTTTAATGCCCGATAGTCAATATAGAGTCTCCAAGTCTGATCCTTCTTCTGTACCAACATGATCGGACTCCCACAAGGTGATGAACTCGGACGGATGTGACCTTTCTGCAGCAACTCCTGAATCTGCCTCTTGATTTCATCATTCTCTAGAATGAAGTGCCAATAAATTGGTCCATTGGGTAGCGACGCACCTGGGGTCAGATCGATGGAGTGCTTGACCTGACAGTGCAGAGGAACCCTTGCGGGGGAGGTGAAGATGTCCTCGTACTCCTCCATGACCTTGTCCATCTGTAGTTGTCGTGTGGAGGGGCCCTGTCTAGAGGCTGTGGCTATCGTCTTCTTCTTTCCTTGAGGGCATATCATCGGGAAAACAAATTTCCCAGTTTTGAAAATAAGCTTACTACATTGTTTTGCAGTAATCAAAGAGATGGCAGTAGGCGGTGCGACCTCTAGTATCCTGTACAACTTATTTCCCAATGTAATAATAATAGCATGGGGCCTTGATTCATACACAGCATGTCGCTTCCACAAGTATGGTTGTCCTAATAATACATCAAAAACTTCAAGGGGAGCAATGTCACACAATACCTCATCCGTGAAGGGCTTGATGTTGTATGGAAGGTGACACTGCTTTCTCACACGAAGATCCCGTCCTTGGTGAAGCCACCCGATGGTGTACGGTTGTGGTTGCGCTGTGGTCAGTAAGCCTAACCACTTCATGACCTGTCGAAATGAGGTTCTTTTGGCTTCCACTATCGACAATGAACTGTAGCAGGGAGCCCTTTACCCACATTTGGTAGTGGAAGAGACGCTCCTCCTCCTCTGGATCTTCGCGTTCATTTTTCTGGATCTTGGCGGTAGCAACAATGGAATTGGGATCTGCATCAATGATCTGCTTCCCTTTGTTATTCCCCTTGTCGGTTTCTGATGCAGAGTCGGAACATGCATCTGATTCTGAAACCTTTAGCTCAGCCACCAGTGACTGCTTTCGATACTCACTTGTGTTGTGAGTGGAGCCCTTACGGAACTCACACCATTTTCCCGTGTCATTTTTTAGCTTCACGGCGCTGTTCTTTGCTTGCAGCTTTGGCGGGTTGTCTTGGGCTGCCCTGCCTTGGCTTTGTCCTTTGTTCTATGGTTTAGGGGTACCTTTCCCTTGCTTCAGATTCGCAGATCCAAAGTCTCATTTCTTTTGTTTAAACTTTTGCTCGACCTTGATGGCATATCGGTATACTATGCCGAGCGAGGAGATGTTCAGGAATTCTATTTCTTCCTGGATGTACTTGTGCAGGAAGGCGCGGTATTTGAGTATCAAATGCTGCTTCGAATCCTTGATACCCAACTTTGTGCGAAGGGTATGGAAAAGATTGGTGAACTTCGGCACGTCTTGGTCCCTTCCCTGCCGCAACGTGGTCCACTTTATGTATTCATCCTTTTTCTTTCAGTAGGTTTCCCACCAGTCCTTGACGTGGGGGGCTACTTTGAGGAGAGCAAAAACAATCTTTTCCCGACTCGAAAAGTCATGAACAGAAAAATAACCCTCTAGCAGATTTAACCATTTATCTACGACATCTGCGTCTATCTGACCCTTGAATATGGGGATTTCAAAATTAACTTGTACCTTAAAGGGCGTGGTGTTTCTAGAGTAGCTGTTGGAAGTTGATGTGTCACTTCTGGGTAGCCGCTGAAGGATCTGGGCAACGTTGTCCATCATCGCGTTCCGTTGTCGCTCGAGGGCTTCTTCAAGCAAATTTTGATAGGATCTCCTACCCCCTCATCTTTCTTCTCATTCACCATGGGAGGCCGTCGGGATTTGCGAGGCTGGTCTTGCAAAGTTTTGACCAGTTCAAGCCCTAACTC
Source organism: Pinus tabuliformis (assembly GCA_031772625.1). Classification (NCBI taxonomy): domain Eukaryota; kingdom Viridiplantae; phylum Streptophyta; class Pinopsida; order Pinales; family Pinaceae; genus Pinus; species Pinus tabuliformis. The sequence continues at coordinate 1,037,981,353 of CM062817.1, read as the reverse complement.
CTTATATCCCGACCTCATTGGGGACATGCGAAGAAAAACAGAGAAAAAGTAGACCGCTCTAATACCACTGATCCAGACTTAAACAGGAACGCAACAAATTACAGAGATAACCATAAACACAGATATGCAATGGAAATAATACTTCATTTCACTAATGTAAAATACTGAAATATGCTTACAAACAGTAATGGAAATAAACCAGCTAGGGCGATGGTAGCTTATCCCTGAGAAGAGATGTGGTGGCTACATGCCTCTCAACTATGTTACAATGAGGCTCGAAGGCCTATTTATTGTTGAGAAACAATGGAAAACCCTTAACATTCCAAAACCTAACCCTAGAAGATGAAACACCAAATTGTGGGCCCCGTTTGGGTAAATTGGTACATCAACTTCCCAGGGTCGTAACTTTGGCATACGATCTTCGTTTGACGTGTACAATAGCTCGTTAGAAATATCTATCCAAGTACTACCACTTTGGGAAGGGAAACATCGGTCCATGGACCCATGTTGCCCCCAGATTTCCCAAAAAATGTCGTTTATGGCCTCAAAATGGCTCCAAAAGTTCAGGACCTGAACAACTACTAAAAATAGTAAGTTGTGCTAGAATTAAGGAAACTGAAAATGATAAGAGAAATAATGGTGGGGGTCCAGGTGGACTTGGCAGGTGGCCACCAATATCCACCTGGATCATTCTGCTCTCTTTATTTAGACACCCTGTCATGCCGAGCTCCTGCTACAAACTATGCATTATTCCTCTTGGAAAGGTACCTCCTGCTGAAAATCAAAGCTATTAAGGCTAGAAAGTCTATGGAAATCAAGACTACCCCAGACTTTGTCAAGTGCTTCAGAGAGCAGAATGAGCAGGTACAATGCCTCTTGTGTGAACTTTACATGCATAATTTCTTTTTAGAAGATGACAGAGATAGCAACCCTGGCCCCTTTATAGGGGATGTCCAATTCCAAGCCTTTCTTTCCTTTTCTACTAACCAAATTAAATGGGCCAAGGCCCATAATACTTTTAGAAAATGAGAATATGGCATCGACCTATGGGTTAGGGGGGAGCCTACAAAACCCCTGCATCTCTCTATCAGGCACAATAAATTTATGAAGTGAGATGGTGTTGTGGGAAAATTAGGGTCGTTCCATATAGACATTTTACAAGATGGGAAGCAGTACTTCTAGGAGATCAAGGAAGAAGCCTTGTCTGTAGCCAAAGAAAGGTGGGATGTCTCCAAAAATACTGTTAGGAACATAGAACCATTTGGATACTAGAATTTTAAAGCTGCCTCCTCTCGCTTCCATAAATATAGTGACATGGTATTAACCATGGGGCCCGAATGGATAGGATGTCGGTATAGGAGCCCAATCATATGGTATCCCCCAGATAGGTACCGTTGTGATTACAACCTGATAGATCAAGAGGTGAACCAGGCTTTTGCTGTGCTTAAGAAGAAAAATGGTTTCAGAGTTTCTAAGGAGGAGGTATATCCTATTTATTCCCTAACTCAGGAGCACCTAAACCATTTAATTACATGAGGACATGCAACAAGGTAAGTTGGGGAGTATGTTGAGTCAAGAAAAATTTATGTTTTCTCCTTGTAAATAGCTTTATTTAGCATTCATCCTCACATGAGTATCTTTGTTTATGGATAAAAGTAGAGGGAATGATAGCTAAAGTTTAGTAAAAGTAATTAGTAACAAATTAGATGAATCTAAGAAGGAAAAAATGACTTTTACTATATTTATGTGTAGAAGACGCGAATTGGACGATGGATATTCAATTGACAGAACAAAAACATCTCATAAAGGAAAAATATAGTGTCAAAGGCAAAGCAGGATAGCGGAAGACCGGGCAAACCGATGCTATTTTAATGAAGAATACTGCATTTAATTCATAATTATATTCTAAGTATCTCATAGCAGATACTTCTGGTGACTCTGGGCCCAGTCAAAAGAAGATCTACTACTTCACTTGTGCTATAATATTTTCTATTTATTCTTTACTATTTGTTAATGTTAAGTTAATATCATTTTTATTACTAAGGATTGTCATTTCCGATTTACATTTGTTGTTCATTCGAGATTCAAATTTAGTCGTGTTTTATATATGAGCAATGCTTCTGATTGAATTGGTTATGTTAGTTCCAACATTAGATCATTGTTCATTCCAAGTAATGTTATCACAGAATTCTGATATAGAATTGATCACTTTCCATAATATGCTCATATAGTTATTTGTTGTGCATATATCATTTGTTGTTCTATTATCATTTATTGTTCAATTATTAGTTGCTATTCAATTAGGATTTGTTGTTCAATTATCATTTTTTGTTCAATTGTTGCAATTCTCTTTAATGATCGAGTGAATTAGTTTCAATTCCATTTAAGATTGCCAAGTGTGATTTTTACAGTTGTATTCAGATTCATCTGCTTTCATAATCGGTTAAGTAGAATTGCAAAGTGCGTTATGAATTTCTTTCAGAGTTACTTCTTTTAGAATTGTTTGGATTGAGTTTGAAGAGATAGTCATTAGCAATTAAAACAATTTATTATTAGTTAACCTCTTAATTCAATGCATATATAGTGATGACACTCTTGAAATAAAAATGTGTGCCTTGGGTTACATGCCTTGGGTTGACAATTAATGTAGGAATTAATATTTCCTGTGAAAAGAAATCTTAGTGCACTAACAAATAGCAGAATGGAGAGCCATGTCGAGGTACACTTGGGTAGTGTGGATATAGGCATTAGGGGTAACATTGTACAAAGTGCAACAAAAGAACAAAGCCAGTGATTTCCATTAAGAAAGGTGGGGGAAAATCAACATTATTGTGAGAGAGTTGTGAGGAGAGCTTTGTGTGAGTGTGTTTCATGTGAGGTTAAGTGAACATGATTTGCAGTGAAAGTCTGAGAGTGCCTAAGTAGAAGAAAGAGACCTCGAGAGAGAGAGAGAGCCAATTGCATTGTGCGAAAGGCCAAAGGTGCATGTGAAGAGGAAGAATGTTGAGAAGAGTATGATGTTGTGTGTAGTGGACAGAGGGTCGAGAGCAGTATGATGGAGTGGTGGTGACATTAGTTTGTTGTAGAGTGAGCAGAGTGAGTAGAGATAGAGTGTTTTGTGGGCCAAGGGCTGAAGAGAACAAAGTTGATATCAGATAGAGTGGTTTCCAATAACAGTGAACATTGAGTTCCTATTTGAGTGTGGGTTGGAGCCTGCATATAGGAAGTTGGTCCTTTCATATCTAGTTGGTACTTGAGAAGGCTTGGGGGTGGTTCCTCCTGCAAGTTGGTGCTTGCATAAATCCAAGGAGCAGCAAGTTGGCGAGTGCAACAAATCCGTGAAGTTGGTGCTTCACATGGTGCTTTTGGAAAGTTGGACATGTCTCTACAAAAGGAGGGAGTTGGTGCTTCCTGCTAGTGGGTGCTAGCAAACAATCAAAGGGAGTTGGTCCTTCCTATGAGTAGTGGCTCACAAAACAAATTGATGTAATAGAGTAGGTGCTCTTATTTTACATAAATAACAACAACAAACTTTGGTGGTTTTTTCCCGAAAGGGTTTCCACATAAAATCTTGTGTCTCATGTGTATGATGCACATGGTGTGTGCTTGTATGTTGATTTCATTTTGTTGCCACATGATATGTTGATGTTGGTTAAATGGATGGTTGCCAAGTTTAAGTAAGAAAAGTCAATTGGCATAGAAAAAATTAAAAATTAGCCTTAATACTGATTCACACCCCTCTCTGTATTAACATTGTTTCCAACAATTGGTGCCAGAGCCTAGTTCCTTGAGAAATAGCTTAACCACTAGAAGGTAGATCAAATGGAAACAATGGATAATCAATATTGTCTTACATCTGAAGGAGTTCCATTCTTAAATGGATAAAATTATGTATCATGGAAGGTTAGAATGGAAGCCTATTTAATGGCCTTGGATGTTGATGTATGGTGCTTAGTATTGAATGGATAAAAGAGTAAGCAAAATGAAGAAGCCAAGGAGGTTATCATGAAAGGGATGTCTAACAAAGATGCTAAGAAAGTAAGGTATTACAAGATATCAAAGGAAATGTTGGAGAGACTGCAATGTATATATGAAGGAAATAGCCATGTGGCTCAAGATGAGGCTGAGGAGCCTTGCTTCTGTAGCAAAGAATCAGAACATGCAAAATTCGATGCTCATGACACTTGTTTTCATGATGAATAAGTCTCGGAAGGGAGATCGTGTTGTTCAAGAGGTAAGCTATTGTTGTGTGATATATGCAAAGAGATAGGCCTTTGATTATATATATTTTCATGTGAATCACTTGAATATAGAGATGGATATGCATCTAGTAGTTGTAATGAAGATAGAACCACTTCAGTAGCAATAGAAAATTATGGATTCTTAGAGGAAGAAGAGATATTCTTGATGTGGGCATCCATAAGATAAGATGAGAATATATCCCACAAAGAGAATAGGGGTACTAGTGAAAGTGAAGATGATGGAATAACCCTTAGACTGTGGAGGACTCCATGGACACAATGATGGGTTTAGATCTCTGTGGTGACTCAGCTAGCACCTCTGATAGTGAAGAGAAGGATCTGAATGAAATGAGCTACTTTAGAAAGAAGTTGATCTCTACTCTAAAGGAGATCGATGACCTATTAGAGGAAAATATCAAGAAATAGGAGTAACTGAAAATTTATGAGCTTGAGAAATAAAATCTATGCAAAACAATAGTAAACCTTAGTGCTCAATAAGAAGAGGATAGTAGGATGAGTGGAACGCTAACCAATCAACTGAGTAAGAAGGAATCTTACTATAAGAGACTACAAGTTGAAGTATACTCATTGAGACATGACATATAAAATTTAAATATAGAGTTGTCTAAGTATCAAAAGCTTGAGGGGAGTACAAAGGCCTTGAATGAGATGCTTATTAAGCAGAGATCCCCACTCATCGAGGTTGGTTTAGGTTTCAAAGAAGAAACTAGATCCAACAAGGCAAAGGCTAAAGGGTCAAATTCCTCGTTAAAGGGAGTTCGAGGTTCCAAAAACAACAAAGGAGAAGTGGTTTTTGGATAGCAACGAAAGAAGAAAAGGAAGCAACAACAAAGTAAAGAAGCAGAAGAGAGTTAGAAAAATGAAAGAAAGAGTGAATGGAAATAATACAAACTTTCATGGAAGGAACATGAAGAACCAACAAAGCTCCTTTCCTCCTAAAGGACAAAGACTTCAAGTAAAAGGTAACATTTGTCATCAAAATCCTTTTTATGGGTATTTTTTTTTTTTGCAATAACTTTGGACATAAAGCCATAGACTGTAGATGGCATGCAAGAAAACAAGATGTGTTGGGTAGAAACAATTCAAGGATGCATAAAGAGGCTAGGAGAAGGCATGTTGTCCATGATAGGAGTTTTGAAAAAAACATCGTCAAGAAGAGTAACTCCTTTGCAAAAGGAAGTAGGTTTTGGTATGGGAAGTCTAAGCATACATCTCAGGTGATGCGATGAAATGAAGTCAAGTATGTCTTCAAATCTCTAAGTAAAGAGAGCATGTTGAACTTGTCTTCAAATCTCTAAGTAAAGAGAGCATGCTGAATAATGGAAGGAGAAATCATCAAGGTGTTGACTTATCTCTGAAGAAAAATCAGAGAAAAATTAAGAAGTATGGTTCTCATATTCCTGTGAGAAAACCATTTCTATATGCTTGTTGTAATGAGCGCAAGCTTCAGGTAAGGAAAGGGAGAAGCAATAACCAAATTAACATTCTCTTGCTAACAAATAAAAATGGTCGCAATTCAGTTTCGGTTAAGAAAGAGAAATTGAAGGAGAAGTTTCCTTTATCAATGCATAGCCAACAGAAAGCCCATACACGGGCAAAGAAGAAGTTGGAAAACAATGCTTCTATCAGGACTTGGATTTTAAAATTTTGGAAGGAGGATGACCTGCTTAGGGGGATTAGATCTTCTATTTCTCTTCAGTAAAAGAAGAGAATGACCTCAAGGGAGGCCAAATGAGTCAGATGCTAGAAGCCAGAAGGAAAAGATAGAAAGGTGCATCTAATTGCTATAAAAATTGGTCGAATCCACTTGTTGATTACGATAATGTATGTATTTATTTCAAATGTGTCAGCATTGAAAGAGAGGAGTGTAGCCATCATGAAGAGTACATAACAACATCTTATGTTGTGAGAGAATAAGATGTGTTGCAGCATAAGTGTCGAATTACAAGAGGCCCATAGTTATGTCAGGTCCACAGGATCAATCCTCACGCAGAAGCAAGGAAGTAGATGCATGAGATCAAAGAGAATTGGATCAGGGGGAGATGCTTTGATATTAGTCGAAGGAAATAATCACAACTTCAATAAGAAAGATTGTTGGTAAACGTAAGGTTTTCACCTTGGGTGGAATACCCTTATCTCATTTAAGTTGTGAATATGATTTTCCCTAGTAGTCTTGTATTCATAAAGCACAATTAGTATAAGCTTTCATATCCCTTAGTCTTTAATTGGTATCACTATGACAATTGATATTTTGGTTTCATATGGAGTAGCCTTTGTGTATATGTGGACATATCTTTTTGAGAAAGAGCTATAAGAGGTTATCCAGTACAACATCCAATTTGTATCTATTTATTAGTGCAATTGGTATTGTTTAAGCAACACTCCATATTTGGAGAAGTGTGATCTCAAGGGGAGAAGAAGTGGTTAAAATTCTCAGGAGAGGTGATCGTAGAGAATGAGGCAGTAGTATTAGTGAAAAACAAGATGAAATGCATCACTAATGATTAGTATTTGCATCAACAACAATACTATGAGAAGGTTAATTGGTATCAATATTCCTTTTAAATGATACAAAAGATGCATTGGCTAGAGAGTATTCAACCAGTAGCCATAAGGCTTTCAAGAACTAGAGGCACTCAAATCAGAAGAAATATATATTCAGGGGGGGGATATCACATATGTAAAGTTTATAGAGCAGCTACAATGATTAGTCCTTGAAGAGAAGTCTGTAGAACATAAAGTACATCAACAGTTAGGCCCTTAACATTTACATTCGATGATAGCATGGGGAAGAAAGATGCACCTTGTAGTCCTTTTCCATTGATTTCAAAGGGGGAGAGAATTATTGGAGAAGTTGTAATGGCCAATACAAGGGAGAGAAACATATTGGTGGCTCATGCCAAGAGAAGTGTGGAAGAAGCATGAGGATTGGCCATCAAAGTGAGGTGATGAGGTTGAGGTGTTTCCATCAATGCCAAAGGGGAAAATTGTTTGACAGTTCACATTGTCAGCATGGACAATGGCTGCAAGTGTGTTGGCATTGATGTCAAAATTCATGTTGGGATATGTGTTGGGTAGTTGGCATTGTCTAACAGTTGGCAAGAGTGTTGGCATTGATGTCAACCAGACTAGTATGGATGCTTGTTGCAACAAATGTTGGTTTTAATGTTCCTTAGCCTATTTGTGATGGTAATTGGGCTAGCATTGATATTCTTGATGTGTCAAGCTTAGTGGGAGTCCTATGATTGCTGCAATTCCCTGTAGAGAATCATCATAGTAGCAAGCTTAATGGAGACGCCATAAAATGATGACTATGGTGGTTGGGAGTCCAGGATTTTAGGCACAATAAGAATATTCAAGGAGTAAATAATGGTAGAGAGTTTGCAGCCATTATTTTGGTAGAATATGGGATCAAATCCTATATCAAACCCTCTCCACTGGAAATGCTCTGAAAGAGCTATCCAACTGTGTGCAAAATTTTGAAAATAGACTCCTAGATCAAAAGTTATGGACTGTCAAAATCAGGAGCTTGAAGTCCTTAAGAGGGGACCAAATATCGAAACCCTAGAGTAGAGGAATGATTAGAGCATTAGATCGGGCTATGTTATAGGTCAGAGCACATAGGAACCTTTGAGCTTCGAGAGCCAAATTTCATGACCTGATATCAGAAGGGATGAGCAGGCAGCATAACGGAAGGATAGGGTGATCGAAACCTCGAAGCATATGGATATCAGTATCGGAGGAAGGAATATCAGGACCTAATATCAGAAGCTAGCTGCCATCAGAATATCAGAGGTTGGAGCACACTAGAACCTTGGAAGGTCAAGGCCATTAGAACCTCGGAACCTCGGAATCTCATAAGTCCTTATAAATGGAAATAATTTGAAAGCACTGTGGTTTCTAAAGGAGAATGATTTACAAAGGAACTCGTGGAAAAACCAAAGGACCAAGGTACCATTTCTCTCTCCTCCAACAGGACACATGGTAGCTAGTGTTTGACTCTGAGAAGGTGTGGTGGCATATGACATCAGTATGACGTGGTAGTACGACCTGACACATGGCATGAAGATTTGGTATTTTCAGTGGCCTAATATGGAAAATCTAGGTGACACGTGTCACCACTCAGGAGGCGTCATGTGGAGAGATGACGAAAGCATGATGCCATCTCGGAGGTCAACATATCAGAGGTTGGGGATCTCGTAACACCTATGAAAATTCCATTTGAAAAAGGTTACGATAAAATGGGATTTTATATTAACTTGCACGTGGATGTGGGAGACCCAAAGGACTAAGGGTGTAGAGTGGGGCTAACACCTAAGTGTTGTGGAGCATTTCAGAGGAAGGAGACATCATAACTTTATTCTAATTTCAAATTGAAAAGGTTACGATGAAAAGGGCTATGATGTAAGATTTGAACTTGGTCATGGAGTTTAAAGAACCAAGGGTGTAGAGAATACCGAGCAACTAAGTGCTTTAGAGTATTTCAGAGGAAGGAGACATCATAACTTAGTTATAAAAGAAGTTTGAAAAAGTTACAATGGAGGGAGCTTCTGATGTTGGTGGCGATTGGTTGTGGAAGCCCAAAAGAACTAAGGGCACGATCTATAACATAGGGAGATAGGCCCTTGGCAGAAGCATGAAGGCGCGAAACTTGAGTGCTATACTGGCGGTCATAGGAAACAATCCTATGGTGTGGAAAGCGATAAGCGATAAGAAGGAGGAGTTAAACGACAATTAGGATTTTGTGATTTCCTAAGGGATTTTCAATAAAAGTTACAATATACAAGGGGTCTTATATAACACTATAGTGGTATATGAAGTCACCAGTCACATATCTTTGTTCCATGGTGGAATAAAAAGAAAGGAAAATAAAAAAGGGCTAGGAACCTTATGATCTCATGTTTTCATAACATTTCCTTTAATAAAAGTTACGAAATGAAAGGGCTCTAAAATGGAAGCACAAAGGTGTATAGAAGATGGATAAGTTGGTAGCAAGGATCACAATCACATAGAGGAGTTTGTTGATGGAATCAATGGCGACTATCGAAGGTAGGATATAGAGATAGATATTGTTGGTTCAAGGCAGTGAGGCCCATGATGTGAAGAGAAGCCATCCTGAAGTACAGTCCAACTCTGTGAGCCATGAATAAGCATGGAGAGCATGTTTGAATTGTGCAGGCGTACTAAGAATTAATTCTCAGTATGGAGATCACTGAGATTCCCATTCCTCATTTTTAATGCAGTGGCAAAGACCAAGTTAGAAACAACAACAAAATGGAGAGCTATGTCGAGGTACACTCGGGTAGTGTGGATACATGCATCAGAGGTAGCATTGTACAGAGTGCAATAGAAGAACAAAACCAATGATTTCCATTAAGAAAGGTGGGGGAAAATAAGCATTATGGTGAAACATATGTGAGGAGAGCTCTATGTGAGTGCATTGCATGTGAGGCTACCAGAGCCTATTCTATTGTGAAAGGTTGAGAGTGCCTAAGAAGAAGAGAGAAACCCCAAGAGAGAGAGAGCTAGTGTTGTTTTGAGAAAGGTTCAAGGTTCCTATGTAGAGGAAGAAGGCCAAGAAGAGTGTGATGTTGTGTGGAGTGGACAGAGGGCCGAGAGCAGTATGATGTTGTGGTGCTGCTAGTAAGCTGATGTAGAGTGAGAAGAGTGAGTATAGATAGAGTGATGTGTGGGCCAAGGGAAAAAGAGAACAAAGCTGATATGAAGAAGAGTGGCTGCCAATACAAGTGAAAATTGAGTTCCTATTTGAGCGTGGGTTGGAGCCTGCATACAAGAAGTTGGTTATTCCATCTCTAATGGGTACTTGAGAAGTCATGGGGGTTGGATCCTCATGCAAGTTGGTGTTTGCAAGAAATTTGTCAAGTTGGTGCTTTACATGGTGCTTCTAGTAAGATAGATAGGTGTCTACAAAAGGAGGGAGTTGGTTCTTTCTGCTAGTAGGTGCTAGCAAAAAATCAAAAGGGATTTGGTGATTCCTGTGAGTGCTGGTTCACAAAATGGATTGATGTAATAGAGTAGGTTCTCTTATTTTACATCAATAACAACAAGAAAATTTGGTGGTTTTTTCGTGAAAGGGTTTCTATGTAAAACCTTGCGTCTCATGTGTATGATTCTCATGGTGTGTGCTTGTATGTTGATTTCATATTGCTTCCACATGATATTTTGATGTTGGTTATATGGATGGTGCCAAGTTTAAATAAGAAAAGTAAATTGGCATAAAAAATTTAAAAATTAGCCTTAATATTGATTCACCCCCCCTCTCAGTATTAACATTGTTTCGTGTAGATCCCGACTTATTAAGAGGAGAAGAGGTTGTCCCTTCAAAGAAGGATTTTTTTACACCTCTAAAATTCATTTCACTTGTTTAAGTTTCCTCCCCTCCTTACTCTAATTGACTAGTTGAAAAGGAGAAACTGAACAATCATAACAATCGATTAGAGTAGGTGGTACTAGTTATAGATTCAACATCACAATTCCATTAAGGCTCTCTCTAAGAAAGAACATATTTTCCATTAGTGTATCATCGAATAAAAGTTGTAAGGCCCATGCAAAGATAAGGAATAAATACAAATCCAAGCATTGACAGTCGCATAATATCCTCTTTAAATTTACCATGCTTTCTTCGGAAACCAAACACGGTCTCACGCGGAATATTATTACAAATGAAAGGAGACAAAAGAACGAAATGGAACAAAATGATGACAAGACAACTAAAACCAATTAATCCTACTCCTAAACTAACCACAACTAGGTCAGGATTACGTAAAATGAAACTTCCAATGTAACCACTGAAGCAATACCTGACTTGAGTGGGAAAGGGTATCAACAACAAGGAAGATATTCAAAAATAACAACTGACAAGAAAGATAAATTGTGACATATTGCAACATTTGAAGACTGAAAATGCAAGTAGAAAAATATAACAAGGAAGCATGTATCAAAAAAGTTGCCACTACATCATTGTTATAAACATTTTTGTGCCTTACAGCATTGAGCATGAAATGTCCATAATCTAAGGGATCCAAAGTCCCTAAACATGTTGTTCCTACCCCTAGAGGAACAAGGCTAACAAACCACAGCAATTCACAGAAGTTCTCCACCAGAAACTGCTCAAAAACAAGTCAATTCAGGATCAATTCAGTGGCTCCACTAGCTGTCTGTGCTGAATTTCAAAGCCAACAATGGCTACCTACGCTGAATGTCAAAGGCAACACTGGCTACCTGCGCTGAGCGAGAGTTGACATGTGGCAAGTTCATTCCACGAGGTGTCAAGACCCAGGAAGCTTCCAAAATCTTCCTCAATGACACTTGCCTCAAGGAATTCGACTGGTGATGAGTAAGAGGTTCCAAATCTCCAAGTGGAAGCAAGAACCTCCAAGTGGAATCAAGAACTGACAGAGGGAGAGGACACTAGTCAGATCTCAAGCTGACTCATCCTCTCTCCAAACATCTATATATGGATCTCTCCTCCATGAGATCCTGGGGGAGGTTGGAATTTTGTTATTGCAAAGAATTGTTGTTGGTTTGAGACTGGAACTATTGGGTGCTTAATGCTTTAAAGGGGGTGAAGATAGGAATTCCATTTGCTGGGAAGGAGATGCTGGATTGGAGCCCTCTGGATTGTATCTCTTCCTGAACCTTGTTATTCATCAATAAAGCTATCTTGGTTTCTCCTATATACTGATGTATCTTTGATGTATGATTGCATTAGTATGTTTAGTTTATTTCTAATCCTGAACTAGTTATGAATATGAATCCATGTCTTGTGTAGTGTTCTCTTCTTGTGATCTTGCAGAAACCTCTTGAAGCTGGGCGAGCGAGAAGACAAGTAGCTGGGAACTCTCCAAGAGAAGAGAAACCGGATCGAGGGACAAACGGAAGACATCAGTTAGTCCATCCATCTCTCTTCATTCTTAATTCATAAAGGAAGAATACTAGAATAGCTGTCTCTGTTTGTTGCTAAGGCACTATCACACCTTAGGTGGATAGGATCGTCTTGCATAGGCATTTTTCCCCACAACAAATTGGCGACTCTGCTGGGGAGATCTGTTTAGTCATTTTATTTGTGTTTCCATCATTGTTTGTTTCATAGACTCAACAGCAACAATCAAACTGCATCTGCTATTCTCAGATGCAAAGTAGACAGTTGCTGCTTTGATCCAACCACTGGACTTGTCTATGATCTGAACAATGGACTCACAAATGATTTGATGATCCTTTGTGATAGATCTTAGTACTCCATCAAAGCATCCCTTTGATTACACCTTGCTTGTTGCTTTTATTTGGCCTGAAACAGTAGATTAAATAGCAATATGTGACCCAGAACCCAGTGAGAAACGAGAGTTTCTCCTTCAGCGTAGACCCTATGAAGGGATTCTGCATTTCAACGCAGGTCTCGTGAAGGCTACCTGCGCTAAATATCAAAACCCCTGTGTTGAGGTTGCGTTGAACCAGTTTGGCCTTGTGCAGCTGGGGTTCTCTGCTCTGTTTTGCCTTGTTTTGATCTCTGATTTTTGCAGCCTGTAACCAGCATAGGTACCAGTCTGATAACTCCTTTTCTCTGCTTAAATTCAGCCTCCTTTTGTACAAAGAGATTGTGAGTGTTTTTATGTGTTTGTGGCGTCATTTGCAGTTTCCTTTGCAAGAGTGGAATAGTCATCCTGTAGCCCTTGATTCAGATCTGTTGATTGTGATCTTAGGAGAGAGTTCATTGGCTGTTTGCAGTTGATTATACATTTACTTTTTCTTGTGGTTTGAGTTTGTCTCTTTTAAGTGTCGAAACAAGTGTTCATTTCGAAAATCGTTAAGTGTTGTAATCTCTTCTACCCTCTCTGATTTCGAAAAAGTAAACTTGTTTGTATTTGTCATTTAAAAGCAAATTCAAAGTTGTACAAAAAGCTTTCTTTGTAGGCATCAATACTAAGAAAGCGGAAAACAAACACCTGCATTGTGCATTTGCATCTTGATAGTTTGCATGTTTGATTTAGGAAAAGTGCATTAGAGTGTGCTGATTGCTCTTTGAGAAAAGATGGTGTCTTTCTTTTCCCTTTGTAGCTAGGATTTTCATAAGTTGAAAAGATATAAAGCATGCTTATCATCTTTAGACTGCATTTAGGAATTGTATCATACACCTCATGGTGAACCTCAAAGGCAAACTTCTAAAAAAGATCAACCTAAAATAAATTGAATGAACTTAACAAGGCTTTGCAACATAACGCACAACATAGAGATCTAGGCTAGAGACGTGTTCCGGCGTCGTAAAGCCTGGTGACTGTCGATCTCGTTGATGGTGGGTGATTCCTCCTGAGGGACGATAGCGCCAGTACGGATTATGCTCCCATGTACCATCGCGTATATATTGGGAGACCCCTATAAGCATAAAACCTTTATCCTTAGGAAGCCGTGTCGGCCGCCCTACTGATCGCAATGCACTGAACAAAACATTCAGGAAGATCGATCGCCCGTACCCTAAAAAGTATTCTGCGGTTTTGCGAAAAGTTTGGCACACCCTCTGCCTAGAACTCCAGAGCAGTTCCTTTTGGCCTTTTTCAGACTCTATAACGGAAAAAGTCCATCCGAGCATTTGTCACTTCGGGCTCGTTAAAACATCGAAGGAGACTAGAGTCATCTTTAGCTTTTTCTCGACTCTTTAGAACTAAAAAAGCAAGTTGTGTCTAAGCGTCGTTAAAAATTTATTTTAAACGGAACAATCACCCCTATTCCTGCGTTGATCTTTAGGTTGAAAAAATGGAGCACACCAACCAAGGAATTCCCCTTGGTGGAAATCCTAGTCCCTTCTCCTCTTGGGGAGATGTTGGTGCACCCCATATGGCCACATTGTTGCTTCCAGGACTGACAATTGGCCTGCCGATCTGGCTCTTTTCAACCAATGTCGTTCAGAACACCACTATTCCTGAATAGTCGAGTCAACAGTTAAATCAGACCAGAGTTGCCCACCCGCCTTCCACTTCATCTAATTCTTCCTCTCCTCCTTCCTCTTCGCTTGACGGAACTGGTAAAACAAAAAACCAAGTTCCTAAGGAGAAGAAGGAAAAGAAGAAGAAAGAGAAGAAGAAGAAGGAGCCAAAAGCGACTGGGGGCAAACAAGTGTCGTCTCACAAAAATCCACACACAGCACTGACTAGGCCTAAATCGCCATGTGTCATATGCAAGGGAGACCACTTCCACAGAGATTGTCCCTGCATCCCTCGGATACTAAGGGACTGGTCTCCCCGTTTGCACAATTCGGTAGCGTCAACCTCTGATAGCCATGTTGACTGCTCACCGTCAACTAGTGAAAGTGAAGCCACAGGACAGAGAGGAAAAGCTAGATTTCCCTGCAAACTGTGTGAAGGCGATCATGCCATCCACCGTTGTCCCTTCTTAGATGAGGCGAAAAGAGTTTTGGAAGATCGCCTGGTTTTACCAGTGCAACTTCCTCCTGGATATCAAAAACTCCTCCCAAGTCCTTCACCAGTTGAAAACCCAGCTGGCCCGCTCAGGTGGTCAACCGAAACACCTATCATTGAAGATGAACCGTCTGAATCCATACCTGATGAAAGTCAAAAGGTTGAGGTGGCAGTTGACCCGGTTTTGCCTTCAGAGGCTCTATCTTCGATTGATATCGTCACAGAGGAGAATAAAGACGACACCGTCCAAATTCTCTTCATTAACACAGACTCCGACGAACAAGGGGGCAATTTGCCCATTCCTTTATCGCAGGAAGGAACTTCGTCAGAGTCATACCCGGCCGTCTATTCGGTCCCACCACCAAGCAACCTAGTTGTCTCGTTCGACTGGAACCAACTAGGCAGACCCCGTTTGCCAGCAAGCATACCATTTAGAATTATCGTTCAAATATGCAGAATGGTAATGGCTGGAACTATCATTGATGAGGGGGCATCTGTGAGTATCCTTTCCTCTATTGCTTGGAAAGTGCTTGGTTCGCCAGCGCTGTTGCCTGAAATGAGAAATCTGACAGGCTTTGATAAAGGAACCAGTCGACCTTTAGGGATCCTCCCCAATGTTCCCATAACATTGAAAGGGAAGACTGTTCAAATGAACGTGATGGTCGTTCAAGGACCCTTGGATTATAACCTACTCCTTGGACGAGACTATATATATTGCATGGGAGCCATCGTCTCCTCACTCTTTAGAGTAATGTGTTTTCCGCACGAAGGAAGAGTGGTCAAGCTCGTGGACCAGCTTTCATTTCCCGGATCACGCATCGCAAATAGTCATATACCATCCCTAAATGGTCTCTTCACAAAAGAAATGTCTCAACCCATGGTCTGTCCTCCTGATGAGCGCGAGTAATCCGGGAGGATATGGCTGGAACCCAGGGGGCATGCGTCCTGGTCTGCTTTGGCAGGAAAACTTTGGGTATAAGGTAGGTTTCCGCGGGAGAATATGACTAGTCTGTACCCTGCCCTTGCTGGAGAGGGGTTATTCTAGAATAATATTCTTTTGTCAAAGTTATGTGAGTTGACAGACGGAGTCTCTAACCTTTGTCTATTTCGGTAGATATCGCCGAAGAAGTGTTTTGTTTGAAAGATTAACGAGACAATCTTTGGGTAACCTGAAAGAGGTAGGCCTCTCCCGATAGAACGAATGTTTTGTCTGCAAATTGAGGGGTAACCTTGACATCATATTTTATACCTGGGGGCATGCAAACCTTTTGGAGTGCAAGCAAGGGACGACTATTTATTTTTTAAATTTTTAGGTCCTCCCTTTAAACCTGTAGGTCTAACCCTTTAAACTCGTAGGATTAGTCGTTTCCGAACTTGCATAACAAAAGGATGCGGGGCATAGCTTTGGTAAGGCGCAAGCTCCATAAAAAATGGAATCTTACATGAGACATTCTTATCATATGACTGGATTGATCGACCAGTTTTAGCACACAGTTCATACTCGTTAAAAAATAAACGCAAGATCCGAGCAGTTTTAGCGCATAGTTCATGCTCGTTAAAAAATAAACATAAGATCGAGCAAATGTTTCCACCCGCGTTTAAGCTCGTTAAAAAATGAACTATCCCGGTAAATAACCACTGTGAATGTAATATCATCAGCCATTAAAGCCTTGGTCGTGTTTGCACCGTCACCTCCACTTTTCATTTGGCCGATCGTTCACCTCCATATGTTTGTTTACCCATTTTGAGGAACAACTGCGAAGAGTGATTTCATTAGCCATCCTTGTGACACTGCCGTGATTGGAAAATTCCAACCTGTACCTGGAATCAGCTACTAACACGTTTTATCACTCGTTCCTCAAAAGATGAGTCTTATTTAAGCTCTTTTCATCTGACTCGTAAAATATGAAAAGATTGTCGAGTCCTTGGCCTTCTATCTCGTTAAAGGGACAGGAAGTGCTATCCCTCCTCTAGATTTTAATCTTTTTGGACCTGAGGGATTATTGCACAAAAAGATCGAGCGCTTGTTTTATTCGGCTCGTTAAAACTATCGAAAACTCATCCCTTCTGTATTGTTTTATACTTTTTCGGACCTAAGGGATTAGATGACGAAAAAGGACTTTTGGAGTTAACTTTATGTATCTTTTCAGACTCTCTAAAAATGAAAAGAACCGAGTTATCCTTGTCGTTAGACTCGTTAAAATCATTAAATAGCAACAAACTTGTCTTTAGACGAGAACGAGTTTCACTATCGCTAGGCTCGTTAAAACATAGCGATGGGCTTGCCCGAAGGGCAGGTTATAGAACAAGCATATGTTATCCTCCTCAAGCTTGACAAAAATAAAGAGGTACTGGTCAGCAATGACTGGGGAAAAATTGGGAGAAACTCAAGAAAACTTTGATGGTAGCAAGTCGCTCTTGAACATGACACTTTTCCTCCGTACCACAATCGGGTTGGGTTGTTTCATTCACCGGTCACATCCATGGTCTCGCCATACCATCCATATTTGGGTTAATGCTACCAATCCATCGCATCACTATCGCCATATGTTCAAGAGAAGTCGTTCAGAAAAGTCAACCGTGTCCCATCCACTGCCGTACATTATCCTTCATCCTTTCATGACTGCCACCCTGAATCATATATCACAGATCGTTTTTACCTCCATCAAAATCATTAGCTCCGTTCCATGTCACCGATGTGGGATTCATTAAGGCCCTCCTTTGACGGATCGCTTCTTTTCGACATCAGCTCATTATCCAAGAAGTTGATCTAGGAACAACCCCTTCAGTACTTTGAAGCTTGCATGCCTCAATGGCAAGTTTCTCACTTCCGGCAACAGGTATACATCAATGACCTTCGACCGAAAGATTTTGCGTGGTGTTCGACGCCAAGTCCTTTATTCACACCACGTGAATTGTACTGCAGTACCTTGAGGGTCATTATCATTATCGGTGATTCCTCTCGCGCTTTTTAACGGTTTACCTCATTGACCGGTAATCAAGCGATGTCTTTCCATGTTCGACTTCAGAACATTTCTCACATGGATCGACTTGTACTTAGAGTGAAGATCGAATGAGTTTGAAGACCCCGGATCTAGTTTCATCCATCCAAGCTGCGATATATATTCAAAAAAGATAAAGACATTGACATGTACACCATTGTAGCAGATAATCATCCTACTCAAAGGATGATAATTTCAGCAAAATTATCAGTCTACCATCAGACGATTGTCTGTTCTATGTACAGAAAAATGAATTTATAAAGCTGAGCATGGGAATGCCCACCTCAACTAGATCATGAAAGCAGTATGAAAAATAATGTATTGTATTGTATCTTATTACAAGTCTCCTCCCAGCATTAGATGAACTTCGGATCCCCCTGATAAAGCATTTCACCCGATGAACGGCCTCATACTTTAGGGGGCAACTGTTATAGACATTTTTGTGCCTTACAACATTGAGCATGAAATTTCCATAATCTAAGGGATCCAAAGTCCCTAAACATGTTGTTCCTACCCCTAGAGGAACAAGGCTAACAAACCACAGCAATTCACAGAAGTTCTCCACCAGAAACTGCTCAAAAACAAGTCAATTCAAGATCAATTTAGTGGCTCCACTAGCTGTCTGCGCTGAATGTCAAAGCCAACACTGGCTACCTACGCTGAATGTCAAAGGCAACACTGGCTACCTGCGCTGAGCGAGAGTTGACATGTGGCAAGTTCATTCCACGAGGTGTCAAGACCCAGGAAGCTTCCAAAATCTTCCTCAATGACACTTGCCTCAAGGAATTCGACTGGTGATGAGTAAGAAGTTCCAAATCTCCAAGTGGAAGCAAGAACCTCCAAGTGGAATCAAGAACTGACAGAGGGAGAGGACACTAGTCAGATCTCAAGCTGACTCATCCTCTCTCCAAACATCTATATATGGATCTCTCCTCCATGAGATCCTGGGGGAGGCTGGAATTTTGTTATTGCAAAGAATTGTTGTTGGTTTGAGACTGGAACTATGGGGTGCTTAATGCTTTAAAGGGGGTGAAGATAGGAATTCCATTTGCTGGGAAGGAGATGCTGGATTGGAGCCCTCTGGGTTGTATCTCTTCCTGAACCTTGTTATTCATCAATAAAGCTATCTTGGTTTCTCCTATATACTGATGTATCTTTGATGTATGATTGCATTAGTATGTTTAGTTTATTTCTAATCCTGAACTAGTTATGAATATGAATCCATGTCTTGTGTAGTGTTCTCTTCTTGTGATCTTGCAGAAACCTCTTGAAGCTGGGCGAGCGAGAAGACAAGTAGCTGGGAACTCTCCAAGAGAAGAGAAACCGGATCGAGGGACAAACGGAAGACAACGGTTAGTCCATCCATCTCTCTTCATTCTTAATTCATAAAGGAAGAATACTAGAATAGTTGTCTCTGTTTGTTGCTAAGGCACTGTCACACCTTAGGTGGATAGGATCGTCCTGCATAGGCATTTTTCCCCACAACAATCATGGTGTTTTCACATTGCAAAAAATTGTTGAGCTAAAGCATTCTTCTGAACTTTCAAATGTGGAAAACATGAAGAAAGTGAAAAAAAATTGTTTTGCAAATGATCTTACCAGGTATGACTCCTCCCATGATTGAGCGATAAGATCATGGAAAACATGTGAAGGATGTGAAAATTGTGAGATAGATTGATTTTGAATTTGCGTGATCAATGAATGAGGATTCTTGAAAGAGAAAGTACTACCTTGGTCATGATTGGAACTAGCATCAAGGCTTTGAGATCCTAACAAAACCATCAACATGGTCTGAATTGTTTCCACAACTTGTAGTATTTCCATGACATCAAAAGATAGATCATTGAAAACTAGTGGCTTAGAATAATCAATAGTAGAACACATAGAATTGTTACTAGATGATTCAGTGAAAATATCATGACAACCATGATCATAAATTCCATCATCAAAGAAAATGGGATCCTCATGACCTGATGAATGATAGAGAGGGGAAGATTGAAAACAAGGAATTTCACTCTCTATTTCTTCAAAATAATCAGATGATGGATGGGAGAGATCACAAAGAGAATATTTTTCCTCACCCTATTCAAATGTAAAATTGACATTCCACGAGTCCTGAGTATGATTAGGATTAATATTTTGGGAAACTGATTCTTGGAAAGATACAATAAATATGATTGAATAATGGAAGATGTCAAGATAATGAGGGAGAGATGAGAAAGAAGAATCATCAAATTTCATCGTATATTCTTGTTCAAAAAAAAGTCCCACACATATTCATTATAAATGATATCACAATTTTCTCGATCAACACTAACTCCATCCTGAATTTGATCCTCACGGGAACTAGAAAAAACAATTGTAATAGGCAGATATAACAACTCACAATCGAGAGGATCAAAGGAACCAATAGATGTAGGACGAGGAGAAAGAACATCATTGGTAAAATCACATTCATAGTAAAAAATTAAGTTCGAATTTTGAATATGAGGGGTCAGAGAAGATGGTGGTAGATCAATGGATGGACTCTCAAGTTCTATAACCTCAACCTGCATAAATGTAGTTGTTTTATGAGGAGAAGACGAAAAGGAAATGGAACAAAAACCTCATTTATTGTAGATTTGAGAGCATCATAACTAGTGTATGTTGGGAGACTCTTGAAAGATTCATATTCTGATGGATTCATTGACATATGAATAAGAAATTGAAAATTATCTTTCATAAAATTCCCATCAATATCATCCTCGTAAAATTCATAACAAAAATGAATAAAGCGATCATGAAAATCTTCAAAGGACTCATCATGTGCTTTTCTAAGATGCATGGTTTTCTTGTAAACAAATTTATAATCATACATGTCAAAGGTGCAGTAGATCTCCTTGAAAAGATGTTCAAAAGATTGAATAGAAGTGTTTGGAAATGTATAACGCCATTATTTAATGTGCACTTCGAATGTAAGGACGAACAACCAGTAAGCAATATTCTCATAGTGAATTTCATGATGAGTGAAAAATTCAAGAAAGTGAGCTTTGTGCTCGAGAATGGTTGTTCCACCCTCGCCATCAAACTTCAGATTTAACTAGTCATGAATTATCCCCAATGGCACTTTCATATTTGTAACCCTGGAAAAACATGTCAGGGTTAATATATGGAAAGAAGCCATTTAAAGATAAGGAGAGTTCAAATAGACTTCACAAGCTGATATTGTCATTTGGCCTCCTTCTAGCACCAGAAATGTTGACATTGTTGGACCCGCCAACATTCATAAGGTCTCCCTGATATGAAGTCCCAATTAGACCTCACACCATTTGAAATAGGTGCACCATCCAGAATACAACTCGGTTGCTGAAAAAGTGGGTTTTAGTGGTATGCCTTGGTTGTGATAATACATAGAATTATTTTTGGTGACATAAGTGCATGACTCGATGAAGGTGTTGTACTATGTAACAAACCCCCATTTATACAGAGTAATAGTTAATATTTGACATATAAATGAGGACCCTTTTAAATTTTTAGCCTTTGAAAATAATGCTAACTCTAAAGAATTTTCCTTAAACCTTTAGAATGCAACCCATATTCAAATTTTTTATCACAAATCACATTTCACAGTTTTCCATGTGACAAATATAAACATCCTAAAGAAATCCCGAAATGCAATATGTGATAAATCCCCCATTGCGATTTTCTGATCACAACAATCTAATAATATGTGATTGCACTTCACAAGTCGCATTTTAATAAAGCATTCCATTGTTTTATCCCTTAAAGATTGCGAAATGCAATATTGCGATGTTTCACAATCGTATTTAGCATTATCTCCAAATGGTGCTATATTGCAACGTGTGAAATTCACGATGCGGAAAATTAGGCATGAAGTGTGGGAAGTTATTGAGTTTTAATGAAATTTCAAGTGGATTGACAGAGAAATTATTGTTTAGTAGCTCGAGGAGAGAAGTTAATGTTTTCAAGTCATGGCTAGTTAACATAGAGATTGCATTCAAAATATTCCCACAATTCAAGTCATTTCAAAGAGCTTTCAGCCTTAATTTCCCTCTACTGTGTATGTTGATATATCTCTCTTTCATTTTAGGGAAGCTTCAAAAGAGATGTCCTTATGGAAGGTAATGCAAAAATAGAAGCAACAAAGTGTTTCAAAATTTGAGGTTACAAAGATGTCACCCATATTTGCTGATACGGTTTGCAATGCCGATGGAGGAGCAATGGCGTGGGAAGCCATCTATAATAGACTTGAAGATGAGCAGCCTAAAATTATTATTACCAAGGCAACATTAGATTCAATAAAACCCTCGGGATTTCAATTCAAAGATGCTACTTTCTATTTTCTTCATAGAATAGGAGTAAGAGCCAAGATACTACCATAGATGGATATGGTTAGATGGGTGGTGCAGAATGTCAATATTGAAGACAAAACTTATCGTAGTAGGCAAGTATTTTGCTAAACAATGGTTCACATATATTAGAGTGTATGGCAGTACAATAGAACCACATCTACTTCCTCTGTAGGTCTTTGAAAACATGTTATCCAGAGAAATAGCTCACCAAACTGTTGGAAAAGGCTTAACCAAGACTTTGAAAGATAACAAAAAATCACTATGGCCACTCTTTCCCATCCGATGTGGTTCTTTCTCATTGGTGAACTTCAACCACGCAAAAAAAGAATTAATAAACATAGAGAGCCTCAGGCCGACTAATCTACCAAAGAGGCAATTTGACCCAGAGAAAGTAGCACAAAATGTTACTACGACATCAAAAGTCAAACCCTTTATCCATGAAGCTCATGAATTTAAAGATTTTTTACAATCAATTGAATCATTCAAACAAGCATTCGATTCAGCAAAGGTGAAATTGAATCCTGATGACTTTGAAAAGTTTCAGGAATTTAGAAATCATACGCTTGAAACAATCCCATTGCATTTGTTAAGAGTTGATGAAAAACCTACGCCCAATGTGACTATTAACAGCGAGGGACCGAATTCTCGCACAAAATCTCAGGTGAATGTAGCCTAGAACATAGGGAAGACACGGGAAACATAGGCTACAATGGAATCCAGCAGAAGGTCAGGTGAGAAATAGGTCAAAAGTGACCTAACTCGGGAGACCAGTCCCAAATGAAAAAATAACGATATGGAGCAGGAATGGGACTAGTTTAATAAAAATCTCCAAGATACTACCAAAACAAATGATGTCCAAGAAACCACAGGATATCATACTCCACAACAAACTCAGAAAGTTTCAAAGTCTGAGCTAATGGACGAACAAGGGACAAGTTCACAAAAGGCAGAAATTATACCTACATTTCTGACATCTGAGATTATCCTAAAGGTTACAAAAATACCTCATTTATATGTATTCTATAGCCCACTACATAAGGTTGTAGTAAGAAGATAGGGGAAGAGAAGGAGAGTGGAAACACCTGAAATCCCTCCAGGGAATGAACCAATGGATATAGTCTGGAAGGATATTCCTTCAAATCCAATTGAAAATTTAACCAGGTTGTCACAATTTGCAGGGGCGTATGCTACTACCACCATGGATAAATCCACTGAAGTATCTGTTTTTTAAGGGAAAGGGAAGAAAGGATAGCATGGCTTGAGAAACAGTTGGAAATCGAGAAAGCAAATGTGAACAAGAAAGCCACAAAACAAACATCTCTACAAAGAATATGCAAATCCAAGAGTTGCAAGAGGCTATAGCGAAATATAAAGATGTCCACACTATTTATGAGTTCATCAAAGAGGCATTGGAGCCAAACTCCATTCTGTCAAAACAACAAGATCTATTCTGCTAGAAAATGTCCCATATCAACCCTTATTTGAATACCAATGTTCAATTAACAGATAAGACAATTGATTAGAGAACTGAGTTTAATGACTTAAATACTAAGATCTCTGACTATATTGAATGGAAAGAAACTGAATAACAAAGAAGTGCTAATATGCTATAGATTGAAGAGATGCATAAAGACATATTATTCACAGATTGGGATGCACGAATCAAGTAGGCATAATTGGCAGTAGCAAGAGAAACAGGAGTGTCAAAGAATATAATAAAATCAGTCAATCACACTTTGCACACCAAAAACTTGGTAAAAGAAGGTAATCCAAAGTCATTTTCGGATTTGAAAGACTTGGATAAAAACTAGAAAGAAAAGATGAAAATCCAAAGGGAGGCGATCACAAAATTATCAAAGACCGACTAGGAGGCATATTGGCAATTTCTTGTCAAACCTCATAGCCAGATTATGACACTGAATTGTGCACTCAATTCAACGAAAAGGATGCTGCCACCTCTTACAGATGACATCTTCGCAGGATAGGTCAGAACGAAATTCGGGGCACCTCCTCAAGTAAAACCAATTTCTGACATATGCGACCTCAACGAAAAGCTAGCAGAAAATAAGACATATTCATAACCTCTGGTCATCAAATCACTTTTATTTTTAGAGTTAGTTGCTAGTTAAGAGGAAGATTGTTTGAAACCTCCTCAGATATTTTGTATAATCTATTTTTGAACTTTAGTTAGATAGTATTTATACCCTTCTCATGCATTTAGAGAAGGGTCCACAATTTTATCAAAAAACATTTGCAAAGAATTCACTTTTGTAAGTTTGAAAATGCCTTGATGAAATTATGGAACATGGTCATTAGTTTTGAATATCAAACTATTTTCCTTTGTTGATGCACTTTTGTATGCTTGGAGAATAATTTGGTTGAAGAAAGGAGGTGATCTATATCACTAGTCAAATGAGCAGAACCTCGCACATATGGTACTTTTACAGTATGATCAGTTCTGTTTTATTAAATTAGTGATAAAATTTCCTTTTCATGAATTATATATGGAGTATGTTCTTTTTGTTATGTGTTAATTGCACTATTGTATGATGCTTAGCTGAAAGCATTTATTTTCATATATGATCATTAAATATATGCGATATAATTTACACATTTCTTTGACTAACTATTTAGTCAAAGAAATTATCTTTACATGATATCATGTTTGTTTAACACGTGAATGATCTTTATTATCAAATACCAAACATATATCTTTTTAGATTGCATATCGCACAAAATAAACCGGGTTTATATTAGATTAAGTTAATTAGAGATTTGCATGACATAATAGACCATTTAGTTATCACTATTCTTATTGCAATCACTTGAAAACCACCCATTCTCATTTTCAAACCCATTTTGGGAAATTGGTCCCATCATCCCTAGTTGGACTCACCACATCAAATAGAAAAGGAGTTGCCTTCAAGGTCTGGACCAAGTGGTTATCCCCCATGTTGGAGCATCATAATTCTAAGGCTTCAACATTTTGGCGCTAAAAGGAGGGTCATCCAACTATGAATGACATATAAATTTAAAGATCAATTGAAAAACATTCATAAGAGTCAAAACCCCTCCACAACTTCTACTTCTTTTAGATCTCATTCAAAGTCTCCGGATCAGAAATCTGAAGTTGTAGAAACCTCTCCCTCATCTCTTAAAGTATTAAGACAACCACCTTCTTCATATTACACTCCTGAGCCTCCCGAAGTTCACTCCTTAATACAAAAATTGGAACAGATATCCATTTCTGTTGAGAAACCTAAAAAGCCCGAAGCTTCTGAAGAAAGTGTCACTTCCCTATTGCGAGATAATAGTGTATTAACTTGACTACAAATTGAAAACCTTGGAGTAACCCCTTTTGATTTTCCCATTCATTCACGATGTAATAAATCTCCCACATCAAAATCTGAATTAGATACCAGCGAGATCACATCACTTTTCCCTCCATTTACTTCCCCATTCACTTCTACTCAATCCGTCTCTTCTCAACAATCCATTTTTTGGACTAAAAAAATTAGTGCAAATACAAGTAGTACTATTCCAGTAGTAAGTTCTTCACCATCCCTATCTACTTGTGGATCTGTCTCCTCATCTTCACAACCTTCAACAAAAGTTATGGCCAATCAACCATCTCAACCTTGGAAAAACTCTGGTGTTGTACTAGTTGCTAATCCAAATGCTCTCCCGGCAAACCCAGAAAAATGATTGCCTAAGTATAATCATGATGATGGTGTTCCTGCTGAAGAACATCTAAATAACTTTATGTTAGCCATGAACCTTAATGGAGTTGCACATGAAGATGTTGTTATCAGATTGTTTCCTTATACTTTCCAGGGATCTACAGGATCTTGGTATTTCTCCCTTCTAGCAGGCTCAATAAGAAATTGGGATACTTTTGAAGAAATATTTCTTGAAAAATTTGGTGATGATAGAACCGTGGCATCTTTAATCAATGATCTTTCCAACCTAAAAGCAAGTTCAGATGAAAGGATCAAAGACTTCAACTCTAGGTTTAACAAGTTGCTGAACAAAATCCCAACTGCCTCTAGACCTGCAGTAGATGTACAAATAGAGTGGTACATATCCTCCCTTCCCTCTAATATCACAATTTTTGTAGATAGAGCCAATAAGGCTGCCCTTGTAGAAAACATGAAATAAGTGTTTTTTGTAGAAAGAAGAATTATTGCCTTAGAAAAGAGATCAAAGATAGAAGAAAGGAAATCAAAGAAAGTGACATTCAAGGAAGATTCAAAAAAGAAAGCTCCAAAGGACCCTTTCAACCTTGAGTGCCTTCAAAAGGTGATAAAGACTATGTCAAATGAAATGGTTGAAATCAAGAAACATGTTGCAGAATCATCTGCTCCCAAGAAAGATTTTCACCCATTCAAAAGAAATCTTTCTTCTACATCCCAGCCACCAAATACTATTTCAAATGTTGAATCTGATCAAGAATCGAAAGAAGTCTCAGCAACCAAAGAAGAAGCAGAAACTGAAGAAGAAGTTTAGTTAAATGGAATGTGGGACTTTATTCTTCCAACTGAAGAGGAACATAAGCTATGCTAGTAACTACAAGAAGTAAAATCTCTACTGATACGTCTACAATAAATTAGAAATAGAAAGCTGCTACTCCTGTAAAGGAGAAAAAAGTAAGTAAGAAATCTAAAACTACTCAAACTGATTCTATTCCATTAGATCCTCCAACTTATTCTAAAACTTTAGTAATCTCAGATACAGTGGAATACAATATAGTCGAAGGTAAGAAAAATACGAGATCAAATATTTCATTGCATGAATTGAATAAACTCAAACAACAACAACCAATATTACTTAAAGAATTAAAAGCAGTTCCTGTAGCTCCTTTACCGTCCATTGTAGTTACTCAAGCTACTAAAGATATGGGAAAGCCTCCTTCATCTTCAAACAAAGTAAATCCCATAGACCTAGTTCTAATAGCTGATAGATCTATCTCTCGCACTCCTCCATTTCTTCTTACTTACGATAATTTCAACAAAAACGTCCATAATTTCCTTGTTGATTCAGGAGCCTCTTCAAACATCATGCCAATAATTGTGTGTACTAAATTAAATATTACACCTAAAAAATCTGTTGTACACATAGTTCAAATGGATAGGACAAAAGTAGAGGTACTTGGAGAAATGATATCAGTTTCAATTAGGGTTTCCTCCAACCCAAAAGTTTCACAGATAACCAATATTCTAGTGGTTGATACCCCTGAATTTTATGGTTTAATGTTTGAGTATGGATTGGTCTGAAAAGTTACACAGATACTTTGCAACTGATTGGTCTCATATGTGGTTACCATACAATGGTAATCCTAACCAAATCAGAGTAGACCGTGAGAAATTCATGAAGTACACAGCCACTAATCTCAAGGGAAGCAATGAACCTGTACCTTTCACCAATAATATCATCAGAAATTACTCAGCTAAGTCATTTTTGGGATCCTTTAATGCAGAAAGATATCACTTTCCAGATAATGTTGTAGTATATCAGAGAGAAAATTTTTCACAAACAACTACTTCAAAGTGTATAGATGTAGTTGATAAACTCATAGATAATTCATTATTCTGGACTCTTTATTTTGATGGTTCCAAGTCTAAATATGGTGCAGGTGCTGGATGTATCTTAATTAGCCTGCAAGGAGAGAAAACCATGTTAGCCCCCAGGCTTGAATTTCAATGCACTAACAATACTGTAGAATATGAAGCATTAATTCAAGGGCCATACAAAGCCATTGGCCTTGATGTCAAGTATTTGAAAGTATATGGAGACTCTGAAATAGTTATTAAATAGGCAAGAAACAAAATCCATTGTGTGTATGGGCATCTCAAACATTATCAATCCTTAGCCCAGAATATTACTTCTCACTTCACTACTTTTAACATTTCTTCAATCCCCAGATTACAAAATGTAAGTGCTGATTTACTTGCCAATGTAGCATCTAAGCTTATACCTTCAGAGGAATTTAGTCCAGATAGATTTTCTATAGAGTTAATTTTTAGACCATCCATCCCTGATAATGTAACAAATTGGAGAGTGTTTAATAATGATGCTGATATAATTGATTTCCTTACATCAGAAGGATCTTATGAGGAAAAAATCATAGATGAACATGAACATGACTTGCAAATCAACCATAAACAAGATCAAAATCCAATTCCAAAGTCTGTAGTCAAAATGGAAGATCTCTATGATTTGAAAGACAGATTTAAAAAGATTACCAACTCCAAGACTCAAAGTTCTACTTTGAGATTTGAAGTGGTAAACCTAGGCACAACTGAAAAACCTCAAAACGTCAACCTAGGTCTTGTTTTATCATTCAAAGAAAGGATAGCATTCATCAAATTGTTAAAAACATATAAAGGTGTCTTTGACTGGGATTATTCATATCTCAAGACCTATGATACATCTGTACTTCAACACACTATACTGATGACCTCTAATGAGAAACCAATTCAACAAAAACTTAGAAAGATTCATCCAAACCTTGAAAGCCAAATCAATTCTGAATTAAACAAACTTCTGAAAGCAAAGATAATCTTTCCCATTAGACACTCAAAATGGGTATCAAATATGGTTCCTGTTAGGAAAAAGAATGGAGATATTAGGATTTGTATTGATTTTAGGAACTTAAATAGAGCTTGTCAAAAGGATGACTTTCCTTTTCCTACCATGGAGAAAATATTGCAATGAGTTGCAGGATTTGAGTTAATGTCTTTTCTAGATGGATTCTTAGGATATAATCAGATTCTTGTACATCCAAATGACAGACTAAAGGCAACATTCAGGACCAAGTGGACGACATAAGCTTATCAAAAGATGCCTTTTGGACTTATCAATGCAGGTGATACATTTCAATGTGCCATGGATATTGCTTTTAAAGGTATGATTAATAAATTAGTTGTTATTTACCTAGATGACATCACAGTCTACTCTAGGAATAGAAACAATCATTTGAATGGCCTAAAGCATATTTTTGAAAGATGCAAGAAATATGGCATTTCTCTAAATCCCAAAAAGTCATATTTTTCCTTAGCAGAAGGTAAACTCCTTGGATTTATAGTGTCCAAGAAAGGAATTTATATTGATCCTGATAGAATCCAAGAAATTGAAAAGATTCCTCTCCCACATAACAAAAAAACCATGCAATCACTCCTAGGCCAGATTAATTTTGTAAAAAGATTTGTTCCCGATTTTTCACAGATTATTCTACCCCTCCAATCAATGATAAGAAAGAATGTAGTCTTTAAATGGGGTAAATATGAAAGAGAGTCATTTGAGTTAATCAAAAAAGCCATTATCAATTCTCCTTATTTAACTACTCCATACTTTCTCAAACCTTTTGTATTGTACACATTTTCATCTGATACATCATATGCAATTGTTTTAACACAACTAAATGATCAAATCATCGAGGCACCTATCTATTTTTTCAGTTCCAATTTATAGGGTGCCAAGCTAAATTACTCAATTGTTGAGAAATATGATTTTGTTGTCTTTAGGACCTTAAAACATTTCAAACCTTTTCTCCTCCAAACTCATACAAAAATGGTAGTACCTTACCCTACAGTACGGAAATTATTGATTCAAAGAGAAGTGGGGGAGAAAAGAGAAAATTGGGTCACTGCACTTCAAGAGTACGATGTAGAAATCCAACCAACTAAAATTGTTAGGGGCCAAGGTTTTTTCAGAATGATAACTGGAGCTTCCCATTTATCAACAGAAGAAGACCAAGGTAATGAAGTGAAAATATCAAAGGTAAGCCTCAACGATGCACAATCACAGTATGTTGATTTGAAATTTTATTTAAAGAATGGATATTCTCCTATGCATCTCAATTACAAAACAAAGCATGCTTTAAGGTTGAAATCAAATCAGTATGAATTAATTGATGATGTATTATTTAGAAAAAATTATGATTCAGTATTATTAAGATGTCTAGAAAAGCTTGAAGCTGAAAAGTTTATGCAGGAGTTACATGATGGACTAGCTGGAGGTCGTTTCGGAGGAAACACCACAGCTCACAAAATCTTGCATGTAGGTTATTATTAGCCAAAAATATTCAAGGATGCACATTACTATGCAAGAAAATGCAAAACTTGTCAAACTACAGCTAGAAGAGAAAAGA
Organism: Pinus tabuliformis; assembly: GCA_031772625.1. Taxonomy (NCBI): domain Eukaryota; kingdom Viridiplantae; phylum Streptophyta; class Pinopsida; order Pinales; family Pinaceae; genus Pinus; species Pinus tabuliformis. The sequence goes on along the minus strand of CM062817.1, from coordinate 1,037,951,158 downwards.
AACCAACATTCCCTTTACAACTAGTGAATATCCAACAACCATTTCAACAATGGGGGTTAGATATAATTAGTGAGATTGTTCCTAACTCTTCCAAGCAGCACAAGTACATACTTACAACTACTGATTATTTCATGAAATGGGTAGAAGCTATCCCACTAAAGGTAGCTAACACAGAAAGTATTACAGACTTTATTGATCAGTACATAATCACTAGGTCTGTCTTTCCTACAACTTTAATGTTTAATAATGCTTCTTGTTTTCCTCGAAATATTGTGGTAGAATTTACTTTAAAAAGAGGTTTCAAATTGAAGTATTTAGCCAACTATTATCCACAAGGTAATGGGTTAGCCGAATCAACAAACAAAAATATTATCAAAATTATCAAGTGGACTATAGACCAAAATCATAGGAATTGGCACAAAGCATTGAAGTTTGTTCTTTGGGTAGATACAATAACACAAAAGGCCTCAATCGATTCTTATCCTTTTGCTTTAGTTTATGGAAAGGAAGTAGTTCTCCCCACAAACATAACAATCACATCTCTCACCCTAGTGCAATTTATTAATGAAAATCCTTCCTCTTCTCTTCAAGCAAGGCAATTTCAGTTCCTTAAGCTTGAAGAAGAAAGAGAAAAAGCTAAGGCCACCCATTCCCATTATCAGCAATTAGTCAAAGCCTCTTTTGATACAGCCTCTGAAGTACGTGATATGGTTTTGAAATGGGAAAAAGCACATGAGGAAAAGGCAAAACACACTAAATTCCAAAGATTGTGGCTTGGACCATTCCAAATCATTGAGAAAATTGGTCCATCAACATTTCTTTTACAAGTCTTTTCAGGTAGAGTAGATTCTTTGACTGTTAATGGGAAAACTTTGAAAAAATACTTTTCCTAGAAGACAAACTCTTCTAATTTTGTATCGTATTGTCTTTAAGATTCTTAGGAAAATAAAAGTTAAGTAGCATTTAGTTTTGGCTTCTCAAAATAAAGACTGTGACAAAATTTCTATTTTTCACTTCTATAAATAGGAAAAGTCAAAGAAATAATTAGAGCAATGAGTATCAAAATGAATCTTATTTCTTCGAAAAAACTTGACCTTGCTAAAAACACTTATTCTATGAACAAGCTCTTATCTTTATAAAGTATAGATTTTTTGTTATCAGTCAAGAAAAAAATATTTAACGTAGTAAGGGCTTTCTACGGATCAGTCTCTTAAAACTCTATTATTATCATCCAAAACTCTTAAAAAGGGCTAATGATTCACTTCATCTAATAAAATTTCCTTTTTTTAGAGTGTAATTCTAAAATATGCAAAACTTAAAATATAATAAGTCTCATTACGAGCTTGTTTACCATGATCATAGGGGAATAATTAAACTGATATTACTAACACTGCATATCAAAAAGGGGTAATAACCAATGATCTAATCAATCAAAAGACAAGGGGCTCATCAAGAGCCATCTTGTTCAGTTTAGTTACAACTATTGAATGGCATTGTCATTATTGGGTTACCAAGCCTAGACAATGTCTTTTAAGAAACTTAAGAAGAAAAATTACATGAAAAAAAAACAAGATCCAAATGAGAAAGAAATCAAAAGAATATCATTTTGAATTCTAAAAATTGCTTCGGGTGGGACAATGAATCATTGTTGTTTAAAAGATAACCCTGCTGAGGCTATGAAGTCTTGCTGGTATTAGAGGCTCTATCTATGATAAATTAGAAAACAATAAAATCTAATATGTAGAAGACACCTACTATATCTCTTCAAATCTTTGTATGGACTGATGCAAACATTTGTATTTTTATCATCATAAGAGTAAAGTAGTTGAATAATTAAATTAAGTGAGTAATTATGATTTCATAGAAATGTTGTTTAGTTTGTAACTCATGTAATTATTATTCCTATAACTCTTCTAATTTTGAAAGTTTTAGAGATTTCAAAAGACCAGTCATAGATAGTTCGTTCTCCCAAGTGAATAACAAAATGTTGTACTATGTAACAACCCCCACATCTATATGGAGTAATAGTTAATATTTGACATATAAATGGGGACCCTTTTAAATTTTTAGCCTTTGAAAATAAATGCCAACTTTACAAATTTTCCTTAAACCTTTAGAATGCAGCCCATACTCAAAACTTTTAACACAAATTGCATTTCGCAGTTTTCCATGTGACAATTATAAACATCCTAAAGAAAATGCTGAAATGTGATATGCGATAAAGCCCCCACTGCAATTTTCCGATCATGACACTCTAAGAATATGCGATCGCACTTCGCAAGTTGCAATTTAATAAAGCATACCATTATGTTACCCTTAAAAATTGCGAAATGCTATATTGCGATGTTTCACAATCACATTTTGCATTATCTCCGAACAACACTATATTGCAATGTTTGAAATTTGTGATGCAACAAATTAGGTGTGAAGTGTGGGAAGTTATTGAGTTTTAATGAAATATCAAGTGGATTGTCAGAGAAGTTATTGTTTAGCAGCTCAAGGAGAGAAGTTAATGTTTTCAAGTCATGGCTAGTTAACATAGAGATTCCATTCAAAATATTCCCACGATTCAAGTCAGTTCAAAGAGCTCTCAACCTTAATTGTCCTCTACTGTGTATGATAATAGATCTCTCTTTCATTTCAGGGAAGCTTCAAAAGAGATGTCCTTACGGAATGTAATGCAAAAACAGAAGCAACAGAGTGTTTCAGAATCTGAGGTTACAAAGATGTCACCCATATTTGTTGATACAGTTTGAAGTGTTGATGGAGGAGCAACAATGTGGGAAGTCATCTATAATAGACTTGAAGATGAGCACCCTAAAATTACTGTTACCAAGGCAACAACAGATTCAATAAAACCCTCAGGAGTTCAATTCAAAGATGTTTCTTGCTCTTTTCTTCACAAAATAGGAAAAAGAGCCAAGATACTACCATACATGGATATGGTTAGATGGGTGGTGGAGAATGTCAATATTGAAGACAGACCTTCTCATAGTAGGCAAGTATTTTTATGAACAATGGTTCACATATATCAAAGTTTACGACAGTGCAACAAAACCACATCTACTTCCTTTGTATGTCTCCAACAAGCTGTTAGCCAGAGAAATAGCTCACCAAACTGTTGGAAAAGGCTTAACCAAGACTTTGAAAGATAACAAAAAATCGCTATGGCCACCCTTTCCCATCTAGTGTGGTTCTTTCTCATTGGATAACTTCAACTACACAAACAAAGAATTACTAAACATAGAGAGCCTTAGGCTAGCTACTCTGCCAAAGAGGCAATTTGACCCAGAGAAAGTAGCACTGGATGTTACTACATCACTAAATGTCAAACCCTTTATCCATGAAGCTCATGAATTTGAATATTTTTTGCAATTAGCCAAATCATTTTAACAAGCATTTGATTAGGCAAAGGTGAATTTGAATCCTGATGACTTTGAAAAGTTTCAGGAATTTAGAAATCGGAGGCTTGAAACAATCTCATTGCATTTGTTAAGAGCTGATGACAAACCTGTGCCCAGTGTAACTATTAACAGCAAGGGACCCAATTCTCACATAGAATCTCAAGTGAATGCAGCCCATAATACAGGGAAGACACGAGAAACAAAGGCTACAATGGAATCCAACAGAAGGTTAGCTGAGAAATAGGTCAAAAGTGACCTAACTCAAGTTACCAGTCCCAAAGGCGAAAGCAGCGATATGGAGCAGGAATGGGACAAGTTTAATATAAAACTCCAAGACACTGCCAAAAAAACCAATGTCCAAGAAACCACAGGATATCATACTCAACAACAAAATTAGAAAATTTTAGAGTCTGAGCCAATGGACGGACAAGGGACAAGTTCACAGAAGGTGGAAATTATACCTACATTTCCGACATCTAAGATTATCCTAAAGGTTATAGAAATACCTCCTTTAGATGTATTCTATAGCCCACTACATAAGGTTGTAGTAAGAAGACAGGGGAAGAGAAGGATGTTGGCATTATGGCTAAAGTGTTGTCCTTGATGGCAACCCATTCAGGTGATTGATCACAGTACTTCAAGTCAGCAGCAGAGACAGGTGATAGATCACAGTACTTCAAGTCAGCAGCAGAGATTGATGATCAGCTATCAAATATTGAAGAAAATAAGGGGTACGCAGGTACACCTTACATAAGGTGCGTACACGCAGGTTGGTGCTACATAAAGTGCGTACATACCCGCAGTTATCCTGTTCATGAGGTGCGTACCCCCAGTTCCTTATTTTAAGGAAAAGAAAAAGCACACGTGGGGTTTTCTTATGTTTTAGCCTTGGTACTTAGCCGACGGTATTTGTGTTATTATGGTGTCGGCTCGTGGTATTGATCCACGATTTAAGGAAGAGCTTTCCTATATAAAGCAAAGGAGATCATTTGGCTTATGTATGTGCTTGGGGTTGAACATCTTATGAGAGCTAGATCTGAAATATGATGATCTCTTGGGAGTAATGTCTAGATCTAAATAAGGCGAATCTACTAATGGATTGAGATCTCTTTGGCGCATGATCAGATCTGTAGATCTGACTGTCTGGGTTATTCTTGAAGTCTTGAAATCATCTATGCCCGAAGGTACGCAGGTACAGTGAAAGAAAAGTGCGTACGTACGCAGGAACGAAGCGTTTCAGGTGCGCCGGTACGCAGGCACAAAAGGGTTGCAGGTGCGGAGGTCCGCAGGCAGTTCAATGGACACAGAGCGGAGTAAGCAGGCGAGCAGTTGAGCAGGGTGCATACGTAAGCAGGCGAGCAGTTGAGCAGGGTGCTTACGTAAGCAGGCAGTACATGGGTGAAGCTGCTTACTTCTCTTAAAATCTTTGTTTATCATTTTTATGATCTGGGTTGTTGAAGTGAGGTTTGGTTCTAATATTATGTTCAGATAACAACAGTAATTGAGTGAATGATTATGATTAACTTTAGTTTTGGATCGGTTTAAAATGACTTATCTTCATGTGATCTGATGTACTAGATCTGGTTGATAACTCTCATAATATCATTGTATATGTATGGATCTGGTGATTGGGTGATTCAGAAGGTTGTTTGATTATGAGCTTCAAAGTTGTTGTTGGGTTCAGTATGAAAATTGGATGAAATGTGGCCTTTCAGATTATGTGTTGTGCTTCAGTGTATCCAGTCTGAAAATTGATGAAACGTGGTACCTGGAGGAGAGAAGATTGTAGGTCAGCACCTACGTACTAGTATCTAAGCTAGTACAAGAGTTAAAGGAAATCTTTGGAGCATTGTAGTAGGTAGTAGTCTGCGTACTAGTAAATGGATCAGCTAGTACAAGAGCAAAGGGGGTTGTAGCTCCCGTGCTGGTATAAGACTGCACCAGTACAAAATATTGTAAAAGGATTTTCTTATTCAAGAAGATTGAGATGACTTGCAGCAGGTGGTTTTCTCCCGCATTGGGTTTCCACCTTATATCATGGTGTTCATGTGTGTGCCTTATGTGTGATGATCTATTCTATGTTACTGCATTTGTTAACTGATAACATGGTTGATAAAGTTCTAATGCACTCATTGAAGATTAATTAACTTAATCATAAGAAGTTGTGGAAGTAGTATATATGAATCTGATTATGGAAATGAAAAAGTTTTATTAATGTGATAATACTGATTCACCCCCCCCTCTCAATATTATTTCCAACAATTGGTATCAGAGTAGGTCCTTTGATAGAAGCTTGATCGCTTGAAGGAGATCCGTGGAACAATGGGAAAGAAGCTTAAGAAGAAAGCACCTAAGAAAAAGAAGTCATCTCAGAAGAACTATGACAGTGGGAGAATCGATTGGGGACTAGGTATAAGAAGCTCTTCAGATTCAGAATCAGATTCAGAATTATTATCAGGTATGAATATATTATCCTCTGATGTTCCAGCTATCTTTCCTTTTGGAAGAGATGAAAGTGATAGCGAAACTACTGAATTTGCTCTTATGGGTGAACAAGAAAGATATCAAATAGAGGCAGAATTTAAAAGGCTGACAGACAAAATTAGAGATCAACAAGATCTATTGAACAAAAGGGAATGTGATTTCAAAGAAGTCCAAACTAAAGGCCCAACTAGAAGATGGAAACAAGGTAAGAAAGCTACTCAAGGACAAGGAAGACCAATGTCAAAAATTGCAGCATGAAGTGACATCATTAAGAAAAGAAGTCAACGAAAGAAGCACAACCATCAAGAAACTCAAAGATAGATCCAGCTACTATGAAAATCTTGAAGCTACAATCCTCTCACTAAAAGGAGATCTTGAAGAATCAAAGAAGCAGAATACAGATATACTCCAAGCTATTGCAAAACAAGAAAACGAGGTCACAAGCTTAAAATCTCAACTAGAATGTGCCTTCCGAGTTCGTCAAATGCAGCAGGATCTGAATGAAGAACAAGAAAAGGAGATTCTCAAACTAAGGGAACAAATGGAAGAAGGAAGGAAAGCTGAAGAAGATTTGAAAAAGCAATCTCTTGAAAAGGAAGAACAGCTTCAGGTTGAGGTAAATATCTTGAAAGGAAAATTAGAAGAAAAGGATAAGCTTTTACGATTTCAAGATAGTTCTAAAGTCTTGGATGATATTCTTAGTAGTCAAAGGTCTCCTGCTATAAAGACTGGTCTTGGTTTCCATGAATCTGTTGAAGGTGAATCTAGTTCACAAGGTGAGGCAAGAAACTCTAAAAGGAAATCTAAAGTGATCAATGAAGAAATGAAAGATCAATCTCGTCATCAACCAAGGAAAGAGTTTCCTCAAAGAAAATCCTTTACGCCTCCTATGAATAATGTTGAATGTTATGTATGTCATAATCTTGGACATGTTGCAGCTACATGTAGAAGAAGAAGGGTTCAAGACCATTATGCAGAAAGATCATCACATTCAATGTACTTTAATGGATATTGCTTTGCTTGCAATATGTATGGTCACAAAGCTGTTGATTGTTACAGGAGGAATATGAAACATGTAAGATGTTATGCATGTAACAAGCTTGGACATATAGCTAAGGAATGCAGGAACAAAGTGTGGGCACCATATCAAAAGGAGAAAATGTCATCATCACGCTTGAAGATATGGAGGAAAAAGGAAGTACAGTCAGAAAAAGGTGGCACAGCACAATGTACAGACATACCAAAATCAGAAGGAGCTGAAAGTACAAAACTTTAGTGTCCTGAATCCCATATGTGAATTCCATAAAGGGAAGTCGCATATATACGCGAGTTGGATACTGCACAATCACGTATATGATTGTTTGAAGAAATGCAGTAGGAAAAGTGAAGTTGATCTATGAAGTATGATCTCTTGAGCACAAGATCAGATCCAGAAATCTGAATTGGGTCCTAATCTAAGGTACGCAGATCATTCACTATGAAAGTGCGGGCATACGTAGCAGAGCGTAAGACCAGGCACGGATGTAAGCAAGTGAAGACATCGTCCCTTTGCGGAGATACGCGGCTTATCAGAAGAGAACCTGGGGACGGACGCGAGGAGACAGAATAAGAGGTGCGTAGCAAGATCGAAGGTACGCGGCGCGATAGAAGGATAACCTGCGTAGGTACATAGAAGTACGCAGCGCGATAGAAGAACAGGTGTGTGGGTACGCTCTGTAGTGGAAGACTGTCTGCGTATGTACGTAGTAAAGCAGAAGGATCTCTGCGACTGTACGCGGGGGAGCAGAAGATGAAGTGCGTGGTTACGCAGGACAGATAAAGAGCAACTGCGTACCTGTCTTAAAGCATTTATTGGCTGACTCTTCTTATTGATATGCATGATCAGATCTGACAGATGGCACAGGTTTAGGGGGAGCATATGTTCTTAATGCATTGTTGGCATTATGGTCCTTGGTGATGATGCTTATGATTCATCTTACTATGGTTATGAGTTGGTCACATGGTTCTTGGATCAGATTTGTGGTTGATTTTCTAATGGTGCTTGCATGGAGCCTTTATTGCTCTTGGCTCATATATGGATGAAGATTGTTGGCTGGATACATGGATGATTATTCAAAGTTGCATTGTTGGAGACATGATGATGATGATGAGATCTTACCTATATGATGATAGGTTTCATTCATATGTTGATTGATGCAGATACTCCCATTTGATGACTCTTAGTTCATGCAGATCTGGATGGCTATGGTGTTTCTCATACCTTGGAGATTCATGCACTAATGCAAGTTGATGTTGATAGATACTATGAAGCAGATCATACAGTGTTGATTGCTGATATTTATCTTAGGTGATTGGGCTTTATGTAATAGTGTGTCTCTTTTGTAGTTATCTCTTCAGGTCATGTAACAGCCTTTGTTTCCCCACTATGCCTGGGATGAATGATATCATATGTAAAATTTTGATGTATCACAATTGTAATGAATGTATGTATTGAGTCTTTTTGGTGGTAGGAAGGTCATTTATGATATATAGAGTCATGTTCTTCTTGTAGAACATCTTTTTGCAGTCAGGGGGAGCTTGAGCATGAAAAGCACTATATAACACAGCAGACATCTCAGGTTTTTCTCAGAAAGAGCATTATCAGATTGGAGCACCATGGCATATACAAAGGGGGAGTTCACTCAGAGACTTCAAAAGATCTGGTTTATAGAGCATGTTCTTAGGGGGAGCATATCCCTTTGCCCTTGATGTCAAAGGGGGAGAGTGATTTGGTGTTGTTGCCATCAAGTCCAAAGGGGGAGATTGTTGGCATTATGCCTAAAGTGTTGTCCTTGATGGCAACTCATTCAGGTGATAGATCACAGTACTTCAAGTCAGTAGCAGAGACAGGTGATAGATCACAGTACTTCAAGTCAGCAGCAGAGATTGATGATCAGCTATCAAATATTGAAGAAAATAAGGGGTACACAGGTACACCTTACATAAGGTGCGTACACGCAGGTCGGTGTTACATAAAGTGCGTACATACCCACAGTTATCCTGTTCATGAGGTGCGTACCCCCAGTTCCTTATTTTAAGGAAAAGAAAAAGCACACGTGGGGTTTTCTTATGTTTTACCCTTGATACTTAGCCGACGGTATTTGTGTTATTATGGTGTCGGCCCGTGGTATTGATCCATGATTTAAGGAAGAGATTTCCTATATAAAGCAAAGGAGATCATTTGGCTTATGTATGTGCTTGGGGTTGAACATCTTATGAGAGCTAGATCTGAAATATGATGATCTCTTGGGAGTAATGTCTAGATCTAAATAAGGCGAATCTACTAATGGATTGAGATCTCTTCAGCGCATGATCAGATCTGTAGATCTGACTGTCTAGGTTATTCTTGAAGTCTTGAAATCATCTATTCCCGAAGGTACGCAGGTACAGTGAAAGAAAAGTGCGTACATACGCAGGAACGAAGCGTTTCAGGTGTGCCGGTACGCAAGCACAGAAGGGTTGCAGGTGCGGAGGTCCGCAGGCAGTTCAATGGACACAGAGCGGAGTAAGCAGGCGAGCAGTTGAGCAGGGTGCGTACGTAAGTAGGCGAGCAGTTGAGCAGGGTGCTTACGTAAGCAGGCAGTACATGGGTGAAGCTGCTTACTTCTCTTAAAATCTTTGTTTATCATTTTTATGATCTGGGTTGTTGAAATGAGGTTTGGTTCTAATATTATGTTCAGATAACAGCAGTAATTGAGTGAATGATTATGATTAACTTCAGTTTTGGATCGGTTTAAAATGACTTATCTTCATGTGATCTGATGTACTAGATCTGGTTGATAACTCTCATAATATCATTGTATATGTATGGATCTGGTGATTGGGTGATTCAGAAGGTTGTTTGATTATGAGCTTCAAAGTTGTTGTTGGGTTCAGTATGAAAATTGGATGAAATGTGGCCTTTCAGATTATGTGTTGTGCTTCAGTGTATCCAGTCTGAAAATTGATGAAACGTGGTACCTGGAGGAGAGAAGATTGTAGGTCAGCACCTACGTACTAGTATCTAAGCTAGTACAAGAGCTAAAGGAAATCTTTGGAGCATTGTAGCAGGTAGTAGTCTGCGTACTAGTAAATGGATCGGCTAGTACAAGAGCAAAAGGGGTTGTAGCTCCCGTGCTGGTATAAGACTGCACCAGTACAAAATATTGTAAAAGGATTTTCTTATTCAAGAAGATTGAGATGACTTGCAGCAGGTGGTTTTCTCCCGCATTGGGTTTCCACCTTATATCATGGTGTTCATGTGTGTGCCTTATGTGTGATGATCTATTCTATGTTACTGCATTTGTTAACTGATAACATGGTTGATAAAGTTCTAATGCACTCATTGAAGATTAATTAACTTAATCATAAGAAGTTGTGGAAGTAGCATATATGAATCTGATTATGGAAATGAAAAAGTTTTATTAATGTGATAATATTGATTCACCCCCCCTCTCAGTATTATTTCCAACAATTGGTATCAGAGCAGGTCCTTTGATAGAAACTTGATCGCTTGAAGGAGATCCGTGGAACAATGGGAAAGAAGCTTAAGAAGAAAGCACCTAAGAAAAAGAAGTCATCCAGAAGAACTATGACAGTGGGAGAATCGATTGGGGACTAGGTATAAGAAGCTCTTCAGATTCAGAATCAGATTCAGAATTATTATCAGGTATGAATATATTATCCTCTGATGTTCCAGCTATCTTTCCTTTTGGAAGAGATGAAAGTGATAGTGAAACTACTGAATTTGCTCTTATGGGTGAACAAGAAAGATATCAAATAGAGGCAGAATTTAAAAGGCTGACAGACAAAATTAGAGATCAACAAGATCTATTGAACAAAAGGGAATGTGATTTCAAAGAAGAAGCTACCAAACTAAAGGCCCAACTAGAAGATGGAAACAAGGTAAGAAAGCTACTCAAGGACAAGGAAGACCAATGTCAAAAATTGCAGCATGAAGTGACATCATTAAGAAAAGAAGTCAACGAAAGAAGCACAACCATCAAGAAACTCAAAGATAGATCCAGCTACTATGAAAATCTTGAAGCTACAATCCTCTCACTAAAAGGAGATCTTGAAGAATCAAAGAAGCAGAATACAGATATACTCCAAGCTATTGCAAAACAAGAAAACGAGGTCACAAGCTTAAAATCTCAACTAGAATGTGCCTTCCGAGTTCGTCAAATGCAGCAGGATCTGAATGAAGAACAAGAAAAGGAGATTCTCAAACTAAGGGAACAAATGGAAGAAGGAAGGAAAGCTGAAGAAGATTTGAAAAAGCAATCTCTTGAAAAGGAAGAACAGCTTCAGGTTGAGGTAAATATCTTGAAAGGAAAATTAGAAGAAAAGGATAAGCTTTTACGATTTCAAGATAGTTCTAAAGTCTTGGATGATATTCTTAGTAGTCAAAGGTCTCCTGCTATAAAGACTGGTCTTGGTTTCCATGAATCTGTTGAAGGTGAATCTAGTTCACAAGGTGAGGCAAGAAACTCTAAAAGGAAATCTAAAGTGATCAATGAAGAAATGAAAGATCAATCTCGTCATCAACCAAGGAAAGAGTTTCCTCAAAGAAAATCCTTTATGCCTCCTATGAATAATGTTGAATGTTATGTATGTCATAATCTTGGACATGTTGCAGCTACATGTAGAAGAAGAAGGGTTCAAGACCATTATCCAGAAAGATCATCACATTCAATGTACTTTAATGGATATTGCTTTGCTTGCAATATGTATGGTCACAAAGCTGTTGATTGTTACAGGAGGAATATGAAACATGTAAGATGTTATGCATGTAACAAGCTTGGACATATAGCTAAGGAATGTAGGAACAAAGTGTGGGCACCATATCAAAAGGATAAAATGTCATCATCACGCTTGAAGACATGGAGGAAAAAGGAAGTACAGTCAGAAAAAGGTGGCACAGCACAATGTACAGACATACCAAAATCAAAAGGAGCTGAAAGTACAAAACTTCAGTGTCCTGAATCCCATATGCGAATTCCATAAAGGGAAGTCGCATATATACGCGAGTTGGATACTGCACAATCACGTATATGATTGTTTGAAGAAATGCAGTAGGAAAAGTGAAGTTGATCTATGAAGTATGATCTCTTGAGCACAAGATCAGATCTGGAAATCTGAATTGGGTCCTAATCTAAGGTACGCAGATCATTCACTATGAAAGTGCGGGTGTACGCAGCAGAGCGTAAGACCAGGCGCGGATGTAAGCAAGTGAAGACACCGTCCCTTTGCGGAGATACGCGGCTTATCAGAAGAGAACCTGCAGACGGACGCGAGGAGACAGAATAAGAGGTGCGTGGGTACATAGAAGTACGCAGCGCGATAGAAGAACAGGTGCGTGGGTACGCTCTGTAGTGGAAGACTGTCTGCGTATGTACGTAGTAAAGCAGAAGGATCTCTGCGACTGTACGCGGGGGAGCAGAAGATGAAGTGCGTGGTTACGCAGGACAGATAAAGAGCAACTGCGTACCTGTCTTAAAGCATTTATTCGATGACTCTTCTTATTGATATGCATGATCAGATCTGACAGATGGCAAGGTTTAGGGGGAGCATATGTTCTTAATGCATTGTTGGCATTATGGTCCTTGGTGATGATGCTTATGATTCATCTTGCTATGGTTATGAGTTGGTCACATGGTTCTTGGATCAGATTTGTGGTTGATTCTCTAATGGTGCTTGCATGGAGTCTTTATTGCTCTTGGCTCATATATGGATGAAGATTGTTGGCTGGATACATGGATGATTATTCAAAGTTGCATTGTTGGAGACATGATGATGATGATGAGATCTTACCTATATGATGATAGGTTTCATTCATATGTTGATTGATGCAGATACTCCCATTTGATGACTCTTAGTTCATGTAGATCTGGATGGCTATGGTGTTTCTCATACCTTGGAGATTCATGCACTAATGCAAGTTGATGTTGATAGATACTATGAAGCAGATCATACAGTGTTGATTGCTGATATTTATCTTAGGTGATTGGGCTTTATGTAATAGTGTGTCTCTTTTGTAGTTATCTCTTCAGGTCATGTAACGGCCTTTGTTTCCCCACTATGCCTGGGATGAATGATATCATATGTAAACTTTTGATGTATCACCATTGTAATGAATGTATGTATTGAGTTTTTTTGGTGGTAGGAAGGTCATTTATGATATATAGAGTCATGTTCTTCTTGTAGAACATCTTTTTGCAGTCAGGGGGAGCTTGAGCATGAACAACACTATATAACAGAGCAGACATCTCAGGTTGTTCTCAGAAAGAGCATTATCAGATTGGAGCACCATGGCATATACAAAGGGGGAGTTCACTCAGAGACTTCAACAGATCTGGTTTATAGAGCATGTTCTTAGGGGGAGCATATCCCTTTGCCCTTGATGTCAAAGGGGGAGAGTGATTTGGTGTTGTTGCCATCAAGTCCAAAGGAGGAGATTGTTGGCATTATGGCTAAAGTGTTGTCCTTGATGGCAACCCATTCAAGTGATAGATCACAGTACTTCAAGTCAGCAGCAGAGACAGGTGATAGATCACAGTACTTCAAGTCAGCAGCAGAGATTGATGATCAGCTATCAAATATTGAAGAAAATAAGGGGTACGCAGGTACACCTTACATAAGGTGCGTACACGCAGGTCGGTGTTACATAAAGTGCGTACATACCCGCAGTTATCCTGTTCATGAGGTGCGTACCCCCAGTTCCTTATTTTAAGGAAAAGAAAAAACACACGTGGGGTTTTCTTATGTTTTACCCTTGGTACTTAGCCGACGGTATTTGTGTTATTATGGTGTCGGCCCGTGGTATTGATCCATGATTTAAGGAAGAGATTTCCTATATAAAGCAAAGGAGATCATTTGGCTTATGTATGTGCTTGGGGTTGAACATCTTATGAGAGCTAGATCTGAAATATGATGATCTCTTGGGAGTAATGTCTAGATCTAAATAAGGCAAATCTACTAATGGATTGAGATCTCTTCGGCGCATGATCAGATCTGTAGATCTGACTGTCTGGGTTATTCTTGAAGTCTTGAAATCATCTATGCCCGAAGGTACGCAAGTACAGTGAAAGTAAAGTGCGTACATATGCAGGAACGAAGCGTTTCAGGTGCGCCGGTACGCAGGCACAGAAGGGTTGCAGGTGCGGAGGTCCGCAGGCAGTTCAATGGACACAGAGCGGAGTAAGCAGGCGAGCAGTTGAGCAGGGTGCGTACGTAAGCAGGCGAGCAGTTGAGCAGGGTGCTTACGTAAGCAGGCAGTACATGGGTGAAGCTGCTTACTTCTCTTAAAATCTCTGTTTATCATTTTTATGATCTGGGTTGTTGAAATGAGGTTTGGTTCTAATATTATGTTCAGATAACAACAGTAATTGAGTGAATGATTATGATTAACTTCAGTTTTGGATCGGTTTAAAATGACTTATCTTCATGTGATCTGATGTACTAGATCTGGTTGATAACTCTCATAATATCATTGTATATGTATGGATCTGGTGATTGGGTGATTCAGAAGGTTGTTTGATTATGAGCTTCAAAGTTGTTGTTGGGTTTAATATGAAAATTGGATGAAATGTGGCCTTTCAGATTATGTGTTTTGCTTCAGTGTATCCAGTCTGAAAATTGATGAAACGTGGTACCTGGAGGAGAGAAGATTGTAGGTCAGCACCTACGTACTAGTATCTAAGCTAGTACAAGAGCTAAAGGAAATCTTTGGAGCATTGTAGCAAGTAGTAGTCTGCGTACTAGTAAATGGATCGGCTAGTACAAGAGCAAAGGGGGTTGTAGCTCCCGTGCTGGTATAAGACTGCACCAGTACAAAATATTGTAAAAGGATTTTCTTATTAAAGAAGATTGAGATGACTTGCAGCAGGTGGTTTTCTCCCGCATATCATGGTGTTCATGTGTACCCACGCACCTGTTCTTCTATCGCACTGCGTACTTATATTAGAAATTGAAGAAGGAAGAAGTGCTAATATGCCAAAGATTTAAGATACACATAAAGACATATTATTCACAGATTGGGATGTGTGAATCAAGCAGGTAGAATTGGCAGTAGCAAGAGCAACAGGAGTGGCAAAGAATATAATAAAAGCAGTCAATCACAATTTTCACACCACCAACTTGATAAAAGAAGGTAATCGAAAGTCATTTCCAAATTTGAAAGACTTGGATAAAAACTGGAAAGTAAAAATGAAAATCCAAAGGGAGGCGATCACAAAATTATCAAAGACCGACTGGGAGGCATATTGGCAATTTCTTGTCAAACCTCACAGCTAGATTAAGACACTAAATTGTGCTCTCAATTCAACGCAAAGGATGTTTCCACCTATTATAGATGCCATCTTCACAAGACAGGTCAGAATGCAATTCAAGGCACCTCCTCAAGTAAAACCAATGTCTGACATATGCGACCTCAAGGAAAAGTTGGCCGACAACAAGACATCTTCATAACCTCTAGTCATCAAATCACTTTTATTTTTAGAGTTAGTTGCTATTTAAGAGGAAGGTTGTTTGAAACTTCCTCAGATATTTTGTATAATCTATTTTTGAACTTTAGTTAGATAGTATTTATACCCTTCTCATGCATTTAGAGAAGGGTCAAATGAGAAGAACCTTGCACATATGGTACTTTTATCTTGTATGACCAGTTCTATTTTATTAAATTAGTGATAAAATTTCATTTTCATGAATTATATATGGACTATGTTCTTTCTGTTATGTGTTAATTGCACTATTGTATGATGCTTAGCTGAAAGCATTTATTTTCATATATGATCATTAAATATATGTGATATAATTTACACATTTATTTGACTAGCTATTTAGTCAAATAAATTATCTTTACATGTTATCATCTCTGTTTAACACGTGAATGATATTTATTATCACATACCAAACATATATCGTTTTAGATAGCATATCACATAGAATCCCCTGGTTTATATTATATAAAGTTAATTAGAGATTTGCATGATAGAATAGGCCATTTATTTATCATTAATATTATTGCAATCACTTGAAAACCATCCATTCTCATTTTCAAACCCATTCTCGGAAACTGATCCCATCATCCCTAGTTAGAGCCACCACATCAAACAAAAAAAGGTTTCCCTTCAAGGTCTGGACTAGGTGGTTATCCCCCATGTTGGAGCAACAAAATTCTAAGACTTCAACGAAAGGGTCAAGTGCACTACATGATAGGTTCTAAAAAAACAAGGGGAAAATAAGTGAGTCCCTTAGAATCCTGTAATAGTACACAACCTGAAAAGAACACATGAGCATAAATGGAACCATAAGTTAGCTTGTAAAATAGTTCACAACTTGACTATGATTGAAATACATAACAACATGCATCCAACATGATTTGTGCTAATGAAAATGAAATAGTTCATAAGAGTTAGTGTAAATAAGCAAAATATATTGAAAAAATAACAAGAGTAGTCCTACTATATCCACAACATATGCATGAAAACATTTTAGCTCTGAGCTTTTAATAAAGTGAAAGTCCCAAGCATACATATATAATTGATGAACCACTAGCCCTAACAGTGTAATATAAAGTCTACACCTACTCCACCAAAGAAAGATACCCCCTCTATGCTAAGGAGAAGCCAAGGCACTCAAAAAAACTCCCAAGATTTTGATCTTAAGCCAAAAGCCCTACCACAATCTCGTTACATGATTAATGCAGGTATATTTATAACAAAAGGGGTTACTATTCATTTCCCTATATGACTCTTTGACTTCCCTAATGACCTTTTGACTTCTTTACATAATAACTATATTCCAAAATTGGCAAAAAAATGTTTAAATACAAAATTACATGTACCCATATAAGACAAAATTGGGTAGAGACAATTAGACATCTTAATAAGACAAATAACATGTCAAGCTTAAGTTTTGGGAAACTATAGCTTAGCCACCTCAACATGTAGCTTCTAAATTACATAATGAAGCCAATATTTGTATTATGTGATAAATTCCCCAAAATTTGATATGGAATCAGGCTGGAAGCAGACTCTAGCCTCCATGGCATCCAGGTACACTGCCTTAGAACCAATTTGAGTTTCCTTCTCTAGTAGGAGAAACATGGTCTTGATCTAGACAGGGCCACCAAATTATTTTTGCATATTCTGTCTATTCACCTCAAGATATTCCTTGGTAGTGATATGTATAAGCTAGTTCAAGTATATGTCAACCTCCTATCTAATTTGATTCCTACCTTTGGCTTCGGTGAGTGAGCCAACTGAAGGGATATTGAGTGTCTTCACTATCAAATCCACATTATTGTACAACCATGCGTACAAGGCATGAATGTTGGCGATGAATGAGCTGAGTTGTTTGTTACTCTAGATGAGCATTCAAACCCCTTCCTTCTCCAACTCATCTTGTTTCCTTTTCTTCTTCCCCAACTTGGGAGGTGTTCATTTGTATTTCATTTACCACTCATGCACGATAGTGATGGTTGTATGCACAATATTGAGGGAATTAGAATTATCTTTGCACTTTTGCTACATATCTTTCAATTGTACAACTTCTTTATGCACGATGACAAGTTCCTTATAGAGGCTTCTCATGGTCTCTCTCAATTTCGATACATCATCCAATATGGTTGCCTTAATTTCGTTTAGATACACTTGTGAAGGAGGTGCTTTTTGGACCTCTACTTGGAGTTGTTCCACTTGTTTCCTTGTTTCCTACAAGTTCTTTTCCATTTTTCTATTCTCAGCCATCATATACTCCATATTGGACTTGGAAGCACCTGTAAAGGCCAATTTTGATGTGGCAGTGGCTTATGGATTCCTTCTAGTATCTGTCACAATCACCCTTTCTCTAATGAATGTGGGAGATATGAGATAATCCTGAAAGTGCTTCTTTGTCACTTGTACAATCTTCTTCTAAAGCTCATCATATGTTATATTGCATGTATCCATGACCGGACCATCATCAAGAGGAACACTTTCCTCTTCTTCGCTTGGAGATTTTTCTGTTGTTAGAGGAGGGGGAAACTGTGTAGTGATCTGTTGTGTGGAAGGCATGAAGTCAACATATTGGTTTTGTTCCTCTTTTTTTACCTCCATATCCTGGATTACTAGAAAATATTCAATTTCTTGAACAAGTTCCTTCTCCTGCAACTATTTACTCTATTCTTCAAGTAGTCGGTTTTTTTCCTCTTCTACTTCTACTTGCTTCTGTGCTACTTATTCCTCTTCCATTCTTCGCCTTTTTTCTTCTTGTCTTTTCCCTTCTTCCTCTTGTCTCTTGCTTTCTTGCTCTAATATTTTTTTCTCTTGTTATTCTTTCTACTTTAGTTATTCTTATTTCTTCCTCTGTTTCCTCTTCTTTTCTTTTTCTATGGTTGTTTTGAGGATGATTGTATTTTTTTTCCATTTGCGGCTTTGTTCTCTTACTGGACTGTGCACAGCCTTTCTCTTGCCCTTTTCATGCACTAGCTTGCGCCTTTTTGTTGGTTCTTCTGGAATGACTTATTTATGATGTTTAACTTGTGATGTACCTGTGAAGCTAAATGGTTCATGGGGCTTAGCTACATTGTAACAATACTTTATCCTTTCCTCCTCGGGTCTAGAAACAATCTCACTTGGCCAAGTAAAATGAATCTTTGCACAATGTTGTTTGAAAACACTCTTGGGATGGTACAGATTGTAGTCCAAGCGATCGAATGAAAACTTATCTATCTCCTTGCCTTCAGTCGCTACAACCTTTAGATTCTTGATCATGTGAAATCTGATTTGCAAAGGAAGAGTGGGCCAAGGTGCTTTCTTCTTCCTCTGCAACACTCCTGATAACCCTGTGGAAATATGATAAGCAACTTCTTGCATGACCAGCTTTTCAATGGCATACCTCGGTAGCATATGTGGAGACTTCTATTGCCAAACAATTTGAGGTAGTCATCATTCAGTGAGGAAAACCAATCTACCAATTTCGACATTGCTTCCATCACCTCATGGGACATGCAAGGTGGTTCCTACTTAAATATCATATTGTATAATGGAATGAGGAAGTGATCAATCAGGTTTTCCATTACTCCTTTGTAGTTTCAATATGAAAGTAGCTTGAATTAAATGTGCATGGAATATTCTTTTAGTGACTAGGTCCAACTCATGCTAGGAAATGAATTCTGGGCACATATTGCATCCAACAAGTAATAAAACATTTAGAATTGGGCTTGGTTACCCTTGGGAGGATTCTTAACATTATTCACACAAATTCTCAACTATTGATCCAACAAGTTCGGCTAGTTGAATGGTTTTCATTCATTCACAATCTAATTTAGCAAGAATTCCTAGCCTTCGGGAAAGGCCTCGGTACTCTGTTGACCAGAGATCCGAAAAAATAAGACTCTTAAGTACTAAAAATCCTTCCTAAAATATTTTTTCTTGTAAGTATTGTTGGGTGTTTGGCAGAATTTGGAAGGCTCTTTCATCCAACCTTTGATGAAATCCTTCATGCTCAAGTAGTTGGTGACTGCATAAAAGTGGTAATCCATGTAATATTTTGGTGATGAAAAATGATACATCATGTGCCATAAAAATGGAAATTATTTATCCATTGACACTATTGAGAGTCATGGTATTTGTATTTGTATGTGACAGAATCCAATTGAAAATGTCTGCACATGAGAGAATCGGGTACTTTCATGCAATATTGTGTAGTCGTGACCTTTCAATGCTAATGTAAACCTCTTAGTATTCAAAGTTGTCTATGAAACTTCTTGCTGAGAATGCCTCATTCACCTTTTTCCATGTAATGTCTAAACATTTATTTATAAACAACTAAGTGTCGAAGAAAACTGAAAATTTTAATGGAGCACTCTCAAGTACCTCCCCATCACTTCTTTTTGTAGTGTCCTTTGAGATAGATCTCTTGGGAATCATAGTAATGGTAACTGATAAAGAGAAATGCTCAAGAACTGCAATACCTGTAGGAGAAAAATGCAATATTGGAAAACATAAGTTAGCTTAAGAAAAAAACCAAAAAAACAAGATCAAGGAAACAACCACGAGTTTGCAAGGAAGAAATGTGCAATTTTTGGATTGAAGGGAAGAGGATTATCTTAGGAACTAAGCATTGTGCAATCTCAATAGGTAAGGGAGAATCTCGATGGTTGAGACTGCGCAATGCGCAATCTCGGCCTAGTCAGATTGAGGGAAATACTGTGTACTATGTAGTCTCGGTGGCCAAGGGTGAGGTGTGAGCCTTGAAACTATGCAATGCGTAGTTGGGAAAGACAGAGACTTCACATTGCCTAGTATTAGAGTCCAAGCATGAGGCTTAAGCCTTAGAGTTTTGAAATGCAAAGTGGAAGAATGCAACGAATGACCATGTTAAAGTAGATATTCCTAGGAAGAGTATGGAAAAAGTGACAGACCTGAGTTATAGTGCAAGAAAGAGTGTAGATCTAACTAAGGGTAAGATGGACCAGTGAAAATCAAGTGTAGAAGATCAACATGCAAAAGGGAAAACAAAAATGCATAGGAAGATGTCGTAGTGACGACCACTAGTGGGAAAAAACAAGAAGTAGATGTGACACTGGTAAAAAGTGAAAGATAGACTAAACCAACACTTGTAAAAGCTAATATACATTAAAGAACCAACTACTATGAAAATAAATAGGAAAAACAACACTCATAGGAGCAAAAGTGACAAAAGCGACAGAAAAAGTGACACGTGAAAGACTTACCTGGAAAATCACCACAAACTCAACCAAAATTCCCTTGATCACCTTGGAAAGGCTAGAGCTCCAAGATCGAGTGTGAAAATTATTGTTTGGGGCATCTATTAAATAGATCTAGGCAGGTTATGGTTTTTGACGTGCATGCCTAAAAACAAGGAAAAAATGCCACTTGTTTGAAAGTCATAATTAGCAACTTAGTGGACTTAACTAGACATTAATTGCAGAACTCCTATTTTTTAGGATTCTAACTCTTATTTTTTTGGAAACTACATTTTCACATTGAAAACGAAGATTACGCAATTTCTAGGCTTAAGGGCTTGGGCAACTCCTTGCCTTAGTGAATAGCGTAGTTTATGAGGGGAAGGATAGCTTTGCAGTTTCTATGCTCAAGGTTGGTTTGCCTTCCAATATTGCATAGTTTTTTATCTCAAGGCAGGTCTTCCATTCAGGATTGTGCAGTCTAGATCCTCAAGGCTCAACGCAATTTCCCGAGAAAGTGGATTACGCAATTCCAAGAGGGAAGACCGGAAATACTACAAGATCAAGACATGAAATGGCTTGTGTTAGAAAATTTTCAAATCAAGGTCAAAACAAGATATCACAAGAAATGCATGGAAAGATAAGCCTTTAACATAACATAAATACTTGATGACATTGAATGATAGACTCTTGTAGATAGAAGGGAGGCTCTAAAACCAAAGCATGGGAAAAAAATTAGAGGGGGATTTTTGCAACTACAACAGAATGTTATCCTGATATACAAGTTGTAATATGGCATGAAGGGCCCATTTGTAAAAGGTGTAAGAGGGAGAAAGGATCTCATCATTTTTGTCACTTTAACGGCATGGATCTAGGTGAACAACCAAAAGATATAAGAGCTTTGACACAAGTTGAAGGGATTCTAATAGCAAGGGTGAATCCAATATTGCAAGTGACACATGCTCCTGGTGGTCAATATAAATATGGTGGCCATATAATAAGTTTTTCACAAGATATATCTATGATTGCAAAGAAGCTTCCATGATATGTTTAACAACTTGATTTTTCTATTGTGAGAAGATGTGGTGTTGAATCTAGATATTATGAATGCTATGTGAAGAGACAATGTGTCATGGATGCATTTCTTGTTGAAAAGTGTGCAACAAGAAATGCTTGTTGAGAATGCAACAAGATGATGGAGCTTAGTGAAAAGAGTCGCCTTCACTAAGTGGGCCTGCAGGCAAATTATGGCGCAAGTTCTATCTTTTTATCATAGTGTGGATGATCACAGTGTGAGTGATCACAGTGTGGGTGACCACAGTGTGAGTGATCACAGTGTGAGTGATCAAAGTCTATTTTTAGACTGGCTATCAAAAATAGAAAAGTCAAATATTATTGTCTCATAATAATATTTAGACTATAAACTTGATCTTATTCTCTTGGAGCACTTAAGGATGAGCTACGGATGTGGTACATGTAGATCCCAGAGGCAAATACGTGGTTACCTATGGGATGACTAATATTTGCATGCAGGACTTCAGTTAGAACTCAAGTGAGTTGAGTTTAGTGGACTGGAGGTGCAGTTGATGGAGTTGTGTTCAGTTTAGCTTTGTTAAACTAGTTGTATTTAGTCTAACTGGAAAATAGACTAGAGATGAGTTGGGTGAATTAGTTATTAATTAATTTACAAGTTATTAAATCATAATGAAACTATAGAATACATCAGTTAACTCAGTTGCATGTCAGTGCATGTTCAGTTCAGCAAGGACAAGTGTTAGAGGATCAGATTGCTATCAGTTGTGACTATAGTTGTGCATGATGATTTGCACAATTAGAGGGATTGAGTATGCCAATGAATTGGCCAATATCAAGAATTGTAGCTTGTGCTCACGTCCAACAGAGTGTGAGTGATTATTTGCAGGTCAAATATGAGTTTGATAAGCCATTCTCATCAGTTCTTGAGCAGGTATTGAGCTGGAGAGGCAGGCGAATAGATTTGGAGATCAGATCTGAGCTGTATTGTGTGTAACAGGTGGAGCTGGTACTGGATTGCTTGTGATAAGCATTGTACTTTGTAATGTTACATGATTCAATCAATATAATATACAGATAGTGTGGGGTTTTTAGCGAGATGCTTTCCCCGGGATACATACTGTGTTAATGAGTTTGATTGATGCTTCTATGTGCGCCTGTGAATGTTTCTGCTTCTGTAAATTGATGATCAACGTAGAGGAGATTATGTATTATACATGTTCCGCTTATAATTGTATGATCAGGATAATCTCTGTGGATATGTGTTAAATTATTCAAAATTTCTACATGGTATCAGAGCTAGATGATTTGTAGAAAAAGTTTCTACATGGTATCAGAGCTGCTTGATTTGTAGAAGAGATTTTTACAGGATATTAAGCGAGGATTGATCATTGAATCTATTATTCAGGAAGTGTTTACATTTTATTTCTTCAGGCAGAGTCTGTAATCGGGCCAGGTAGCCTTTGGATTCATCCTTCCTTTGGAAGGTGAGATATCTGGTGAATGCCAATACAGTCGATCTATGTACAAGAAATACTTTGTTCTCACGAATTCTAGATCGGAAGCGGTTGAGTTTTGTGCTGGTGGAATTCGAATTTAATTCCAAAGCAAGAGATAAAACTCAGAAAGATTCAGTGTGAGAATGAAGACAGTATGCCCCAGTATCTCATGAAGTTCACCCAATGCCGGGATGAGCTGGGAAGTGTGGGGGTGACTGTCGGATGAGGATGGTGAGTCTAGCACTCCTTGACCTCCCTAAGAGTTGGCATAGCTACCAGGACTCGGTGAATGGAAGGGAGAAACTGCCAAGATGGGAGAGACTTTGGTCGGGTCTTATGCAGGAGGAGATTAGATGGTGCACCAGAGACAGTTCTTCATCTATGCATGATGAGGAGAACTATGCCTTAGTGAGTAAGGCGAAGAAGGGGAAGGGGAAGGTTTCTCTTTCCGAATCCAATTCTTCCAATGATGGGAAGAAGGTTGACAAGTCGAAGGTGAGATGTTATCATTGTCATGATGGAGACTTGGTGGTTGAGAGGGAGCGTATATTACCTCTCAACATGCAGAGCCAGAAGAAGTCTCAGACGATTGTGGAGGAGCCACGATTGGTGCAGAAGCTTCAGGAGGTTGTGGAGCAGCCACAACAAGGGAAGTTAAGAGGAGATCGAGTAGAGACATCTACTCATGCAGAGACCTCCAGTAGGGGGAAACTTCGACCCAGGTGGGCTGAGGGATCGCATGCAGCCATACCTCCAGGTAGGAGGTGGGGTGGTGTGGATTGATCATCCCAAGGAGGAGGGGCAGGATCCTTGAGGTACCCAACCTCTTGGATTAGACATTGCTACGGGAGCCCAAGATGTGTAGTAGCAGAAACTGACTGATTGGGTAGAGACAGATGCGGATGGAGTGGCAGAGAGAGCGACAGTGCAGGGAATCCCAAGACAACGCATAGCTAGCAGGCTGCAGCAATGTGAGAGGCACAAGTGTTTTGCACAGTGCTAGGTGGCATAGAGAGTTGTGCAATGGTGCGAGATGCATGGAGATGTTGTAGTAGCGCAGATGTCAGAGAGGGAGCACTTGTCAGCAGCAGGTAGGGCTTCAACATCAAAGGGTGTTTCTAGCCCAACAGGGAGGTCAGTTGGGAGGTGCAGTGCAGATGCAATGCTGGGAGATAGAACCAGTAGCAGCACAGATGCAGTCAGAGATCAAAGTGACAGAGGCTAGAGCAGTCAGATACTGAAGAGCACAGAGATGCAGAGTCTTCAGTCGACAGAGGCAATAGCAGTCAAAGACTTTGCTGACAGAGCAAGTGGACCAGCCAGATGTGTTGCATGGAGAACATTCCAGAGTTATAAGATCGGGTTTGAGAGGAAGCCTTTCTTGTTGAGAGGGAGTGTTGAAAAGTGTGCAACAAGAAATGCTTGTTGAGAATGCAACAAGATGATGGAGCTTAGTGAAAAGAGTCGCCTTCACTAAGTGGGCCCGCGGGCAAATTATGGCGCAAGTTCTATTTTTTATCACAGTGTGGATGATCACAGTGTGAGTGATCACAGTGTGGGTGACCACAGTGTGAGTGATCACAGTGTGAGTGATCAAAGTCTATTTTTAGACTGGCTGTCAAAAATAGAAAAGTCAAATATTACTGTCTCATAATAATATTTGGACTATAAACTTGATCTTATTCTCTTGGAGCACTTAAGGATGAGCTACAGATGTGGTACATGCAGATCCCAGAGGCAAATACGTGGTTACCTATGGGATGACTAATATTTGCATGCAGGACTTCAGTTAGAACTCAAGTGAGTTGAGTTTAGTGGACTGGAGGTGCAGTTGATGGAGTTGTGTTCAGTTTAGCTTTGTTAAACTAGTTGTATTTAGTCTAACTGGCAAATAGACTAGAGATGAGTTGGGTGAATTAGTTATTAATTAATTCACAAGTTATTAAATCATTATGCAACTATAGAATACATTAGTTAACTCAGTTGCATGTCAGTGCATGTTCAGTTCAGCAGGGACAAGTGTTAGAGGATCAGATTGCTATCAGTTGTGACTATAGTTGTGCATGATGATTTGCACAATCAGAGGGATTGAGTATGCCAATGAATTGGCCAATATCAAGAATTGTAGCTTGTGCTCACGTCCAACAGAGTTTGAGTGATTATTTGCAGGTCAAATACGTGTTTGGTAAGCCATTCTCATCAGTTCTTGAGCAGCTATTGAGCTGGAGAGGCAGGCAAGCAGTGGAATAGATTTGGAGATCAGATCTGAGTTGTATTGTGTGTAACAGGTGGAGCTGGTACTGGATTTCTTGTGGTAAGCATTGTACTTTGTAATGTTACATGATTCAATCAATATAATATACAGATAGTGTGGGGTTTTTAGCGAGATGCTTTCCCCGGGATACATACTGTGTTAATGAGTTTGATTGATGCTTCTATGTGTGCTTGTGAATGTTTCTGCTTCTATAAATTTATGATCAACGTAGAGGAGATTATGTATTATACATGTTCCGCTTATAATTGTATGATCAGGATAATCTCTGTGAATATGTGTTAAATTTTTCAAAATTTCTACATTTCTTTACAAAATCCAAATGGATAAATATCACAAGCATGTTGAAATTGATATGGATTCAGTCGCTACTCTCCCTGAAAGACTTACATATGTGTCCAAGAGGCTACAATATTTCAAAAACAATATTGAGGAAACAAGTAGGGATGATGACGATATAGAAAGGGAGGGGGGTAATTCTTTACATTCTCAGCCATCATTTTTTCTATCTCGCTTTCCAAATGAATACAGGGAAGTTGATCGAATAAGAAGATTTATTGAAAATGCATATTATACAATCAATGAGCCTTTGGAATGGCCAGCTATTGGTACGTCTCTCATAAATGAATACAATACTGAAGGGTTTCTAGACATGTAATTCCCATGAGTGATTATGATTAATTGCATCCACGTATATGTTGAAATGCATTCATATGGTTTACATCTACTTAGATATTATGATCAAAGATTTGGAAGCCATCCTTGATTTCAATATTTCTTGTTCAATATGGTTATGCAACATTGTAGCCAAGGAAAAACATCTTTCTTTTTGAAGAAGGGTATTCATGAAAATGTACCTTCAACTATTCAAGATTTGCATCAACAACTTTGTGATTTTCCAAATAGTAGATTGGCTGAAAAATTAATGCATTTTGGTTCCTCTCTTAGGGGTACAAGGGAATATTGGAAAAAGTGTCATTATGAGCTCATTGACATGATCACCCAGTTGGGTTTCCCTACTTTTCTTTTTATATTAACGACAACTAATACAAAGTGACTTGAATTGCATAGTGTTATGCCTTTGAACAACCATTGTTGATGACAAAATGAGCATACGAAAAAAATTAAAAATGTTATTCAGTATCCACATATAGTTGCTAGTTATATGCACCAAATCTTTAATATTTTTCATGAGTTAGTTCTACATAAATATCTCGGGGCTGGATATTTTTGGTATAGGTTTGTTCTCGTTCCTCTATGTCATGTTGTGCAGGATTTTCAACACAATATTTTTCAATTTTTTGTTTATATTTCTTAATTGCATAAATATTTTGTTAGGTATGAGTGAAAACATAGAGGATCAACACACATCCATGAGTTCCTCTGGTTTCTTGGAGTTCCTGACATGAAAACATTAGATTGGTCAAACCGTTTGAATTTCGAAGTAACAAAGTGCTATTTTGACAAATATGTTACAACGTGGAATCTGTGTGACATACATCGTCGAAATGTGATGATCCATCGAAATCTGAATGATGATCCATTCCTTTTAAATAGACAACATTTTTTTTCCTGCAATGTTGAAGAGAATTATGAGCATTTGGTCAATTAAGTCAAAAGACATATGAAATGTAGTGTCAATTCTTGTTTGCGAAAAAAGGGGTCAATCCTTTCGTGCCACTATGATGTTCCATGGGAGGTTCATGCTTGTCAGGCCAGGCAGTAACTCCATTAGGTAGAAAACTTATTCGTGTATTCATTCAATCAGGTAGGTCTGTTATATACATGAGGGAGAGACTGTTCAGTTCATCTCCCGATGACTGTTCAGATTTCTCATTTATTTATTTACATATATTTACCCAATTACAAGGATTAGGTGTCAACATTCCCCCCCTTAATTTGAAGGGATGTTGGTGAGTCCAAGCATCATTCTAAATTGTTCAAGATTTTCTCTTCCAAGCGCTTTGGTGAAGATGTCTGCAATTTGCTCATTTGTGGAACAATGACGGAGATGGATTGTTTTGGCCTCAACATGATGTCGAATCAAATGATATTTAGTATTGATGTGCTTTGTTCGATCATGGAACTTTTGGTTCTTGGCCAAATTTATTGCAGAGGTGTTGTCAATCATGAGTGGAGTTGATTGTACTTGTTTTACCTGCAAATCTTCAGGAATTTTCCTGAGCCACACAATTTCTTTTGTTGCTTCAACTGCTGCCACGTATTCTGCTTCTGTTGTGGAATCTGCTAGAATTGATTGTTTGCATGATCTCCAGGAGATAGCTCTTGATCCAAGACTCATAGCATATCCTAAAGTAGATACCCCAGTTTCTTTGTCTCCATCGAAGTCTAAATTAGAGTATCCGATCAAGCTGAAGTCATCCACCTGTGTGTACTTGATTCCAAAGTCTTGAGTTCCCTTCAAGTACTTTAGAATTCTTTTTGCAGCAGACCAATGTCCCTCACAAGGCTTTTGCATAAATCTGTGGAGGATTCCAACAGCAAATGAAATGTTTGGTCTGGTAGTAGTTAGGTAGTTGAGACTTCCTACAAGTTGTCTGTACTTTGTTGCATCCTCAAATTCCTTTCCTTCAATAGATGTGAGCTTTAAGTTTTGTTCCATTAGAGTAGTAAGAGGATTGCACTTTGTCATGCCAAACCTGTTCAACAAATCTCCAATGTATTTCTTTTGAGAAAGAAATATGGACTTTGGATGTTGGGTTACTTCAATGCAAAGATAGTAATGAACATGGCCCAAATCAGTCATTTCAAAACTTTTCCCCAATTCCTTCTTTATGGATGCAATGTAGCTTTCATTGTTCCCTGTCATTAAAAGACCATCTGCATATACCACAAGATATACAACTATTTTGCCAAATTTCTTGACAAATAAAGTTGCATCATCAAGATCAAAATGATTGAAAATGAGTTTCAGAAGATGCTCAATTAGTTTTTTATACCAGGCTCGCGGTGCTTGTTTGAGGCCATACAAGGACTTCACAAGTTTTCATACTTTATGTTCATGTCATTTCAGAGCAAATCATTCAGGCTGGGACATAAAAAAATTCTTTTTTAGATCTCCATTCAAGAAAGCAATTTTTACATCCATTTGATGGACTTTCCAACCGTTCTGTGATGCTAGTGCAAAGAGTGTCTGGATGGTAGCCCATTTTGCTGTGGGGGAAAAAGTCTCCTCATAATCGACCCCTTCCTTCTGTGCAAAACCTTTTGCCACAAGCCTAGCTTTGTGCTTGTCAAGTGAGCCATCAGCTTTATACTTGTTCTTGTAGACCCACTTGCAGCCAATTGGTTTGGTTCCTAATGGAGGATCAACTAGCTTCCAAGTTTCGTTCTTTATGAGGGCATCATACTCCTTTTGCATCACATATTTCCATTCATCATGAGAAGCAGCTTCTTTGAAGGAAGTTGGTTCAAAATCTGTAGACAAGTTCAATTCACAATCATAAGAAACATCCATATCAATAGGTGAATTAGAGTCATCTACATCACCTCCATTTTTCCGGTTTGAATTTCTGGTTCCTGTCTTTCCAACTTCATCAGGATGAACACTTTCAAGTGTCTTTGTCAACCACTTTGGGAGACCTTTCTGAGATGGTCTAGGCTTCTCTGTTGATTGAGTTGGGACTGAATCAAGATTGAGTCTCCCAATTCTATCAATTACATCACTTAAAGCATCATCCGTTGCTGGAGTTTCATGCGGGGGAGAGTGTTCTTCAGAAGAAGATTCCACATGTTGATCTAGTATAGGAATCCCCCCTTTAAGATGTGGAATCTGATTATCAAATTCTTGAAATGATTTTGCTTTTGTGAATCTATCCAAGCGATCAAGTTGCCACTCAACAACATTGTTAGTTTTGGATGATTCAAGAAAAAATACATCTTGAGATACAACAAACTTTTTATTTGCTTCATCATAGAGGCAGTATGCTTTGGAGGTGTTTGAGTACCCCAGGAAGATACACTTACGACTTCTAGCACCAAGTTTGTTTCTATGTACCTTTGGTATCAAGGCATAACAGGTGGAACCAAAGACCCTGAGATGCTTTACCGAAGGAACATGTCCATACCACATTTCATAAGGAGTCTTGTTTCTTATAGCATTAGATGGACATCTATTCTTTATATATGCAGCACACAGAACAACATCAGCCCAAAACATTATCTTTACATTTTTGAAGAAAAGCATGGATCGTACCATATTTAAGATTGTTCTATTCATTCTTTCAGCTACACCATTCTGTTGGGGATTATAAGGCACAGTTGTTTGATGTTTGATCCCATGTTGGCGAAGATAGTTTTCAAATTCATTTGATGTGTATTCTTTTCCATTATCAGTGTGAATAGACCCAATATGAGATTGTGCATCATTTTCAATCCATTTATGAAAATTCTTGAATGTTTGAAAAGCATCAGATTTTTTCTTCAATAAATAAACCCAACACATTCTGGTGTACTCATCAATAAATGTCATGATATATTTATTTCCATTTGCAGAAGGAACAGGCATTGGACCACATAAATTTGAATGAATGAGTTCAAGTTTCCTATGTGCTCTTGAATGTGAATCATGAAAAGACTGTTTTCTATGCTTTCCTAGAATGCAAGCATCACATTGCTTAAGTTTCCTAGGAATTGTAGGAAAACCAGCAATACCATTTTTCTTCAACAAGCGGAGACTGTAATAGTTCAAATGTCCAAATCTAGCATGCCATAATAAACTTTATGGAAGTGTACCTTCTTCATGATGAGCATTATATGAGAAATGTTGTGCATGAGCATCGGTTCCTTGCAGTTTGAGAATTCTTTCTTCTTCTATTCCCCTCACGACAAGTGAGTGGTCAGATGCTTTTCTTACCTCAAGATTGCCATCAAACATATGAATGGAGTGACCTTGCTGGCGAATGTGGACCAAGGACAGCAAGTTTCTCTTGAGTTGTGGGAGATATAGAAAATGATCCAAAAGAAAGTCTGGAAGACCAAGTAGTTTAAGCCTGATTGTGCCAAGCCCTGATAGCTTGATTTTTTATTGATCTGCAAAGTATACTGCTCCATCAACATTGTCAGTGAAATATTCAAAAAAATATTTTCTATGAGTCATGTGGCAGGTTGCTCCTGAATCAAGAAACCAATCATTTTTCCATGACGCAAGTGAAGCATTAAACAAATCTTTATTTACTCCAATGTTACATTGTGCCTCAACATAGTGAGCGGATTCAGGTGCTTTACCTTTGTCTGTATCATCAATTTTACCTTTTTGTTGGTTTCTTTTCTGCTCAGTTTTGTCCCATGGTAGCTTGCATGTAGAGGCATCATGTGATCCATTTCTTTTGCAGCGAATGCAGTGCAAATCTGCCTTTTCTCCTTGAGAATGTCTGCCCCCCTGCCTCTGAAATATCTTCCTCTTCCTCTTCGTCCACCTCTTCCTCTTGTAGAATCTTGAGCAGGATGCTTTTCTTTATGAGCAAGGCACACAGTCTCTTCAGAAGATTCAAGGGTTGTCTTCTTTCCAAAAGCTTTCTCTCTTTCAGCAAACTTTTTCACAAGAGAGTCAAAGGTTATATCTTTGAGATT
Source organism: Pinus tabuliformis (assembly GCA_031772625.1). Lineage (NCBI taxonomy): Eukaryota > Viridiplantae > Streptophyta > Pinopsida > Pinales > Pinaceae > Pinus > Pinus tabuliformis. The sequence goes on along the minus strand of CM062817.1, from coordinate 1,037,920,165 downwards.
TCCATTTGCTTGCAATGACTCAAGATAATTGGAATAAGTAGGATAAAGTGCCTTGAGAAAAGCAATAAGAGGAATATCCAATTCAACCTTAGTGGATATCATGCATTATAGACTTTACTTCAGATGCAAGAGCAAGAAGATCATTATTTTGCAGTTCAAGAGTGAAGAGTTTAATCATGAGTTGAACAACTTCAAGTTCCAAATGTGAGTCATAGAGTTTTTTCAGCTTTTGTAAGGCTTCAAAGGCAGTTGAATATGACGAAATATGGCGACTCACCTCTTCATTTACAGATGTTGTGATTAATGCATAAGCTTTGCTGTTGTTTTTTTCCCAAATGACAAGTTCTTTGTCTGAGGTAGGCTGTACTGGGTCATTGTCTCCTTCACTGACACACACTCCTTTCCACAACTCATTGAAAATGAGGGTGTCTTTTATCATCCGAGACCATTCAGGATGGTTCTCCTTGCTAGTGAGAACTATTCCCACCATATATATGATTGAATGCATTGTAAAATCCAAGAGCTATAAAAATGCTTCTGCTGCTAAAAGAAAATTGATTCTGATATCAAAATGTATTCTGGCCTTAAACAATATATTAAACAAAGTCAAACGTAGGAGCGTTAACTATGTTAGTCACTTTGAAACCAACTTTATGAAAACAACACTATGGTAGCCCAAACAACACTAAGGTATAATACATATGTATGTACTTTCAAATAATACAAACATTATACCTCGTTGCCCTAAAAATCTTTACTACATATAACATTTTAATGCATTATATGCCATGTCCATCATATAAAATTCAAACACGCATATAAAAGGCAAACTCCATGTCCACGCATTGGTATCCATGTCCACTTCAAACACTCATCGGTCTCCATGTCCACGAATTAGCAGCATTACAAAGGTATACAACACTTAATGGTTCATATTAGTGTCCACGCATCACACGTATTATGACCACAATAACCATGCATATCAAGTGTTATAACCACAATAACCACGCAAATCCATTAGCAAAACATGACCACGCATACGCATATCAGGTCCATGCATATCATGATGTCTCAAATATTCACGCGCCGCGTTTAATAACAATGGAGCAGTGTTAATATCTCTCACGTGCAACATTTAATATAAACGGAGCAGTGTTAACATCTCTCACGCGCAATGTTTAATATAAACGGAGCAGTGTTAACACCATTTATTACACCATTTCTGCATGCGTATTAACATATCTATATGCGTTTTCATTGAAAAAAACTATATGCATATAACAGTGTTCAGATACCAAAATGATTTCTAATGCATACTCCAGCAATCACAAGACATGATTTGAATGTTTAGTGGTATGGATTCCATGCTCACCGCACCAAGCGCCTCGCCCAAACTCAGAGATACAAACTGAAGACAGCATCGCACGAAGAATAGGTAGGGGAACATTTCAACTTGGAGCAACGATTCATTCAAGTGAATGCACAGCGCTTCAGGACAGCTTGGATAGCGTTGGCAGTGTCAGGTAGAGGAGCATTTGTAATGTCAGGTGCAGGTCTGTATAAAAATAATATGGCAAACAGGCAGAGGAGTTACAAGGAGCATGAGAGCTAAAAAAGGAGCTGGCTCTGATACCATGTCAGGCCAGCCAGTAACTCCATTAGGCAGAAAACTGATTCGTATATTCATTCAATCAGGTAGGTCTATTATATACATGAGGGAGAGACTGTTCAGTTCATCTCCCGATGATTGTTCACATTTCTCATTTATTTATTTACATATATTTATCCAATCACAAGGATTAGGTGTCAACAGTGCTGAGTCAACTCTATATATATATATATAAGAAAGGGGAAAAAATATGAACCAACTTAGAATGATGATTATTTAAATGTTTACAATGCAGATCTTTTGACAATGTGGCCAGTAAATGTTGATTGTCATCCAGTTGTCTCTCAACATGTAGTGTTAAAATATATTGTGAAATATTCTTCACAGGTGGAAAGAAGGTTTGAATGCTATCACGAAATGTTGACAAATTTTATTGGTGCAAGTGGATGTGAGGCTCCTGTTTTGTCTGTGTATAGAAGGTTTCTTGCTGAAACACTTGTTAAGCATAGCATTGGAGCTCAAGAAACATGTCTTATGTTGCTAAAGCTACATCTTGTTGTTTGTAGTTGTAGATTATTCCATTTTAACTTTGGAAAAAAAAATTACCAAAGGATTATACTACATTTTGATGAAATTTCATGTGGAAAATGTTTTGTCAAGTTCTATCAAATGCGACCCCCCTTTTTGGCCCTTTTGTGCTTGATAGCAACAAAAAGATCATGGATTTTTGATGTTGGGAATAGACAAGAGAAATGCACAAGAATCCCATGCACTTTTTCATATCTAGTCACGTTTTTATGTTGTTCCCAATGAAGAGTTAGAAGAGTTTGAAACTTTTTGCTAGACAAAGTTCTTGTTGTACTAGCCATTTCATGACATCGCTTTAGATATATTCCTTACAAGAGAAACAACCGTTGAGAACTGGAGGAATTGATATATCACGCATGACATGTTGATCAAACTCCTTTGCAAAATGAAAGAAATGGAGAAGATACTAAGCCCCTTGTACATGAGGAAAATGTTGATCGAGATTTAGAAGAGTGGAAAAAATTTTCTTGAATAGTTCCCCCAAACAATATAGATATTTTTTACCTTCATAACCTTGGTAAAAGGAACTTTGATTTTCACCATAATTGTTAGGAAACAATGTTTTCAGATAAAATTCTTGAAAAATCAATCTATGTTATAAAAGATGCACAATCTTTAGGTGTTGTTAATACCAATTGAGTTGGGGAAACAATTTTGTCTCCTTCCTCTTTATCAGAGAAACAACGTGTTGCTTTTGAAATTGTTTTTCAACACTTTGTTGATGGTGGGGATAATGTTCCTTTGAGAATGATTATTCAAGGAACCAATGGGATGAGAAATTATTCTCTTATTCATTATATTTATCATGCTCTTTCAGCTTCAACAATGGATGAACGAATTCCAAAAGTATTTTTGCTCCAATTGGCATAATTGATTTTAATATACATGGAAAAACAATACACCCTGTTTTGAAAATTGTTATTAAAGGTATGAAACTGCTAAATGGCTAGGCTCTAGAAATTTTCCAAGAATAAATGAGGCATGCTCGGTATATTTTGATTGATGAAATGAGCTTTATAGGCCCAAGTTTTTTCATGCAAATAGATTATTATTTGCAAGAAGCCTTTCCTGAAAAGAAAACTTCTTCATTTGGTGGAAGGTCCATAATTCTTGTGGTTGACCTAGGGCAACCACCTCCTGTTAAGGATAAATCCTTGTATGCAGGTAGAACAATAGGGAACGTGTTGTGGCAAATTTTCAACATTCTTGTCACTTTAGATAAAATTTATAGGCAACAAGGAGATGATACCATACATGCATCTTTTCACAATATTTTAACGAATATTAGAATTGCAGAGCCTTTTTTTGAAGATTGGGATCTTATTATGATGTGTGTTGATATCTACTTGGATCATCAAGAAAATATTTTACTTGATTCTTCATTTCACTTATTTGCAATGAATGATCTTGTCAATTTGCACAATCGGAAAATGTTAAGATCATTAAATTTTCTGGTTGCAAGATGTGTTGTGGAATGTGCTAGGAGATCTAAAATTGTTGACAATGATGATGATGTCTTGGAGTGTGAGGTGTTACTATGTCATGGTGAGCATGTCATTCTTACGTGTAGTTTGTGGGTATAATATGGGTTGGTTAATGGTTCACTTGGATATATTGAATATATATTCTATTCACCTTGTTCAAAGCCACTTCAACTTCCATAGTTTGCTATGGTTATTTTGAGAAGTACTCTCGTGTTCCATTTGAAAAATATTGTCCAAATTTTGTGCCCGGAATGACTTTGCAATGAGCCATTATAGATATTGGAGATTAAGAGAGGCAGGGTTTGAAATTTGCAGCTATATCAAGAGTAAAATCCATTGATGGTTTATGATTTCACCACCTTTTTGTTATCAACGTTATGGAAAAATGAAAAACAATGCTTATGTTACACTTAGGAAAAAAGAGGAGGAGCAATTGAAGTCTATATCATTTTGAGGTTTTTATCTTCAACAAAGTTTAGTGCTTTGGGATAGCTTTGAAACTAATATTAATTTTTATTTTTTTTCCGAAATAAGTTATTTGTTTTGATTCCTTTTTTATTAAAGTAGGCATATAAAATAATTAAAAATAATTACATGAGTGAATGATTTGTTGTGGTGTTGTTCCTATTTAACCGGTTAAATTGCAGCTATTGTTTTGTTTTGTTTTCCTTGTTTTCAACCATGTTAAATTTACATCTCTTTACTTCTTTTAGTTAATTTGTGATTCATAGTTTTTCTTCCACTTATATAGATAGGTTTATACATTTTTTTTGTGTCTATTTTTGTTATGACTTTAAATTTTTCATTTTATTGTTGAAATGCAGATATGGAAAATAATGATGCCTGGTATTATGTCATAGTGGTTTGTTCTATTGCTGAAGCAATAAGTTTTTCTTCATATATTCACAAACGGTATGAAAAAAAACTTGGGTTTCACCCTACTTTTGTTGATGAACATGTACGTGTATTAGAAGGAATGAAATCATATGTGAAATACTTGTTGCATGTGCACCAAAGAGAATCAGGAAGAAAAACAAGAAGGGAATGGTTGGAAAGTGTTAAGGGTCGCGATCATTACATTGTTGATTTGAAATGGTGTTGCTTTTGTCATCGATTTGGCTGTGTTTTAGAAGAGGATATTCAATAAATGCTTTGTGATGAAGTTTTTAAAGTTCATATTCCTGGTGGATTTTTTTATGTGAAGACAAAATAATTATTGCTTGATTTAAATTCTCTTTTTTGGTTTCAATGTTGGAACAATTGATTTTTTTTCGTTGCATTATTAACTAAAAATTTGTATATGAATGGTCTTCATTTTTCTCATGGTTTTGTTTTTGTTACATTCCAATGTTTGCATTTTAGATGTGTTTTTTCCTTTCATCTCCCAATATTCTATTCTCAGGAAATGCAAATTGCTTTCTTATTCCATTTTTGTTCCTATGCTTTAATAAAAATGCTTTGATTTAATGTTACCCTGTTATTTTTGTAATTGGTTGGGTTTTTAGTGTCAGCCATTGTTGTTTATTAATGTTTGTGGTTTGTAGAAAATATTTATAGGTTTATGGTGTTAATGTTATATATTTATGTTTATTTAATAGTTTACATTTCTTATGTTTCACTTTATATGGTTTTAATTTAAAAAAATTGTGCCTTGGGTTTGTGACTATTGTTTAAAACATCACCATGGTCATAATCCATTGGGTTTATTATCATCTTCAATTTATAATATTGATCATGGATAACTATGGAGTGTGAATAGTGATGGTGGATTGTGATTGATTATAGTGATTTATGTATGGGTATGGTCACTTGTACTCATCCATGTTCTTTAAATTTGATCATGCTCAATGGTGGTCATTCAAGTTCAACCATGCTCCAACGTTGCTTTGTGACAAACATTGTTCGGATATGAAAATCAACCTTCATGAACCATGTTCCTACATTGCATTCTCTAAAATATTACCTCGATTCGGAAATGGATAATGATCAAACATTGCCAACTATGCTCGCATGCCGCATTACAAGAATGATTGAATTAATATAGAAATGTACCATGGTCTATAATAGCTAATCCTATTTGTTTTAGGGTTTATAATATTTTTGTTACGATTTATATACGTTGGGTTTATAATATTTATCCCTTGACCTTGATATTTTTCCCTTTGGTTCATAGTACCTTGGGTTTTAATATTAATGCGTCAGGTTTATTATTCCCTTGGGTTTATAATTTCAATCCGTTGGGTTTTTTGATGTAAGGGTCCATATTTCTCCGTTGGGTTTATAGAATCTATTCCACGGGTTTATTAATGTATGAGTTAATATTCACAGGGTTGGATGTTGTTCCGTTTGCTTTGGTATTCCTTTCTGTTGATAATATTTATCCCTTGGGTTTATTTATGGAAGGGTTCATATTTCTAGGGTCTAATATTATTCCCTTGGGTTTATTTTTCGTTGGGTTCATAATGCATTTGGGTTTTAGTATTGATCCCTTGAGTTTTCTCTTCCCTTGGGTTTATTATTTTCTTGGGTTTATTGTATCTATTCGTTGGCATTATTCGACGACAGGAATTCATGTTCAACCATGATCCAATGTCTCTTTGTGAAAAATATTTTCCAAATATGAAAATCAACCTTTATGAACCATGGTCCTACGTTGCATTCTCTGAAATATTGTCTCGACTCAGGAATGGATAATGGTCAAACATTGCCAAATATGCTTGCATGCCACATTATGAGAATGATTGACTCAATATAGAAATGTCCCATGGTCTATAATAGCTAATCATGTTTTTTAAGGGTTTATAATATTTTTTATGGTTTCTATACTTTGGGTTTATAATATTTATTCGTTGGCCTTGATATTTTTCCCTTTGGTTCATAGTGCCTTAGGTTTTAGTATTAATGTGTCAGGTTTATTATTCTGTTGGGTTTATAATTTCACTCTGCTGGGTTTGTTGATGTAAGGGTTCATATTTTTCTGTTGGGTTTATTATTTCCTTGGGTTTAAATATCTATTCCATGGGTTTATTAATTTACATGTTAATATTCAAAGGGTTGGATGTTGTTCTGTTCACTTTGGTATTCCTTTATATTGATAATATTTGTCCCTTGGGTTTATTTATAGAAGGGTTCATATTTCTAGGGTCTAATATTATTCCATTAGGTTTATTATTTCGTTGGGTTCATAATCCATTTGGGTTTTAGTATTGATCCCTTGGATTTGCTCTTCCCTTGGGTTTATTATTCACTTCGGTTTATTGTATCAACTTGTTGGCATTATTCAACGATGATCATTTGTGTTCAACCATGCTCCAACACCACTTTCTGAAGAAAAAATGTCTGAATATGAAAATCAACAATGGTCAACCATGTTCCTATGTTGCATTCTTAATAATACTATCTCGATATGGAAATGAATGAAAGTTCAGCATTGCCAACTATGATTGGACATCGCATTATGAAAAAGATTGTCTCAATACGAAAATGTAGCATTGTTTGTAATGATTGTTCATGTTTGTTTAAGGGTTTAGGCCAAGATATTCAGGAGAAATCACATAGAAAACTTAGGGTCGACGTGTTTCAAACCCCTATCGAGGTTCATCATTAGGACATGGTTGGAGAGTAAGATCAACATATCAATAATATATATCTTAGAGATGCAACATAAATATTTATCGGTAAAAAAGAAAATAATATAAAAACTAAAAGGAAACGTTATTGGTTTTTAATATTTATGTTAGGGTTTAATACTTTGGGTTTATAATATTTATTCCCTAGGCTTAATATTGTTCCCTTTGGTTCAAAATTACCTAGTTTTTAGCATTAATATGTTCGGTTTACTGTTTCCTTGGATTTATAATTTCAATCCCTTGGGTTTATTAAAGGAAGGTTTGATATTATTCCCTTGGATTTATAATATCAATTCCTTGGGTTTATTAATGTAAGGGTTAATATTCACAAGGTTAAATATTGTTCGGTTTTCTTTGCAATTCATTTGTGTTGATATTAGTAGTGTCTTGGGTTTATTTTTGGAAGGGTTCATATTTCCATGGGTGTAATATTATTCCCTTCTGTTTATTGTTCCCTTTGGATTTTTATCTTGCTCCCTTAGGTTTGGTCTTCTCTTGGGTTTATTAATCGCTTAGGTTTATTGTATCGATTCATTGCCTTTATTAATCTAAGGGTGCATATTGCAAGGTGTTTATATCATTCCCTTAGGTTTAATATTGCTCCCCTCGGTTTATAATATAAATAATATTATAATGTTATATCATAAAAATTATAATATAATTTGTATAATTAATATAATCAAGGGTTCATATTGCAAGGCATTAATATTCTTCCCTTGGGTTTAATATTGCACCCTTTGGTTAAAATATTATTTTCTTCGGTTTAATATAAACGTTATTATAATGTAATATAATAAAAATTATAATATACTTATCATATTATACAGTGATTATATCAATTGTTATAATTGTAATTATATTTTTATAATTGTTGATTTTTTATAACTAAAATGTACCATGGTCTATAATAGGTAATAATGTTTGTTTGAGGGTTTAAAATATTTTTGTTACAGTTTATATGCTTTGGGTTTATACTATTTATCCCTTGGCCTTGATATTTTTCCCTTTGGTTCATAATGTCTTTGGTTTAAGAATTAATGTGTTGGGTTTATTATTCCCTCGAGTTTATAATTTTAATCAATTGGGTTTGTTGATGGAAGGGTTCATATTGTTCCCTTGCGTTTATTATTTCCTTGGGTTTATAGTATCTATTCCATGGGTTTATTAATGTACAGGTGTTGAAAATAGCAACAAGAAATGCTAAAAATAGCATTGCTATAAATAGCATTTCGGGATACATTCCAATTTTAGTTAATCCCTGAACTAAAATTGAGAATTAGAATTCGAATTTGATCTTAGCAGTTGTTTGAAAAATAATTAATTAATTCATCTTGAGTTAATTAGTTGGAGAAAATCAAACATGAAGCCTATGTGAAGACATGCAACAGTTATCCCTTTGGTTGAGGAAGTTATCCCTTAATTAAGGAGATCAGGATGTGTTGTACTTTGAGTTGTAATTAGTTAGCTCAATTAATTGAGTTAAGTCCAGTTAGATTAGTTCCAACAGTTTGTGGAACTGATTGTGAGTTTAGTTAGTTAATGCATGCATGCATGTAACTATTGTACTTCAAATAACTAAATATTCTCTCATAAATAACTCATGCATGTCAGTTCAGTCAAAGACCTAGTTGATATCAGAGGATGGGACAATGTACTATCAGTTGCAGGAATATTCCCTTGAGGATATCTCTTGCATGCAGAATGAATTCATTCCTTGAGGATTGCACAGTTATTTCTGAGTTTGGTGAGTTGTGTGAGGTGAATTACACATAGGTGGCAGCTTGAGGACCGAGGAGAAACTGTGCAAGGAAATAGGAGGCTTGGAGGACTGAAGGAAGGCATATGTTGTGTCTATTCGGTCTATGAGCAGCATTGAGGGAATTTACTGAAAGCTGGATAGCTTGTGAGCTAAAGCTTTGTGTAATCCTAAGATATTTCCACTTGTATGATAATACAGAGATCGAGGTCTTTAGCTGAGGCTTTCCCCAGAGTATTCTTCTGTGTTCATGTGTGATTGTTTCTTCTTCATATGTTATATGTGTTCTCTTTGATCTTTCTCAAAATTGATTAAGCTTTCGCAAGTTTATTTGTAGAAGTAGATCAATTATTTTGCTTTAGATTGAATTATCAAGTGATCTACAGTGAGAATTTCTACAACAGGTTCATATTCGCAGGGTTGGATGTTGTTCCATTCGCTTTGATATTCCATTATGTTGATAATATTTATCTGTTAGGTTTATTTATGGAAGGGTTCATATTTCCAGGGTCTAATATTATTCTCTTGGGTTTATTATTCTATTGGGTTCATAATGTCTTCGGGTTTTAGTATTGATCCCTTGGATTTCCTCTTCCCTTAGGTTTTATTATTCACTCAAGTTTATTATATCAATTCATTGGCATTATTGAACAACAATCATTCGTGTTCAACCATGCTCCAATGTCGCTTTTTGAAAAAAGTTGTCTAAATATGAAATTCACCCCATGGTTAACCATTTTCCTATGTTGCATTCTCAAAAATATTATCTCAAAATAGAAATGAATGCCACTCAAACTTTACCAACTATGGTTGGACGTAGCATTGTGACAAAGATTATGTCAATATGAAAATATAGCATGGTTTGTAATGACTATTCATGTTTGTTTTAGTGTTTTTAATATTTATGTTAGGGTTTATATACTTTGTGTTTATACTATTTATCCCTTAGGCTTAATATTGTTCCCTTTGGTTCAAAATTCCCTAGGTTTTAGTATTAATGCATTTGGTTTATTGTTTCCTTGTTTTTATAATTTCAGTCCCTTGGGTTTGTTAAAGAAAAGGTTGACATTATTCCCTTGAGTTTCTTATTTCCGAGTTTATAATATCAATTGCTTGGGTTTATTAATGTAAGGGTTAATATTCACATGGATAAATATTATTATGTTTACTTTGCAATTTGTTTTTGTTGATAATATTAGTGCATTGGGTTTGGTTCATATTTCCAAGGTGTAATATTATTCCCTTCAGTTTATTGTTCTCTTGGGTTCACAATCCCTTTGGGTTTTAGTATTGATCTCTTGGGTTTTATCTCCCTTGGGTTTATTATTCACTTGGGTTTATTGTATAAATTCATTGGCTTTATTAATCTAAAGGTGCATATTGCAAGGTGTTATATTGTTCCCTTGGGTTTAATATTTCTCCTCTAGGTTTATAATATAAATAATATTATAATGTTATATCATAAAAGTTATAATATACTTTTTATAATTAATATAATCAAGGGGTCATATTGCAAGGCTTTAATATTGTTCTCTTGGGTTTAATATTGTGCCCTTTGGTTAAAATGCTATTTACTTCAGTCCAATATAAACATTATTATAATGTAATATAATAAAATTTATAATATACTTATCATATTATGTAGTAATTATATTAATTGTTATAATCGTAATTACATTTTTATAATTATTGTATTTTTAAACACAATCATATATATATATATATATATATATATATATATATATATATATATATATATATATATATAACATTTTTTATAGATATAGTATTATAATATTATTAGTTGTGGATTTCTATTTTGCAAAATTATTTTTTACATGGTGGGTTTTCTAACGTTATCTTGGTTATTGTTATATTTTTTCAATATATTATCAAAACTAATTTTAATATTAATTATTTATTAATATACATTGATATACATAATTGTATATTAATATACATCAATGTACAATAATGTACATTAATATACATAAATATACTAATATACATTAATATACTTAAATGTACATCAATGCATATCAATGTACATTAATATACTTATATTAATATTAGTGTACATTGATATACATTAATGTATATTAATTTACGCCTATCGGCATATATCAACCACATTTATTAATGTGGTTGTGCTAGTTGATAAAAAAGTGCAGACACTCAATTCCAAAGAAATCACGTATTGAAAAAGCTATTGGAACCTTAACATACTACATATGAGCACATCACGATCATAAAAAATGTAAATTTAGCTCAAGAAGATAGAGATTTATAAATAGCGAAATGTTGTGACAATGCATTTTATAATGTGAATGGATGGATTTCCTCGAAAACATAATGTTCAATTGAAAAAACAAAGGGAGATTTGATGGTGAATCCTTCCTGCAGGGCTTGACGATTAGGAATAATTATGGAGGTTCTGATGCATAGGAAGAATGCACATGCATATTTTTTATGAATATGGATGACTTGGTATCTGTTGAGGCTAGTATTTTTGGGATTAATTGAGGTGGTGGAACAACACGACTTTCAAATTTTTTCTTTAGTGCGCTATGTTTATTTTGTGTAATTTACTTTTCGGGCCCACTGTGTTCATTATGCATCTACACTGGTTTGTGTTGGCGTGTGGTGGGATTGCTCCCAACATATTTTCTATTGATTATGGTAGTGTAGGAGATTTATGTGGTTGTACAATGTTTTTGGTTTCTTTGTTGTTTTAGCTGAGTGTTAAAGAGTGCAATTAGGGGTTAATTCCTCTTCCTAGAAGCCTTTTATGAATAAAATACAAAAATAATATAAAAGAATAAATAATAACAATCATAAATAGCAATCGACTAATAATTAATGTTGAAGATTCATGTCTCTAAGGACATGACCATTTTTTGAAAATAGTTCAAACATGTAAATAACATATTTAACATAAGTTACTGCCCACCATAATTTAAGAAAGTATTTGTGTAAAATATGGGATAAGGAAAAAAATGTAAATAAATATACTTATCAGGAGTTATTGTCCCCTATTATTTATGGGTTCTTCAACACTTTAACAAATATGAGTATAAATGTAAATGTGAAAACTTACTAGAATTTAATTTACAAAAATACGTGATCCAATTTACAAAGAGACATGTCTCGAAGGTATCTTGAGTATAAAATAAATTTGAAACTTTTCATTTTACACAATTCACTTATCATCTCATATCTTCTTGTACTTATTGTTGATGTTTTATCTAAAATTACTATTAATTATGATCTAAAGTGAATGTTATTGAAGTTTTAATGTGATTTCTATTAGAATATGGAGTAAATTTGTTATTGGGATAATAATACATTTAAGTAATTGCAAGCATAGAATATACCATAAAATTTAACATGGTATCGAATCCTAGGTGAAGACAAGACCAAGGAACAAGAGAATAAATCATTGTTGAATAATTGATGATGTTGAACAAGGTCTATTGGAATAAGTCTCCATGGCTACTCACTCTTATTTCAAGACAGAGGATAATCTCAAAGAAAAATCATATTACCATGCCTTGAAGATGACTCTTGGTTTGACTTTGGAGTTCAACATGAAGTGTTGGATTATGTGCAAGGGAAAGTAATGGAGGCTCCTTCAAATGTACCTGGTGCTGCTAGAACAAATTATAGAAAATGTGGTCAAAGCTAAGAAAATCTTAGTTGACGCCATTCAAAAAAAATTAATATCTTATTTTTGTGATCTGGGAACTTCCAAGGAAATGCATGATAATTTGATAGGGATATTCAAAGTCAACAATGCAAATCAAATTCTCTTTCTCAAGAACAATTTGAAGGATATCAAAATGGACAAAAGGGAATCTATAAAAGCATATTTCATAAGAATAACTTAAGTAAATAATACTTTTCTATCTATTGGAGAAGTCGCCATTGACAGGGAACTCACCCTTATTACACTTGGAGTTATTACAAGGCCATGGGAAACATTTATAACCACCATTCTGAACAATGACATGATACTTAGTTTTGATGAGCTATTGACTAGATGCACTCAAGAGGAAATAAGAATGATGGAGAGAGATAAGTCTGTTAATGGAAGTGAACATATTGCTTTCTCTACATATAGTAAAAGGAGAAATGATGTTGGTTGATCAAATTTAGGGAGGAAGATATTAAGAGGGAGATCACCGTTCCATACAATCCATAACAAAATGGAGTTGTCAAGAGAAAGAATTGTACAATTATGGAAGTTTCCCATGCCATGATTCATGATCAAGTTCTACTGAATTTTTTATGGGGAGAAGCTGTGAAAACGCCTATGTACATTCAAAATGGGAGTCATCATCAAATCTTCAATTTCAAGACACCCAAAGAAATCTTCACTGATAAATGTAGACATAAGTAGAGATGTTACCTTTGATGAAGAATTTTCCCTTGGAAAAGCAAGGGATCTCCCCATCACAAAGAAGGATGATGATGCTTCTAAAAGTCAAGAAGAACTTCCTATGGATGACCCTATGCTTGATTTTGATTTCCTAATGGATCAACTTGATCCACCTCCTTGTGATCCCTCTACCTCAAATAAAATACCACTATGGCTTCAAGATACACTTCAAGATCTAGAAAGTCATGCTATGTTATGAAACCAGCTCAAGAAAAGATAGAAAAGATAGATCAACGCCTTAGAATTCAGCCTCTTCGAGGGGGAAACCTCCTTTACATTACATAAATGAACAATTCTTCGATGATACAAATGAAAAGACCTCCTTTCTATATATAGGAGTCTAAGGGGTCATAACATAATCAGAGCCGACATAACAATAATAATGTAAGGGCACAATAATAACAATAGTGGGCCTCTATGTGGCACAATAGTAACAATATGGGCACTGCATGGGTACATCAATATAATAAGTGGGTTGTATTAATAACAATAAGGGGTTACACTAGTAGTATAGGGGCCTAACATGCCCCTCTCCTTCAAAAAGCGTTGTCCTCAACGCTTGAGTAGTTCTTGATGCTTCTATATAAAATTCTTGTCCTCCCATGTGGAATCTTCAGCGGATAAGTTCTTCCATTTGATGAGATACTTTGAAATTGATCAATTTCGTAGCTGTCGGGTTCTTGTTTCTATGACTGCTCCAAGTTCCAATATGATTTTTCCTTCTTCTTCAATTTCTGGCAATATTGTTTAAATTGGGATGTTTTGTAACTTTTGAATAAGTGGCCATACTTCTTTGTCCTTCTTCCATTCATCCCTTGCTTCGTTTATCCAATCTGGTTGGATAATAGAAATAGCACAAAACAATGCTTCCACATCCTCATCCTTGAATAGTCTTCCCATTCGGTAAGGTCGCCATTTTTTAAGTGCATGTAGTATTGCCAACATTTCCTTCTCATAAATAGCTTGCTTTAGATGTAGCAGTAAAAATACCCAGTCGCCTACATCAAAACATTTTTCACTATGATGTTGATCTACCTGTTGTTTCATTTGATTTTGCACCGAAGTGGCGTTATCCTTTAAAAGTTGGAGAACTTGTTGTTGATGCTTGATGTGATCTTTCACTGCTTGAACCTTTTTCTTCTTGATATTTCCTTCTATCTTTGGAGTTTGAGGAGTGGTAATTTCTTCCAATCCTTTACAAGATATGGTCGGATTCATTTCTTGACGCTCGATGTGATCTTTCACTTCTTGAACATTTTTCTTCTTGATATGTCCTTTTATCTTGATAGTTTAAGGAGTGGTAATTTCGACCAGTGAATTACAAGATATGGCTGGATTCATTTCTTCTTTCTTGATGTGATCTTTCACTTCTTGCACCTTTTTCTTCTTGATATGTCCTTCTATATTGAGAGTTTGAGGAGTGGTCATTCTTGCCAATAGTTTACAAGATATGTTCTGATTCATTTCTTCTTTCTTTAGGGTCGGGTCCTGGCATATATCCTCTTCTTTTGATGTTTCTTGATCCTTTTCTTCCTCCTCTTCATACTCTATGTAAAATAATTTCTTCTCATCACACTTATGACCTTTAGTGCATTTTCTGTCACAATTGTAACAAAGCCCTTTTTCTCTTTTTTCTTCCAATTGTTGTGGTGTAACCCTTGTAGGTTGTGGAAGGCTAGGACAAACAACACGTCCATCTTTAAAGTTGTGAGGGGTAGAATTCCTTGTTGCCATAATTTTACTTTCAAATATATCACGAAGCCCTTTTACTCTTTCCAATTGTTGTGGTGTTGCTCTAAAGAAGGCGTTGCTCTTTGTATCCTCATAATGTGCTATCATTTCCTCCGTGAGAATTGACCACGTAACAAGTTGTTTATGAGAACAAAGCCGTTTATACCATAAAAATTGATCCGGTTCTAAATATGAAGATGCAATACATACCTTTTGTAACAGTGGTACACCATGTAGATCAAAATATTGCTCCATCTGAAGTATCCAATTTACTGGATCCTTGCCATCAAACTTCCTCATCTTGCTTTTTCTTGATTTTAGTACCTCGATCTTGAAATGACTGTAACTCTATACTTGTGGATATTTAAGTTCTGAAATTGCTACCTGTAGTAGCCCTCTATGTCCTCTTTCCAATGCCACCAATCTGATCCAAATTAGATTCTCCAAAAAGGAGTTATGCACAATCTCCCAATATGACCTGATTATAGACCTTTCCAAAAGAGCGAACTTGTATGAAGTGCCACGTGTCAATTTTTCGACCTTTGGCTCTGAAAAAGATATACACGAAACTGCAGTCCATCCTCTTTCTATACCTTCTTATGAAATTTCAATCCAATGCTCAGAGAGAAAGTTATGACTATTTTCCCCAGTTCACCTGTTTTGAATGTAATTCAGGAGTCTGCAAAAAGACCAACTTCCTCAGATCATATCTTCGCAAATATCGTGTGAAAATCTCTGAAATTCGGACCCAACGTTCAGCGCGATTTCTTATCAAATGGGTTGTTTTTGCGACTTCTGAAACGTCACAGAAAAAAAGTTATAGCGAAAATGCCACGATGACCTGTTTGGAGTAGCGAAACCCTAGAATCCAAAGCTCTGATACCAAATGTTATGAAACCAGCTCAAGAAAAGATAGAAAAGATAGATCAATGCCTTAGGATTCAGCCTCTTCGAGGGGACAACCTCCTTTACATTACATAAATGAACAATTCTTCGATGATACAAACGAAAAAACCTCCTTTCTATATATAGGAGTCTAAGGGGTCATAACATAATCAGAGCCGACATAACAATAATAATGTAAGGGCACAATAATAACAATAGTAGGCTTCTATGTGGCACAATAGTAACAATATGGGCACTACATGGGTACATCAATATAATAAGTGGGTTTTACTAATAACAATAAGGGGTTACACTAGTAGTATAGGGGCCTAACATGCTGCCCCAAGAGGAAATTTTCGAGAAAGTAAGAAGCCTACCAAGTATCAAGGATACATAGCTACCATGAGTACTATAATTCAAATAGAAAATTGCACTTTTGAATAAGTTGTGAAGCACAAAGTATGGAAATATGCTATCGCGAAGGAATATGAGTCAATCATGAAGAACAATGTCTGGGAAGTGGTGCCTAGACCGAAGGACAAGTTCATAGTCACTTCAAAATGGATCTACAATATTAAACATGGAGCTGATGGAAGTGTTGAGAAATAAAAGGAAGGGTTTGTGGCTCATGGCTTCTCACAAAAGGAAGGAATAAATTGTGATGAGATTTTTTCTCCATTTTCCTGATACACCACTATACTATCCATAGTTTCTCTTGCTACAAATTGATGCACCAGCATCTAGACCTAGCCAAAAATGTGATGGTGTGTTCACATGTTGTGGCTAACGAGGGTTTGGAGGAAAAATTGGTTACTTAGTTTTTATTAATTGCAAATTATGTAAGTAGTTATTTGTTGCCAAATTTTGAATAGAAAAGAGAATAAGTGGCCAGTTGATCCTCCTTGCATGGAGATCAAGCTAAGTAGTTTAGATTATTCAGTTAGGATAGGATTTGATTTCTAAATATATAGTAAATTCCTTCATTTGTGGAAGGAGATTGTTAGATAGGATATATATGTATTTCCCTTTCTTTTTTGGGTGATGATTCGAGAGAGGAAGAGAGGGAGTAGAGAGTGAGAGTGAGGAAAATGTAATGTAAATCAGGCAATCAAGGGCTGATGGAAAAACTCTGTTTTATTTTCATATTCTTTTAATTTCAGAAATGATTGTGTACATAGCTATCTACGTTGAAATGCACTTTTTTTTGTTCACCCTGAATTAGTTAAGATTGTGATGGCGAAAGCCTGTGTTAAATAGTTCTATCTTTAGTTTCTTGTTTATACAGTGGGCTTTTCACCTGATCACAGTACTTAAAGAAGAATCAGATGGTTGATATCAGAACAGTCAGATTCCTGGAAAGAAAACTTCATAAATGAAATTGCAGATCGGGCCTAGAACCCTGGGATTGCCGAAGATCCAGAGAAGTCCAGCGAAAGTAAGCAGTTTTAGTAAAGTGCTATGTTTTCTCAAAGGAAGAGGGCTTTTCCCCTTGGCGCTGTGAGTATGCGTAGGACTTTGTGCTATCCATGGTGGACAGGCTTTGTACGTAGATGACGTTCTCATTTGAAGCGTTGCGTATTACCTCCAAAGCTCACATATCACATTCAGCCTAAACCTTTCATTGCATATCATAGTATAGTCGTGAGTCTTTATCGCATATCGGAAAAGGGAGCGAGATTGTGATTAGCCGAAATTGAGATCCAAGATTGCAATCAACCGAAATTTCTATCCAAGATTGTGATCAATCGAAATTGCGATGACCCTGTGTTTTGCAATTTAGCGATCAGCAAAATGCGATGAACCTTAATTTTGCCGAAATGCGGTGAACCTTAATTTTTCCGCAATCACGATGAGCGTCTTGCGATGCGATAAGCAATTGCGTAGATAGTGTTTGATTATCATATTGATGAAGGATTGAAGAAATCACATGCGAAGGAGCATCTGACCTTGTAAAGCAGTCATATGAAGAGGTGAAGGGCAGAGGTGTTAGTTGGAAGCGCTAAGTTTGACAGGTCTGTAAGGTTTACTTTTAGTTTTAGTTTCTAGTGTGGGTTTTGAGGAAAGGTCGGCAAGTCTAATTGTAATGAAAAACAGAATGAAGACTAGAGTTGGGAGAGGTTTCCCAAGCGTGTGTTCTTAGAGATAAGGAAATTTTGGGTGTTGGCGGCCATATGGTTGCATCATTTGGTATCAGAGCAAGGACGTTCTTGCTTATGGAGATTTATGGTTACAAAGGTATGAAAGTTCATTGACGTTGAATGAATGGAAAAGTTTGGCACAAGACTATAGTAATAAGGCTGTAGGAAGAACTTTTGGAAGTTCTTAGAGATTGTAGCAGAACCTCATTCCAGCTGAGGCTTGGAATAGACAGGGATAGAGGAGTCCTTAAGAGAAGTGAGTGTAGCAACCAGAGAGAGAGAAAGATTGCTTAGTGCAAATTCTAAGGAAAATAGGACTTGGAAACCAGGCAAATGAGAAGCTTTGTGAGAAGATCAACTCAGAAGGAAGTTGGTTGGTTGCAGGTGAGAAGCTCACATAAAAGAGAAGATGGCTATGGGAAGTCATATGGAAGGTTCAAAAGAAGGCTACAAGATGAAGGAAAAGGGTACTAAAACAATCCACAGGAAACGGATGAGTCAAGCGGAGCTTGACAAGGATATGGCTGAGATAAGAGAAGAACTCGATGTGTTAACAATGCTGCTAGAGGAAAACCAAAGACAAGGTTGGATCTTGAAGAAAAAAACAGTTAAGTGGAGTAAGTTACAGAAAAGGCTACGACAGAGACAAGTGAAGTGGTTGATGGAAAACCTCAAAGAAGCAGAGTCAGAAATGGAAGTTTCCATTTGTGGACCAGAATAGGGTGAAATTTTGGGTGAAGAGGATAATGGGAGATCAGCTGAAGATCTCATGGACTATTGGAATAGTTCAGAACAATTCGAAGATATGTTAACAAGGGAAGCAGATGAGGCTATGAATCCTTGTGTTTTAAATCTCATAGTTTGTGTGTGTTTGCAAGATGTGTAGAAGATGATGGACAATCTGGTGAAACTATCATAAAGATGAATAAAGCTCTTGAGGTGAAGTATGATGGAGAATTCCTTTTAGAGGAGGAAGGTGCTGATTTATTGCAGCAGAAAGAATTCATAGATGAATTTCTTTTTGGTGTAAGACAGTCAATTGAAGTTGTTATGGACCAGAAGCATAATGAAAATGTCGTAGTGGTATTCCAAGGAGGTAAAAAAATGAATTTGTTTAATGAAATTGATGAAAGAATTTTGCAATGTGATGGTACAAAAAACAGGATAACTCAAGAGGATTGCTTGAAAAAGAATGAGCTGAGAATGAAGGTTGTGATGAAATGCTGGGAAGATTTCACATGTAAATAGATTTCTTAGAAAGATTGCTCAAGGAACTTGAAGGAGAAATGAAGCTTTCAGAACCTGATAAAGGAGAGATTGCGATTACCATGCATGATAAGGATGAAATGTCTCTAAGGTTTATAGAGTTAAGTGAATATTTTGACTCTCCAATTAATAATGTGGTTGTAGGTATGGAAGACAACATTAATAAATATGATGCTAAAATCAAAGAAATTGAGCAGATATTATTTGAAGATGAGATGAAAGATCGGGAGCAACAAGAAAGTTATGTCCTTAGAGACATGAAGGAAACAGAAGTATTAATCCAGCAGGATGAAGATGGAAGAAACCAACAATTTAAAAGAGATGATCAGCAACATGAGAGTAAATTTGAGGAAGGCATTAGATTGCGGGAGTATAGCAATTGGCAGCAGAATGAAGAGCGTGAGATTAGTCTAGCAGTAATGAGAGTAGAAGTAGATATATTAACAGAGTGGCTACAAAGAAAAACAAATAAAGACCGAAGATACAGATGGAGAACAAAGAAATGAGTCAAGTGGAAGCTATTGCAACAGAAGTGGAATGGCAAGCTGATAAACGAGTTCAGAGAACTTGAACAAATTCATATTGATTTGTTAGAGAAGGAGAGACTCAAAGAAATGGAGTCATAACAAAGAGGATCTACTGAAATCCAGAAGGTCTATGATGGGAGATTGGTGCTTGAAGCATCAAAAGAGGGCGAAAGGTCTTGTATTTTTAAAACTGATAACTGTTGTGTGCTTGCAGGTCATGTAAACTTGGGGGAAAACAGGCAGTTATTGGAAACTGTCATATCAACAGGTGAAAATATGACTGGTTGTGGTCATGTAGGTAGTTTAGATAAGAGAGATGGAAGACATTCTTGTGAAGTTATCATGGAATCAGGAAGGAAGATGACTATCCAGAGTCATATGAAGAATAGAGAGAAAAGTTACAGTCAAGTGAAGGAAGATGTCCAGACAGATGACATCCAAAGGATAAGTCAAAAGGAGGATGACAAAGGAATTATTGAGATCAAAGATATGGTTTTTCAGAAGATAGAAGAAGGAAATTCACATAATCTTATGATGCATGGAAAAGGGCAGCTGTTAAAAACGACTGTAGTGAATTATGCAAATATTGGACAACTATTGAGGACTGAAGCCAAAGGAGAGTAGCTACTGAAGGTTGACGTAGAAGACTTTGTAGATGGTAAACAATTATTGAAGGGTGTTGACATTGAAGATAGCCAAAGTAAAGAAGGAATGCTAACAGTTGTTGCAGACAATGAAGTTAGTGAAGATTGTGCAGATATTTTGGGAGAAATTCCAGGTGAGATGATAGATTTGTGGCATGAGTTAAGTCTTTTGGAGAAGAGGCTAGAAAACCAAAGAATAAGTGTTTCGGCTGTAAAACCAAAACTAAATGAGAATGAAGAAGTTTTCATGGATGAAAAATGTGGAAAAGAAGTTGTTGAAAATGTTGGCCTACGAAGAAAACACGGTAAAGCATTTGGGCTTAATGAATTGATTGATTCTGGTGAAGATTTATATGTAGGAACAAGGCAATGTGAAGTGAATTTGAAACAAGGAATTGGTTCTGTCGAAGTAAGGAGGGATGAGATCAGAATATCTCATAAATATGGAATGATGTTGAATACATAGTATGGAGTTGCTGAAATAGATATGGGTTCAAGGGATGATAGTAACATGAATACTATTGTATAACAGGGAGTTATTAATGAAGAAGAAGTTGAAAGTGACATTTCAGAAGTAGACGAATATGATGCCATAATCATTAAGGGTATAGAAATTAAGTTACAAGAAGAAGAAGTATCCCAAGTACCTAAACAAGTAGGAAGAATTCTTAGTTTTCAAGAAATTTGTGGAATTACAGATATACCAGGAATTGAAGTAAGAAGTGATGAACCCATGAATGAGAAACCAGAAGAAGGAACTGGAATTATTGTAGGGCATCAATGGAGAAGGAATTTGTACGTCTTAGAAATGTATATGGGAAAATATTGGCACATGGATTATGATGTTCTTATGCAAGAACACATTCAATTGCAGGAGAATAGTATTCATCATCTGAGAAGTGAATTGGACAAAGAAATTGATGAGTTGTGGAGACTCATACAACAACATTCCAATAGAATATATAGAGGACAAAAGAAGAAAGGAGGATTAGCTGAAAAGAATGGTACAGGTGAATGTAATGGTAAACTGAAAAATAAGGTGTGGAAGCCTGGTAAGCTTAAACCAGCAATGAATTGTGATGATAAGAAAAGAGCAGTAAGCTACATGAAAATACAGGAAATAATTTGAGATATTTGATCAAGTGGGTGAAGCATCCTGGAAGGGAAGCATCGAGTATTTACATGGATGAATACTGTAGAGCTGAAAGTTACAAGTTTTACAGTGGCAGAATTAATGAACCGGGTTTTAAGACTTTTCATCCTTGGGAGTCTAATGTAGGAGCATCTAGACCTAGCCAACAATGTGATGGTGTGTTCACATGTTGTGGCTAACGAGGGTTTGGAGGAAAAATTGGTTACTTAATTTTTATTAATTGAAAATTATGTAAGTAGTTATTTGTTGCCAAATTCTGAACAGAAAAGGGAATAAGTGGCAAGTTGATCCTCCCTGCGTGGAGATCAAGCCAAGTAGTTTAGATTATTCAGTTAGGATAGGATTTGATTTCTAAATATATAGTAAATTCCTTCATTTGTGGAAGGAGATTGTTAGATAGGATATATATGTATTTCCCTTTCTTTTCTGGGTGATGATTCGAGAGAGGAAGAGAGGGAGCAGAGAGCAAGAGTGAGGAAAATGTAATGTAAATCAGGCCATCAAGGGCAAATGGAAAAACTTTGTTTTATTTTCATATTCTTTTAATTTCAAAAATGATTCCGTACATAGCTATCTGTGTTTAAATGCACGTTTTTTGTTCACCTTGAATTAGTTAAGATTGTGATGGTGAAAGCCTATGTTAAATAGTTCTATCTTTAGTTTCTTGTTTATACAGTGGGAATTTCACTTGATCACAGTTCTTAAAGAAGAATTTGATGGATGATATCGGAACAATCAGATTCTTGAAAAAACTTCATAAATGAAATTGCAAATCGGGCCTAGAACCCTGGGATTGACGAAGATCCAAAGAAGTCCAGCGAAAGTATGCAGTTTTAGTAAAGCATTGTGTTTTCTCAAAGGAAGAGGGATTTTACTCTTGGCGCTGTGATTATGAGTAGGACTTTGTGCTATCCATGGTGGACAGGCTCTGTACGTAGATGACATTCTCAGTTGAAGCATTGTGTATTACCTTCAAAGATCACATATCGCATTCAGCCTAAACCTTTCATCGCATATCACAGTTTAGTCCTAAGTCTTTATCGCATATCGACAAAGGGAGTGAGATTGCGATCAGTAGAAATTTCGATCCGAGATTTCGATCAATCGAAATTGCGATGACCTTGTGTTTTGCGATTTAGCGATCATCGAAATGCGATGAACCTTAATTTCGCTGAAATGCGATGAACCTTAATTTTTCCGAAATTGCGATGAGTGTCTTGCGATGTGATATGGATTTGCGATGTGATAAGCAATCACTTAGATAGTTTTTGATTAACATATTGATGAAGGATTGCGGAAAGCACATGTGAAGGAGCATCAAACCTTGTAAAGCGATCATATGAAGAGGTGAAGGGTAGAGGTGTTAGTTGAAAGCGCTAAGTTTGAATGGTCTGTAAGGTTTACTTTTAACTTTACTTTCTAGTGTGGGTTTTGAGGAAAGGTCGGAAAGAAGTCTGATTGCAGCGAAAAACAAAATAAAGACTAGAGTTGGGAGAGGTTTCCCAAGCATGTGTTCTTAGAGATAAGGCAATTTTGGGTGTTGGCGGCCATATGGTTGCAACACAAATCAAGGATGGATCTTGCATCAAATGGATGTAAATACCACATTATTACATGTATCACTTAAGGAATAAGTATACTTGGAACAACCTCAGGGGTTTGAATAACATGATAGAAGAACTCATGTATGAAAGTTGAAGAAATCCCTTTATGGGTTAAAGCGAGCTCCTAGGGATTGGTATGAGAGGACTGATAACTATCTCATGAAGCTGGGATTTACAAGGAGCTATGTCGATCCGAACTTATACTTCAATTTTGAAAAGGACATGCCACTTATTTTGGTATTATATGTTGATGATCTATTTCTGACTAGTGCATACCTTCTCATTTATCATTGTAAGAGGGAGTTGAATTCTGAATTTGAGATGAAGGACCTAAGATTGATGCATTAATTCCTAGGCATGGAGGTCTAGCAGAAGCCAAGATATTTCCCTTTCTCAAGGAAAATATATTGTGAAGTTGTTAGAAAGATGTAGCATGGTGGATTGCATGTTTGGGACTACACTGATGGAACTAAATTTTAAGAAGCTATGTGGAAATGTTGTTGGTCTGATTTTGGAAAATCCTACCAAATATAGACAACTTATAGGAGCATTGATGTTCTTGGTGAACACACGACCGAGCATATTCTTTATTGCTAATACATTGAGTCAATTTATGGTTGAACCTCATCATATACATTTGGTTGCTGCAAATAGTCTTCTAAGATATATTCATGGTAATATCAACCCTAGACTGAGGTGCACTGTTGAAAAAATGAGATTACATGAATGTAATGATGCCAATTGGGTTGGTAGTGTGGTCGATAGAAAAAACACATCTGGATGTTCTTTCTCTTTGGGATCTACATTCATCTCATGGATGAGCCATAAACAAAAGTTTGTTTCACTAGGCATCACTGAGGCTAAATATATTGTATCTAGTATGGCTTGTTGTGAAGCCATTTGGTTAAAGAAGCTCTTCAGTGAGTTATTTGAGCACATTTTGGATACCACCATCATTTATTGTGATAATAAAAGTAGGATTTTCCTTTTAGATAATCCCATGTTCCACGACTGATTCAAGAATATTCATATTAGGTACTCGTTTATATGAGATATGGTACAACGGGGAATAATAAGGCTCCAACACATCAAGATGGATGAACAAGTTATTGGCATCCTCACAAATATTTTGGAAAATCCTAAGTTCTTATCATTCAAAGATAAATGTGGAGTCATGGAAAGACCCTCCCATGAGGGTCCCAATTGAGTTGGACATTGAACTCTAGGAGCTCCTAGGGGCCTGGGGTACTTCTTGGAGACATATGAGCACAGGGTGAGTAGTTCACCTTTCCCTGTGGAGTACATACCCCAACATATGAGAATAGGGTGAGTGGTTCACCTTCCCATATGGAGTACTATATGAAAAGAGGGTAAGTGGTTCACCTTCCCCTATGGAGTACTATATGAAAACATGGTGAGTGGTTCACCTTCCCCTATGGAAACTCCAACATACATCTTACCCTTGTACTCTGGGACTCTTGGGAAGTGCCTCTCATTTGGCCAATGATTTGGGAAAAGTGGTTAGGGTTAATTAGTACTACCAACAGACGTGTCAGGTACAACTATATTCCCTATGACTAGGATGCATGATGTTCAACAACTTGTTCACTAAGGATCAAGCCTGGCAGGGGTTCTATCCCTGGACATGAGAACTTGCCTCTATCATTTTTGGCAAGAGCGGCAGGCTCTTGTGACTTGCCCTCTTTCAATCCTTTGTTATTGGTCTATGATATCAATCTTCAACAGAGATGAGACAAGTTGCAGAGATGTCACATGATGTACATGATGACATAGTAATGGATGAATGTTGACAGGTGGAATTCCTCCACAGTTGAGAGGGAGTGTTAAAGAGCGTAACTAGGGGCTAATTCCCCTTCCTAGAAGCCTTTTATGAAAAAAATATAAAAATAATAAAAATAACTGTAAATAACAACAATCATAAATAATAATTAATGTTGAAGAGTCATGTCTCTAAGGACATTACCATTTGTTGAAAATAGCTCATGCTCACATAAATATCGCATTTAACATAACTTTCTACCCACCATATTTTAAGCAAGTATTTGTGTAAAATATGGGATAATGAAAAATGTAAATAAATATACTTATTAGTAGTTATTGTCCTCCATTATTTATGGGTTCTTCAATAATTTAAAAAATATGAGTATAATTGTAAATGTGCAAACTTACTAGAATTTAATTTATAAATATACGTGATCCATTTTACAAAGGGACATGTCTCTCAGGTACCTTGAGTATAAAATAAATTTGAAACTTTTCATTTTACATAATTCACTTACCATCTCATATATTTATTGTTGGAAATAATACTGAGAGGGGGGGTGAATCAGTATTATCTAATTCTTTTAATAAATCTTCTTTATTTGTTCTTTGAATTATTTTTGCATGTCAGTACCATAAAATAATGAGCATGAACAAAAGAAAACAGATAGTCACACCAAAGAACACAAGATGTAAGGTGGAAACCCAATGTGGGTGAAAACCACCTGCTGCAATATGTCTCTATCTTCTTTCAAATTAGAAACTCCTTTTACAATGGTTTTGTACTGGTGCAGTCCTTTACCAGTACGCAGGCTGCAACCTACAGAGAGCTACAACTCTCTCTCTCATTTTCCAGTCTCTCCTGGAAGGGAGCTACAACCCCCTACTTCTTTTCTTACAAGGACCACTTTTCATAAATTTTCAAACTGGATCCATAAGCATCAAATGATCATCAAGTATAAGAGAATCACCCAATCAACTGTAGTAACCAGATCAACAATAATAGAACCAAACCCAGAACACAACAATGATAAACAAAGATCTTAAGAGAAGTAAGCACCCTGCTCAACTGCTCGCCTGCTTACGTAAGCACCCTGCTCAACTACTGGCCTGCTTACTGTACTCACCCTGCTCAACTGCTTGCCTGCTTACAGTACGCACCCTGCTCAACTGCTAGCCTGCTTATGTACGCACCCTGATCAACTGCTAGCCTGCGTACCTCGCTCTGAGTCCATTGAACTGCCTGCGGACCTCCGCACCTGCAACCCTTCTGTGCCTGCGTATGTACGCACCTGCAACCCTTCTGTGCCTGCGTATGTACGCACCTGCATCCCTTCTGTGCCTGCGTACCTCCGCACCTTCAACCCTTCTGTGCCTGCGTACCTCCGCACCTGCAACCCTTCTGTGCCTGCGTACCGGCGCACCTGAAACGCTTCGTTCCTGCGCACGTACGCACTTTTATTTCACTGTACCTGCGTACCTTCGGGCATAGATGATTTCAAGACTTCAGAAATAACCCAGACAGTCAGATCTACAGATCTGAACATGCGTCGAAGAGATCTCAGTCCATCAATAGATTCGCCTTATTTAGATCTAGACCAGATCTAGCCCTCATAAGATATTCAACCCAAAACATGCTCAAGCCAAATGATCTCCTTTGCTTTATATAGGAAAGATCTTCCTTAAAACATGGATCAATACCACGAGCCGACACCATAATAACCCAATACCGTCGGCTAAATACCAAGAGTAAAACATAAGAAAACCCCACATGTGAATTTCTTTGCCTTGAAATGTGTGCACTGGGGGTACGCACCTCCTGAACGGGATAACTGCAGGTATGTACGCACTTTATGTAACACTGACCTGCGTGTACGCACCTTATGTAAGGTGTACCTGCGTACCCCTTATTTTCTTCAATATTTGATAGTTGATCATCAATCTCTGCTGCTGACTTGAAGTACTGTGATCTATCACCTGAATGGGTTGCCATCAAGGACAACACTTTAGCCATAATGCCAACAATCTCCCCCTTTGGACTTGATGGAAATCTCAAGACTTCAGCTTCATTCTCCCCCTTTGACATCAAGGGCAAAGGGTTATGCTCCCCCTAAGAACATGCTCCCCCTGAATATGAACCAGATCTGCAACGAAGAACCATAATCCACCATGAAAGAGATAGAGACATATTGCAGCTACTTCCAAGATCTCCTTTTGCACATCCTCCATAATGCCAACAATGCATTAGATGCTCCCCCTGAGCCTGTACCATCAATCAGAAGAGGTTCAGCAACAAGATGATGCATCAACAACCCCCAGCTTTTGCCTGAGGTATTCAAAAGTGTCCCCGGGCAATGGTTTGGTGACAATATCAGCAACTTGTTCCTTAGAAGGAACATACTCCAACTTGACCTTCTGTTCAAGCACTTGTTCTCGGAGAAAATGATACTTGATTGGTATGTGCTTGGTTTTTGAATGCATAACAGGATTATTTGAGATGCTGATAGCACTTGTGTTATCACATAAGATGGGGATTGGTGGTGTACAAGTGATTTGAAAATCCTGCAAAGTCTGCATCATCCAAAGGAGTTGGGTGCAACAAGATGCAGCAGCAACATATTCCGCTTCAGCTGTAGACAAGGCAATTGAACTCTGTTTCTTGCTGAACCAAGATACCAGTCTGGAACCCATAAAGAACGCACCACCACTTGTGCTTTTCCTGTCATCCACGCTTCCGGCCCAATCTGCATCTGTATAAGCATGAAGTGTAAGATCTGTATCTCTAGGATACCATAAGCCATAATTTTGAGTCCCTTGAAGACATTTGAAAATTCTCTTCACTGCCTGAAGATGAGTTTCCTTTGGATTTGCTTGAAATCTTCCAACTATTCCCACTGCATGCATGATGTCTGGTCGGGTACCTGTCAAATAAAGTAGACTTCCAATCATAGATCTGTAGGTTGGTTGATGCACTGCTGCTGATTCATCATTTGCACTGAGGCTACATCCTGTGACCATGGGTGTACATACTGGTTTTGCATCTTCCATGCCATATTTTTTCAAGATCTGCTTGAGATACTTGGTTTGAGATAAAAAGATTCCTCCTTCTTTTTGTTGGATTTGCAAACCAAGGAAATATGTCAGTTCTCCTAGCAAGGACATTTCAAATTCTTTCTGCATGACCAAGGCAAAGTTTTGACTCATAGCTTCTTCATTGCTCCCAAAAATAATGTCATCTACATACACAACAAGTATTAGCAATTTGTCATTTTCAACTTTTATATAAAGATTGCTATCTGCCGATCCTTTTGAAAAGCCTTGTTGATGAAGATATTTGTCCAAACGGTAGTACCAAGCCCTTGGAGCTTGTTTGAGACCATAGAGAGCCTTTTTCAATCTGCATACAAGATTTGGATCATTTCCAAGAATGAACCCATCTGGCTGTTCAATGTACACTTCTTCTTCCAAGTCTCCATTCAGAAAGGCTGATTTCACGTCCATTTGAAATACTTTGAAGTTTTGAAAACTTGAGAGAGCAAGGAACATTCGGATGGCCTCAAGTCTTGCAACAGGAGCAAAGGTTTCTTCAAAGTCTATTCCTTCTTGCTGCGCATACCCTTTACAAACAAGTCTGGCTTTGTTTCTAATTACTTCTCCATTTTCATTCAATTTGTTTTTGAAGACCCATTTTGTCCCGATAACATTCTTATCTTTTGGTCTAGGAACCAGCTCCCAAGTGTTGTTCTTTTCGATCTACTCAAGTTCTTCATCCATTGCTTTCACCCAACATTCATCTTTGCATGCCTCTTTCACATTTTGTGGTTCAGTAGAGGAGAGTAATGCCAAATAGCTTGAAGCTTCTGCAACTGTTCTTCTTGTTTGTACACCTGCTTCTTTCTGCCCCATAATCTGAGATTCTGGATGATTCCTCTGAACATATCTGGATGGAGTCTTTTCTTCTATTCTTGTTTGCTCCTCTGGTTCTTCTTGAGGTTATTCTTCTTCATCATTTTGTCGTTGGGGGTAGCCTTCATCTTCTTCGATGTCTTCATGATGTACTTGCCTAGGAATGTATCCCTTCTCATCAACCACTACATCAATGCTGTCAACAATTCTGCCAAGTCTTTTATTGTAGCATTTGTATGCTTTGCTATGTGGAGAGTAACCAAGAAGAATGCCTTCATCTGCTCTAGGTTCAAGTTTGCCAAGCTGCTCATCAGTATTCTTGATATAGCATTTGCTCCCAAAGATTTTGAAGTGCTTTACTGAAGGAGTCCTACCACTCCAGAGCTCATGAGGAGTTTGAGTGCTGTTCACCCAGACATTTGTTTTGTTGAGAATAACAACTGCAGCATGTGCAGCTTCACCCCAGAAAGTTGCGGGAGTTCCTGACTCATCAAGCATAGCACGAGCCATTTGTTGGACTGTTCTGTTCATTCTTTCCACAACTCCATTTTGCTGAGGAGTTCTTGCTGTAGAGAATTCTCTTCTTATCCCATGTTCTTCACAGAAATCGAAAAATTCATTTGAAGTAAATTCCCCACCTCTGTCGGATCTGAGGCACTTAATTTTGTGACCTGATTCATTTTCAACCAAGGCTTTGAAGGATTTGAATTTTTCGAATGCTTCATCTTTGTGCTTCATAAGTCCTAACCAGACAAACCTGGAGAAATCGTCAATGAATAATATCAAGTATTCTTCTCCTCGAGGTGTTCTTTTCCTGAAAGGACCGCATGTATCTGTATGTACTAGCTCAAGAGGCATGCTAGCTGATCCTTCTTTCTCTGGAAAGTTAGTTCTGGTTTGTTTTCCAAACTGACATGATTTGCATATGGTGTTGTCAGGAATTTTGATATCTGGAAGATCGCGAACTGCCTGATATTTGCATGCTTTCCTTATTTGTGAAAAGCTTAGATGTCCCAACCTCCGATGCCATAACCAGTGCTCATCATCCTTGCTCAGATAGCATTGTTGTTGTCCTTCTTCAAATATGTACAGATTATTTGGAGTTCTTTTGCCTTTGATCACTGTTTTACCTGTATCAAGATCACGAACAAGACATCCATTTGATCTGAATATAACCTCGGTTCTTTGATCACACATCTGGCTGACACTTAGAAGATTATGCTTCAATCCATCAACATACAAAACATTTCCAGCCTTGACCTTTTCTTTTAACTGAGCAATGCCTTTTCCCTTTATAGTTGCAGGAGTATCATTTCCAAAAGAGACTTTCTTTCCCTTTTCTAGAGTAGAATAAGACTCAAGTTTTTTTTTATCACCTGTCATATGCTTCGAACATCCACTGTCAATGTACCATAGATTTTCTTGTCCCTCTGCATAAAATGCTATCCCACATCTTTCTGTTTGAGGTTCCTTTATTCTCCATGTTTTGGTGCTTGAGGCTTGTTCCTTTTTCTGCTGAAACCTGCTCCTGCATTCAGAGCCTTCATGACCAAAGTTATTGCAAATAGAACATTCAACTTCATTTTCAAGAACCGAAAAGTTGTTATAGGTCCTTTTTGTAATCCCCGTCATACTTCTTTGTTTTTGAGCTTCCCTAGTCATGATCGTTTTATATGCAACACATTGAGCTGCTTTGTGACCAAAGTTATGGCAAGAAAAGCATTGTCCATTGAAGAAACTTCTGCGGTTATCGAATCTACCAGCCAATTGATTGTAATTTCTATTGTCATCTATTCTTGAACCAAATTGAGAAGATTTTACCTGTGGCTGGTTGTAGCTTTTGTTCACCCTTAAGATGGATTGCCCCTGATAGTTTCTCTTTGTAATTCGTCCCTGCTTTACCTGATGATCTTCATTGTACTTTTGCTCATTTCTTCTTGCTGCATCAAGATAACTTTTTGAGGTGGATGCTTGAGAAGTTTCTCCATTATAGCCCAGACCTGTCTTGTTTAGTGGAGACCGCTGCACATTGATAATCTCATCCAAAGTTTCAGATCCTTTGACAAACTTGAGATTAATAGCTTTTGTTTTCTCAATCTCTTTTCTAAGGCCAACAATTTCACCTTCTAATTTTTCAAGATGTTTTTCCTTTTCATCAATTTGAAATTGTAGAGTATCAATGATCATGTTCTTTTCTTCTATACATCTCTTGAGTCTAGTAATTTCATCATAAAGGTTATCCACATCTATAGCATCCATATAATCATCATCTTCAAATGCCATTAACAACTTATATTCATTACCTTGTTCATCTTCATCACTGTTT
Source organism: Pinus tabuliformis (assembly GCA_031772625.1). NCBI lineage: Eukaryota > Viridiplantae > Streptophyta > Pinopsida > Pinales > Pinaceae > Pinus > Pinus tabuliformis. The sequence continues at coordinate 1,037,888,699 of CM062817.1, read as the reverse complement.
GATAGACCATCACTATCTTCATGAGTGTAGTAGCTTTTCTTATTTGCATTCTGTTTCTTGTTCCATCTAGCAGGTTCCTTTCCTTTATCCTTATAAGGACATTTTGCAGCATAATGACCTACTCTTCCACAAGCAAAGCATTTAAAAGGTAACTTACCTCTGAACCTTCCAGAACCCCTTTGAAGATTTCTGACAAAATTTGATTCTTCTTCCTCTTCTTCTGGGACGTGGCTCGCTTCATAATAATCTCCTTTGCCTGATGCCTTGAAAGCAGCTTCTCTTCTGTCTGATGGACCTCCCTTTCTCATTTCATAAGCAGTTAGAATTCCATGTAGCTGAGACATAGTAAGAATTCGTAGATTTTCCTTTTCTTCTATTGCAGATACTTTAGATTCAAACTTGGGGGACAATGATCTTAGAACTTTTTCAACCACAATAGCCTCTTTTATTTCTTCACCCAAATTTTTCATACAGTTAACAACCTCATCTACCCGAAGAAAATAGTTAGCCACACTTTCATCATTATACATTTTGAGAGTCTCATACTGAATTCTGAGAGTTTGAAGTTTAGCATGCTTTACCTGTTCATCTCCTTCATAGCTCGTGACAATTTTGTCCCATATCTCTTTTGCGGATTTATAGTGCATTACCTTCATGAATTCTGATTGAGATATACATCCTAATAGAGTACTGACTGCTTTCGCATTTGTTTCATACTTCTTTTTCTCGGCTGCATCTGTAGGAGTAGCTGAAGGAAATGCGTAGCCTGTCTCTACGATGTCCCAAACTTCTGTACCAAGAGATTGAAGATAGGCAGTAACTCTTACCTTCCAATAATTGAAGTTTGTCCCATCAAAAACCGGTGGCCTGATTGATGCTTCTCTCTCGTAGTTGCTCATGATGAACGATCTACCTTCAAGTGATCAAGCTTCTCTGAAGGACCTGCTCTGATACCAATTGTTGGAAATAATACTGAGAGGGGGGGTGAATCAGTATTATCTAGTTCTTTTAATAAATCTTCTTTATTTGTTCTTTGAATTATTTTTGCATGTCAGTACCATAAAATAATGAGCATGAACAAAAGAAAACAGATAGTCACACCAAAGAACACAAGATGTAAGGTGGAAACCCAATGTGGGTGAAAACCACCTGCTGCAATATGTCTCTATCTTCTTTCAAATTAGAAACTCCTTTTACAATGGTTTTGTACTGGTGCAGTCCTTTACCAGTACGCAGGCTGCAACCTGCAGAGAGCTACAACTCTCTCTCTCGTTTTCCAGTCTCTCCTGGAAGGGAGCTACAACCCCCTACTTCTTTTCTTACAAGGACCACTTTTCATAAATTTTCAAACTGGATCCATAAGCATCAAATGATCATCAAGTATAAGAGAATCACCCAATCAACTGTAGTAACCAAATCAACAATAATAGGACCAAACCCAGAACACAACAATGATAAACAAAGATCTTAAGAGAAGTAAGCACCCTGCTCAACTGCTCGCCTGCTTACGTAAGCACCCTGCTCAACTGTTGGCCTGCTTACTGTACTCACCCTGCTCAACTGCTTGCCTGCCTACAGTACGCACCCTGCTCAACTGCTAGCCTGCTTATGTACGCACCATGCTCAACTGCTAGCCTGCGTACCTCGCTCTGAGTCCATTGAACTGCCTGCGGACCTCCGCACCTGCAACCCTTTTGTGCCTGCGTATGTACGCACCTGTAACCCTTCTGTGCCTGCGTATGTACGCACTTGCATCCCTTCTGTGCCTGCGTACCTCCGCACCTTCAACCCTTCTGTGCCTGCGTACCTCCGCACCTGCAACCCTTCTGTGCCTGCGTACCGGCGCACCTGAAACGCTTCGTTCCTGCGTACGTACGCACTTTTCTTTCACTGTACCTGCGTACCTTCGGGCATAGATGATTTCAAGACTTCAGAAATAACCCAGACAGTCAGATCTACAGATCTGAACATGCGCCGAAGAGATCTCAGTCCATCAATAGATTCGCCTTATTTAGATCTAGACCAGATCTAGCCCTCGTAAGATATTCAACCCAAAACATGCTCAAGCCAAATGATCTCCTTTGCTTTATATAGGAAAGCTCTTCCTTAAAACATGGATCAATACCACGAGCCGACACCATAATAACCCAATACCGTCGGCTAAATACCAAGAGTAAAACATAAGAAAACCCCACATGTGAATTTCTTTTCCTTGAAATGTGTGCACTGGGGGTACGCACCTCCTGAACGGGATAACTGCGGGTATGTACGCACTTTATGTAACACTGACCTGCGTGTGCGCACCTTATGTAAGGTGTACCTGCGTACCCCTTATTTTCTTCAATATTTGATAGTTGATCATCAATCTGCTGCTGCTGACTTGAAGTACTGTGATCTATCACCTGAATGGGTTGCCATCAAGGACAACACTTTAGCCATAATGCCAACATTTATGTACTTGTTGTTGATGTTCTATCTACAATTAATGTCAATGATGATCTAAAGTGAATGCTACTAAATTTTTAATGTGATTGCTATTGGAATCTGAAGTAAAGTTGTTATTGGGCTATTAAGACATTGAAGTAATTGTTGCAAGCATAAAAAATACCATAAAATTTAACACTAAGACATTTTATGTTGATTCATGTTTGGTTTTGTATTGGGTTTATATTAGGATCTTTGGACGGTGATAACTTCCACATGCAATGATAGTTTGTTAAACATGGATGATTTAATGATATATGATGCATGATTTTTTCACATTGTTGGGCTTTGGTTTTTTCATGTTTGTCCTGGTTGGGATATGTAGGTTTTTGGGTCTTATATGTGGACATGTAGTTGGTTATCATGTCATGGGTTATTTTCTGAACGTCCTCATGCTTGCAAAGTAGGTCGGGTTTTCCTTTGTGGTGTTGCGATCTAGGGATCCTCTTTATTGGCATTAGACTCAGCTGATTATTTGGGTTTTTCCTTGGTGCCTTCAAACTTTTGAGGATTTTTTGGTAGTTTGATTTATTGCAGATTTAGATTGGTTACCTGGTTTTTAGTTGTTGGAAACACTCATAGTGTTGATAACTGTGTTTGTGATTCGGCGCTCTTCTAAATTACAAGGAGATGGGGATTGTAATATTAGGTGGATATCATGTCATCATTATTGATGGTTGATTTACTTTAATGCTTCCACTTTCTCTATTTCTTATGGTGGCTAGAGACTATTTGACATGCTAATTTGGTGATTACTGATTTGATTTTCATTGACATAGTCTATCCATTCTATGAAATGGAATTCCAACTCCCCTTTTCCGATTCTAACAGGTTGTTAAGGATAGCTAAACAATGATTAGAGTCGGGTTTTCTTGGTGTGAAAAATGAATGCACTACCCAAGATGATGGCCTTAACACAACATAATTATGAATGCATAATCAACTATCACACCCATCAAAATTGTATATTATCTTAAAAGTTCACTAGAATATTCTTTATCACTACATGTAAAAGTTCCAAATTTTAAAGAAAACTATTATTTATTTCACACATAAAAATAAAATAGATTTATAAATATATTATTGTTATAACTCAATAACCATAAATACATAATTAACTATCATCAAATCAAAGTTATTTATTATTTTAAAAGCTCACTACAATATCTTCCCTCATTACATATAGGCTTTCAAATTTTGAGAATTATAACTCTAATTTATTTCGGATTTGAAATTAAAGTATATTAGTATTATGTGTGTGAGAGACATGCTATGCATTTCATTAAGGATTTATAGGTTTTGAAATTGCTAATAAACATTGGTTGGCGAATTTAACATTTTGGTGTCATTATGTCAAATTTTGAAAGTGTTAGTAAATAATTATGGGAAACCTTAAAATTCAAATATTTTAAAAGATTAAGCATTACTAATATATAAATGTATTTTTGAATATACAAGTAGATTTGTTACACAGTAATTTGTCACCGTTTGTCACCGTCCCTGTTACCCCTCTCCCGCACACTTGAGGACTCATTCGGAACCTGTGAGAAGTGACATGACCTGAAACCACTTGCATCATATTCCTCTAAGTATGAGCTTCGTATGCCCTGAAGACATCTCCTGCAGAATACCCATGAAAACAGCTACTTTTGCATTAGCGCGGGTCCACAGTGTATTGCCCGTGCCAATGAGGGAAATCCTCTAAAGAGGGCGCGCCATTGGCAATCTGTCTCAGAGTCGCACTCGCGCCAACCGAATTGAGTAAAGTTTTTAACAAACAAGCTTCGAAGGTTCTCCTTAACCCATTCACCAACTGAACCTATGTTGAGCTAGGATGGTTTGGCTTCGAATCTCCATAGAAGGGAAGTGGTTTGCCACCTTTCATGGAAGCTTCTTAGTGATAAAGCCCAATCCCATGAATAATGTGGTTGATCCTATCTCTTTCCTCTCTATCTATAAAAGCTTGTCTCTATGTCTTGAGCAAGCTAGTTCCAACATAGTGATAGAGAATACCAAGAGTTCAAGAGTTTGAAGCTGCAAGAGCCTTCTTTGCACCCATAAGGCCAAATATAAGTGAGGAGATTCTTGTCACCAAAGAGAGAGAGGCTTGTTTCCCATCCCAACAAGCTTTGCAAGACTTGTGTAGCTGACTACCCAGCCAAAGGAGGATTTGACGTCAGAACAATGGTTGTATTCTTCTTTGTTATTTATCAATAATAGATGACTATCATTATGGCTCCACTCTCATTGTCTTTTGTAATGATTGATGTTGAGTTATATCTTTTATTACTCATATATAATTGCATCTATTGGATTTTATGCTTGTATTTGTGTTGTTCTTTGCATGTGCAGGTGTCCAATCACGGAGATCATGGGGATCGTGACCGGCCAGGGCAAAGGAACGAGAGCGACGTCTCTTCTACAAATATTAGCGTTAGAATCCAAGTAGGTTCTCATCATCCACTTTTAATTTGCAATTAGGAACTTGTGTGATAGCATTGTTTGATTGTTGCTAGACCCGGTCTGGGCTAGTAGGGATTGTCTTTGTCTGCAGAGAGGATTTACCTCCACAACAAATTTGGCGACTCCGCTGGGGAGTTAGTCTTGTCTCTTTGGTTCTCTCGTTTGATTGCTTAGATAGCTTTCTAAGTTGGATTTCTTGCTGTCTCTTGCTTCCTGGTCTGCCTGGATATTGTTAACCAAGCCCTGTGATGAGCCCCAAAAATGGACAAATATTTGGGCTCATCCAACCTCCTAATTTGACTTAATCCACCATTCTCATTTGTTTATTGCATGTTTTTGATTATATTTGTGTTAATAGAGTGAATTTGGTTAGTCATTATGCCAACAAGTCTAATGGGTGCTTTGTGTAGCCTTTTTGGTCAACTTGGAGACAAAATGGAAGGTCTTAATGAGCACTTGGTAGCCAAATTCGTGGGAGAACAAGCTAGAGGATTTGTAGGAAGGTGTCCCCCTCATTTATGGGCCCTTACCTCGAATTCTCCACCATCAGCTCGGAGTTCAAGGGCCACCGAATCAATCATCTCAAGGGCAGCCAAGCAAGTCAAGTTGGACTGCTGTTAACTACAAGTCTTGGGCAGCCAAGTCCCTAACTTTTAGGAGGACTGTTGGGTCCTCAAAATTGTATAAATAAGAAGGCTTGGGGCCTCATTTGGGTTAGCTAGTTAGTCATTTTTGTTTTAGCCATTAGTTAGCTAGTTTGTAGTTCGATTTTTATGCAATAGATTAGCTTTGCTTTCAGCTCATGTTCAAGTTCTCCTTGTGGACAGTTTTGATGTACTTTTCATTTCTTGATTAATAAAGATGGATCCAGATTTGCACCAGCTCGAAATCTTTCATGGGAGGCTGTAGCTCTTGGGGTTGGGCCCATCTCAAGCACCCAGTACCTCCCTTGTTTCTCTTTATGTGTGTTTGTTGCGTTCTTGAGAAAAATCTGCTCTTTAGATTTAATTCATGCTGTGTTACTTAGGTTGATTTTGATGGTTAAAGTAGTTTCTTATGTTTAAGATAGATTGGTAGGAGTTATTCATGCGTTTATATCTCTTTGATAATGTTTTGTTCACAGGTTGTACGTGATTCTTTTCATGAATAAGGTTGTTGTCCACCGATTTCATTAACTTGTTAGATAGATCACATGATATTTCGATTGCATGCAAGATGTAGTTGGTTTGATCAAGTAACCACTATGCAGGGCATCTTCATCACCTCCTCGTTCATTTGAGCCTCGTTCAGATCAGCTCCTCCATCACCAAGTCTGTTCCCTCATCTCCCATCTTCTCTTTTGCCAAGTAACCTTACCTTCTTCCCCATTGTTGTCTCAACTACCTTCAAGCCAAGTCAGCTTTCCACATCATCTCACCACTCCATCCATCAGTTCCTGGGTCACTTCAGACCCCCATCCTACCTCCATAACCATCCATGCATCTTCCTTCAACCATCCATCCTCAAAAATCCAATTCGTAAACATCCTGTAGAAGAATTACAGAACATCCTGTAGAAACTTCTTGTAGAAGCCCCTGCAGACTTCCTGTAGAAGTTCATGAACACGGTTGCATGTCATCCAGACTTTGTGAAACTCTCAGAAAGGATACTGGGGATCTCTTAGACCCTCTCTGTACCATCCCAACCTTTCCCAAAGCATTTCATCCCTTGATCCATCCCTGCACAGTGGAAAACTAGTTAGAAGCACATGCATGATAATTTCAACAACTTAATCAAAAATACAAAAAGATGTTTTCTTCAGATAGTGATAACGTAGACACATGCATTTTACCTTCCTGCAAGTAATGGCATTATTGGTAGTTGTTTCATTCACAGTTTTGCATAGTTAGGGTCTAGCTAGTCAAATTAGGGTTTCCTAGGGTTTCCATGCTTTATTGGTTTTCAGTTTCCTTCTGCAATTAGACTAGTCTCCTTTGAGTTAGCTTTCATCCATCATTGATAAAGCTTCTTCTGTGAGCCTATAGAGGTTGGCTTGAGCCCTAGCGGACTTGTGCCAGCTGACCAAGTGACAGTTGCGACAAGAGCTAGTACTTGTGCATACATCACCGTCGCTTCCAAGTTTGTACGAACTACCGGGTTGATAAAATTAAGAGACAGGGAGCTCCAGGAGTTGTAGCATTATTGCTACAATACTGGAGCCCACCATCTTTTTGGCGCCGTTGCCGGGGAAGCGACAGAGTATTGGTGATTGTTGCTATTCTTCTATCTTCTACTACAACCTTCTGCTAAGTAGTTTATTTCATTTCCATTATGCAATTTCATTTATGCAAAAGTAGATTAGCATTTCTTGCTTTCATAGATTAGCATTTCCTGCTTTCCTAGAATAGCCTTTCAATTCTGCAATTTCATTTCTGCAAGCGTAGATTAGCATTTCAATTCTGCAAGCGTAGATTAGCATTTCAATTCCGCAAGCGTAGACTAGCATTTCATTCTTGCAATTTCATTTGAGCAAAATAGATTAGTCCTTTCCTGCTTTCATTTCAATTCCGCATTTTCATTTTCACAAGATAGTTAGTTGCAGTTCAATCTATTTCAGTTTTGCAAGTAGAAGTAGGAAAAAGCAAAAATCAACCAAAAAGATTTCATTTCATGCCTTGTAGGAGTAGAGATAAGTTAGAAAAATGATTGCACAACATCCCCACTGCTTCACACAGCCAAGATTCTCTCTTCTTGGATGGTTGTGATTGAAGAACCCCTGGGTGGACATCAAGACATATCTGAAGAACCTCTAGGGGAGAAGAAGAAGAAAACATTCCTCTGGAGCAAATGGCTACAAGTAGAGATGTTGGGAGCAACATCTTGTCCAAAGATGAATTTGAAAATCAGATCAAAGATTTCAAGAATGACATGAGGCAGTTTCTTGCCATGCAACTGGATACCTTGCGGATCCAAAAGAAGCAAGAAGAAGCCAAGAGGGCTTTGGCCATTTTTTGTCCTAGGTGCACTAGAAAGCATCCTAGGAACGAATGTCCAATGCACCCTCTAGAAGTGTGTTTCATCTGTGAAGAATACCATCCTACAGATCAGTGCCCTTCCTTGCCCAGAATCAAAGCTACATATCAAAGAGCCAAGGGAGCCACTGAATCACCCTGTTATATGAACCAAAGGAGGCCACATGGACCCATACCCTACCAGCAGGAACTACAAGGGACACCCGAGACCTATTATGACCCTTACCAAGCCACCTTCATGCCTTCTTGGGGTCCCCCTGCTCATCCTTCCTGGTTCACACCTCCTCCTTATTCCTTCACAGATCCATATTATGCCCAACCAGCTGCTCATTCGTTTCACTCTTATGCTCAGCCACAGCCTCAGTGGAATGCACCTTATCAGGAGTGGAGGCCCCAGTACAACTCTCATCCCGCTCATTTTCCTCCACCACCTGCTCATCCACAACCATCGCCTCCTCCTCCACCAAGGCAACCTCAAATGCCTACCCAACCACAATGCCATCCATCTCCATCTCAATTTCACACCTCCACTCAACTACCCATACCATTTCCAAAGCCACACAATGGAGCAGCTCAACCCCATTGCAAATCTGAGGCACAACATGTGCAAATGAATCCTCTTGAGCTCAATGATGTTCACCAAAGCTCAGGAAGAGTGTTGCAAAACAAAGATTCCATTGAAGGACCAAAAGCAAAAGAAGATTCCAAAGAGGAGATCAAAGAACCATGGGCTGCACGTGATGAAGAGAAGAGATCTAAATCAGGGATCGAGAGAGTTCCCTCATGGTTATCATCAAATCCTCCATGTACTCAAGAGGAAGATCAACAAAAAGAGGAAGATCAAAAGGTCATGATAGAAGGTGACATGAAGAATGATCCAGATCAGCAAAAGAACCAAGGATATCAAAGCTATATTGAGATATGGTTTCAGAAGGTCACTAAGTTGCAGCAGTACTCTCCTCCTCAGCTATGTTTTGTACTTTCAAAGTCAGATCATTTTGTCTCTAAAAGTTGGATAGTTGTCAAAGCATGCATCCTGAGCCTTTACATCATCTTGTCTCTAATCTCGATGTGCACATGGCTCCATTGGAAGTATTCTTATACTTGAGAATGAATTTGTTTTTCAAGTAGGGTAGGGTAGAAAAAAGAAAAAAAAAAAAAAAAGAGAAAAAAGAAAAAGAAAAAATGAAAAAAGAGGAAATAGAAATCTAAGGTGAAAACCTCCTCGGAGGCACCTTGGATTGGCTCATTGATTGAAAACCTCCATGAGGCGGTCAATGGGTTGGAAAAAAGAGAAAAGAGAATAAGATCTTTGGGTGAAAACCTCCCTTGGAGGCGCCCAAGGCAGGCAATTAGGGTGAAAACCTCCATGAGGCGCCCTAGTTGTTTTTCAAAAAAAAAAAGAGAAAAAAAAAGAAAAAGAAAAATAAAGCTAATCTCCATTGAATAATTTCATGTTGCAGCAATGACATTGCAGGTTGCAAGAGGGACGTTTCATGACAGGAGGAGCACTCAAATCAAAGACAAAGGAGTTTTTGTGCCTTCTACAGGAAGTTTCGTATCTTCTACAGGAAGCTTACAAAAAAGCCAAATTGATCTCCGAGGAGGACCTGAAGGCTTGGAATATGTCCATGAGGCCTACCCACATCCATGTTTCCATTCTTCACCCCTTTTCCATCATTTTCTTCATGTCATTATGCTTCTTTCCTCAAAACTGTGTCTTCTACAGGAAGCTCTGTATTTCTACAGGAAACATCCTATAGAACCTTTGGACGAGCCAAATCCAATTTCAAAAGTGAATCTGATGGTGGGAGTCTATTGGTTAGGCCTGCAAGCACTTGTGTGTCCATCCCTTGCCTTTCTCCATCATTTTTTCACCTATTGTGCTTCTCATTATGCTTCTACAGGAACTTCCTGTAGAAATTGTGGGAAACTAGGCATGCATTTCAAAAAGTGGTTTGGCAAGCATGGTAGCTTCCTCAAGGGTTCAAAAGCCCTCATGCAATCTTCCGACTCCTCCTCCATCATCTCCATACCTGCATCACAGCCAAAATTCATTTTGTCATACCATGCAACCAAAATGCAAAGTGCCTTGAAGCAAAAACACATAGAGCAAAATTTGTTTTTGCCATAACATGAAAACCATGCATCCATTTGACAAACCATTTTATGGGGAATTGTACAAGGTTGATGATAACATGCCTGAGCAGTTTCATGCAATTCCGGTGCACTGTTTCTAAGAAATCAGCCTCCATCACCATCAGCCATTTTTGCATTTTCTCCATAACCGTGCATCTGTTTCAAAACTTGTTTCATGGGGAGATGCACTTGGATGATAGTAGCCTACCCAAGCAGTTTCAGCCGATTCCGATGCACGGTTTCCGAGAAATCTACCTCTGAAAGCTTCAGTCATTTTCCATTTTTCTCGAAATCCGTGCATCCATTGATCACGAATTTGCTATGGGAGATGCATAATGATGGTAGTAACATGCTCACCGAGTTTCAGATCAAACCGATCTACCGTTTGGGAGAAATGGCAAAAATAAGTTCTGGTTTTGTGACCAGGCAGCAGCAGCAGCTTGAACGGGCAGAGTTGAACGTGGAAACGATTGCATGCCGCTCAGATCTGGCCAGAGGACACCTGCAAAAGGGAAAGCAATCAAAATCATCAGCCAAGCCATCATGCAACCGTAAAATCAAATGCATGCAGCAATGATAGCCCACAGAAGCTTCACAAGCAGCCGTTTGGCTTCAGGTACGTGACAAAACCTATTCCTCTGTTTGCATGAATGTAATTCGTAAACTGCATGAACAATGAGATGGTCGGGATTAAAGGAATTGGTGGCTAGCTGACTGACCACCGTCATCCAGTTCCATAGCACTCGATGGGTGGCTGAGCACACGTGTCTCAAGAAAAAATTGAAATCAGGTAGTGGTGACCGTTTAAACTGCAGCATGATTGATGGACGTAATTTCAAGCAGAGAACAATCAGTGACCACTGCAGTTCATGAACAGTTGCATGGGCCAGCACGTCTTTGCCACCTCACTCCACCAGCAGTCATGCAGAAATTAATAAGCGCTCAGCTGTTAGTCAACTTGCACACAACTGGAAGTGTGGATTTCGTTGGTGATTTTTATTAGCACAAGAGCAGCCGCCATCAAGATTGCTACAGAAAGCTCTAATGCCATTGCAGAACTACAGTTTGCAAAACCACACAAATGAAGGGGCTATGGAGCATATACAGCGGAAGATTTCCAGACCAGCGGAAGTTCATTGAAATTGATATGTTAACATAGTTTGAACAGTACATCAAATATGTGACTCCGGCATTTGAGTTTGGAAAAGTCGATTTCACTGTTTGTACAGCACATTGGCAGGTTATATATATATGAATATTTGCAGCATTGCATAGATGTATATTGGGAAGCGCTTCAGAAAACGATATGGCATTTTGTGAAATCAATTAAAAGATTTGAATAGTCGATATTGTGCAATCGACACACAACTTGCAGACGGAGGAGACAAGTTTCAATTGGTTCGATTACTATATGCAATTGTACAAAGGTTAATGCTGTTAGTTAATTAATTTCAATAAGAAAACAATTCCAAAATCTGGGCGCAGAAAAATGGGTGCAGAGTTATGTTGCTAGAAATTGAGTACGTTGAATGCAGTTAAAATCATTGCTGTGAAAGATCGATGTATCTCAAGATCGATTAAGGGGTTGCCGTAGTGATTAATTGGTGCTTGCTGTAATGATTATTCCAAATTGGATTCATGAGTTTGTATTTACTGAACACTGTCATTAAATTTAGAATGAATGCATTTGTTGAATTATTCAATTGAGCACAGTTTTAAAAATCGATCTGCTGGGGTATGGAACCAGAAAGTTAATGTGTTTGCCAGAGTTGAATGCTGATGATGTAAATTGATCGAATGGCATAACCCTGAGCTGATCTGGTCACTGGAAAGACGCAGTTTACCAGAGTATATGTAAAGAATTTTGCAAAGGAATAGAATTGCTGGCAGAAGCTTCGTGCATATCACTGTCCAAATATTTAAAGAAATCAAAGGCGCAAATCATGAAGAAATGGTTACACCTCGACTTGTGTGCAGGTAGAGTCAATGGGTGAATTGCAGAGGCGTTGTTGAGGTAATCACTTTTGTTAGCATATCCAGATTTATAATGGATTCCTTGCGCTGTTGTGATATGTTAGAACGTGCAGTTCTAATAAATATTCGCTATGGCATTATTTAGTCAGAGCTTTATATTGGAATCCGAATTTGTTCTGAGTTGAATGTAAATATGGACGGACTTGTTTGATTGGTCTTTGAATCTGATATTGAAGGCGCATATACAAGATTTGTGTTTGAGTTTGAAGGCACATTTATAAGCTTCTGCAAGTGATAGTTTTGAATTTGCCAATTATTGAGGTTCTGACTTGGGTAGATAATGATGATACATTTGGATAAGAACTATGATGAAGTTCCTGGGTATGGCAAGCTCCAGGCTTGCGTTAGTTGCATTCGTCAGCTTCCAGGTAGCAGCACAGTTCAAGGAGAAGGCACCCCCAGCCAAGCAAGTAAAATCAGTGAAATTGGTTCTACAGGAAGTTAGCAGACTGTTCTACAGGAAAACAGAGGACTGTTTCTACAGGAAGCCAGCGAACAGTTTCTACAGGAAAGTTTGAAAAGAGGGAAGCCAAAGGAGAAATCGGCTGAGATGCTAGCCAAGGAAGCCACCAGGGCCATCAAAGACGAGGAGAGAGATTTGGTTGCTCAGAGGATGAGCAACACTTTCAGTAGGGGGGTGATGATGAGCCCCAAAAATGGACAAATATTTGGGCTCATCCAACCTCCTAATTTGACTTAATCCACCATTCTCATTTTTTTATTGCATGTTTTTTATTATATTTGTGTTAATAGAGTGAATTTGGTTAGTCATTATGCCAACAAGTCTAATGGGTGCTTTGTGTAGCCTTTTTGGTCAACTTGGAGACAAAATGGAAGGTCTTAATGAGCAGTTGGTAGCCAAATTCGTGGGAGAACAAGCTAGAGGATTTGTAGGAAGGTGTCCCCCTCATTTATGGGCCCTTACCTCGAATTCTCCATCATCAGCTCGGAGTTCAAGGGCCACCGAATCAATTAGCTCAAGGGCAGCCAAGCAAGTCAAGTTGGACCGCTGTTAACTACAAGTCTTGGGCAGCCAAGTCCCTAACTTTTAGGAGGACTGTTGGGTCCTCAAAATTGTATAAATAAGAAGGCTTGGGGCCTCATTTGGGTTAGCTAGTTAGTCATTTTTGTTTTAGCCATTAGTTAGCTAGTTTGTAGTTCGATTTTTATGCAATAGATTAGCTTTGCTTTCAGCTCATGTTCAAGTTCTCCTTGTGGACAGTTTTGATGTACTTTTCATTTCTTGATTAATAAAGATGGATCCAGCTTTGCACCAGCTCGAAATCTTTCATGGGAGGCTGTAGCTCTTGGGGTTGGGCCCATCTCAAGTGCCCAGTACCTCCCTTGTTTCTCTTTATGTGTGTTTGCTGCGTTCTTGAGAAAAATATGCTCTTTAGATTTAATTCATGCTGTGTTACTTAGGTTGCTTTTGATGGTTAAAGTAGTTTCTTATGTTTAAGATAGATTGGTAGGAGTTATTCATGCGTTTATATCTCTTTGATAATGTTTTGTTCACAGGTTGTACGTGATTCTTTTCATGAATAAGGTTGTTGTCCACCGATTTCATTAACTTGTTAGATAGATCACATGATATTTCGATTGCATGCAAGATGTAGTTGGTTTGATCGAGTAACCACTATGCAGGGCATCTTCATCACCTCCTCGTTCATTTGAGCCTCGTTCAGATCATCTCCTCCATCACCAAGTCTGTTCCCTCATCTCCCATCTTCTCTTTTGCCAAGTAACCTTACCTTCTTCCCCATTGTTGTCTCAACTACCTTCAAGCCAAGTCAGCTTTCCACATCATCTCACCACTCCATCCATCAGTTCCTGGGTCACTTCAGACCCCCATCCTACCTCCATAACCATCCATGCATCTTCCTTCAACCATCCATCCTCAAAAATCCAATTCGTAAACATCCTGTAGAAGAATTACAGAACATCCTGTAGAAACGTCCTGTAGAAGCCCCTGCAGACTTCCTGTAGAAGTTCATGAACACGTTTGCATGTCATCCGGACTTTGTGAAACTCTCAGAAAGGATACTGGGGATCTCTTAGACCCTCTCTGTACCATCCCAACCTTTCCCAAAGCATTTCATCCCTTGATCCATCCCTGCACAGTGGAAAACTAGTTAGAAGCACATGCATGATAATTTCAACAACTTAATCAAAAATACAAAAAGATGTTTTCTTCAGATAGTGATAACGTAGACACATGCATTTTACCTCCCTGCAAGTAATGGCATTATTGGTAGTTGTTTCATTCACAATTTTGCATAGTTAGGGTCTAGCTAGTCAAATTAGGGTTTCCTAGGGTTTCCATGCTTTATTGGTTTTCAGTTTCCTTCTGCAATTAGACTAGTCTCCTTTGAGTTAGCTTTCGTCCATCATTGATAAAGCTTCTTCTGTGAGCCTATAGAGGTTGGCTTGAGCCCTAGCGGACTTGTGCCAGCTGACCAAGTGACAGCTGCGACAAGAGCTAGTACTTGTGCATACAGCACCGTCGCTTCCAAGTTTGTACGAACTACCGGGTTGATAAAATTAAGAGACAGGGAGCTCCAGGAGTTGTAGCATTATTGCTACAATACTGGAGCCCACCACCCTAGACTACTTGTTTTTATTTTTTACCTAGCAAGCTTGATTAGCGCACTTTTTAACCTGACAGTCGCGCCAATTGGTGCAAGTTGCTCAAAGACAACCCGCGCCAATCCCTTAAAAGCGTGAGTTGCAGCCTGACAGTCGCGCCAGGCCTGTCAACTTTTCCAGTTTGCTTATTTTTGAGCCCTCTGAGCTTGGATTTGTATCTTACTGCGTCTTTTTCAATTACTGGAGTGTGTTTGATCCTTGTTTCACTGGTTTTAGACCTCCATCCTTCGGGTGTTTGCCTCTTTCTATCGATTTCACATTTTAACCCTAGGGCATCTAGTGGCCTTGTGTATCGAGCCTTCCGTAGGAGTCTTGGGTTCTTTGATCGTCCAGTCAACTTTGTGATTATTCTTTTGCATTTGCTCAGTGGTTGTCAAAGCTTTTTATTGTTATTCAAGTGATTTGCTTCTTTTCCGCTTGGATTTCGCTTGGCTTCGTTTGGGCTTAGATCACATAGCTCATAGAGGTCTTTGTGCTTTCTTCTTGGTTTGAAGGACTGTCTTGGTGTTTTTGGGATTTGATTGTGTTCTCATTGAGTGAAATTTGTCTTTTTACTCGGTGTTATTATCTCTCAAAATTTGTTTAGTGCACTTTGCCATCGAAAAGAAAACGAACAGTCTCTTTTGCGTTGAATTAGTTAATGGAAATTAGAGCTTTTCATTGATTAGTGATCTTAAAAAAAAAAAAAAATCATTTATTGCCATTAGCTGCATTAGAGTGGTTCTTGATTGTTTGAGGTCATTTTGTTTGATCGAAAAATTCTCAACTCTCTTGTAGTTAGTGTTCATCGAACGAAATGATATTCTTTGGCATATAGCTTGCATTTAGGGAATTGTGAGAGATTACATATGGTAGGACCTGGAAATCGAAACCTAATCAAAGATCAACCATAAAATGAACTGAATAAAATTA
Organism: Pinus tabuliformis; assembly: GCA_031772625.1. Taxonomy (NCBI): domain Eukaryota; kingdom Viridiplantae; phylum Streptophyta; class Pinopsida; order Pinales; family Pinaceae; genus Pinus; species Pinus tabuliformis. Next base: position 1,037,873,010 of record CM062817.1, on the reverse strand, counting down.
AAAATGCATTGGAACATAACGCTCACTGTTTAGAGGTCTAGGCTAGAGACGTGCTCTGACGTCGTTAAACCTAGTCACTGTTGTTTGACATTACGGTTGGGTGATTCCTCCTTTTGTGACTTGATAGTGGTCTAGCATGGACTTGAGCTCCCACGTATCGTCGAGTATATAGGGGAGACCCCACTAGGTTATCATCCTTTATCCACAGGAAGCTGTGTCTGCTGCCTTACAAGCCGTAACGCATCGAACACAACATTCGGGAAGATTGACTACCGTACGGGAAGTCCTTGGTTTTCATATGACTGCCAAGGTGTATATGCTGTTTTACGGATTTGTTTGGTAAACCCTTTGCCTAGTCTCTCCAGAGTAGTCACTTTTGATCCTTTTCGGACTCCTTAAAAGAAAAGGCTCACTTGAGCAGTTTGTCACTTCGGGCTCACAAAACATTCGAAGGTGACTAGAGTCACCTTTTTGTCCTTTTCTCGACTCTTAAAACATGAAAAGGTCAAGTTGTGTCCTTGTGTCTTAAAATTTATTTGGCCGCGATTAACATTACTTGGTTAGATCTTGTGTGCGTTAGTTTGAGTAGGGTCCTTTATCGTTAGATTCCCTTAGGTTTTGTTTGAAGTTTGTCATCCTAGCTGAACCGTCGACTCCCGTTCCAAGTGATCAAGGATCTCCGTCTTCCGTCGCTCCGAAGGTACCGGTTGTGAGTGATACTCTTCCTATTATCCCGAGTATCCAACCGATCAACTCTCATGCTCTAGACGATGAGGATTACAAAATCCATTGGAACCCCATTTGGGAGCTAGAAGAGGACGATATTCCTTTTACCCCCCCTGGTGTTTCGTCTCCAATGTCTACCTCTCACATGGATGAGACATCTCCTAGAGTGAGTGAGACACCCGTTTTGTTGAATATCGACACTCCTATCCCGGCTACTTCTCCGGTACCCTCACACTATAAGTCATTGAGGGATAATATAAGTGCCAGGATCCCTGCCTCGAGTACCATGTGGGACCTCCATATCACTCCCACTACGGGATCTTTTGTTTCACAAATCCATAGTACACCTGTCACTTCAGTTCCAACGAATCCAACTGTTTGTGTAGCACATTCAACTCCGGTTGTTAATGCCGTCACAACGTCTTCAGCTCTGAATACTGGTGCTGATCCCCCTCATGGTCAAGTGAGTAGCGTCCAGCCGGCACACACACCCAAAGTTGTTCACCCTGCACAGAGTGCACCACCCTCTTCTGGTCCCATCCCAGGAGGGGGGCCGTATGATCAGTATGGACAAGTTGTTCAGGATCCGAACGCGCAAGGTCCATTCTATTATTACGATTCTACTGGTCAGTTCCTTTATCTTTCCAGACCCTTACCTACTCAACCTGTTGTTGAGGTCTCGGTACCATTATCCGTTGCTTGGAACGCCACCACTTTCCATGGGGGCAAAGCAATGCCTGCATAGCTTCAGGGACTGCCTAACCAAGGCCAGCCATCTTATATGCAAACCCCCCAAGGGTAGCAATATTACGGCCAGTCTTATCCAGGACAACCTGGGGGCCCACAAGGACAACCCTATCAGGGACAACCTTCGGCCGCTGGTGGTCCATCTTTTACTTATCTGACTCAACCTTCTGGTTATCCGGGGCAACCTGGTATCCAGCAAGGTTATCCGTCTGGACAACCAGGACAACCTTACATCCAACAAGGTCAACCTGGTGTCCATCAAGGTTATCCCTCTGGACAAGCAGGACAAACTTATATTCAACAAGGTCAACCGGCAGTCCAACAGGGGTACCCTTTTGGGCAAGGGGGGTAGCCTTACGTACAGCAGGGCCAACCCACTGCCCAGCCTAGTCATCCTTCTGGGTAAGGGGGTCAGCCTTCCGTACAGCAGGGCCAACCCACTACCCAGCCTAGTCATCCTTCTGGACAAGCTGGTCAACCTCAAGGTCAACCGGCCGTCCAGCCCGCTCAACCATCTATTCCGCAAGGACAACCCTCGGTCGCACAAGGACAACCTGGCGCCCAACAAGCTCATCCTTCTGAGCAAACGGGTCCGTCCCAAACCCAACCAGGACAATCTTCCAGCCAGATGGTTCAAGCTCAACCTATTCAAGGACATCCTTCTGGGCCCCAGACTCAAATTGGTTATTAGATGCAAGGTGGGTTACAATCCCAACCTTCTTACCAAGCGCAGCCTTCTTACCAGGCTCAGTATGGAGCTTAGCAACCGTATGGTTACCAGCAACCCCAGGGGCAAACTCAGTTTACCCCTTATCAAAATTATCAACAAATGCAGGTCACCCCTTATCAGAATTATCAGCAACAATATGTTGCACCTGCAAGTCAAGTTGCTAATCCATGGGGTGCTAGGGGGCGGATCTAGGGTCAGCTGTCTGCTTATGGACAGAATCCTTATGGACAGAATCCTTATGGACAGAACCCCTATGGGAAAAATCCCTATGGGCAGAACCCTTATGGGCCAGGCTCGTCCGGACAAAGTCCATGGGGGCAACCACCACCTGGTTGGAGCCCTGGTACTACCTCTCTTCCATGGCCACAGATGTCCTTCAATCCTCAATTACCTTTCTTAGCGACATTGGAACTGCCAGATGTGTCCAAATTGACAAATTATCCCATTCTTCATAATCCATATTGGCCACCAGTTCCAACCAAGATACCCCGTGATTGCCCTCAATTCGATGGCAAAGCTGGTAAGGACCCTCAAGCCCACGTCATGACCTATCACCTTTGGTGTTCATCCAACTCGTGGCTTGATGATTCCATCCGGCTCCGCCTCTTCCAAAGGACTCTCACCAGCTCGGCCGCTAAGTGGTATATTGAGTTGAATCGCGGAACATTTCAAGATTTTAACTCGTTGGCTATGGCTTTCCTAACTCATTTTCAGTTACCCATTCGGTATGAGACAGGGACACATCTCCTTACATCTCTCAAACAGGACACGGCCACGCATATATCCGATCATATACATGAATGGAGATGGCGTCGTCATTTGATCAAATTCTGGATTCCTGATCAGCTCCTAACCGATTGGTTCACAACCTCCTTTGTCCCTGCGATCGCGCGAGACATTGCTATGGGAGCTTGTGTAACTGAAGATCAATCTATCGCGCGTGCTTAGTACCTCGACTTAGCTTATCCTCAGTCAGGTACTTTATATGATTATTTGCCAGACGCCCCGAGACCTGGAACATCCAAAGCTAGCCAAAACCATCTGTTGACGGTGTTATTGGCTCTATAAACGCATCTTCAAAGAAATCATCCGCGAACCCTGGGAAGCAAAAACTGAATGCTTCTAGCAAAAACACTTCTCAGGGTCAATCTAATTCTGGAAACACTTCCGAGGTTAACGTCGTCCAGTCCACCACGACGGATAAATCCTCGAAAGGGAAAAAGAAAGGGAAAGCCAAGCATAAATCCGAATAGCCCAGACAGGACTCCCCTAAACCTCCACCTGAGGAAGGAGCCAAACGTAAACCTAAGAATCCTTGTCTTATCTGCGACAAGGGTCACTATACTAAAGACTGCCCCAGGCGGTCCGAAGTTAGTCGATTGTTGAAAGGTGCTCCTGGGACTCCTGCTGTGCTTAAAGAACCTTTCCCTTCACAGCAAACTCAAATGGTGGCAGATCCATCGCAACCCTCTTCTTCATTCGGCTCTCAAGTATTTATGGCTGGGACGATTCCCGTCCATGTCACTACTCGAGAAAAAGAATATCCATCTCATGCTGAGAAAGAGCCTGAGGTCTCCTCCAGCGCTCCTCCATCCAGTTCTAGTTCGCTCCACATCGAGATACCCATCACTGAGACGACTATCTGACCCCCTCCAAAAGGTGTTCTCCAGAAGTCTTCTTACAACCCTAATGCTCGTGCCGCCCAGCACTACAGCATCGTTGAGGATTTAGCTCAGGCCCCGTCTACTATGTTCGCTCTAGAAGTACTCCAGAGCTTCCCCTCCCAGAGGAAGTCCTTGCTATCGGCCATCGGTGGCATAGACCCAGCTGACTCGGATCTGATTTCTTTCGACCTCGAGGGCCATACACTGAGACTGCCTCACTAAGTCGCTTTCCTCATACAGGTCATTATCAATACTAAAACGATTCATCGTACAATCATTGATGAAGGTGCTTCGACTTGCATCATGTCTGTTGCCTGTTGGAAAGCTATTGGTTCTCCGACATTGAGCCAGTCTCCTACAACATTGGAAGCCTTCGACAGAAGAGAATACGTCCTTATGGTATCCTCCAACGATTTCCCATCTCTTTAGAAGGGAAGACGGTAGAAGTGGAGGTCGAAGTTGTTGATGCTAATCTTACCTACAACCTCCTCCTCAGATGTAGTTGGACATACGCCATGCAAGCCGTGGCCTCCTCTCTTTTCCGTGTCATTCGTTTCCCCCATCAAGGGAAGATTGTCACTGTGGACCAGCTCTCCTTCTTCACCTCCTCTTCCGAAGGAAACGTGCCTTTCATGGAGCATACCTCCAAATCGTGTGAGAGTGTGGGAGCCAGACTCTTTAAAGATCCAGCCCTGATGGGTGTCTTTCCCCTCCCACCTCCTAATCTCACTCCTATTAACATGATTTCCATGCACTCTGATCCATGGGTCCTTCCTCCTGCTGATCAGATAGAATCTTGGGGTGATATGTTGCCATTGAGTCCCGCCGAGCTCAACTACGTCGAAATCGTTACTGCATCGGCTCCCCCTCCCGAACCTACTCCTCCAAGCAGCATTCCCGACTCGTATGTTCATTCCCCTTGGCTTGGAGATGATGCTACTTCGGATCCATTAAAGGAAATATTTCCTTCCGATGAAGCCATTATAGAGACCATGTCTCTTGAGGAAACTCCTTGGTCTGATTATCACCACCGTTCCTCATTCCTCCCTGCCCATTAGGAAATGATCGCCTATCTTGAACAGTTTGCTTCTTGTATCCCATTTCAGCCCCTTCAAACACCTTTTCAAATTTATCAAGTCTCTTCTGAAGGCAATATGGGAAACATTACGCAAACCCAACCCATCGACATCTCTGTGAAACCAGGGATTGTCGAGCACATTTACATTGGAGTCACTTGCACTCCAGAGGAAGTTCAACTCTACACCGATATTTTTCGCAAATTTCGTGACGTCTTCGCTTGGTCCTACGAAAAGATGCCCAACATTGACCCTAGCATAGTGGTGCATGAGATACCTACGTATCCGGGTGCTAAGCTCGTTCGTCAATGCCTACGCCCCGTGCACCCCCGAAAGGCTGCAGCCATTAAAGTAGAAGTTGAAAAGCCTCTCAAGGCTGGTTTCATCTACCCCATTCCACTTACGGATTGGGTTTCTAATATAGTCCTTGTGAACAAAAAGCAGGGCACCATTCGAGTCTGTGTTGATTACCGTGACATTAATCACGCCTGTCCTAAAGATAACTTCCCCACACCCTTCATCGATCAGCTCATTGATGAGTGTGCAGGAAGCAAAATCTACTCGTTTATGGATGGTTTTTCTGGGTATAACCAGATCAATATTGCGCCCGCTGATCAGCATAAGACAGCCTTTATCTGTCCTTGGGGCACTTTTGCTTACAAGAAGCTCCCTTTCGGTTTAAAGAATGCCGGTGCTACCTTCCAACGTGCAATGTCCTATGCTTTTCATGGCATACGTCACATTGTACAGCCATATCTGGATGATCTTCCAGCTCATTCAGTCAAATTTCAGGACCATCCTTCCCATCTTCGTGAAATCTTTCTCCACTGTCGACACTACCGTATCAAGCTCAATCCTCATAAATGTGTCTTCTGCATTGAATCAGGCCGACTACTCAGGTTTATCGTCTCCCGAGAAGGCATCCGTCTGGATCCCCTCAAAGTCGAGGCTATTCTGAATCTTCCTCCCCCTGCTTCTTTGCAACAGTTGCAGAGCTTGCAGGGCAAAGCAAATTTCCTAAGATGATTCGTTCCGAACTATGCTGAGGTGGCTAAAGGTTTTACACGGTTATTGAAGCGAGACACACCCTTTCATTGGGATGCTGTCACCCAGGAGTCTTTCGAGCGTCTCAAGGGCCTCCTTGTTTCTGCTCCATTATTGCGACCTCCGAATTACCACCGTGATTATACTCTGTATCTGGCCGCCGCCGATACCACTATCGGCATGGTTCTCGTGCAAGATGACGATGATGGCAATGAGCACGTCATATATTACCTCAGCCGCAACCTCTTGGATACGGAAACTCGATACGCTTACGTCGAGAAGTTGGCGTTGGCCGCCGTTTGTGCCATCCAATGCTTCCGGCATTATCTCTTTTTGCGCACCACGACCGTGATTTTTGATTGCAACCCGATGGCGTACATTTTGTCATGTCAGTTGCTGGGGGGCAAATACTCAAAGTGGATCGTCATCCTCCAAGAGTTTGACTTGGAATTTACTGCTGCCAAGTCTAAGAAGTTCCTGGTCTTTGCTGAGTTACTTTGCTCTTTGCCATCTCCTTCTGCACCCACTCACTCCGAAGATCATATCCCGGATGAAACTCTTTTTCTGATCAGCACCCTCGATCCCTGGTACGGGGATATTATTGTATATTTGCAGACGTCCTCTTTCTGCCCCACTGTATCCAAAGATGCTCAGCGGCAGATCCGTCATCAATCTCAACCCTATCGTATTATCAGGGACACCCTGTACCGTCTCGGCGTTGACTCTGTCCTCCGCCGATGTCTAACCCTTGAGGAAGCTGAGAGAGACCTGAATGACTACCACTCTAGCACCTGTGGTGGTCACATGTCTGGATATGCCACAGCTCAAAAAATCCTTCGCGCTGGTTATTTCTGGCCCTCCATTTTTAAGGATTGCATTCTTGCCGTCCGATCGTGTCATGCGTGCCAGATATACCAGTGGAAGATGCGTGCGCCACCAGCTCCATTGCACCCTATAGTCACCGTTGGCCCTTTTGCAAAATGGGGCATTGATTATACGACCTGTAAGCCTCGCTCGGCCGGGGGGCATGGGTTTATTATCGTTGCCGTCGATTACTTTACAAAATGGGCTGAGGCGATGCCCAAATTAACTGAAGACGGTCACACAGCGACGCAGTTTTTGTTCAATCATGTTATTACAAGGTTCGGAGTTCCGCAGGCCATCGTCACGGATCATGGAAAGCATTTCCGTAATCATATGATGACCGAACTAACTACCCAACTAGGCTTACGGCATGATAGTTCGACCCCGTACTATCCTCAGTCTAATGGCCAGGTTGAAGCTGTTATCACTCAAGAAAAATAGTTTAAATTCTGAACATCAATTTTTTAAATTTGTCAAAAGGTTGGTGTCAGTTTTGGGCCTAGTCTTTTCATCTCGTTTTAGAGTCTTGTTAAGAGTCTTTTTAGTATGTTAAAGGGGTCAATTCTCTATTGTAGTCCATCACTGGTCTCACACCGCACCTAAGCTCCATATGCCAATCCTATTTCAAAGTTCATAGCGCAGAAACCTCGGTTTAGGTGATTTCGTAGCGGAAAACACCGATTTTGCATTAACAGCGCTACGAAATGGGGAATTCGAGCTGATCCATAGCACACCTCACCACAGCTGTCATATTTTCTGCAAGAATTTTACGGGGATAACATGTGCAAGGCCTTACATGTCGGTCTTGACACGTGTTCTGTAGACTTCAAATTTGATTCTTGCCTGTACTATTCAAATCGAGATTTCCATCCAAAACCAAATTTGAAAATTCTCTATTAAGACCAAAACTTCTGATTCTGGTTTCGATTTGTGATCAATCTGGCAGTATGACTTCTGGGAAGAATGGGCTCTTGTCACTTTCCTTTGTTTCTAATTTGCAAAATGTCTTGAAGAACAGAAAGATCGGAAAGGCACAATGCTTGGAGTAGATACAGAGGCTGTACCACCTCCACATTACAGAGATTGTAGTAGCTCGAAAATTGAAGGGTTGCTTTCAGAAATCTTTGTTCTAAATTGGAACGTAAAATTAATCACCGAAAGGTGATGTAGATCATAAGAAAAGGCCAGCCTCGCCACCAGAAGGGAATTCAGAACCCAAGGTAATTGATCGAGAATATGCTGAGGTAGTTTTTTCACAAAGACCTCACGGTGGTGACTTTAAAAAGCTTGGGAATAGTTTCAGGCAACTGGGATTTTGCACAGTAGCTACGATAAGGGTAAATGTTGCATCTATGTTTGAGGGAAGGTATAGAGAAAGATGGCCGCAGCTTGTTCATGGATCTCTGGAGAAGGCAGGGGCTACATTCATTAAGTGGGGTCAGTGGGCAGCCACACGTCCAGATCTTTTCCCCAGAGACTTGTGTAAGGAGCTCGCAAAACTGCACACAAAGGCACCGGCACATAAATTTTCATACACACAGGAAACTATTGAAAGGGCTTTTGGTCGTAGAATTGATGAAGTTTTTGAGAACTTTGAAGAGGAACTCGTTGCTTCTGGCAGTATTGCCCAAGTGCATAAGGCTACTCTGAAATTTTAGTATCCTGGTCAGAAGGTAAAGCCTATGATTGTTGCGGTAAAAGTCAGACACCCTGGAGTTAGTGAAGTGATTCAGAGGGATTTATTGTTGTGGCTTTCACAGGCTTCGAACTCTTGTGGTAGTCACCACCATTTCTATCAAACAATTCGGGGATTTGGAAGACTTTCGCCTGGCAGATTTTTTCTGAAGGTTTGTATTGCTTGCAGGATCTTGGACAAAAGAAAAGAAACAATTTTTGATCTTCCTTCCTTCCCCAGCAATTGTGTTCTAATGGGATCATCAGACCAAGGCCGATCAGTTACATTCAACTGAATTCAGATCAAACACCTCCGTTAACAACAAGAAGGATGATAAATATGTAACAATGTTTTTAGCATATGAACACATTAAGAAAGTAGGACGGGGACCTATCAAGAAAGTAGGTTGTGCTTTGGCCATTCGAAAGTTGCAAGATATAGGACGCAGCACACATGGGAGCCCATCTTCGCCCGGAGTACCTAGAATATTGTGGAACCATGTCAGATTTCATCATTCACAGAACAAGAAGTCCTACTGGAGTAGGATAGATGACAGGTATGGTTCTGTCCAGGAAAGTGCTAGAAGGGCACATTCTATCCCAATCTTTTCAGGATTCTCCAAACTCAGGTATAATCTTTGTAGGCCAAAGCCACATAATTCCAAAGGTTTTTCTGCGATGCTAGCAAGTGTTGGCATGACCTACCATGCTCAAGCGGCATGGAGGAGACTCTCGTTGTTATGCTGCTATGGTGGTCCCACATTTCCAGCAATTAGTAAGATTGCTCGTGCTATGAGCTTGGCTTGTGTTAGATCACATCTCACCCCTCGAATATTGGCTGTTATTATTGGGGAGGCTTCATGGGCACATAATAGGTTGGCTGAATCACAAGAATTGTATTCTAGTGTCCCTTTGAACATTCGAAAGAGGTGCAAGTAATACAGACATTGTTATTTGTTGCTGGGCTCAATACGCTTCTGCAGTCATTATTTGGAACACGTTTGCCAACATATTGTTCATATTGTTGAATCAAAGTCTTCAAAGCTATACGCTGATAACTTTATGCGTCACATTATCAAGTGTGAAGAGATTATTAGTGATTTGGACAGAGTAAGCTTGAATAAGATGGTTGTTGTTTTTGCATTATGGAAATGCCGTGGTAAAGATGTGAACCCTGATGAGGCCGTTGCCATGGGTGCTACCATTCAGGATGGTATACTTCGTGGTGATGTGAAAGAGTTACTTCTTCTTGATGTTACTCCTCTGTCGTGGGGAATCGAAACTCTTGGTGTTCGGCAAATGATAATCTCATCAGGTAACTGTTCTACTCCTTATTCTATATGGGGTTCTTATGACAAAAGCCCAGAATATTTCTTAAAGAGTGCAGCCAAGAGCTTCAGAAATACACCTTCCATATTAAGGAAATGGCGACAAGAGTCTTCAACTCACGTGCAGGGTGGGAAACATGACAAGGAGGAGGCCAGTGCAATAGACCATGACAGTTTTCTGTCACAGGGTTCATTAGATGAAAATGAGAATTCATTGAAGAATACCTCTAGTGCAGATTTTCCGATTTCCTTTCCTGAAGATGGAGTTTCTTTGTCGGCAAGCAAAAAACCAATTATTGTATCCCCACCATATTGTTTAAAAGCAAAAAGTACAGTGCCTGGAAAATCCAAGGAGAAATAGTTATTGTATGCTTTTGAAGATACAAACTATACAGAAGTTAAAAATGGCTGTAGTGTGGATATTGGTGTTGTAGGTAATCATCAATCTGACATTGGACGAAGTGGCAAAGATGAAATACACAAGGCGAGTATTCAATCGAGTTTTGAGAATGTGCAAACAGGCGGGATTCTTGTTGAGCAAAATATGAATAGTCCACTGTTCTGTACAAGTGGAAATAATTCATATCAAATTTGCAGCATGAGTTACTCTCCTTTAACTCCAAAAACACTTTTTGGTAAAAGATCAGAGACACCTGCAAAATGAACGAAAATCCACAGAGAACATTGAGACCTTTACTGAAGACTGTGTTTTTGAAAATACACAGCAGTTTCGTAGCGCGCTACGAAACTGCTGTAAGTGATGATTGTAACGCAAATCAAGTGGTTTGAATTATGAGCGGAAATTTGGAAAGGGAAACGTCTAAAGGGTGTGCAAGAACATCATCTGAAGTTGCCAGCACTCAATCAAGTCAAGACAGGTGGATGCCTAAAAAGGTTGAGGATTCAAATCAAATTTTAAATTTTTGTTGTAAAGCTCCTTTATCACCATTCAGATACAACAAACGAGCTGCTGGTAAGAAAATTTTTGCCTGCACACATGTTCATAGCCCAAGCTTACAACGCATCAAAACGTGGCAGTCTTCCACATTTTGGGTAATTAAAGGACTGAAGACATGTTTCTGTGCATTCGATTACTTTGGAGAAAACTGAAGCCGAGAAATCAGGGACATCTCCTAATACTTCTTAACAGTTAAAAGATTCAGCACCCAAGGTAAACGTGGGGCACTAAACATTCATCTCAGCTATCACAGCCACTGCCAGAAGGAGAGCAGATGTCAAAGAACAAGGAGAAGTCGTATGCATGGAAAATAAAGTTAGAGTCATAGTTAATTTAGAACTCTTTAAAAACTCCAGTCAGCACTTTAGTTGTATTTATTAGTTAGTTTAATAGCTGATAGGTGTCAGTAGAGGTAGTTATCGACTCCCCTCATGCTGGAGGAGGAAGCTCGAATTAGTTAGAATAAAGATTCTATATATAGCTGAAACAGCAAGGTAATAGAGGTTGGAAATTTGATAAACAAAGCATTGTTTTGGCTTATGTAAAGACAGATTTCAGTAATATAATTTGGGCTTCTTTACTTCTCAGGATTCATGAGGGATTTCTATGTTCAGAATGTATGATGTTATCTTTTCCTTTATGTCTTTTTTACAGTTGCATAGGTGTACAATCACTCAGAATTCACTGATTGTGCTCTGACTTCCTGTGTGCACTTATGAGCTGTGGTTCCATATGTGTGTTGTGTTCTGAACATCTAAATGCTAAGTGCCCTGACTTCTATGTAAAGGCAGTATCATTATTTACTGAGTTGTTGTTGACTCCATAGGCCCAATGGAAACTTGTTTAATGTTTTTCCAGCATTCATATTTGTCAATGTTATTCCACAAGAGTTAGCCATCTTATTATTAGTCAAAATCAATAACCTTTTGAGAGAGCCCTCTCAGGCTAGGGAGGCTAAGCCTTAGTCTAAAGATTGGTTTGAAACAGTTACTTGAAGTCTTCCTGGTTTGCAGCCTTCCAGGGCTTGATTTTGATATAACATTTTGGTGCGTCTGCCGGGAGTCTGAAGATTATTCTTTCCCGAAATCATGAAGCTGAACTTCTGAAGGTAGCAGGAGCTCAGAAGGTTTTCGAGGCTGCAATCTACCTTGGCGACTCCATTGTTGAAGAATTCAAAATTCATACATTCATGGTGATTCCACTGGAGTTATGAAAGACCCAGATGCTACCATTCTTGTTTCAAGGTATGCGTGCATAATTTTTTCAGGAATTCATGGTTTCCCAAATCATTTTCCCAAGGATGCATATTTTCTAAGGAATGGTACAAAATTCAATGGAGAAGATTTGAGTTTAACTTTGAAGCATATATCAGATTTCTGTGATTTTACTGAGCTTCTTAGAGTTAAACATGAGGATGTTTGCATTATGTTGTTCTATGATTCACTTCAAGGGAAATGTAAACAATGGATTGAAAGCTTTCCTACCAAATCCATTAAGTCATTTGAAGACTTTTGGCTTATGTTTTTGGAGGAATGGATAGATAGATCAGATGTGGTGGCAAAATCTCCTTCAATTCAAGGTTTCAAACAATGGAATAATGATCATAGTAATGGAGAAACAAGTGAAAATTTTTCTTTGTCCTTGTCCTCGTATCTAAAATCATTTGAGTGTAAGGCAGAGGATAAGATGGAATTTTTGGATGAAGTTGCTAAAGACATTGAGAAAGACATTGAAGGTTTAGAAGGTCAAATTCAGGCATATAGTTTTCATAATCATGATCATTATTTTCAGAAGCTTTCTATGGCAGAACACAAGTAGGGAGTGTTGCTTCCTTTCTCTTTCACGATTGAGGAACTGTACATTGCTGTTGAAGATCAGTTTGCACAACCAGAAAGTTACGAGAACCATCAAGCTGATCATGTATTCTGGGATCCTATAGCTGACTACATGGAAGAGTTTTACTCTCCAGTGTTTCAGTTTTTCTATGAAGATCAGAGGCAATTTCAGCGGCAGTGGTCATCACCATATCATAATGGCTCTGAACTCCGATGCAGTCAAAAAACTCAAATATCAGATAAGACAAATGATTGGCTACATTGGAAATTTCACATTGATTGAGCTGAAAGAAGTTTGAATTGATAGGGTAGGTAGGTAGGAAAATGCAAATAAGCTCAAGGTTGACTGAGCATTTATTTTTCAGTAGATGTAGATTTCTTTCTCCTACAGTGATCATCAAGCTTAAGCCCGAGGTGAAGGCCCAAGACGCTGGAAAGGGATGTTTGTCAAGCAAATTTCCGTTTGTAATAAAAAAAAAAATAAAGCACTGGACCTACGAGTTCTTAGTGTACTACAGGAGCACACTATCCCAAGTGGAGCCACTGTTATCACTCAAGAAAAATAGTTTAAATTCTGAACATCAATTTTTTTTAAATTTGTCAAAAGGTTGGTGTCAGTTTTGGGCCTAGTCTTTTCATCTTGTTTTAGAGTCTTGTTAAGAGTCTTGTTAGTATGTTAAAGGGGTCAATTCTCTATTGTAGTCCATCACTGGTCTCACACCGCACCTAAGCTCCATATGCCAATCCTATTTCAAAGTTCATAGCGCAGAAACCTCGGTTTAGGTGATTTCGTAGCGGAAAACACCGATTTTGCATTAACAGTGCTACGAAATGGGGAATTCGTGCTGATCCATAGCACATCTCACCACAACTGTCATATTTTCTGCAAGAATTTTACGGGGATAACATGTGCAAGGTCTTACATGTCGGTCTTGACACGTGTTCTGTAGAATTCAAATTTGATTCTTGCCTGTACTATTCAAATCGAGATTTCCTTCCAAAACCAAATTTGAAAATTCTCTATTAAGACCAAAACTTCTGATTCTGGTTTCGATTTGTGATCAATCTGGCAGTATGACTTCTGGGAAGAATGGGCTCTTGTCACTTTCCTTTGTTTCTAATTTGCAAAATGTCTTGAAGAACAGAAAGATCGGAAAGGCACAATGCTTGGAGCAGATACAGAGGCCGTACCACCTCCAAATTACAGAGATTGCAGTAGCTCGAAAATTGAAGGGTTTCTTTCAGAAATCTTTGTTCTAAATTGGAACGTGAAAATTAATCACCGAAAGGTGATATAGATCATAAGAAAAGGCCAGCCTCGCCACCAGAAGGGAATTCAGAACCCAAGGTAATTGATCGAGAATATGCTGAGGTAGTTTTTTCACAAAGACCTCATGGTGGTGACTTTAAAAAGCTTGGGAATAGTTTCAGGCAACTGAGATTTTGCACAGTAGCTACGATAAGGGTAAATGTTGCATCTATGTTTGAGGGAAGGTATAGAGAAAGATGGCCACAGCTTGTTCATGGATCTCTAGAGAAGGCAGGGGCTGCATTCATTAAGTGGGGTCAGTGGGCAGCCACACATCTAGATCTTTTCCCCAGAGACTTGTGTAAGGAGCTCGCAAAACTGCACACAAAGGCACCGACACATAAATTTTCATACACACAGGAAACTATTGAAAGGGCTTTTGGTCGTAGAATTGATGAAGTTTTTGAGAACTTTGAAGAGGAGCCCGTTGCTTCTGGCAGTATTGCCCAAGTGCATAAGGCTACTCTGAAATTTCAGTATCCTGGTGAGAAGGTAAGGCCTATGATTGTTGCGGTAAAAGTCAGACACCCTGGAGTTAGTGAAGTGATTCAGAGGGATTTATTGTTGTGTCTTTCACAGGCTTCGAACACTTGTGGTAGTCACCGCCATTTATATCAAACAATTCGGGGATTTGGAAGACTTTCGCCTGGCAGATTTTTTCTGAAGGTTTGCATTGCTTGCAGGATCTTGGACAAAAGAAAAGAAACAATTTTTGATCTTCCTTCCTTCCCCAGCAATTGTGTTCTAATGGGATCATCAGACCAAGGCCGATCAGTTACATTCAACTGAATTCAGATCAAACACCTCCGTTAACAACAAGAAGGATGATAAATATGTAACAATGTTTTTAGCATATGAACACATTAAGAAAGTAGGACGGGGACCTATCAAGAAAGTAGGTTGTGCTTTGGCCATTCGAAAGTTGCAATATATAGGACGCAGCACACATGGGAGCCCATCTTCGCCCGGAGTACCTAGAATATTGTGGAACCATGTCAGATTTCATCATTCACAGAACAAGAAGTCCTACTGGAGTAGGATAGATGACAGGTATGGTTCTGTCCAGGAAAGTGCTAGAAGGGCACATTCTATCCCAATCTTTTCAGGATTCTCCAAACTCAGGTATAATCTTTGTAGGCCAAAGCCACATAATTCCAAAGGTTTTTTTGCGATGCTAGCAAGTGTTGGCATGACCTACCATGCTCAAGCGGCATGGAGGAGACTCTCGTTGTTATGCTGCTATGGTGGTCCCACATTTCCAGCAATTAGTAAGATTGCTCGTGCTATGAGCTTGGCTTGTGTTAGATCACATCTCACCCCTTGAATATTGGCTGTTATTATTGGGGAGGCTTCATGGGCACATAATAGGTTGGCTGAATAACAAGAATTGTATTCTAGTGTC
Source organism: Pinus tabuliformis (assembly GCA_031772625.1). Classification (NCBI taxonomy): domain Eukaryota; kingdom Viridiplantae; phylum Streptophyta; class Pinopsida; order Pinales; family Pinaceae; genus Pinus; species Pinus tabuliformis. The sequence continues at coordinate 1,037,857,653 of CM062817.1, read as the reverse complement.
CCTTTGAATAGTCGAAAGAGGTGCAAGTAATACAGACATTGTTATTTGTTGCTGGGCTCAATACACTTCTGCAGTCATTATTTGGAACACGTTTGCCAACATATTGTTCATATTGTTGAATCAAAGTCTTCAAAGCTATACGCTGATAACTTTATGCGTCACATTATCAAGTGTGAAGAGATTATTAGTGATTTGGACAGAGTAAGCTTGAATAAGATGGTTGCTGTTTTTGCATTATGGAAATGACGTGGTAAAGATGTGAACCCTGATGAGGCCGTTGCCATGGGTGCTGCCATTCAGGATGGTATACTTCGTGGTGATGTGAAAGAGTTACTTCTTCTTGATGTTACTCCTCTGTCGTGGGGAATCGAAACTCTTGGTGTTCGGCAAATGATAATCTCATCAGATAACTGTTCTACTCCTTATTCTATATGGGGTTCTTATGACAAAAGCCCAGAATCTTTCTTAAAGAGTGCAGCCAAGAGCTTCAGAAATACACCTTCCATATTAAGGAAACGGCGACAAGAGTCTTCAACTCCTGTGCATGGTGGGCAACATGACAAGGAGGAGGCCAGTGCAATAGACCATGACAGTTTTCTGTCACATGGTTCATTAGATGAAAAGGAGAATTCATTGAAGAATACCTCCAGTGCAGATTTTCAGATTTTCTTTTCCTGAAGATGGAGTTTCTTTGCCGGCAAGCAAAAAACCAATTATTGTATCCCCACCATATTGTTTAAAAGCAAAAAGTACAGTGCCTGGAAAATCCAAGGAGAAACAGTTATTGTATGCTTTTGAAGATACAAACTATACAGAAGTTAAAAATGGCTGTAGTGTGGATATTGGTGTTGTAGGTAATCATCAATCTGACATTGGACGAAGTGGCAAAGATGAAATACACAAGGCGAGTATTCAATCGAGTTTTGAGAATGTGCAAACAGGCGGGATTCTTGTTGAGCAAAATATGAATAGTCCATTGTTCTGTACAAGTGGAAATAATTCATATCGAATTTGCAGCATGAGTTACTCTCCTTTAACTCCAAAAACACTTTTTGGTAAAAGATCAGAGACACCTGAAAAATGAACGAAAATCCACAGAGAACATTGAGACCTTTACTGAAGACTGTGTTTTTGAAAATACAAAGCAGTTTCGTAGCACGCTACGAAACTGCTGTAGGTGATGATTGTAACGCAAATCAAGTGGTTTGAATTATGAGCGGAAATTTGGAAAGGGAAACGTCTAAAGGGTGTGCAACAACATCATCTGAAGTTGCCAGCACTCAATCAAGTCAAGACAGGTGGATTCCTAAAAAGGTTGAAGATTCAAATCAAATTTTAAATTTTTGTTGTAAAGCTCCTTTATCACCATTCAAGATACAACAAACGAGCTGCCTGTAAGAAACTTTTTGCCTGCACACATGTTCATAGCCCAAGCTTACAACACATCAAAACGTGGCAGTCTTCCACATTTTGGGTAATTAAAGGACTAAAGACATGTTTCTGTACATTCGATTACTTTGGAGAAAACTGAAGCCGAGAAATCAGGGACATCTCCTAATACTTCTGAACAGTTAAAAGATTCAGCACCCAAGGTAAACGTGGGGCATTAAACATTCATCTCAGCTATCACAGCCACCGCCAGAAGGAGAGCAGATGTCAAAGAACAAGGAGAAGTCGTATGCATGGAAAATAGAGTTAGAGTCATAGTTAATTTAGAACTCTTTAAAAACTCCAGTCAGCACTTTAGTTGTATTTATTAGTTAGTTTAATAGCTGATAGGTGTCAGTAGAGGTAGTTATCGACTCCCCTCATGCTGGAGGAGGAAGCTCGAATTAGTTAGAATAAGGATTCTATATATAGCTAAAACAGCAAGGTAACAGAGGTTGGAAATTTGATAAACAAAGCATTGTTTTGGCTTATGTAAAGACAGACTTCAGTAATATAATTTGGGCTTCTTTACTTCTCAGGATTCATGAGGGATTTCTATGTTCATAATGTATGATGTTATCTTTTCCTTTATGTCTTTTTTACAGTTGCATAGGTGTAAAATCACTCAGAATTCATTGATTGTGCTCTGACTTCCTGTGTGCACTTATGAGCTGTGGTTCCATATGTGTGTTGTGTTCTGAACATCTAAATGCTAAGTGCCCTGACTTCTATGTAAAGGCAGTATCATTATTTACTGAGTTGTTGTTGACTCCATAGGCCCAATGGAAACTTGTTTAATGTTTTTCCAGCATTCATATTTGTCAATGTTATTCCACAAGAGTTAGCCATCTTATTATTAGTCAAAATCAATAACCTTTTGAGAGAGCCCTCTCAGGCTAGGGAGGCTAAGCCTTAGTCTAAAGATTGGTTTGAAATAGTTACTTGAAGTCTTCCTGGTTTGCAGCCTTCCAGGGCTTGATTTTGAGATAACAGAAGCCGTTAACAAGATTTTGGTTATGATGCTTCAACGTACTATTGACATGCATAAGTCTAATTGGCATCTGATGTTGTTTCCCACCTTGTGGGCCTACCGAACCTCTGTGAAGGATGCCACCGGATTCACTCCATTTCAACTAGTTTACGGACTGGAGGTTACCCTTCCTATAGAATGTGAACTTCCTTCGTTAAAAATAGTCGTCGAGTTGCTTCCCAACACTACTCCGGTAGAGGAACAACTTCTTTACCTAGAACGGCTGGACGAGACCCGTCGCTTAGCCTCTTTAGCTATCGAATTTCAAAAGAAGAGAGTTAAAACTCACTTCGACCGTACCATCCATCCTTGTTCCTTTGTTGAGGGAGATCTAGTCCTGCTATACGACCAAGCAAATGATAAGCTGGGGGCAGGCAAACTCGAGCCCATGTGGCTAGGCCCTTATATTGTAAAGAAAGTCTTGCAGAAAGGGGCATATGAGCTACTTGACTACGAAGGTAATCCTCTTGATAAGCCCCGCAATGGGCTGTACTTGAAAAAGTACTATGCATGATTCCATGCACTCCGATTTATACATGCGTGTGTGTGTGTGTGTGTGTTTTCATGTTTTTGGCTTGGTGTGAAGGCATGATTGCCCCTTATTGTGTTTTTGCTTCTTGTGCAAATGTCAAGTGCACCTTATGTTGGTTTCGCTGATGGTGCCTGCCGCAGCACTCGCAATTTGTCCTCTGCGGCGTGGGTGATCTACGATCCTCACAGTGAGTTGATAGATCTTCAAGGTGTGTGTTTAGGCTGTACTACAAACAATGTTGCTGAATATAGCGTTGTTATTGAATTATTAGCCAAGGCGATTAATCTCGGTATTCGTACATTGGTTTAACCTAGACTCCCAGCTTGTCGTCCATCAGCTCAATGGGTGATATTCCGTCAGAGACCATCACATTTTAAGGTTGTACTTACTGTTAAATTATTAGAAAGGAATTTTGACTTTATCACATATCAGCATATTCCACGACGATTAAACACATTATCTGATGCATTGGCTAATCATGTATTAGATAGACATTTGCGTAATTTATAATCAAAACATTATACAAACAAGCACATAAAAACACAATAATAAACCGTAGGCATATGTATATATATGTGTGTGTCGCAATGTTTGCACCGCGTGCGTTACATAGTTCAAAAAATAATACATGTTCATCCTAATACATCCCGGGACGACATGTCCCTCAAAAAATATGCATAAAAGAAGCCTAGAAGTCTAGTCATGGTGGTGCTCATGATAGCACGTCACCGCGCGCACCAATCGTCTCAACAGATGATGGATGCGAGTCGGCACCCCCACTGTGTGCCTCTAGTATGCAAAGGGCACGTCCGCCAGTCTAGCGTAACCCAGAATCCCTCGGGTGAGTCCCTCTAGATTCTGCACCAGCTCTTCCCCCACGGCACCCTCTGCCTGAGGGTCAGCTGCGGGCTGGAACCTCCGCGCTATAGGAGACAAGCCGGCTGGTCACTCTGGGCCAACATCTGCATATATGTACAACTGTCATCAGAACATGCATGTATTAACAAAAACAAAAAATACATAAAACATCAAAAAACAAAGTGATCATACCTAACTCCTCGTCCCACTCCTCTCCCTCTGGCAGTGGGAGGTCTGGATCCCCGATGAAGTTAGTCCCCGTGTATGGCCAATCCTCCACTATGATCAGCTAACGACGGAGCCATATAAAGAACTCGGGCCGCCAGGACATCTGTTGGCCCCCTCCTCCTCTGGGCATCAGTGCTGCCCAGCGAGCCATCCTCGGCTCTCATGGCAATGGATCAGCCACTATAGCTCCCTGAATCTGAAAGAGGGGTAATCGTTCCAAGAAGAACGACACCACAATTGAGCCATACCCGAACTATTTCACTCCCTCTCGCTTACACTTTGTAAGCTGCCTTTTGATATTGGTGGTCACTGTTGTAGCCCAGTCAAAAATGGTGGGGCTAAGGCATTCTGCCGCTAGTAGGAGATGATTCTTGCTTGCCTCATGGGGCGCCTGTACCCCGGCTGCACGAGTGATGGTGAACAGTATCACCTTGAGAACCAAGTCCCGAATGGTGGTAATATCCACCTTAGCGCTGTTTTTCCCAAATTGTGCCCCTGGACACACTCGGTCCATCACCTCACCCATCTTCTCCCCGGAAGGTCTACTTCCGGTCAAGATAGGACTCGCCCCTCTCCGTGACAGCCCGGTAATGAAATACACATCAGACACGTCCAGCTCTAAGGTTTGGTCTCGTAAGTGAAATACTTGGTCATCAACATCCCAAGCATCAAGTATGAATTGCAATAACTCGGGCTGAGCTCGCAGATAAGATGTGAGGAAAAATTTCTTGAGACCACAGTCTCTTAAAGCATTCATGCATCCCTCATCCTCTATGGCCAAGGCATCTACGGCATCATGTTCCCGTTCTTTCCATTCCACCACCATTTTTGCTTGTTTCCTGCACCCACAAGGATGAATAAATCATTATTAGAACACTGGTAAGCTTACAAACCGGACGAATTTCAAATGCAATGGGAAATTCCACGTAAAAAATTAGGTCGCGCGGTTGGCGCGGCCCCTTTAGGCAAATCACCCCATTAGCGCGGGTCCGTGCCAGATACCCGCGCCAATGGGGCGCGGCCCTAAATTTTAAAATCCTCCTTGCAGAGGCTCAATCAGGGAACAAAATGCATAAAAAAGGTATGGAAATGGAGCTAAGGAAAGCGCCTCTTACCTGGAACCGACGAAATCTCGAATGGTTGCACGAGTTGACCGTAATCACGATCTGAAGTTCGCTCCCCAAACGGACCACTACTACTATTCAAGAGGTAAAAAGTAAAACTAATTCTATTTTCTACCATTTTCACCATATTTATAAACTTTTTAACTTGTACTTAGGGTTTAAAAGTTATTTTTCGAATATTTTAATATATTTTTGGTCGAAAATGGATTTTACGCTTGCTTCTTGTATAGCAACAGGTCTTTTACGCAACTTTGGTGGTGAAATGAGTTGTATTTTATACTTTTTCGGACTCGGTAAATACACGAAAAAGTCACTGTGGAGTCATCTTTCAGCTCTTTTCTGACTCGCTAAACATGAAAAGATCGCCGAGTTATTCCTCTTGACTCGTTAAACGTAAATAAGAGGCGGTCGTCTTTAAACCCTTTTCCGACCGTGTAAAAAATGAAAAGATCGTCGGACCCTTGTCGTTTCAGGTTCGTTAATGGTCACGAAACGACGTGATATCGATCGCTTTTTTACTTTTTCAGGTCGATGTCACTACATATGAAAAGTACTCCTCGATCGTAATGATCGAGCGGTTCTTTCGAGCATTGTTTTATACTTTTTCGGGCTCGGGAGACACAACTTTACGAAAACGGACTCCCCTGGAGTCCACTTTTCTGCTGTCTTTTCAGACTCTCTAAACAGGAAAAGACGCCGAGTTCTTCCTTTGTCAGACTCATTAAAACTTAATGACATCAGATTCTGTCGTAATGATGCCTTACAAGCATATGCTATCCCCGTCAATCTTGATAAAAATAACTGGGGTACTCGCCAGAAATGGTGGGGCAAATGGACCCATAATTATTGTCGTGTCGGCAGTATGTCGCTCTTGAACATGGCACTAGTCTGCATTCGTGTCTGGGTGGGAACATCTCATCTTGTTTTACACTAGCCTCCGTGGGTTTGGGTTATCCTATTTGACCTCTCATCTGCTCGTTGCCTTGTCACCATGACCTCTGCTCATTTGATGTCAAAATACTGCCAAGTCCACTGTCGTGCCGCCGATGTGTTCAAGAGAAGTTGACCTCTGCAAAATTACAACCTCCCTCTGATACCTCACATAATTCTGATTCACCACAACATTCTTCCTCTGTCTCGTGTCAATGATGTGGGAAACACTATGGCCCACCTTTGATCAAGGTCACTTCCTATCGACTTCAGCTCATTATCCAGGAAGCTGATCTAGAGACTCCCTTCCGGTGCCTTGGAGCCTGCATGCCTCAATGGCAGGTTCTTCGTGTTCGACGCGAGGTTTTCATCATTGGCATCTGATTGAATGATTCTACGGGTGTTCGACGCCAGCTCATTGATTCACATGCCGTAGATTGTACCTATAGTACCTTGAGGGCCATTGTCATTATTGGTGGTACCTCTCGCGTCTGTTAACAGTTTTCATCATTGACTGGTAGTTAGACGATGTTCATGCATGTTCGACTTCAGCTCATGTATTCACATGCTTGAACTTGTACTTTGTTCAGGTCGAGATGGAGTGCAAGACCCTGGGTTTTGTTTGTTGGGATCCAGGTTGCGATTTATGGCTTATTATGATCATACATGACTCATTCACTGGATGGCTGCGACCATGCCTGAGTCTATTTATCGATCCTCACTGGATGGCTGCGCCCATACCTTGGATCTAGATTATTATGTACTCTGTTATGGATGGCTACGCCCATACCACATATCATGTACTTGAGATATCAATTGTACTTCTTTACGCAGGTTCTTCGGCAGCCGTGTTTTCAGTTACGCATGTTCTTGTAAAGCATTTCACCCCTCTCTCTCCCTCGGGCCTCATGCTTTAGGGGGCATCTGTTACACAGTAATTTGTCACCGTTTGTCACCGTCCCTATTACCCCTCTCCCGCACACTGGAGGACTCATTCCGGGACCTGTGAGAAGTGACATGACCTGAAACCACTTGCATCATATTCCTCTAAGTATGAGCTTCGTATGCCCTGAAGACATCTCCTGCAGAATACCCATGAAAACAGCTCTTTTTGCATTAGCGCAGGTCCACAGTGTATTGCCCGCACCAATGAGGGAAATCCTCTAAAGAGGGCGCGCCATTGGCGCTCTGTCTCAGAGTCGCACTCGCGCCAACCGAATTGAGTAAAGTTTTTAACAAACAAGCTTCCGAAGGTTCTCCTTAACCCATTCACCAACTGAACCTATGTTGAGCTAGGATGGTTTGGCTTCGAATCTCCATAGAAGGGAAGTGGTTTGCCACCTTTCATGGAAGCTTCTTAGTGATAAAGCCCAATCCCATGAATAATGTGGTTGATCCTATCTCTTTCCTCTCTATCTATAAAAGCTTGTCTCTATGTCTTGAGCAAGCTAGTTCCAGCATAGTGATAGAGAATACCAAGAGTTCAAGAGTTTGAAGCTGCAAGAGCCTTCTTTGCACCCATAAGGCCAAATCTAAGTGAGGAGATTCTTGTCACCAAAGAGAGAGAGGCTTGTTTCCCATCCCAACAAGCTTTGCAAGACTTGTGTAGTTGACTACCCAGCCAAAGGAGGATTTGACGTCAGAACAATGGTTGTATTCTTCTTTGTTATTTATCAATAATAGATGACTATCATTATGGTTCCACTCTCATTGTCTTTTGTAATGATTGATGTTGAGTTATATCTTTTCTGACTGATATATAATTGCATCTATTGGATTTTATGCTTGTATTTGTGTTGTTCTTTGCATGTGCAGGTGTCCAATCACGAAGATCGTGGGGATCGTGACCGGCCGGGGCAAAGGAACGAGAGCGACGTCTCTTCTACGAATATTAGTGTTGGAATCCAAGTAGGTTCTCATCATCCACTTTTAATTTGCAATTACGAACTTGCGTGATAGCATTGTTTGATTGTTGCTAGACCTGGTCTAGGCTAGTAGGGATCGTCTCTGTCCGCAGAGAGGATTTACCTCCCCAGTGGAGTCGCCGGATTTACCTCTCTGCGGACAGAGACGATCCCTACTAGCCCAGAACGGGTCTAGCAACAATCAAACAATGCTAATGCAAAAAGAGTTGTTTTCATGGGTATTCTGCAGGAGATGTCTTCAGGGCATACGAAGCTCATACTTAGAGGAATATGATGCAAGTGGTTTCAGGTCATGTCACTTCTCACAGGTCCTGGAATGAGTCCTCCAGTGTGCGGGAGAGAGGTAACAGGGACGGTGACAAATTACCGTGTAACAAGATTCAACACTCTTTTGAAAATTACATGATTCAAATTTATAATTAAAAAAAAAATTCTCTACCAAATTTAGAGTGAAATCAACCACAACAAAAAAATGTATTTTGAAAAAAAAACATCAAGTAATTATACTACTCTTACTCTTTTTCAAAGTGCCAATAAATGGACAATCTTAAAACTTGGACATTTAAAAAAAAGGCGTTATCAATGTAAATTTTGTGGGTAATTAATGTAAATTTTAGTTTTTTTTTTTCCACCAAACATATTAGTATAAATTTTTTGGATGAAAAATAAAATGTATTTTTGAATAAAAAATAGATTCAACACTCTTAAAATCCCTTGAAAAAATAAAAAAATTACATAATTTAAATTTACAATTAAAAAATAAAATATATATATTTTGAAAGTACATGTGAATAAAAATGAAATAAATAAAATTAATGCTTTTCTTTCTGAAAAAAAAATGAATTAACTAAAAAAGTGATAAATACCTTTGAAATAATTTAATTTAACCATTGCCGTGGTAGGACATTGGACACAGGTCGAAAAGTAAAATAAATACCATTGCGAAGACATGGGAAAATACATGTGTGGTACGAACGAGAAAAGCCTTAAAACAAACTGTCATATCACTGATATGATTGTGCCCTCCTTACTACAACGGTACCTTCCTTCCTGCTGCTTTGAATATTCCTTCTGCTCTGTCTGAATTTGTGGTCGGTCCCATGAATTAATTCTTTTGTCACTGCACAACAGGTAGGAAATTCCTATTTCCACCTCCATAGCAAAGTTAATGCTATGGAAGGTACCTCTGTCAGAGTCTCACAGAGCACGGCGACGGCATGGACCATACCTCATCCGATTATACATCATCCCTCTCCGGCATCCCTCTCCGGCTGCCCAGCAAAAAGCCCCCGGCGACCCTGCCCGCAGCCAACCTTGCAGTTCCCCTCACATCGTATTGATGACGTATTGATCCGCCGAATCAATAGCACGTGGCCTCCACTCAGATAAGGATTACTGCCGGATGGGAGAGCTCACCAACCTCCTCCGGCCTTCAAAGTCCCGGCAGAACATTATCTACAAAACCATTCGGCGAACAGAACAGAGCAGACGTTCAATACCTGGAGGACCTGGCCACTGGTTATCGAGATTTGCGGTTGGCAAGGTTAGTGCCCCTGTCACCATTGAAACTTAGTCTTCTATATGACACACCTTTGAACTGCATACATATGACACACCTTTGAACAAACAGAGATTTTGATCTTTTTCTAAATGGAGTTGGCTGCGAAGTTCTAGATTTAGTGTTTCAGATTTCTCATATTCGGTGTTATAAATTTTCTTTGAGCATCAATTGGACAGTTGCACTCGGGGCTTTGTTATTTGTTTGCATTTGTCATTAACTTACCTGCAGTTCATGGGTTTCAACAATAATAGTTTTACTTCAACTGAGCAATGATCGTACTGGTTATCATGGGTTCAGGGGGCTACTATGTATTCAGTTAAATGCAAAACTCTAGATTCAGTGTTTCATATTTCATGTGCTGCTTGTCCTTCCTGTAACATCTTTGTGATTGCCTTCCACATACTCGTCCAAATATCTTCTGTAGCTGTTGCTGGGGGCTGGTTGGTTTACTCTGATACCTGGAGCTTGTTTAGAAGCTGGTATTAAAGACTGTAAAACTCTGGTAACCTCATGCATGGTGGGACGGTCAGAAGGCTGTCTCTTTGTGCATAGCAGTGCCAGCTGGAAGATCTTTCTTACAACCCCAAGATCTGTGCAGGTTGCTGCTACTTCTTGGTCTACAGTTTCCATTACTGTATTGTTGTATGCTTTTGATAGAATCTGCATTCAAATGCCCATGTCAAAAAAACCAAGGTTATTTCTTTATTTTCTTGGTCCATGCAATATCTCAAGACAAAAAATCTTCACAATTTACAAAACGACAATCCCAACTGGAGCAAATTCAAGACGAACAACCTTCACAATTGACAAAAAGGCGATCTCAACTTGAGCAAATTCAGAGTCATTATCATCTTACCAGCTGAAGCAAATTAGAGTCGTTATCCACAGCTTTCCTCCCTGTGAGGAGCTCTAAAAGAACAATGCCATAGCTGTACACATCAGACTTCTCGTTAAGCCTAGACATCCTTGCATATTCAGGGTCAATATAACCAATAGTACCCATAACATAGGTAGAGGTGTGGGTTTTAGCAGAAGGGATACACTTGGCAATGCCAAAGTCTGACAAATGTGCTTCAAAATTGTCATCTAAGAGAATGTTGGAAGTTTTAACATCTCTGTGAATAATACGTGGGTTGCAGTCAGGATGGAGATATGCTAGACCTTGTGCAGCTCCTAAAGCAATCCTCAGACGCGTGTTCCAGTCTATCTTAATCTTCTTCAAAGATCCTACATACAATATGCACTGCTTAGATTCTCTAACTTGGCCATTAGCAAACATTCACTATATATGAAAGGCTGGTTACAATCTTTTCTGTTAAAACCTATATATGACCATTATACATGTAAATTTTTTGATAGTTTTTGCCATCCATTTCACTCACCATGTAAGATGTCAAACAGACTTCCATTCACCATGTAGTCATAGAACAACAAATTGCCATGTGGAGAAAGGGAATAACCATGTAAACTCACAAGATTCCGATGCTTAATGCTTCCAACAGTCTCTAACTCAGTTTCGAATTCCCGCAAACTTTGTGGATGGTGTGTGTATAGTCTTTTAATAGCAATTGTCTTACAATTCTTGAGAATACATTTATAAACTGTGCTCGTAGCCCCATGACCAATTATATATTTCTCATTCAAATTTTCTGTCAATCGCATTATGATCGTACTGGTTATCATGGGTTCAGGGGGCTACTATGTATTCAGTTAAATGCAAAACTCTAATGTCGTTCATCTGGCAGTCAAGTTGTGTTTCCACATCACCCACGCTGCATGAATTATCTGTGAGTAAAAGAGGCTAAGCACAATGCTCAAAAAGGAAATTACAACCATGGGGTTTCACTGGAGTTCCACTTACAAAATATGTTGTTGTGCTTGTACTGTGCTTTGCACGGTCAGAAATTTTGGAGGTTAACTACTTACGAATGTGCCTTTCCCTTGTATTATTGAGGTTCTTGTATGATCTTATCTTTCTACCAGTGTTGTTTAGTTTACATTGTCTCCCATCTATGAAGTCTATGATGAACAGAATAGCTCTAGAACGCTTCCAAATCAGCATGATTAGAGATTGTATAGAACGGAAAATGAACCGTTAGCTTCATAATGTGCCCACCATAGTTACTCTGTATTGTAACAGTGCTTGGAATTTAGTTAGAATACTGAAAGGGGTAATCTTATTTCTAAATACATGGTATTATTCGTTTGGAATTGTTCACACTTCATTTATAATCAATTATTATAGTGATTACTATGATTTTGGACCTTGTATGATATACTGAGAAGTGACAGTCCTAAAGCTGTAGCGATATATGGTTTTATCTACTCTAGTATGCAAGAACTTTTGCAATGATGCTTCTAAAAAAAATTGTGTTTCAAGATGCTTCCAAACATTTTTTTGCGTGTTAAAAACATTTAGGTCGGTAAACCAGAGATGCTTTCAAGCCAGGCCACCGTTTACCTAGAACAATAGAAAATACATCGAAGAAATTCCAACTTCTTTACCGTTGAGATTTTGAAAAGTCTGTGCATAAACCTACCTAAAGACAAAGGATAGAGTAAACTTTAAAACGCCACTTGCCCGTAGATGGTTTTGAATTCCTTGAAAAGTAATAAAAACAGAATCCATATACGAAGAGTAAGGTTTAGAACAACAGAAAATATATTGAAGAAATTCCGACTTCCTTATTGTTAACATTTGCAAATGTCTATACATAAACCTAAGGACAATAAAATCTGGAACTCTATATGCCCGTAAATGCTGTTGTTGATTTCCTTGTTGAGCACTAAACTAGAACCTGTATTAGTCTTCTATATCGTTGAGTCATGAATTCAAACCCTTGGGAAGCCATGAAACTTGATTGCTCAAACCTTTCTGCTGACCAGAAGGCACTGCTTGAAGCTACCTACGTGCATGAAAATCTAGACAGTAAACAGAGCATAGGATGGTAAACATTCCATTAAATTTCCATGAAAAGGTAGACCGATATTGGATTCCTTCGATAAACATCAGTCGTCTCTTACATGAGAATTTGCAATGTAGAACCAGCAACTGAATGTTACCATTTTAAATTATAGGCTCCAACAACCCACAATCATCACCAGTCTCAAAATAGTGAAAAATCGTTCCTGAACAAATTAGCAAGCCTTCGAGTTTAACTCCTAGATTTTGTTGATCCATACACTAGTGCTGCCAATTGGATGGATAAAAATTTATGAATGCTGTAATTTACCAATTTTTCCTTCACCAATCCCAAAAACAAAAAAAATACTTCATGAATTAGCAAGCCTTCTTCTTTTCTCCTGGATTTTGTTGATCCATACCCTAGTGCTGACAGCTGGATACAAAAACAAACCTTTATGAATGCCCTAGTTTACTAGTCTTACTCTAAAATGAGATTAAGTGTGCCTAATGACAACTATTTCATGGACCTAGCTGGTTTATAAAAGAACATCACAAATCAAGAGCTAACAAATGCGTGCAGAAAGAATTCAAATATACACAAAAACAGAGCAAGTTTAGCATCTTTCATGAATTTTCAATAAAAATACATAGTAAATTAATTGGGTATATTTTAGGTGGTCATGAGGAATGATTGTTATCTTTCATAATTAGATTCAATTCTCATAAGTGACATGATAAACTAATATTGAATATATTATTAAAATGCTTTCAAACCTTATTTTAAAATAGATTTAACCCCTCAAAAGTATTTTACCTTTACCTAAGAACAAAACACACCCAAAAAAAAAGCATTTCTATCTGCTTAGCATTATACTCAGAATTAATAACTCGATAGACTCATAAATAAGTCTAGACCCAAATAGACTATACAATAAGGACCTCGTTGCATTAAAAGAATACATCAGTGCGATCCGATAGCATTAAAATTTTCAAGTTCTTTGAGGTTAGTTTACGGGTTAGTGTAAACTAAGAAAAGGTACAAATTCATTAAGAAAAAAAAAAAAAAAATCGATGCATTTTAGTTTTAGATAAATAAAAATGGTGAAAGTTAAAAATAGTTTGATTTATTTGTATTACATAAACAGTAATGTGCTCAGAATTTAAGTGCCAACAGACCAACCACCGTATATTTAGCTTATATCTATTCACTTTGTTAACTGGAAAAATATATATTTATGTGTTGACATTATTTAACTCTTTTCATTATTCATGTGTTGAGTTTTTATCATCTACATAAAAGTTGAGTTGCAACAAATAGATATGTTTTTTGTCCAGTAACGTATTATATATAGCTTTTTGATATATTATGGCTTTTTAAATATATCAAGGATTTAAGAACATTTTATTCTATTCCAGTTTTCAAAATTTTAGTGTTTAAAATGTATTTTAGTGTTTATTCTATTATTATGTTGTTCTTTTTAGATTATGGTATATGGAGAGCATTAGTGTCTTTACTCTCCTCGTTATGTTTGCAGGGAAAAAATATGTCCTGTAAAAAAATGGCATCCTATTTTGCCTTTGTTGAAGAATCCATAGAGCCCTCCCCCATGTTGTGTGCTGGTTACGAGCAGTATGTGCATCTCCCAGAGCTCAGTGCCATGTGGAAATTCAAGGAATGGCCTGGTTGGTCTAGAGAGGGGTTGGTAAAGGCTGCCTTACAGTCATTGGAGATTACTTTTCAGTTTGTTTCGTCTGTCCTCTGTGACACAAGGACTTACATTGACAAAGAGGAATGGAAGAGAAGGCTTGAATCCTTAATTAGTTCCCAGATTGAGTTGATTTCAATGATTTGTGAAAATGACAAGCAGGTTCCCACTCTTCAGTTGTCAGTAAGTAGTGGTGTTCTCTCATGGAAAGTTTTCCATGAGGTATGGCAGAGACCTGGTGCTTTACCTGTGGTTAGCAGAACAAGTGAAGAGAGATTACTTCCTCGTTTGGGTACATGGAAAAGCGCTGAAGCTATGGTTTCTAGAATATGGCTTGCCATTGAAGGCCATATGCAGATGACTCCCTTCACTTTAGGTCTGGGGGAACCAAATATGTCAGGTAAGCCTCTTCTTGAATATGATAGAATCTGCAAGCCAAGATATTTGCACTCTTTAAAACAACATAAACAGTTCCATAATCTAGAAGATGCCAAACTTTGCAATGTCCTCCAGATCTTTGAGGCGTGGGTATTTGTAGGCCAAGAATTGTTGCAGAGAGTATATGAAAGAATAGACTCTGGGGATTTCGTAGGAGCATCCACAGACTGTTGGATGGTTGAAAGGATGTGGAACATGCTCACAGAAATTGTGAATTTGCTTCTAGTGATGGACCCAGATGATTTCCTTTGCCTTAAACACCAGTTGGCAATTAGCAGCACTAGTACGCTTGCAGGTGCATATTGCCTTCGGTCTGCCCCCCTTAGAGACCTTACAAATGCATGCAAGGAACTAAGGCATCTGGTGCCCAAAGTCATCGGTGTTGAGGCTGATCCAAAGGGTGGACCAAGGCTCCAGGAGGCACTTATGCATTTGTTTCATTCACATGGACTGTGCTCACATAACACTTCAGGTGCTTACCATGTTGCAACAATACATGTTCTGTTGGCCTTCCAGGCAATAGAAGCCGCGGTGAAAAGGTTTTTCTTCTCATATCAGCAGCTGGTAGTAACAACCATGGGTAGCACTGAAATGAAGGGTCCATCATATCTAGGTGCTTGTGATGCCCTACGTCATATATATTTTGAACCACCTTATTTCCCCAGTGTGGATGGTGCAAAGACATTTTTGGGTTGCTATTGGCACTAAAAGTTACAACTATGGTGGATGGTACACTGGAAGATCTACAGACAAATCAAGTGAAATGTACAAGAGAAAGAATAGTGCCTTCAGTTTTTCAATGTATTACCCCAAATACATACATACACTTTTTACATTAACAGTTTTGAGTACTATACATAGAATTATATTGGATATAGGATTAGACTCATTTTTGTTCATCCCCATCAGTAGGACCAATCAATAGAACAGTGGTAGAAATTTGGGATTTTTTTTTTTTTTTCCCTCTCCAACGTGGATAGGATACTAAGGATTCATAGTGTGCAATTCCTCCTTCGTTAAATAGTGTAAAAGATTGTCCAAAATTAAAAAGGTAATTATTAAAATTATTAAATTTTACGAGTTGTTTCTTTTTTTAATTTTTTAATTCTTTACCTAAATTTTATGATGAGTTTAATGATATTTATATAATTCATTATAAATTTTAACATGAAATGTAGTTTAATGCTGTTATTTTTATATATTTTTTTAAGATTTTTTTATTCAGTGTGTGAAACTGAGATAATTATAATTTTAATTTGTTAAGTTTATTTAATGGAATGCATCATAATTTTTTTGATGCAATTTTTTTTTTTTTTTTTTTTTTATCATATTTTTTGTTTTTTAAGATTTTTTAATTCACTGTGTGAAATTGAGATAATTATAATTTTAGATTATTGAATTTATTTAATGGAATGTATCATAAAAAATTTAATGTATTAAATCTATATCATATTCAAGCTACATTCCTACCATAAATATCCACTCATTTCCAAAGTTTTGAGAAAAAATATTAGATAATGCAGTTCAGATTGACTAATAACATATAATTAGTATAGTTTTTTATCTCTACATTTATTTTACAAAGTACTCTGATACTTCTTCATACTCTACTTTAATTTTCTTGCACATGGCCTTGTGTTATTGCTTAAGATGTCATTTAATTTAACTGAATTTATGGTAAAGGTATAAATTTTGCCTTTAGTTTTAATTTTGAGTGATTTTGATTTGATTGCCTTAGATTTGTTAAATTTGATTTTTGATAAATAGTTTTAGATGCTTGATTAATATAGGAAAAATACAAAAATTCTTTTGGAAACAAAGTTTGCTTTGGTAGCATTTGTAGTCTTTTGAAGAAAAAGGAAATTTCGTGAATAATTAGTGGTCATGAGTTGCATGTTTTGAAAAGATAAAGAAAATTGTTTCTTTGATTGTCTTTGTTAAGAAAGTTGTTTTCTATAAAATTTGCATTCTTCCAACTCTCTTAGCTAGGAGATTCATTGAAAAAGAAAAGTAGTGTAAATCATCTTAGGTGCATATTTGTAGTGGTTGAGAGTCGAGTCTACACACCACCAGTTTCATCTCCACTACCTTTTGTCTTAAGAAAGCCATAAAATTAACGCTTAAAGTAAAATCAACTTAGTAACTTTTTATTTACTAGGGCTCTGAAACACCAATATAGATCAGGCTAGTGTCTTGGAGTAGGAGAGTAATAAACTCTCCAAGACAACAAAACCAAACAAGTAGCTTATCTTGTGATAGATTAAATCCAGCTGTTTCATTTATACTCTGGGAAAGCTCCTCTTAAAGGAGAAGCACGAGCTCGTGTCCGAACCAGTGAGGGGATCAATCCTCCCTCGTTGGGAACGACGCCAGACACGCACGTATTACAAACGGTAAACCTTGGATTAACCATTGTCGAGGAGCCAGGGGTCACTTATCGGTAAACCTTGGATTATTGTCAAGGAGCCGGCAAGGGGATTGAGCTTGATACTCTACCCTTGCGTGCTGTCGGAGTGTAGACTGTTCCCCCAGGTATACTTGTTGCTGTTGGTAACCTTAGTGACCATAATCTTTAGGATTCTACCGAGGTGACGGTGGAGGGAAGATCCCACTGTACCTGGAGCAGACGTCGGCTAGACTCACTTGGATTTTCCGGGGGGTTCACTTCACTCGAGACGGTTAAAGTGGAGGAACTTGTGCCGGTCTATTCATTAAGCAGGTTGCCGGGGTAACTGTTCCACCCACCACTTCTGTACTGAATCCGGCGATGTTGGGTTTCATCTCCAACTAGCGCTTTCGGTCCGGAAGGCTACTGTTTGTGCTTGGTTTGATGCCCTAGATTCTTTAGGCGTGTGCTTCAAATTTGTTTGGTTCTTTAGAGACTTTAGGCAGTTTGCTTTGAGATTTTACTTTGTTTGCGTGTGCAGTAGTTAAAAGTCTTTAACTGTGGCGGAATTACCGAGACAGTCCCGTAGACTTCGGGGCCAGTCTCCTGAGATTGTTTCCGTGGCCGAATTGTTGAGGACATCCCGTAGAATTCGGGGTGAGGACACAAATTGCGTCTGGGGGGCAACCTCAAGGACAGTATATACCTGTGGTACAATACATTCCTCAAGGTCAACCCCAGCCTCAATATGTACCCCAAGGTCAACCCCAGTATCAGAGCCTTGTTTTGTTCATTTGTTATTAACCTTGGAATTCCCTAGCATTGGTAATCTTCAAGCTTATTACTCTTGATATTGGGGGTTTGTTGGGGACAGGTTTTATGTCTCTCCCTTTCATCCCTATTTGAAGGGACCCATTAACGCACCATCTTATGTGTCAGTGTTAGGCAGTTCCCTTTGACCAATTCCAGCGCAGCGACTCATCACAAGTCGCCCCTCGACAATAACATGGTGGCCCCACCTCCAGAAAGAATTCATATGTCATGCATGGGTTAGTCTAAATTTGTCAGAGATATTTAAGCTTATTAATGACCCAATTTCTTATGATCTTAGTTATCGTACAATGTCATCTAAGATCCCCTGAATATTACTTAATCCCAAAGTGGTTTACGTGAAAAGTATAAAATATTTACTAAAAAATGAGACTTCCATGCTTAGTACGCTATGCATTGATCAAGACCATATTATTTACTCAAGCTAAATTATTTTCAATGCAATTTGTATAGGTATTTTAAGAATGAATAAGTGGGGGAGGATTAACGAGTTGGAAGTTTAAGACCCGGAAGATATGATACAATTTTTAGCAGAAGACTTAACATGGACAGAGATTGAGGGGGACCAAGTTGCAGTTATTCCATATTGTCGACTTGATGATTTCATAAGTGGAGAGGAATCAAATGAAAGTGCACCCACCCAATTTCTTCTTAAGAATCACCGAAGTAAAAAAATAGAGGATATCAAAGTCACCAATTACTCAACATTCTTGGATTACAGTGTGTGAGTCTCTATATGCTTTTTCAAGATATGTGTAATTTTTTCAATATGCATAAATATTATATCTAATTTGCAGTAATTTTTTTACGTACAGTTATTGGTGTTCATATGGTCCACAGTCGACAAGGAGAATTAGGAGTGCATCATCAGATCCAAAGACAACCTGCAATCGACATGAAAGTATTAAAGTTGGTTGCCAATGTCACTTCTTTGTGCGACGACTTGTGATGAGACCAGATGATGCTGTAATAATATATACTGCATGTAGACATATTGATGAATCCAATGTTATTTGTCATGGGACAGATGCAATCGGAAGGTCCATGAGATTCAATTATGCACCACATTTAAGTTGGCATATGCGATCTACAGTCCAACATTTCGTTAAAAGAGGTTTTAATGCTACAATGATATGGGACAAGTTCATCTCTGATGTGAAGGATGGATCTGGTGAGTTATACACAGGGATACTTCGAGATACCTAAATGACAAAAAAAGATATAAGTAACATTTACAATGATATCATAAGGCTAGAGTATGTTAAAGATCAAAGTGATCCAAAGAGTGTGGAGTGCTAGTACAAGGAAAACCCAGAGAGTTTTTTCTTCTACCAAAAACAAGATCTTGTTGAAAATATCCCTTTTATCATAGGCATACAAACAAAGTGGATGTGTTCAATGATGCTGAAATACTCTCACAATAATATTATCTCAATGGATTCAACCTTTAGTACAAATAAGTACGGGGTGAGTACATATTTATCCTAAATCCGATTCATTTATTTAACCTCATATTAATGCATGTATCTTATATAAATGTAATTATGCATATTTTTTGTAATGCAGTATCAACTTTACACCTTAATGGTTTTCGACGAACATCACAATGGGGTTCCAATAGCTTGGGTGATATCATCACGCAACACTATAGCTGATCTTTCTAAATGGATGTTGGCCTTACTTGCAATTGGAAACAAAGAGCGACCAGATTGGCATGTTCTTGCCTTCATCACGGATGATGCTACTGCTGAAATTGAAGCATTGAGGTGATGTGTTTATTATTTTTACAAGAGGCATAAAAAATATTGTTAATGTATAATCTCACTAAAAATTATGTTATTGCAGGTCTACGATCAAGTGCAAAGTATTATTATGTGTGTGGCATGTTCGTCGTGCATGGTTGAAAAATGTTGGAAACAAGGTCAAAGGGAGGGAAAACCAAATACGCATTTTTCGTGGATTAGGTGAAATCATGCACATGTGTAAAGATGATGAATCTGTGCGAAAGAAAGTTGAAAGCTTATTTGAAGAATTCAGTGAACAAATTTTTTTTTTGGAATATTTTAGAAATACTTGGCTGTCCAACAACAAAATATGTAAGCTTCTTATTGGTGGTTATAATGACTCTATTTTTCATGTCATATGTATACTTATTAATATATAACTAATAAATTTCTTTCTACAGATATGTGGGCAAAAGCATACAGAAATTTTCCACATTCAAATCAAGATACGAACAACGCCATTGAATCTTACCATCGGTATATCAAGGAAAGGTACCTATGTGAGAAGAACAATGCATGCCACAGAAGGGTTGATTGGTTAATCTATGTTTTGTTGACAAAGGTTGTATTATTTTACAATCATATGCACCGTTTAAAAGAAGCTGGTTTTGTACGACCCAGAAAAATACAGGAACAACTGAATTCATCCAAGTGTAGAGCTAAGAAAATCCCAAATGAAGATTGTGTGCCTGATGAAAAGAGTAATGACTACTGGGTTCGTAGCCAAAATAAGGATACTCGTGACATTTGGTACAATGTCATATATAAGGGTTCTAATCTACACTTCTGCAATTGCAATTGGGCCCTAAATGGAAATATCTGTAAACATGTATTGAAAGTTGAGATGTTAGTGAGTAACACTATTTTGGGTGAAAATGTAGCACCTGGTGTCACTGATCCCACGACAGAAAGGCCTAGAATTTTATTTGATTTGAATGAAACACCTATATTGGTCCCAGAAATCCAAACAGAGCATTTTCCATGCTTTGATTCTCCTCCCAATCTGAATTATCATAATGAAACAAGCATTGATAATTTAGAGAATTTCTCATACAATGTTGAATCAACCAATGTACGACAAGATAGTGCATTCTCTGAACATGATGAGATGAAACGTGTTAACTCATCAACTCTTGAGAAATTGAGATCCATAATACCTACAAATTTGGAACAGGCATATGCATTGAACAACTTGGTAGACAAAGCATGTCAAGAATACAACAAAATGTTTTTCAATACTATAACTCCATCCAAGATCACTACCAAGAGAAAACATAGTTTCTTGAGTCCAGTAAATAAAAAGAGGCGATGTGGTCGCAAGTCAAAGTCAGGGACAGATATACTACAATTTGAAAGGGTTGGACGAGTTCATGCAAGGAAAAAAAGAATGGATGAACAATTGGAGTCATCTTCTCAAAAACAAGGAAATATGGACCACGCGCCTGAGATAATTCAAGATTCTATTATACCCAATATTGGTATGGAAATGTCATGCTATGCATTGTTTTACGTTAAATGCGATATATTATCATGTTCAACACATTTGTATGACTATACGAACTATTTTTATTGTTACAGCTGAGGGACCCACATCTCACAACATTCCAAGTTGTCGAATTCGTTTATTCGATGAACATGCTACCGAAAAAAGATCTAGCATTGGGAACACTGCTTCAGCGATTAACACCCCAATATCCTCCCCAAGGGTGCTCCCCCCTATTGTTGAACCAATTAAGATGTATCATCGCCCACACCCACCACCTCTTTCCTCCACAAATTCTTCCATGCCTATAACCACCTCTGTAATACCTTCCCAATGCTCACCCCTACCCTTCAATCATCCACCATTCCCATTTTTTCAATCGTCCACCCTTAACATTCCAATTTCCCCCCCTAGGTTAATCCCCCGGCCTACAGTGATTCCCACTATTGTACAACCGGTGGGGGTGTATCATCGCCCGCACCCACTACCTTTTCCCTATTTCACATCCACCATGCCTTTATCCAGCGCCCCTGAACCATGCCTATATCCGTCACCAAGTGCTCCGCCATCTACCCAGGAAGGGTTGTCTTCTCCATTGCCTCAAATCCTCACGGTGAGAATGAGTATTTGATCAAAATATCATCATGAATTAATGAAATTGATTATATGCCTTTCAATTTTTACAACTAATTGATTATTGTAATTTTTTGCAGAGACATCAATTTGGAAATCCACCTGGGAGTGCCTCATGGGACGAGGGTGACTTAGAGACCCATACGGTAGATCGATCATGATGTTGTTTTTCCATTATGTCATTGATGGGCATGAGATTCCATTATTTATGTTGGAAATGAAGTTCTATTTTGTAAAAAAGAAACATGTATAGTTGGACCTATTTTGAATAAAAAATACATAAATTTATATTTGTGTTTATGACAACATCTCCATTGAATTTTAAATCCTTATGTGGATGCGATGTTATATTCTATCAATGTTACATTACTTTTTGATGAATAGTTGTAACGGATTTTGTTTTTATTAGTTACAAATTATCAAGTTTATAAGTTAAGTGCTTCAACTAACCTTGTAATATCAATTAAACCATCCTTCAAAATAATTATTTGAGCTTTTCAATGGTTGGAAAATATGTATTATAGACTTCCCCATTATTCCAAATGAATCCCTCTTTTGATTTTCTAACTAATGTTTAATTAGATAACGTTTTAGAATTAAAATAATAAAGTATTATAGTGAATTACAAATGTATTGAAAACAAATATCAATTAAACCAACCATTAAACAATTGAAAACAATTAATTAAACCAACCATTGAAAACAATACAATTAATAAAACAAATACAATAGTTTGAGCTTTTCGATGGTTCGAAAACTTATGTTATATTGAAACATCCACAAATGACTCCAATTTTAATAATTGTATTTTGGGACGGACCTTCATTGATTTTTGGAGAAAGTTTATTTAATAAGGAAATAAAAATATTCAATATTCTTTTTCAAACTTTTGATTATGAGTTGATTATTCTCTTATTTATTTGAAATTTTGAAAATAAGATTTGTTTTTTTCTTTATATATAACATTATAAGTTAAAATGAGAAATCTAAAACATTTCTCATTAAAATACTAACAAAAACAAAAACGAATATTTGACTTTAACAGTAAAGACATATTTGACTTTAAGAGTAAAGAGATTAAAATACCCGGTTCCCGGAGCTAAATATGATCATAACTATAATGTATCTAGAAAAGTTTTATAATTCCATTTATAAAAATATAATTGAATAATAAGTATCACTTAGTATTTCATTAATCTTTTTGGAATTACTAAAAAGCTTTTTAATAATAAGTATTATTATTAATATTACATAAGTCTTTTTTGGTCCTGAAGATGATGGGAGGTAAAGAGAACTATTTAATATTAATAATGAATCTTATTAATAAAAAGTTTTAAAAATTTCGGAAAATATTAATGAAATGTTGAATGACATGTAATTATTTCATTTCACTGTATCATAGTTATATCATATTTATTTAAAAAAAATGTAACTTCTAATGTATTTATTGCTTAAATTAAATATTCATTTTTATGAATATTTCAATAATTTTTAGAAATAAAATTTAAAAACTTTTTCTCAATATATTAAAATTATATCATATTTATTTAATGAAAAATGAAATTTCTAATGTCTTCATTGCTTGAGTCAAATATTCATTTTTGTGAATATTCCAATAAGAAATGTTATGGATTTTGCATTTTCCCATATAAAGTTGTGTAACCTTTGAAAAATGAAAATTTAATTATAACTAGCAATTGCACTAGATGTTGCAAAGGAAACTTAGTTAGGCATAAATTCGAAGAATCGTGATATATAAAAGATCAATATATAAAAAAAAAAAAAAATCAATGCAAACAAAATTTTGAAAAATAAAACATATAATTACCATTTTATCATTAGAAATATCTTCTACATTCTACATCTCCATTCTTTACCCTTTTACATTACAAAGTTATCAAATTTATCTGAAACAATTTCTAACATGAATCATATCCCATAATACAAAAGAAATTTAAAATAGAAGAAAAATTTAAAAATGGACAACTTACGCCATCATTTTATTTTTATTTTTAATATTATTTTATTATTATTATAAATAAATAAATTTTTAACTTCCTTTGAAAATTATTCTGTGTGAAATAATTCATACTTCATTGAAAATCCATCTTCAATGCAAATTGTAAATTTATTATTTTATCATTTTTTGATGAAGAACATTTCATATTGAATTGGATTCACTCTCATTACATATTAAAAAAATTAAATAATTGGTAAGTATTGCATTAAAATTATCATTTGAACCAAATTTAATAATTTTCATATTAGATTTTGAAATTATCATTATATTAAGTAATATTGGAAGATAAAACCTTATCACCAATGGCAAATAAACAATTTTCCATTCCAAATTACCATTTGTAGATGAGTGGACCATCTCTGTGGGAAATATCAAGAGAGCACAATTTCCAGATGGGTGGACCATTCGAGATCTATTTTTGGGAAATATTAAGAGAGCACAATTTCCAGATGGGTGGACCATTCGAGATCTATTTTTGGGAAATATTAAGAGAGCAAAATTTCCAGATGGGTGGACCATTCGAGATCTATTTTTGGGAAATATTAAGAGAGCACAATTTATAGATTCATGGAGACAAGATTGATGAATTGATTCAAACACTTCATACATATGGATAGATCCTTAGATAAGACCTCAATCTAAATGAGACCACCTATCCATCTACAAATAATGGGTAACATGTCTTTTCATTATTGATTTGTTAACAAACCCTGGATACCATGTATAATGTGTCATTTCATTATTGATTTGCTAACAAACCCATGCTTTGTTTGCCTATTTCAACTTCAAGGCCCAAACTGTGACAGTATGAGATAAGGAAATCATCTCATCCTAGGATGGGGACAATGGGGACAAATCTAGACAGTGTAATTGTACACCATCTTGAAATGCTTACAAAAAAAATGTGTATAACATGTAAATTCAACATTACAATCCTATAGTTTGCTATTTAATTTTAATTAAAAGGAAAAAATGAAAAAACGTATTGCATTTTGTGTGATGTGATTACACTTGCACTTAGTTAATCACAACTGCATATAGCATTCTAATCATGATAGAACAAAATCAAGATATAAATCACAATCTTCCTGAAAGCGAGACTTTATTACAAGTAGAGGGGCACATTGAACTACAGAATATTTGGTTTAGATATCCATCTCGAAAACAAATTGTCTTTCAATATTTTTACCTTTCTATTCATGCTGGCAAGACAATAACACCTGTTGGTCATAACGGATTTGGAAAAAGCACAATTATTTCCATATTTAAACGCTTCTATGATCCCTATGCAGGTCATTTTCAACCCTCTCCTATCAATGAAAACATCTCTCAATAGCCACTCTCTTTTCCAAAATAGACAAATACTAGACATCATTCAACAGATAGAAGTGAAATATGAGAAAAATTCCAGTAGTTGATACTTCCATACCTTGGAAAGAAAATACAACATGCTTAAATTTGGTACATAATTATAATTACATTTATATTAAAACCAGTTCTAGAATAAGAAAGTTCAGACTTTGGAAAAAACTGCCATGAGGAGTCACCAAGGAGATGAGGTTCACAAAGATAAAAAAAAAAAAAAATACTTTGTACACGTATCCAATTTTACATATCAACTAATTACCAATATGTAAATCCAATA
This sequence comes from Pinus tabuliformis, assembly GCA_031772625.1. Lineage (NCBI taxonomy): Eukaryota > Viridiplantae > Streptophyta > Pinopsida > Pinales > Pinaceae > Pinus > Pinus tabuliformis. The sequence continues at coordinate 1,037,832,206 of CM062817.1, read as the reverse complement.
ATGTGAACACCCACCACCAGGAATTTCTTGGCATCAGAAGGTTGGAATAGTTTGAAGGTGTTGATGATGCTGTAACGTTATTAGAAATATCAACAAAAGATATAGCAGACAACAAATTACAGAGACTATAATCTATGTAATCCTAGTGCTCAAAAGGATTTTCAAAGAGTTGAATCCATTTATACATTCTAAAATGCAATTTAAACCATGAAAAATTATATATATGATGATGACGATGACCACTGAAATCTATCGAATCTTCAGAAAAGAAGGTTGGTAGTGTGTCAAACGTTTTGGAAATAGACCAAATTCGAGTTTCACTTCGAAACTCATAGGATTACGGAAGATATGCGCATGTGTTCAATGATCTTATTGAAAATATCCCTTTTATCATAGGCATACAAACAAAGTGGATGTGTTCAATGATGCTGAAATACTCTCACAATAATATTATCCCAATGGATTCAACCTTTAGTACAAATAAGTACGGGGTGAGTACATATTTATCCTAAATCCGATTTATTTATTTAACCTCATATATATGCATGTATCTTCCGTATACGCCCATCTTCCGTATATGCGCACATCTTCCGTATATGCCCAGTTTCCGTATATGCCTACATCTTCCGTATATGCGCACATCTTCCGTATATGCCCAGTTACAGTATATGCGCACATCTTCCGTATATGCGCACATCTTCCGTATATGCCCAGTTTCCGTATATGCCCACATCTTCCGTATATGCGCACATCTTCCGTATATGCCCAGTTTGGGCATATGCGCACATCTTCCGTATATGCCCAGTTTCCGTATATGCACACATCTTCCGTATATGCCCAGTTTCCGTATATGCCCACATCTTCCGTATATGCCCAGTTTCCGTATATGCCCACATCTTCCGTATATGCGCACATCTTCCGTATATGCCCAGTTTCCGTATATGCCTACATCTTCCGTATATGCGCACATCTTCCGTATATGCGCAAATCTTCCGTATATGCCCAGTTTCCGTATATGCGCACATCTTCCGTATATGCGCACATCTTCCGTATATGCCCAGTTTCCGTATATGCCACATCTTCCGTATATGCGCACATCTTCCGTATATGCCCAGTTTCCGTATATGCGCACATCTTCCGTATATGCGCAGTTTCCGTATATGCCCACATCTTCCGTATATGCGCACATCTTCTGTATATGCCCAGTTTCCGTATATGCGCACATCTTCCGTATATGCCCAGTTTCCGTATATGCCTACATCTTCCGTATATGCGCACATCTTCCGTATATGCCCAGTTTCCGTATATGCGCACATCTTCCGTATATGGGCACATCTTCCGTATATGCCCAGTTTCCGTATATGCGCACATCTTCCCTATATGCACACATCTTCCGTATATGCACAGTTTCCGTATATGCCCACATCTTCCGTATATGCGCACATCTTCCGTATATGCCCAGTTACCGTATATGCGCACATCTTCCGTATATGCCCAGTTTCCGTATATGCCCACATCTTCCGTATATGCCCAGTTTGGGCATATGCGCACATCTTCCGTATATGCCCAGTTTCCGTATATGCACACATCTTCCGTATATGCCCAGTTTCCGTATATGCCCACATCTTCCGTATATGCCCAATTTCCGTATATGCCCACATCTTCCGTATATGCGCACATCTTCCATATATGCCCAGTTTCCGTATATGCCTACATCTTCCGTATATGCGCACATCTTCCGTATATGCCCAGTTTCCGTATATGCGCACATCTTCCGTATATGCGCACATCTTCCGTATATGCCCAGTTTCCGTATATGCACACATCTTCCGTATATGCGCACATCTTCCGTATATGCCCAGTTTCCGTATATGCACACATCTTCCGTATATGCCCAGGTTCCGTATATGCGCACATCTTCCGTATATGCCCAGTTTCCGTATATGCACACATCTTCCGTATATGCCCAGGTTCCGTATATGCGCACATCTTCCGTATATGCCCAGTTTCCGTATATGCACACATCTTCCGTATATGCACAGTTTCCGTATATGCGCACATCTTCCGTATATGCGCACATCTTCCGTATATGCCCAGTTTCCGTATATGCCTACATCTTCCGTATATGCGCACATCTTCCGTATATGCCCAGTTTCCGTATATGTGCACATCTTCCGTATATGCGCACATCTTCCGTATATGCCCAGTTTCCGTATATGCGCACATCTTCCGTATATGCCCAGTTTCCGTATATGCCCACATCTTCCGTATATGCGCACATCTTCCGTATATGCCCAGTTTGGGTATATGCGCACATCTTCCGTATATGCCCAGTTTCCGTATATGCACACATCTTCCGTATATGCCACATCTTCCGTATATGCGCACATCTTCCGTATATGCCCAGTTTCCGTATATGCCACATCTTCCGTATATGCGCACATCTTCCGTATATGCCCAGTTTCCGTATATGCGCACATCTTCCGTATATGCGCACATCTTCCGTATATGCCCAGTTTCCGTATATGCACACATCTTCCGTATATGCCCAGTTTCCGTATATGCGCACATCTTCCGTATATGCCCAAGTTCCGTATATGCGCACATCTTCCGTATATGCCCAGTTTCCGTATATGCACACATCTTCCGTATATGCCCAGTTTCCGTATATGCGCACATCTTCCGTATATGCCCATCTTCCGTATATGCGCACATCTTCCGTATATGCCCAGTTTCCGTATATGCGCACATCTTCCGTATATGCCCAGTTTCCGTATATGCGCACATCTTCCGTATATGCGCACATCTTCCGTATATGCCCAGCTTCCGTATATGCCCACATCTTCCGTATATGCGCACATCTTCCGTATATGCCCAGTTTGGGCATATGCGCACATCTTCCGTATATGCCCAGTTTCCGTATATGCACACATCTTCCGTATATGCCCAGTTTCCGTATATGCCCACATCTTCCGTATATGCCCAGTTTCCGTATATGCCACATCTTCCGTATATGCGCACATCTTCTGTATATGCACAGTTTCCGTATATGCCTACATCTTCCGTATATGCGCACATCTTCCGTATATGCCCAGTTTCCGTATATGCACACATCTTCCGTATATGCGCACATCTTCCGTATATGCCCAGTTTCCGTATATGCGCACATCTTCCGTATATGCCCAAGTTCCGTATATGCGCACATCTTCCGTATATGCCCAGTTTCCGTATATGCACACATCTTCCGTATATGCACAGTTTCCGTATATGCGCACATCTTCCGTATATGCCCAGTTTCCGTATATGCCTACATCTTCCGTATATGCGCACATCTTCCGTATATGCACAGTTTCCGTATATGCGCACATCTTCCGTATATGCGCACATCTTCCGTATATGCCCAGTTTCCGTATATGCCCACATCTTCCGTATATGCGCACATCTTCCGTATATGCCCAGTTTCCGTATATGCGCACATCTTCCGTATATGCCCAGTTTCCGTATATGCACACATCTTCCGTATATGCCCAGTTTCCGTATATGCCCAGTTTCCGTATATGCCCACATCTTCCGTATATGCCCAGTTTCCGTATATGCCCAGTTTCCGTATATGCGCACATCTTCCGTATATGCCCAGTTTCCGTATATGCACACATCTTCCGTATATGCGCACATCTTCCGTATATGCCCAGTTTCCGTATATGCAGACATCTTCCGTATATGCGCACATCTTCCGTATATGCCCAGTTTCCGTATATGCGCACATCTTCCGTATATGCGCAGTTTCCGTATATGCCCACATCTTCCGTATATGCGCACATCTTCCGTATATGCCCAGTTTCCGTATATGCGCACATCTTCCGTATATGCCCAGTTTCCGTATATGCACACATCTTCCGTATATGCCCAGTTTCCGTATATGCGCACATCTTCCGTATATGCGCACATCTTCCGTATATGCCCAGTTTCCGTATATGCGCACATCTTCCGTATATGCGCACATCTTCCGTATATGCCCAGTTTCCGTATATGCGCACATCTTCCGTATATGCGCACATCTTCCGTATATGCCCAGTTTCCGTATATGCCCACATCTTCCGTATATGCGCACATCTTCCGTATATGCCCAGTTTCCGTATATGCGCACATCTTCCGTATATGCCCAGTTTCCGTATATGCACACATCTTCCGTATATGCCTACATCTTCCGTATATGCCCAGTTTCCGTATATGTGCACATCTTCCGTATATGCGCACATCTTCCGTATATGCCCAGTTTCCGTATATGCCTACATCTTTCGTATATGCGCACATCTTCCGTATATGCCCAGTTTCCGTATATGCCTACATCTTCCGTATATGCGCACATCTTCCGTATATGCCCAGTTTCCGTATATGCGCACATCTTCCGTATATGCGCAGTTTTCGTATATGCCCACATCTTTCGTATATGCGCACATCTTCCGTATATGCCCAGTTTCCGTATATGCGCACATCTTCCGTATATGCCCAGTTTCCGTATATGCACACATCTTCCGTATATGCCCAGTTTCCGTATATGCCCACATCTTCCGTATATGCCCAGTTTCCGTATATGCCTACATCTTCCGTATATGCGCACATCTTCCGTATATGCCCAGTTTCCGTATATGCGCACATCTTCCGTATATGCGCACATCTTCCGTATATGCCCAGTTTCCGTATATGCCCACATCTTCCGTATATGCGCACATCTTCCGTATATGCCCAGTTTGGGCATATGCGCACATCTTCCGTATATGCCCAGTTTCCGTATATGCGCACATCTTCCGTATATGCCCAGTTTTCGTATATGCCCACATCTTCCGTATATGCCCAGTTTCCGTATATGCCCACATCTTCCGTATATGCGCACATCTTCCGTATATGCCCAGTTTCCGTATATGCCCACATCTTCCGTATATGCGCACATCTTCCGTATATGCCCAGTTTGGGCATATGCGCACATCTTCTGTATATGCCCAGTTTCCGTATATGCCCACATCTTCCGTATATGCCCAGTTTCCGTATATGCCCACATCTTCCGTATATGCGCACATCTTCTGTATATGCCCAGTTTCCGTATATGCCTACATCTTCCGTATATGCGCACATCTTCCGTATATGCCCAGTTTGGGCATATGCCCACATCTTCCGTATATGCGCACATCTTCCGTATATGCCCAGTTTCTGTATATGCGCACATCTTCCGTATATGCACACATCTTCCGTATATACCCAGTTTCCGTATATGCACACATCTTCCGTATATGCGCACATCTTCCGTATATGCCCAGTTTCCGTATATGCGCACATCTTCCGTATATGCGCAGTTTCCGTATATGCCCACATCTTCCGTATATGCGCACATCTTCCGTATATGCCCTGTTTCCGTATATGCGCACATCTTCCGTATATGCCCAGTTTCGTATATGCACACATCTTCCGTATATGCCCAGTTTCCGTATATGCGCACATCTTCCGTATATGCCAGGTTTCCGTATATGCGCACATCTTCCGTATACGCGCACATCTTCCGTATATGCCCAATTTCCGTATATGCGCACATCTTCCGTATATGCGCACATCTTCCGTATATGCCCAGTTTCCGTATATGCCCACATCTTCCGTATATGCCCAGTTTGGGCATATGCGCACATCTTCCGTATATGCCCAGTTTCCGTATATGCACACATCTTCCTTATATGCCTACATCTTCCGTATATGCGCACATCTTCCGTATATGCCCAGTTTCCGTATATGCGCACATCTTCCGTATATGCGCACATCTTCCGTATATGCCCAGTTTCCGTATATGCCTACATCTTCCGTATATGCGCACATCTTCCGTCAATGCCCAGTTTCCGTATATGCGCACATCTTCCGTATATGTGCACATCTTCCGTATATGCCCAGTTTCCGTATATGCCCACATCTTCCGTATATGCGCACATCTTCCGTATATGCGCAGTTTCCGTATATGCCCACATCTTCCGTATATGCGCACATCTTCCGTATATGCCCAGTTTCCGTATATGCGCACATCTTCCGTATATGCCCAGTTTCCGTATATGCACACATCTTCCATATATGCCCAGTTTCCGTATATGCCCACATCTTCCGTATATGCCCACATCTTCCGTATATGCGCACATCTTCTGTATATGCCCAGTTTCCGTATATGCCTACATCTTCCGTATATGCGCACATCTTCCGTATATGCCCAGTTTCCGTATATGCGCACATCTTCCGTATATGCGCACATCTTCCGTGTATGCCCAGTTTCCGTATATGCCCACATCTTCCGTATATGCCCACATCTTAGTCTTGGGTCGTTAAATTGTTTCCTTAAGTCTGAGGAAGAGGAGCTCTTTGCAAGAAAATGCAATTTTAAACCTAATTGATTTACATATAAATCAATATAAACCACCCTATATAAACCTAATTGATTTACATATAATCTATTATTATGATAAAATAATATTGAATATTATTCCTTAAAGAGTAATGAGGTATTTCACAACCTATTATGACATAGATGTTATCACTCACTTACATGTAAGTGATAATAACTAAAAAGATTAAATCAATGTAAATCCATCTTGAACGTGCATCACCTACATGTAAGTGATAGTACCTAATAAAATTAAATCAATGTAAATCCATCTTAAACCCGCATCTATAGAGGGATCAAATTTATTAAGGTGTAAATTTTGTTTAGCATTTATTTCAGCATATTGAATGATAAAAAAAGTGTGGTCTAAACATGTTACAATTCAGACTTGTTTTAGCTACGTTTTTCCAACCATTTTTTCCCAAAATCTAACTAAAAAATTATAAGAATTGTTAGAAATTTAAATATTAATTGTTGATATTGCATAATCCAAGTGCAATAGGGTTTTTGAGGATATTGAATCCCTTTATGCATTCAAAAACACAATTTCAGTAATGAAAAAGATGCAATTTGATCAAAAAATTATATATCCAAATTACGGTGATGAATACCAAAAACAAAATTCAAACTATATAATGTTTAAACTTATTTAAAAAAAAAGATACACTAATAAACTTGATCCCTCTCAATATTTAATAGATATGGATTTAAGAAGGATCTATGTGTATTAAAGAAATTCAATCCATTTTAATACTTGATAAACATGGGTTTAAAAAGAATCTACATGTATAAATAGTAACCATAGCTTAAAAGACACCCATAAAGTATACCACTAATACTAAATGATACATAGCTAATTCAATTTACATGTGTTACCCTTCTTATAAGTTTAACATTTATAGAAGCAATGTGGATGTGTTAATACTGATCCAAAAATGGGCCAAAATCAATTATTGATCCTCAATCAAATTGCACATTAAGAAAAGTTAATACATAGTAACAATTAGTAATTATTTATGGGTGCTTTGAGAAACCTTAATGCCAATTGAAAAACTTTATTCTAAGTGTAATGGATACCCCCTTCAAAGGGGGTTGCAATCCATTCTCGATGCTAAAGGTCTAGCTTTTGAAACCATGGTTACTACCTACACTAAGATTTCCAAATATCAACTAAACATATTTGTGAAGAGAATTGAGAAAATTCTAGAAGCCATGCTATATCCTACCATGTGAAGATACAAAATCTTGGCCCTTGTTGATCATAGACTTATTGGGCAACTCACTAGGATTTGGCTCTTTCATAAAATTATGAAAACTTGTTTGAAGAATACCTATAAGCCTCATATCAAAAGACACAATGTTGTTGATCTCGTTTCCCATCAACGATAAAAGTCAACATCCTAGGGACTTTTATATATTCTATGGTGTTTTTATAGAGGTGATACTCCTCTTTCACACACTCACATTTTCTGATTAACTCAAAAATGTGGAATTAAACATTCAACATATTCACCTTTGAGTGGACCATGTGATTTTAAAGAAAATAAATAAAAACAAAAAGAAGTAAATACTATCTAATTAAGTCATTCCATGGCACATATCCATTCACATATCATGAGGGAGACACATTTGAAACAAATACATAGACAAAAAATAAAGAAATTGCACATTAAGAAAAGTTAATACATAGTAATAATTAGTAATTATTTATGGGTGCTTTGAGAAACCTTAATGCCAATTGAAAAACTTTCTTCTAAGTGTAATGGATACCCCCTTCAAAGTAGGGTTGCAATCCATTCTCGATGCTAAAGGTCTAGCTTTTGAAACCATGGTTACTACCTACACTAAGATTTCCAAATATCAACTAAACATATTTGTGAAGAGAATTGAGAAAATTCTAGAAGCCATGCTATATCCTACCATGTGAAGATACAAAATCTTGGCCCTTGTTGATCATAGACTTATTGGGCAACTCACTAGGATTTGGCTCTTTCACAAAATTATGAAAACTTGTTTGAAGAATACCTATAAGCCTCATATCAAAAGACACAATGTTGTTGATCTCGTTTCCCGTCAACGATAAAAGTCAACATCCTAGGGACTTTTATATATTCTATGGTGTTTTTATAGAGGTGATACTCCTCTTTCACACACTCACATTTTCTGATTAACTCAAAAATGTGGAATTAAACATTCAACATATTCACCTTTGAGTGGACCATGTGATTTTAAAGAAAATAAATAAAAACAAAAAGAAGTAAATACTATCTAATTAAGTCATTCCATGGCACATATCCATTCACATATCATGAGGGAGACACATTTGAAACAAATACATAGACAAAAAATAAAGAAATGGTCCAAATATTTTAAAGAGCTCTAAAATGATTTCATTCAATATCATAAACAATCATAGGAGAACATTCATGAGATTTCAATGCTTAATTAAAAGTATACGAAACCACAAATTCCATGCGCTCTTGGAAATAGCTCTCTATAAGAGTCAAAAAGATATTACAAACTTTAAGTTCAAATAGAGCAAGTGTGTAAAGTACTCTACAAAATTCCTAATACTTAAATGTAAATTGAATGCATTCATCCTTAAGGGACTAGAATGGAACTCGAATGGGACTCTTGAGGAACAATAAATGGTATATATTAAGCTAGAAGAAAGCAAAAGGAATGCAGACAGAATTACAAATGTATAACAAACTTTACAAAGTTGGATGATTTAAGACTAGGGAGAAATAAATGGGAATTGCTTCAAATAAAATATAGAACACTCACAAAATTGCAGAAGGATGACCGACTTAATGAATTATCTATCCCTTATAGCATCAAATGTTGGAGTATACATTAGTCTTTGCATATTTGTTAATCTAACCAATGGGGAAGTTATTCAGGATTAACAATTTCATTTAAATATTTTCTAAGCCATTCTTTAATATAATCGATGGGAAGGACGATTATGTCGTGTCTTACATCTAATGCAAAAGTATGCTCATATGTTTCTTTTGTATTTGAACATAATTGATTGATGACTGATAGTTGGTCTTCATTCTCATTATTATATGTAACTAACCATTTTTTTATTTCTTCCTTCAAAGAATTTGTTAAGTTGTCGAACTCATTACCCCATAATGTCTTAATAACTTCCAATTCTTGTAGCACATCTTTTGGAACTAACATGGAGTCTGTAATCATTCTTGACCCTTGAATATCTTCAACAACTTTAATACATTTAAAGAAACTATTGCTTCGTTAGTCATTAATCTTTGTACACTCAAAAATAGCATCCTTTAACATTTTGATTCTAGCATATAATCTTGCCTTTATCTATTTTATTTGCTCCCCATTTGAAATCCCTTGTTGGGTTTTTTGAAAGTCATTAAGGGTAGAAATTCTAGTAATAAATATCATTAAATCACTATGAGCAAAGTGTTAATCATGTTCCAAGTCCTTTAGCAAATAATTTGTAAAAGAAGAAATCTTTGAGAGAGCTTTCTTAAATTTAGAAATAGCTCCCATGCGTGTTCAGTAACTATTAGTCACATATTGATATTGTCTACGACTTAAGTCCTAATTCCATTCAATGGTTTTATTGCATTCATAATTCTATTTAGTGTATTAAGCGTGACTGTTGGTACAAGTTCTAGGTTTGGGATAGCTAAAGGGTGCATAAATGAAGGTCTATGGCTGAGAGCTTCTTCAAGTTCATTGATCTTCCTCTTTAATCACATGTTCTCAATTTCTTGCTCTATGTCAAAATGTGTAAGCGTGTCCCTTTTAGCCATATGTAATTTAAGAAGTCTAGTAGGTCCAACTCCTAAGACATCTACTTTCGACTTTCATTTCTTTGTCACCTTCTTGTTCCTAATATGCACCTTCTCAATTTGTAACTTCATACTAGCCTTATCATAATGAGTATTATGCATAGTAATAATTGTTCTTCAAAAATGGTTGGCTCCTATATAGTTAATTATTCTACTATTCTTTGAATTTCTACTAGACATAGTGCTACCCAATCGAGGACTACAATAATATTTACTTTCATGTCGGTGAGCCCTTCTGCTTGTTTTGACTATTTCTTACTAGAACTTATATTACTTCTTGATGAGGTAACCATGGTATGGGATTTATCCAAACTACCATGATGGGGTGGTTCTTCACCATCATCTCCATTAGAGCATCATTCATTACTCTCTCCACAGGTTATAATTATCTCTTTTTCTTAGGGCCTAGGGAGGGACTCCGACGAGTCTGTGGGGCTTATAAGGGTTATACACTTGTAGGGTTCTTCCCTCTTTCCTTGATTTTGGTATTCTATTCTAAAGTGGAATTAACTTTTGTGATTAAATCATCATTTATTCTCTTGGAAGAATTTTCTTGTAAAATTCGAGTTCTTCACACTAATTAAGACAAGGAATGACTTTTGATTTTAGAAATTCGAGTTCATCTCATCATTATAATATCTTAGTTTTATTCTTCCTCATATTTCTTTATCACGACAAAACTTTTCATTAAATATTATGTCATTTTAGCTTGAGCAAAAAGTGACTTTGAATAAAGTGAAAAATAATTTTAAGAAACCTCTTACTTTCATAATACTTATCCATATATATAATATACATAATCATATCCATAATTTTAATAACAAAAAAAACTTGTTTAGTTTTATAATAAAATAAGATTTATTAAATATTAATATTTTAAATATTAATTTTTATATTAATTAAAAAGTAATTATTATATTTTTTCCAACCCATGGCTTAAATATAATTTACAAAAAATTAAATAAACTTTCTATAAAAATATTTTATTAATTAAAAATAAATAATTTACAAAATTTCTAAATAAACTTTTTATAAAAAAATTATAACTTGTATACCTTCACTTTATTATTTAAAAATAAATTTAAAGTAGGAACTATATCTCAACTAATAACAACATCTTTTAATTGTAATTCTTATATTTTAGTTTTTGGAAAGAATTAATATTTAACGTAATTAATCATTATTTATAAGTGAGTTAGGGCATAGTTTCAGTGTTATCAAATATTATGAATTCTAAATAATTGAATTTATTTGTAACGATGATGTAATGATGCTAAGATTAAGATTATTTGGAACAAAACTTCCGTTATAACCTTGGACATTGATATTGTTTGTTTTTATGGCCAAGATAAGAGATATTTTTGGAACAAAACTCGCATTATAACCTTGGGATATTGATACTATTTGTTTTAAGGAGAATCCTACCTCGATAACAAACCCACAACTAATGATCCTCTAAACTTTAGGTTTTGTTTTTTGTTTTTTCTTTTGGTTGAAGTAGTTCTATTAAATGCAAGGAGAAAATAACAATAACGCAGAGATAATTTTCATTATTTTATTAATGGTTTTTTTTAGTACATTAAAGTTGTAACTAAAATTAGATGTTGGCATTTTAAAGACATACTTAGCACCTGGAAACAATTTTTGGAAAAAAAAATGATGTATTAAAAAGTCTAAAAAATACAGAGATTACATATATTGAAACTGTCCTTGTAGCCCCTTTATAGATAAAACAATGGCTAAAGTTATATTATTGTAGCCTAAGTCATTTAAACTTGCTGGAATGTTTAGCCTTCAAAGTAGCAAACCTAGTGGGTTTAGTGAGAGCAATGCTAGTTGAGCATATATGCTCTATGTATTGTTTGCGTGACTTGAACCCACGTGCTTTCAAGTCCTTTGGCGTGATTTTGGTCCTTTTAACCATAGCATCAACATTTATCTTTTTTGTTTTCTGTGGAAATTAAAACATTATCAATAAATATCAAAATCCACATAGATATAATGAAAATATGTTGACCATGTAACGAATATGAAAAGACATTTCATTGACTAGCTATCAATAAATATCAAAGTCTATATAGATATAATGAGAATATGGTGAACATGTAAGGAATATGAAAAGAAAATGCATTAACTAGTCATAAAAAAATACGTCAATGTTATTATGAGCTAAGATATGTAGTATATAACTTACCTCTCCTAATTTATCTTGAAGTCTAGGTGAATGCCGCAATGGTTGAGGAGAATGTGATTTTTGCTGAGTATCATGTCCACCATCATACATGTGCAAAGGTGTTTTAGGAGATGTATATTCATTACTCTGAACATTAGATTATACATAGATATAAGTATGTGAATCAAAAAGAATTAAATGTAAAAATATGATAAAATTATAAGAGTATAAATAAATATAGTCTTACCTTGCATTGTGACATTGGACATGAAGATGGTTGTAGCATTTGAACCATTTCATTTCCATTCTTCTTAAGGCTTCTACAAGGGGTTTTCATTGATTGTGATGGTTCCAAAGGGAACACCTGCACCATAAATAAGAAATAACACACACGCACATAATAAAAAAAAATCAAAGATAAGGATATATAATACAGAACATCCATTTCTCATCCCATCATTATGGTAAAACATAACAATTTATATATTAATATTTTCGGTGGAATAGGTTATATGGATTAAAAACTTACTGGCCCAGTAACCCCTTGAAAACCTTGAAATCTAGGTGAGCGTCGCAATGGTTGGTGGCTTGAATTTGGGGAATTTTGTTGATTAGGCTATGCATATCAATAACAATGAGAAATTAGTATACAATTATAATAAATATAAATATTATTTAATGTTAAAATGTCTAAAAAATTAATATATGCAAAAAAATGGACTCAACTGTGTTGTCATTGTCCTGATTGGTTTCATCAAAGTTTAATATATGGCTGTGCCCATCTGATCCTTCTTCCCCCACATCATCGGGAACCTCAGTGCTTGCTTTCTCTTTTATAGCAATATCTATGCGCTTCATTGTCTGCATGCGTCTACGAGGTAGACTCTGATCCCAACGTTGAATTTTTTCACAAATCCTTTGCTTTGAAGTGTCATTAAGCTGATCAAATGTAGCAACTGACTGTGAAAACAAGTTTCAATGAATTTAGTCCACAACAATAAATTAATATTAATAGAAAACATATACAGATAAATACTAATAAATACTTACAGCTGAAAGAATTTCTTCATTGACAATATTAATAAAAAATCATATACAAATAAATACTAATAAATACTTACAGCTGAAAGAATTTCTTCATTGACAAATCTTTTATATGCTTGTTGTCGTGCACGACATAGCCTTGCATCTAAGTCATATTTTATTTTGGCATTTTGCCTTTTAACTGCACTTGTTGATTTGACCGCCCATGTAGCATTTGCATCTCTTGCTCGACCTCTTTGACGTGGAGGAATTGGTGGGAGATTGTGGGTGGTAGCGCGATGATGATTAAGGCCAGATAGCTTAGATCGACTCAAATTCCCCGCACAGCCACCAACAAGACAAGTGAACACTTGCTTGGTGCCTTTGATAGTTACCTCCCATTCATGTCTAATTTCCTCCATTTTCTTACTTCCTTATAAATGAATATGTAAACAACAATGTTGTTAAAAACATCATAAAAACACATTAAAATAAAAATCAATATTCATATCTATTTTTTTGTGGTCACTGTTGCACATCCGGCAAGGACAAAGTTTGTAAGTGCTTTCATCAACTGATTTTAGTCTGATTTTAGTTTAACGATTATGTTTTTTTCTTTGGAATTTCTTGAAAGAAAAAAATTGCAGGGATTTTAGTAAATCTAAATAAAAATTATGTGTACTGCAAATTTTTGACAGTGTTAAATTTATTTCTATTATAAAAATATAATTCAAACACTGTATTTACAAAAATAAAATTTTTGAAATTTTTACCCAAATCCAAAATTCACTATAATAATAACATGTTTAGATCTTTGTGTCAATTGGATTGGATCACTTTGTGGGATATACTCCAGACAATCGAAAGGTGAAAACAGAAATAAATTTTAGATTCCATGGATTAGTTCTGTTTTGTGATTAAATTTCCAGTGAAATTATATTTTTAAGAGTATTAAGTTGATTTTGAAAATGGACAGCTTAAGTCTCAACACCAGCTATTGTTTGCATCTCGTTGGGTTCAGTTTTATTAGTATGTATGATCATTATAGCTCTCTACCGTTCAAATCAGCCTAAGCCATTTACTAAAGGGGATGCGAACAAAATGGGTCAAGGTATTATTTCTCTGGATCATATCATGGATTTAAGAATTATATCAACATCAATATGTGTCCTTTGTTTAAAAAATGCTTTGATGTCCTGACCAGGTTCTCCAAGGTTAGTAATATTGCACATGGACATGGCCCTTCTCATGTATGATGACATAATGCGATTGACAGAAAATTTGAATGAGAAATATATAATTGGTTATGGGGCTACGAGCACAGTTTATAAATGTATTCTCAAGAATTGTAAGACAATTGCTATTAAAAGACTATACACACACCATCCACAAAGTTTGCGGGAATTCAAAACTGAGTTAGAGACTGTTGGAAGCATTAAGCATCGGAATCTTGTGAGTTTGCATGGTTATTCCCTTTCTCCACATGGCAATTTGTTGTTCTACGACTACATGGTGAATGGAAGTCTGTTTGACATCTTACATGGTGAGTGAAATGGATGGCAAAAACTATCAAAAAATTTACATGTATAATGGTCATATATAGGTTTTAACAGAAAAGATTGTAACCAGCCTTTCATATATAGTGAATGTTTGCTAATGGCCAACTTAGAGAATCTAAGCAGTGCATCTTGTATGTAGGATCTTCGAAGAAGATTAAGATAGACTGGAACACGCATCTGAGGATTGCTTTAGGAGCTGCACAAGGTCTAGCATATCTCCATCATGACTGCAACCCACGTATTATTCACAGAGATGTTAAAACTTCCAACATTCTCTTAGATGACAATTTTGAAGCACATTTGTCAGACTTTGGCATTGCCAAGTGTATCCCTTCTGCTAAAACCCACACCTCTACCTATGTTATGGGTACTATTGGTTATATTGACCCTGAATATGCAAGGACGTCTAGGCTTAACGAGAAGTCTGATGTGTACAGCTACGGCATTATTCTTTTAGAGCTCCTCACAAGGAGGAAAGCTGTGGATAATGACTCTAATTTGCTTCAGCTGGTAAGATGATAATGACTCTGAATTTGCTCAAGTTGAGATCGCCTTTTTGTCAATTGTGAAGGTTGTTCGTCTTGAATTTGCTCCAGTTGGGATTGTCGTTTTGTAAATTGTGAAGATTTTTTGTCTTGAGATATTGCATGGACCAAGAAAATAAAGAAATAACCTTGGTTTTTTTGACATGGGCATTTGAATGCAGATTCTATCAAAAGCAGACAACAATACAGTAATGGAAACTGTAGACCAAGAAGTAGTAGCAACCTGCACAGATCTTGGGGTTGTAAGAAAGATCTTCCAGCTGGCACTGCTATGCACAAAGAGACAGCCTTCTGACCGTCCCACCATGCATGAGGTTACCAGAGTTTTACAGTCTTTAGTACCAACTTCTAAACAAGCTCCAGGTATCAGAGTAAACCAACCAGCCCCCAGCAACAACTACAGAAGATATTTGGACGAGTATGTGGACGGCAATCACAAAGACGTTACAGGAAGCAAAGCAGCACACGAAATCTGAAACACTGAATCTAGAGTTTTGCATTTAACTGAATACATAGTAGCCCCTTGAACCCATGATAACCAGTACGATCATTGCTCAGTTGAAGTAAAACTATTATTGTTGAAACCCATAAACTGCAGGTAAGTTAATGACAAATGCAAACAAATAACAAAGCCCCGAGTGCAACTGTCCAATTGATGCTCAAAGAAAATTTATAACACAGAATATGAGAAATCTGAAACACTGAATCTAGAACTCCGCAGCCAACTCCATTTAGAAAAAGATCAAAATCTCTGTTTGTTCAAAGGTGTGTCATATGTATGCAGTTCAAAGGTGTGTCATATAGAAGACTAAGTTTCAATGGTGACAGGGGCACTAACCTTGCCAACCGCAAATCTCGATAACCAGTGGCCAGGTCCTCCAGGTATTGAACATCTGCTCTGTTCTGTTCGCCGAATGGTTTTGCAAATAATGTTCTGCCAGGACTTTGAAGGCCGGAGGAGGTTGGTGAGCTCTCCCGTCCGGCATTAATCCTTATCTGAGTGGAGGCCACGCGCTATTGATTCGGCGGATCAATACGTCATCAATACGATGTGAGGGGAACTGCAAGGTTGGCTGCGGGCAGGGTCGCCAGGGGCTTTTTGCTGGGCAGCCAGAGAGGGATGCCGGAGAGGGATGATGTATAATCGGATGAGGTATGGTCCATGCCGTCGCCGTGCTCTGTGAGACTCTGACAGAGGTACCCTCCATAGCATTAACTTTGCTATGGAGGTGGAAATAGGAATTGCCCAACAGGTAGTGACAATATTAGGTAATAGCAAACTCCACTATGACTTTGTTGAACCAATAATAAATAATAAAAGGAAAGTCAACCACGTACAATGCTCAGAATATGTCTTCAATGTATATTGTTTTCCCTTCTATGAAAGAAAAACTAACGGTAATAAAACTGACGAAAGCTTGGCATGAGTTTGGTTGGTATAAATGTTTTTTGGTAGCTGGTCCATTCTGAAGGCCAGATTAGACGATCATACACAACAATGTGACCATGGACTTTCACATTCCCAACATTGCATAGAGTATATCACTACCCACATAATCAATGTTCCACCGAGTTTCCGGCATATTACAAGGAATTTCATAGCCATACAGGAACTTGATTTTAAGGAAATTTTTGAGCTTTAGGGAACTTAATGTTTCAGGGATCATGTCTCTACAATTATAAATAATAAAATTTCAATAATAACAATTCAAATTAAAAATAATAAAATTTCAATAATTGTAGTTTAATTTTTTATATTTTAATTTTTTTTCGAAAATTTTCAAGTCAATTTTACTCAAAATTAGCTAAAAATTTGTTAGAATCACAAGTTTGAGCTATGAAGTATGCATAATGTGAGTGTTACGAGGGTTTTTCAAGATATTGAGTCCATTTAAGCATTCAAAAATGCATTTTAAAGAAAAACCATGATTTTGTCAAAACAATTAGTGTGAAATTCCAACAAAAAAAGACCAAAATGTAGAAGAGTTAAATTTGTATGATTATGAAATGTAAATACTAAACACTAGATTGAAAATTCAATATAAACATTATTCATATTCAGATTCAAAATTAAATACACTGATTCATAAATGAAAAATTCTATATATTGATTTCAATTCATCATTTAGAATGTATTTAGTACTAAGAAAAATAGAAGATAATGAAGCTTGAAATAATAAATTGAAATTACTCAAAAATAGTAAAGAGTGATGAGTCAGAGACTTGGTATGGGGCCATCAGTGTCTAGATTCGAGACTCAAAACCAAAAATTAACAATGGGTAATAAATTTTGAAATAAAATGAGCATCAACTCAATCCCATATACTAGTCATGTACATTCATCCACTACATCAAGTCAGCTTGGACCATAAAGGGCCAAGATTGTAAATATGATATAAATGGTTTTATATATATTATAATAATAAAATAGTTTGGTTCCATAACCCACTCCATGGTAAAGAGTATTGGGGGAAGTACAACTCAACTCCACAGTGGAAAAGGAAACATGTTGCTTTGTTCGATGTTGGAAGAAAAGGTCACCTGGGGCCCACATGGATTCAGGGGGGCCACATTGCACAGTAAGGCCATGCATATTTAAAGGATTTTTTTTCTTGTGAGAAATGCAGGTATGATTCCTCATTCATTTAGAGGAATCATCCAAGGGCATGGAGTTGGAGTGACTGATTTTTGTTATGAACCAGTTAGTGAGCCATGTGCTTGGGTTTTGGAACCAAATGAGGATTTTCAGTTAGTGAGTCCTATGCTTGGACTGTAGAACTAGCCATATTTCTAGTGAAAATGATTTTAGAAACTAGTTGGTGAGCCCTGTGTTTGGGTTCTAGAACCGATTGAGATTTGTTTCAATTTAGGTGACCAATTGGTGATTCGTGTGCTTGGATTCTTGAATTGACTAGGAATTAAGTCGTTTTATGGCTTGGAACGGTGCCTAGAAGCCTAGAGTTGAGATTGTTCCTAGCTTGCCATAAGGCATCCTGGGAGGTGGGCATTGTCGAGGGATTAACAGGGCACAAAGAATGGGTGTGCCACTTAGGTTCATGTTTCAGGCGAAGTGTGAGCCTGAGGTTGGAGCAGTGGCTATTGGGTTGGCACGTTGGCTACTAATGCATTTATGTTTTCTAGTTGATATCATTCCCTGTGGAGTTGCAACCCTGGGTCGGGGGTGACCCATGGTTGATATTTATGAACCACAGGGTCTATGGCTAGGTGGAACGTGGAGAGTCCATAACCAATTTAATTTTATTGCAAGATAAGTGTTCAAATGTATGCCTTGTGTTGATTATTGATTTTATGTTAAAACCCTAGTTCTAGGGTTTTATGCATTTAAAGGTTTAGCCTATTGTGTGTTTGCGTATTTATAATTTACGTGTTAAACATTGAATTATGGAATTTTAGCATCACATTCATGCTAATCAAGAACTGCTAGGTACAAAAGTAACCATGGCAGAGCTAGGGTTTTATCATTTTGACAATGAAATTTTATAATTTTCAACAATGTTGGTTATGTAGCATTGCCTAGGGGTAACTAGGGATGTTACAAGGTGGTATCAGGGCTTGATTACAACATTAGGTGTGATTGGGCTAGATTTGGGGGCATATTAAGAATCAAAATTATCCACTAATTGTTTGATGAAAGTTATAGTGGTTAGAATAATAAAGATTCACTTCGAAAAAGTGGCACAGGTGTCAAAAGAGACTCTGAATAGTGAGATCAATGTAATAGAGGAAGAAATTCAAACAATGATGGCAAAAATTATCCTTGGAGGGTTAAATTTGCACATAGGTTGTTAATTGTGATTTATGAGATTTATTTTGTTTATATATATATATATATGAAATTGGTGGTAGGGTTCTAAGGTGGAACCCTTTCTTGCACTGTCGAACCCATTGTAGTGTTGTTCCATTAACTCTGCAAGTGGATTATGTTGAAAGGTTCTACAAGTGGAACCATCAGAAGTTATTCATAGTAGAAGTGTGGTAGAGCCAAGTTGCAAGGGTAGGGCAGAAATTGTTATGGAGATGAGCTAAGGGGTAGGGAGGAACTTGCTAAGGAGTCAAGCCTCAAGGGCATTAGGATTGGAGGCCTCAAGGAAAAAATATGGAACATTGTCGGAGGGAAGAGCTCAAAGGAGTGTTAAATGATGGGAGGTTACACATTAACAGATGGAGCAATTTTCCATTGGAAGGGAGAAAAGTTCCAAGGAAGGGTGGAACCCTGATAGTGGACCCCCCTCTCTTAGGTGACGTCATGGGGTACCCCCCCATTGCATGTTGTCAAATTATTTTGTTGATATGGACCATTCGTCGATTCCATCAAATCATGGGAGGCCCGTTAATGGTCAAGCAAAAACTTGATGGCTATCATGATTGTCAATCAAAATGTTCCAAAGTCGTTTGATCTCATCAAAGAGAAACCTCATTTTCATATTCATGTGAGTTTGAAGTTCGATGGCATCAGGGTCGTCTAATCAGTCCAGTCCTAATTATTGATCTAGGAGGGGCCCCACTATTAACATCCACCACTGGATTTTCGCACCATAGGATAGTTGTCAATTTGTCAGTGTATAGATATATTATTTTATTAAATGTTGTCGGGTAGCCATGGATCTAGTGGGGGTAAGGTTTAAATTATATATATATAGTGCATGGAGTGCCCACTAGGGGTGTATGTTCTGTGTGCACTTCATGGTGTGCCAAGTGGACACCAAGGTGGTAGGAGGTAACATGACCATGATGTTCGAGTTGCATACACTAGGTATGCCATGTGGGGGTTGAGGTGTCCAACCCACATGGGGTTGATAAGCCAATAAGGTGTCGATGTGGCTAGGTTTTCCCACGTGGAGGTATACATTTGTTCCATGTAGAGTTGAGGTGGCTAGCTATGCAGGAATGACATGACAGAGAGTTAGCTAGCTCAGTGTGGGAAAGAAAGGTGAAGAGGAGGGCCATGTGGCAGTTGGCCCTCCTGTATGACATCATGTTGATGCCATGGATGACTTGGCCTTTGACATCATGTGACTGAGAAAAAGGCTATCAATGGGAAAAATTTGGCATTTTTGAGTTTTATAAAGGGTAAGGTCGAAAGGGGGTGGACCCAATGATTGGCTAGGACCTTGCCACATGGAATGGACCATGTGATGGGTGGGGAATTGGCTAGTGCATGATGGCCAGGTTCATGGGGAATTAATTGAGAATTCGACTCTGTAACAACTAAACAATAGGGGAAGAAAGAATCTTGACTTTACAAAGCCATATATTTTCACCCGACAGTTAAAATTTGGCCTGTAAGTAATCAAAATAAAGGTAATTTCAAGTAGAAAATGACCATTAGTTTAGAAACAGGATTTAGAGGTAGGAAATTTCTAAAAATTAGGGAGAAAGATATAGGGGTTCAGAGAAAAAAAAATATATCTCTGTTGAAACTTCTGAAGGGAATAAGTAATCTATGGAAAGCTACTAACAAACAAACATGTTGGTGGCTGCAAAATTTCGAGTTGGGTGAGAATTTCAAACAATTTCTTTGAGTAAGTTTGTAGGACAAGAAGACAAGAGACATCATGATAATTTAAAGAGCTAATGACATGATAGGCTCTAACAACTCAGAAGAAGAGGTTAGGGAAGTAGATATTAGTGTGGGGAATGTAGGAATTAGATCAATGGCCATGAGATGAACAAGCTAGAAGAAAAATACTTGGAAGAGACCATGAGAAGCCTCAAGATGTATGCTCTCCATTTTAAAGTTGATAATGACATATTATTTAAATAGAAGCAATAACTCAACACCCAAATTTTGCAAAGTTTGAACATAATTTAATAGGAACTAGACCAAGAATCTAAGTCCATACAAGCTCAGGGGCATGCGACCAACTTGGGCGAAAGAGATGCCAAAACTTTGAAGAAGTTTAAGAGTGTTGACCAACAACATTTTTATGCATAAGGGAGGTCACATAAGAGGACTTACACTACCTCAGAGTCAGGTAGTATGCCATTATTGAAAAGGATGAGGAAGAGGAAGTTTGAAAAAGACAATATACAGGGAGAGTTACGAAATATTAAACCACCTACTTTCAATGGAGAACATAAAAATGATGAATAAGTTGAAGTGTGGTTGTTGGAGATGCATAAGTATTTATAGTTGTTAAATTACTCTTTGAATTTGGAAGCCCAAATTGTTATTTACCACTTGAAGGGTCAAGCTAACCTATGGTGGGAATGAATTAAAGAGTTGAAGCATTTGGACGAGAGGAGACTTATGAGGAAATTTAAGGAGTATTTCGAGAGAAAGATCTATTTGAGAATTGTTATGAAAGGAAGATGTTGTAGGAATTTACATGGTAAGTTCCTCAGACAGAACACCAAAGGACACCACTCACAAACAGATCACAGATCAATACACCAATATTCTTGACATGGTTAAAACCCTCAAAGAGGGAAACAGGCCATGGCCTGATCCAACGCGGCCACTTCAAGCAATTTATTAATAAAATAATGAAAATTTACATAAGCTTCTCTCATGAACGGTTACCCTAAAAATTACCCTCCATGCTCTTTAAATAGAGATCATGGAATAATCAGGTGTTAAGCCACGAATCAAGTGTCAGTAATACCGAGGAGAGAATGAACCTTCAGATCACTACATATCGTGACTGTCAGATTGTAAGTTACAAAAGTACATAGTAAAGAAACACACTTTACCTAACTCTACACTAGACCAAGTTATACTTAACTATTTCCTATGTGTTGAAATATCCTAGCATCCCCCCTTAAGAACAACTTGGGATAGGATTGAAGGATGTACAAATATGACACAATAGGAGAAGGAAGGAGGCATTAGAGCCTATCCCCCCTTAGTGACAACTTCCTGAACTCCAACCATAAATCGAAGTTTAGTAAATTTCACCTCTGTGAGAGCCTTTGTAAAGATGTCTGCAACTTGATCATCTGTTGAACAATATTGCACTTCAAGAACATGGTCATGAATGAGATTTCCGATGAAGTGAATGTGAAATTCAATGTGTTTGTTGCGCTGATGTTGGACTAGATCTTTGCATAGTTGAATGGAACTTTGATTATCACACCAAAGTGTAGTCGGATGCTGCTGCTGAAAGCCAAACTTTGATAGGACCTAATGAAGCCACAAGGCTTCCTTACTAGCTTCTATGGCATCACGATACTATGCTTCTACTAAAGAAAGAGAAATGGAACTTTGTTTCTTGCAAGACCATGTAATAGGTATTGAGCCAAGAGTGAACACATAACCTGCAGGAGACTTCCGATCATCAGGGTCACCAACCCAATCAGAGTCAGTGAAACTAACCAATAGAGGAGATGCTTCTGCACTGTAATGAATCCCAAACTGAACTATACCTTGAACATAAACAAGTATTATTTTAGCTACTTTCCAATGAATTTCATGTGGGTTTTACATAAACCAAGCAATAAGGCCAACAATAAAGGTAAGGTCAGGACAAGTATGGGTCAGATACAAAAGTTTTCCTACAAGTTGATTATATAAGGTAGCATCAACTTCAAGGGAAGTACAAGTGACTGAAATTTTGGGTCCAAACTGAAAGGGAGAAGGGGTTGGCTTACAATATTCCATGTGAAAATGGCGTAGAAGATCATAGACATACTTGGACTGGGAAAGGGATATACCTTCCTTGGATTGCAAGACTTGAAGACCAAGAAAATAATGCAAGTGTCATAAGTCTGTCATTCCAAACTTCTTTTTAAAGCTAGACTTCACATGGTTTATAAGGTTGGGATCTCTACCAGTAAGGATAAGATAATCAACATAAAGAACAAGAATGATAAGGGACTTGCCCAATTTCTTGGTGTAGACAGTATTGTCAGAATGACACCTAGAAAAGCCAGTTTCTGAAAGAAAGCTATCCATTTTGGCATACCAAGCCCAATGGGCTTACTTGTGACCATGAAGGGATTTCTTAAGCCAACATACAAGGGATTTCTTCATGCAAGTCCCCATGCAAGAAGACAAATTTAGCATCCATCTGATGGACTTCCCATTTGAAAGAGGCAGCAAGGGAAAGAACAAGGCGGATAGAGTTCATTTTGGCAATAGGGGAGAAGGTTTCAATATATTCAATGCCTTCCACTTGTGAAAAACCCTTAGAAACAAGACGAGCTTTATGTTTATCAACTTTTCCATCTAGTCCATTCTGTAAACCCATTTGCATCTAACAAGTTTTCGTCCCTTTGGAAGAGGAACAAGATCCCATGTATCATGCCAATAATGAACGATATTCTTCATTCATAGCTATATCCCAATCTAGATGGCCTAAACCTTCTGCAAAGGTGTCAAGATCATAATTCACGGAAGCTTGAGCCAGTAAAGAAGAGGCTCTATCAAACTGAGAACGTGTACATCATTGATCTATAGGATCACCGACAAGAGCACATGTTGCATCCTGAGTAGCACAGAGCCATTTTGGAAGCTGGGGAGCTGAAGGAAGATCTTGAGAAGGTGGGGGAGGATTGTCATCCTCACTGTCATCATCTAAAGAAGAAATATTTTCAGAAGTAGAAGGGATAGAGAGAGGTGGCACATCTACTGAACTAGGCTCGTAGGCCAATATATTTTCAACAAACTTTACAACTCTTCTAATTATAACATTTTTGGACTTAAGTGGAATAAGTCTATATCCTTTGACATCTTCAGAATATCAACCAAAAATATATTTTCCACTCTTAGGTTCTAAAGCTTTATGTTTCTCATCTGGAATATGGGCCCATGCTTCACTTCCAAAAACACGAAAGTGACTTACATCTGGTTTAATTGAGCTCCATGCTTCTTCTAGAGTGATTTTCTTTAAAACCTTAGTATGAGTGCAATTTACTATGTAATTTGCACAGTGAATTGCTTTTTCCAAAAAATTAAGACTAAGTCCTTTATATTGAAGCATACAATTAGCCATTTCCTTTAAGGTACGATTCTTCCTTTCAGCTACACCATTTTTTTGTGGAGTATATGGAACAGTACATTGCATTTGAATTCCATTCTCAGTGCAAAAGTTGATGAATTTGTTGTTAACATATCTCTGCCATTATCATATCTTAGCTTAAGAATTTGATGTCCAGATTGTTTTTCAATAAAGGCCTTAAAGGCCAAGAACATGTTAAATACTTCACTCTTGAGTTTTAATAAGTATACCCAAGTGCATCTAGAGAAATCATCAATGAAAGTTAAGAAATACTTGTAGCTAGAGAATGAAACAACTAGAAGTGGACCACATAAATCACTATGCACAAGTTGTAAAGGTGTTGAGGCATGCCAAGAGGCATGTTTTTCAAAACTATCCTGATGATGTTTGCCAAGTACACATCTGGAACAAACACCATCTCTGCAAAATACCATTGGAAGACCTATCACCATATTTTCTTTACATAGATTCTAAAGGGAGCGATAGTTTAAGTGACCAAATCGCTCATGCCAAAGTTTGCTCACTTCATCATTATGAGCAACAAATACCGAGGGAAGATTTGATGACCCAAAGTTGTTAAACTTATACAACCTTGTAGAATCATCAGCAATGCTAGTAGCTAAAATCTGTCTAGGATCTCTGAGGTCCTTAATTACAACATCGTGAGGTGAAAATTCAACAATTTTACGTCACCTGAATGAGTTATCTGATATACATATAGAAGGTTGCAGGATAAGGTTGGAACACATAATACATCATTAAATTGACCATTGTCTATGTTAGTGTCAGTATTTCCAGCCTTCCTCCAGTGATCAAACGTGCTCTTACAAAGTGATTTTGAAGTGTCAAGGTCAAATTTTGTCATTTCAAAGAGTTTTCAAGCAAAATTTGGTCACTAGGCATTAGGTCTAGGGTTTGCTTTCACTCCTTCTAAAGTTGTCCAAATGTCGGTCCATGTCATCATTCTGCTGAGTCTATCATCATTCATAGGGTTTTCATTATCATTTCAGTGTCGAATGAGTCATTTTACACCTTGTTCATGCTTCAGTTGCGCCTAGGTAAGGTCATTTTCCTCTCCTAGGGTTTTGAAGCCAATTTCTCTTGGACGGTCAAATCATCAAAAAAACTTGTTTCCTGATGTTCATACACCTTCCCCTATCCTTAAAGTACCTTAACAAATGCTTCCCATCACTGAGATTCCCCAAATTCTTCATTTTCACACAAACCCTAGTTTTTAGCTACAACTTGGCAATTTTCTAGGTTGGGTCTGTGTTTTGCCCTTTTGGACCCCTTCCCCTCACTCAATCTCTGCGATTCCACTTTCCCCTGTTTCCTAACATCCCTCCCTACTTCCAAAAATTTCCCCAAGAATTTAGAAGACCCTTATCCCCTTCATTTCTCTTCATTTCGACAAAATTCCTTGTTTCACACATCGGGATAAGTTTCACTCAAAAGATGTTTCAGAGAAATAAAAAATGAATTTTGGAAAACTGAGAGAGGTTTTTGTCCAAAACATATCAAAGAAGAAAAACCTCCTTCACTTTTTGCACAGGTGTCATGGTTTTTGAGAAATTTCAAAAATACTATCGCCAGATCCAAGGAGGTTGGCCAAGGCACTAAAACGAAGAAAAGGGCCCTATCCCCTCCACATCTTGGCTGAGGCTTCCTTGAAGGAGCATGGTGCTAAATGACTCAACTCCAGCACAAATTTCAAAAAAATTTGAGCATTTTTGGTCACTTGTGAATTTTTGGGCTAAAAACAGGTTTTCTTCACCAACACGTAGCGCGCCGCGCGCGACCCTTTAGATGGGCAACTCCTTTTCAGGCAAACTCAGCATTTTTTTATTTTTCACGCAAAAATACACCTGCTCAGCAATTACCAAGAGATTTAATCAAGTTTTGAGCCTCCAGAACGTCAAAAATCATGCAAAAAATGACTTTCTGCCACTTTTTTGACACACAGGAAGCAGTCTTGGGAGATTGAAATTTTGGAGGGGCAAATGGACACCAAATTCAGCAATTCCACTTGGGTTGGAAATTATACATCCAGAAATTTCCAACAAGCCTACTTTTGCCTCATTTGGACAGCTGGAAGTGCCTCAAAAGTTGCTCCAAAGGCGCACTACGCGTTCAGAATCAGGGCGCTACGCGTTGGGCAATTTTCACAGAAATTCACCTACAGCTCAGCAAAACGCAGTTTTGACTGGATTTGACTTTTTGGAGTGGATTTTGATCCTCCTTGTTGTAAATGATGTAATTTTATGATATTTTGACACTCATTTATCTCTTCTAGAAGATTCATTCATGAGATAGGCAAAAATTTAATGAATGAATTGGTTTCCTAGCTTATAGAGGCAAGTTGTTTTGACTGCCTAGTTTTCAGTGCTCAGTTTAGAATTGGTTGAAACAGCTCCTAGGATAGTGAGCTCGACCCCTAGAGGCAAGGAAAGATGTTAGATTTCCTATATTATGTACTTTCTTGGTCATTTTCATGGTTGGACTCTTGAGGGAGAAAGCTTCTATTGTATCACTCATTGTATCTCTGCATTTTTGGTAAAGGAAGGAAGCCAAGGGTTTTGCAGTCCTTTTTGGGATTCCTGTGGTTACATGTATTGATGGTGTGTTTCTCTTTGTACTTGTAAATTTGTTATGTGATTCATCTTCTTACTTTTCCTTCTGTAAATTAAGCAAATGAAGTGTTAAAGTAGAATTCATGATTGCCATGCTCTACTTTCAAGTTTGCTTAATATCAATGTTTTCATCTGTTTAAGGAGAACTCAAGGTGTTTACTTGCTCTCCTTAGCTCCTCACTAGTCATTCTTGCCCATCTGACTCTTTCAAAGGCATCAATACAGTCTCCTACCTTGCCCCAAAGAACCCCCTGCAAAAACTGTGTCCAATCCCCGCACCCAAAATTGCCTTTCCCCGATTTTCCACCAAAATCCTAAAAATCTCAAATCAAAACTTTTATCAGTTTACTAACCTAAAATCAGTGTTCTTTATTGGTTATCTCTGCCCTTTGAAGATCTTTGCCGAGATATACCGGAGAGAGCCCTCTCCTGCCCCGTAGGGCTAGCTACGAGGCTAAGTGGTTTGATGTTGCCTTGGAGTTTGCCTTTCTCAGCCTGAGGTGAAATTTCAAGCGCTAACAGTCTATATGAACAGTTCGAGTCCCTACAACACTAAGAGATCTATGATCGCCAACACATATATTTTTGGTGTTACAATCATTTAAAGAAGAAAATGAGGCTTTGTTTTTTGCCATGTGATAAGCTCCAGAATCAATGAGCCACTCATGAGAATGAGAAGAAGAAGATGCATTTAGTGCATATCCAGACCAAGATGCTTGACAACCACATGCAGAAAGTGCTTTCCTGAAGATGAAGTTGAAGTTGAAGAGTGCTCCAAATGGATGTTATGCTTCTTCATTGCTGCTTCCAAGGCTTCCATCTTCTTAAAGCATTTGGATTCTATGTGGCCATCTCTATTACAAAAGTGGCAATGTTTATCAGTCTTCTTCCCTTTGTTTTTCTTGTTCTCTTATTAAATAATCACAAAAGGCATCAAAGGAAGGGGACTTGTAGTCTTGTCCTTGAGAAATGAAGGCTTCTCTTGTAGAATGGAAGGTCGAAACAAACATAGAGTAGACTGGTCCCAACTTAGTAAGGATGGAATATATAAGGCTACCATCTTCTTTTCTTAACCTTAACATCTTCCAAGAGAAGTCTAAGGGTCTTGAACTTGGACAAAAAATCTTCAATGGAAGAAAAATTATTGGGGTCCAATGTAAGAAACTCATTTTTGAGTTGATGGGCTCTAATTTCATTTTTAATTCCAAAAAATTTAGTGAGTTATTTCATTGCTTCATTAGGAGTATCAAGTTATGCGATATGGAATCTAAGGTCTGGAGAAACAGACATCCTTATCAACCCACGTGCTTGATCTTTCCTATTTTCCCATTTCTCTTCCTTATCTTCATCTTGAGGTTTGGTTTCTTGGCCTGAGGCTATTCTGTAAATACATTTACTTCTAAGTAAATCCACAATGTAGGACCACCATTGGAAGTAGTTGGTGCTGTCAAGAATAGCTTGGCATGGACTTTCCATTTTAAAAGAAACTAAAGTTGCAGATTTCAAAACTAAGTTTTCCAATGAAAAGATCTCGAAAAATTAGGCTGATTAAAAAAAACGGCTCTGAAAACGGCTTTCGGATGAAGAAGTTATGGATTTTTGAAGAAAAGTTGTTGAGGATGTCGAAAAAGTGCGTGAATGTGCGGAAATGAATGATAATGTTATATTTAAAGAAATCCCCACCTTTCCAAACATAAATCTAATTAGCTCACTTTTAAAAAAAATTATGTGACTCACTTTTTTAAATAAGTGAAAGCCACTTTTACAATGGTACTTTATGAGCTACCCACTAAATTGTAACTTAAATAAAAGATAAAGAAACTTTAAAATTATAAGTGACTCACTTTTTATAATGGGTGAGAACACTTTTACATAAAGGAACTTTAAAACATAAGCTAGATGTGCTTTTTGAAAAATTAACTCAACAAAAAGAAAGACTTGAACTCAAGAGCTTTATTCTCATAAAGTAACTTTGGACCAAGTGAGCTAGTTTAAAAGGTTAGTAATTTTTGGAAATGAGAAAGGGTTTTTCTTTTTTAAGTCACTGAAGCTTTGGGTTGCATGCTTACTTGAGGAAGAGGTTTTTTTTTTAAGTCACTGAAGCTTTGGGGTGCGTGCTTACTTGAGAAAGCTATTTTTTGCCTACAAAACAAAAAACACAAAACCCAACACGGACATACAAAAAAAACAAACCTTACGGCTTGAAGTTAGCTTTAGCCGGAAACTAAATATTTTCTTCAATGTTTCTGATTTTTCGAGATCACACTAAGGCACAGTGGAAAAGAGAATACGCATGAGAAAAATCCTTCCTTTCTGTTTCTGATTTGCCCAGATCGCACAGAGTCACGGGGCAAAGAGCATATGTAGAAATGAAAGGTATAGATCCAGTAATAAAAAAAACAGAGAGCTAAATAAATCGAAATAAACAGAGAGAAAATAACTAAAAACTGTAAATAAACATTGTATACCTCCAGATCTTAAAAATGACATAGCTAGGGCTACCGAAAACCTTTTTCGCGTCTAACGAAAGGGGTTTTTCATTGAAATAGATGCTCCTAACACAATAGAGTAATCCTCTTGAGTCAAAAGCAGTCAGAAACAACACATCTAGGAAACGACAGTCGGATGCAGTTCTGTCGACTTCAGATTTGGATCACCAACGGATGTGACCCTCAAATAGATCTGATACCATGTAGGAATTTATAGGGTAAGTTCCTCAGATAGAACACCAAAGGACACCACTCACAAACAGATCACAGATCAATACACCAGTGTTCTTAACGTGGTTAAAATCATGTAGGGATTTACAGGGTAAGTTCCTCATGCAGAACACCAAAGGACACTGCTCACAAACAGATCACATATCAATACACCAATATTCTTGACGTGGTTAAAACCCCCAAAGAGGGAAATAGTCCAGGGCTTGAGCCAATGCGACCGCTTCAAAAAATTTATTAATAAAAGAATGAAAATTTACATAAGCTTCTCTCATGAACAATTACCCTACAAATGACTCTCCATGCTCTTTAAATAGAGATCATGGACCAATTGAGTGTCAAGCCACAAATCAAGTGTCCGTAATACTGAGGAGAGAATGCACTGTCGGATCACTACATATCGTGACCGTCGGATTGTAAGTTACAAAAGTAAATAGTAAAGAAACACACTTTACCTAACTCTACACTAGACCAAGTTATACTTAACTATTTCCTATGTATCAAAATATCTTAACAGATGCAAGAATTATTTGACCTTAAGTTGGGAAACTTGACTATGGAGGAATATGGCCAGAAGTTCATGGAATTTTTAAGATATGTGGGCTTTATTAATGATGAAAAAGTCAAAATCTAGAGGTATTTTAGCTTTCCATATTCATTCTATGTAGGAAGGATTATGTTTGACGAGCCCAAGACCCCAGATTCAACCATGAGGAAAGTTGAATAGTTATATAATCATAGCAAGAATAAATTAGTTGTACAAAAGGCATGGGATGGTAATAAGAAAGTTTTTATGGAGCAAAGGAAGAAGGGGTTTAAACCTTAACACTTCAAGAATGGGTCACAACTAAAACAATTATATGCTTTAGTTTTATGTGATTCGAGGGGTAGTGATTTCTTGAATAAGAAACCTTTGTTTTAACCTATCAAATGTTGGGGATATGAGGGAGATCACATATTCAAGGACTATCCTCACAAGGTTTGGAGTCAGATGCATAACATATAGAGAGCTAACATAGTGGAGGATGTGGGAAGAAGCATGCCCAGGAGCTATGCTATGCTGGATAACAAGTAGTTTGAGCACCGGGCACACATGATTGAAATTGAAGGTAAGTTAATAATCATATCATTGTTATTTTAATTGAATCAGGAGCTAGTCATAGTTATAGTAATCCAAATATGGTAGATACATTTAACTTGAAGAGAATAAAGCACCATAAGGCATGGTTGATTTAGTTAGCTACAAGAGTAAAGATAAAATTTATAGTTGAATGCCCAATTGATATGAATGTACCAAGTACGAAGGCTGAGTTGAATATAATTTCATTGGGATCTTATGATTTCCTTATCATCATGAAATCCCTTTGGAGAAACAAAATGTGGTTCTATCAAATATTTTACTTGTGTTGATGATGAGGTGCATTAGAGGCAGGTCCAGGGAGTCTCTAGACCAATATCTATTAGAGAGATGTTAGCTCTATAGTTGAAGAAGGATTTTATGAAAGGATACTAAATCTTGGTAGCTCATCTGGAGGAACCCAATAAAGATCAACAAGATAATTTGGAGGGTTGTATTGTATTGAGAGAGTATGCTAATGTATTTGTTGAGATCCAAGCATTACCTCCAAGGAAGGATATTTCTCCATTGATTTGGTACCTGGAGCCACTCTAGTATTATTTTCTTGTTGGGGCATGAGCTAGGTTTAGAAGTGTTTTAGCCGAACAAATCCCGCACTATTGGCCCTTTTGGCAACAATCTGCGGAGCGTGGACTGAAGTCTCACCCGAGGTAGTATGGGAGGGTGCTGGAACCAGGTTTCCACACACTTGGAATGTCTTGATGTGGTCTGGAGGAGTTGTGAACTGTTCTGCGGCCTTGCGCCACTTTGTACCACTATCAGGCTTCCGCGTGGATCCGCACTGATGTGCTTTCTTATAGTCTTTAAGCAAACATTTAACAATAAAATCCAGTGCGTGCAATCATAATTCTTAAAGACAATGCATAATTAGAACATAAGCAACAGATAGATTCACGATAAAGCACACAATGATTCAGAAATTCTTATCTTCATTTATCTTCTGTCAATACAACCAGATCCACCCTATGCACTTAGCTACAGGGGTCCGCGCACACAGTTGCGAACTCTACCAAGCCTTTGCGCACACAACTGTAGAGCCTCTATCTATCTACCAACACCCTTGACTCGGACTTACAGATACAGAGAGAATATTGCCTTCATAAACCCATTACATTCGAGATCAAAAACAAAAACTGACTTCTAACCATAGAGCCTTACTCTATTTATACATTTCCATGGTCTGCATACCATGGGCAGGCCAACTCACTTTCTATTTTCTTACATTATTTTCAGGCGGAAAACCCTTTGACTTAACTCATTACAATTTGCGCTTTGCGTACTTCACAGAGCCTTTACCATACTTTTAGCCAAAATCGTGGTCTTTGAGCCCCAAAACCGTTACCCGTGGCCTCTGCTAACCAATAGGCCCCCAACACAATCATCGCGACTCATCCTGAGTCACTTAGCTGGTGTGGTAATCTTCACGCGGAGGTCATTCAGCAACATCTGCGCTTCTCTTACACTCAAAACAAAGTCTTCCGCCGTCTTTTGTACCTATTGTATGTGAGTTATCGATGCATTCGTGTTCGTTTTAGTTGCTTGCCCAGGTTCATAGACTGCCTGCATGTGTGCTAACTTTCCCTCGATGGTGGTAGAGACCGCGAATGCCTCATCAAGCCAAGCCTGGATGCATTCTTTAATCACTGCTTCCTTTTGCCGAACTGCGTCAACTTGTGCCTTGAGAACCGAGCCTCCCTCATTTTGGCCAACCACTACGTGATGGTGACCATCTACGTAGTCCCCTAGACTTTGTCATAAGCCTGTTGTAACTCCCGCGATTCTGCCTCTACTTATTGTAGTGTTGGGTCTTCCTGGAGGGATTTGAGCATAAGGAGTGATTGATCCAACAATCCCAAGCAATCTTGAACAACACGCTTTATCACCTCCAATCCTACTTGAATTGTGTCATGATGCTGCTCTCAAACTTTTGGGGGTGTGGGTGGCTGTGCCTTCAGTCTTAGCTCTGCAGTTTGCAAATTTAATTCCCACTGAGCTTTCGTGACCTCCTCTTGGTTTGTACGGAATCCTGTGGACATGTGATGAATCTTGTCAGTTGTTGGAAGTTCTGCTGGGATATCCAACTCTGGTACCTTGCTGCAGACCTCCGCCATGGCCTATTCCACTTCTTGGTTGTGTGTGACCAAGTCATCGCGCTGTAGATGGACCTGCTCCATATTTTCCTTGTGCTCCATTAAAATTTTGAGGGTGTGACCTTCCCTGGCACAAAGCTCAGTGGTTACCCCATCTTGCAGTTGGTATAGGGTTTCTCTAGGAAGGGCAGCCAAATTCAACCCCCAACTTTGCATGTCACCTTCGGCTTTTGCTAGGACAGTGCCTACTGGCAACACTAAAGTGTTCATTGTGTGGGTGCACACCATCTGCTCGGCTGCGGCTATGTCCTCTAATAGCTTTGGTATCATCCCTCCTAGGGGTCGCACCTGTAATGCTTGTAACTGCGCTCTGAGCTCCCCCAACACAGTTGTCTGCTCTGTCATCAGCTCCTCCAACATACCTTCCCATGCGGCAGCGCAACCCCTTAGGTGTGGCCGCAATCTTACTGACCGACTGGCCCTGCACGAACCCTTCTTCCTGCGTAGGCCTCTCGCAAACTTGTTGATAGTCCCTCGCCTTTTTTCAACTGCTTGGGGTGTTGGGACTGTGATTTCCACCGCTAGTCAGGTGGTCGCACCCCAAGTGCAAAATTTCAACTTCCATGCTAGCCCAGGCTGTGGCCACCTTTTGAGTGCCTTCATATCCATTATTCCCTTGTTCACTGTTTTATATGGTACAATCCTCTGTTGGTGCGGTCGCAGCCATGATAGCAAGGTTGCAGCTCATTCTAGTACTATGGTAGACCTGGCCAGGCCTAGTTTCCTTATTTGCA
This sequence comes from Pinus tabuliformis, assembly GCA_031772625.1. Taxonomy (NCBI): domain Eukaryota; kingdom Viridiplantae; phylum Streptophyta; class Pinopsida; order Pinales; family Pinaceae; genus Pinus; species Pinus tabuliformis. Next base: position 1,037,798,332 of record CM062817.1, on the reverse strand, counting down.
GATTCGCATGACCCACTTGTGCGATTCCAATTGTCATTTTGTTGATTCCTTCTTGCAACCTCGCACTTTTCCTTCTCAATCGTGCCCATGCTTCATCAATTTCATGAAGCTTGTTGCTACCACGCTTATTCTTGGTTCCCTCTTATCTTACCATTGCTAAAATCATATTTGCCCCCCTCCTTCTGATGATGGTCTCATAGGCCCATCGAACCCTTGGTATCCACAGATTCCTAGTGGGTTGTCTTATCAGGCAGACACTTTTCTTTCTCCCCCCTGTTTTCCTATTGGATTTGTCGTGAACAGGTGGCGGAATGCATCACTACAGTGAATTCAGATATTTGATTCTTAGTCGATTAGGCTTTTGCATTACGGCCACCTACACCCTATGCCCCCGATGGACGCTCACCCATACACGAGCCTTCATTCTACATTTGCGCCACTTTCTTCTAATCTTTTGGTGTGTATTCCACCCTTGTACAGTTGTGGCACCCAACGCCCCTATTTGCCCACCCTGCTACTTCTGTTCCAAGCTTGTCATTTCGCAGTGGTCGACAAGTTCCTTCACTTTCATTGTACCCCATCTGTTGGCAGCTTCCTAGCTTCTATCATTACATGGCGTAGTGATCTAATAATCATATTATAATTTAGTGTTGTTACCTCATGTAGTTGGTTCTTCCATCGCTCAATCTCTTCATTTGAGTCTGATGTGAAGGAATTGTCTCGTTCGCATGATATTCTTCCATCTACTATCGGATTCACCTGATCCTGATCTTATGCTGTGATCTGGTAAATACAGTCAAGTTCATCGTCACTATCCTCATCTCACACAGGCTTAGTGTAGCGTACCCCTTCGGCTGGGTCCAGCGAAACCACTACGCGAAGATATTTTTTTTCGAATATCATTTTTTGTCGCTTTAGGTTGATGACCCCATTCATATCTGTGGCCCAGTCTATCCCTAAAAATGTAGGATATGGTTTACTATCATCCATTTTTTTCTATTACCTCAAAATCTGTTTGTGTGCTCGCACCTTCAATATCTACTATGACTCCTTGCAGCCTCCCCATACGCAAGATCTTATGTTGGTTTGCCATTAGTAATTGAATAGGAGACCATTGTAGCGTGGGCCTACACGTACGTTCCCAGGTCTGTTTAGATAGCACATTCACATCTGAATCCAAATCCAGAATGTCTTGATCCATCTCATAGTCACCAATTTGGGCAGTCAATTGCATTTCCCGCCCAGTGCACAACGCATGTTTGCCTAGTTTCTATACCATGCATGGCTCACTCGACCCTGTGCACCTAGTTATCAACTCTTGAAATCCCTTAACTGCTTTATTGTCCCGTAGTAGCTTCATGCATGTCTCTAAAAAGGTAGTTAACATAGCCGGATCCATTTCCAGCTCAGCTTGATCCTTGCTACCTGAAGTAGAATCCTCCACAAAGCTCTTCTTAGCCTCCATAAATGTTTCCTTCATGCGTTCCAAATCAAACCTAGGTTGCTTTGCAGGGGCCTTTCCAACCCATGCATCCTCCTTCGGTTGCTTCCCCTTATATTCTCCTATAGTGGCACCACTTCTGAGCACCATGTTCACATTAGGGTCCTCTTCACGCGGTTCTGCCTTCATCATTTGGATGTTCTGAGTGGGAGTAGTTTGAAGCACCCTTTTTCATGCATTTGTGCAATTAGTGTGGGGCAATTTACTGCTTCATGGTCAAATTGGTAACAGTACGGGAAACATGTTCTGGTCGGGTTCATGCAATCACACGCATAGTGCCCCAGTCCTCCACAATTGTAGCAAATTAATTGTCCATGCCCTTGTCGAGGTCCCATTCCTCCTTGTCCACGTCTGCATCCCTAGAATCTGCCCCGTGCTAGTGCTGTAGTTGGATCCTGACCTCGCGCCTTAGTCTACATCCTATAAGCCAATGTTTGATCCATCAACAACTCATAACTTTGGCAATTTCGTTTGTCATGGCCCATCGACCTACAAAAATTGCAAAATAGCTGCTGAGGGGGTTGTATCAGTTTCTGCAATAGATGACAGTTGTCTGTGGCATGCTTTCCTCACACCTGACAGATCGCGCACCAGAGTGTGGGCACCACGCTTGGCCCCACTTGTGCCTCTGGTCGCAATGGCATTGGCCCCCCCACCAAATAATTCATGAATATCAGACAATGATCCTTATCATGGCCCTGGCCCTTACATTTTATGCACCACACCTCTTCGCGCGCCTCTAACTGGGGTGCCTTATCTTTCTTCAAACTTTGCATCTCTAAGCATAGGTTTTGGAGTTGCGCGTGGATTTCTTGAACTCCCAACCCTGAATCCTATATTGGAGTTTCATGCAACCTCATTGTTGTCTCTAATGCTTCAGCTTGGGTTGAGATCTTTTGCTGTGATAGCATCGTCCTTAGATGTGGTGTCAAAGATGCCACAAACCACATGCAGTGCTACGCATCCATCAGTGTCATGTTAGCCTCGCGGATTGTATTCTTCAATCTCTAATCTAGATCCCACAGGGTTTCACCAGGTAGCATTGCGATCTCCTTGAACCCGATGATCAATTGCGTCTCTAATTTTGGCCAGCTAAATTCTTTGTTCAATTCATCCTGGATCGTCACTATTCCTGCATTTGGGTGATTGCTCGAGTACTTTATATACCACGTCAACGCGTGGTCTTGCAGTGCGCTAACTAGAGTAGCCTTTTTGATGTTATCATTCGTTACACCTTGGGCTTCCCATACAGCCTTTACCACGAACCAGAACTGATCTGGTTCCTCATTTCCTATGCCTCTAAATACCGGCAACTTGATCGCACTTGCCATTCCAACCCTCGTTGGAGGTGGAGGTGGAGGTGGGGTAGGTGAAGATGGGTTTGACATAGGTGAAGTAGGTGATGGCATGGACGGTGGTGGTATTAGTGGAATGCACTGTTTTATTTATCAAACTGCGCTTCTTCGAGAGAACCCTGCGAGGTTTTATTTCACTTTCTCATGAAAGTGAAATAAGAGGACTATTTTCTAATCCTTCGGTCCCTCGGTAGCCTCTTCCACTCCTTGTTACCCCAGACATCAATGGATGCACATCACCCGTTTTTCGTATAACAACATTTTAATCCAAGTATTCAATGAGTTGATGTACTTACCCTGTGGTCCTTGGAGAAAGCACCTTTCTGCTTCGCTGTAACTCACAATTGTGTCTATCAAGAATTCGGTGATAAACCCTCCTATTATTCGATCCAACCGGTGATCTACTACCCGTGTGATTTTACCTTCAGATGCTTCCAGCCTACGCACCAACTCTGGTGTCCACATGATGGGCTGATCCAGTTTTCACCTTCCCTGACTATCAGCTAGCCTCGCGATCCACTCATATAGTTCTGTCGATAAGGACGCGAAGAAGATCTCGTGGATCTTTGTGTATGTGGTGATCCAGCCATCTTTCCTCAGATATCTGCGGATTTCTGTTTTTCTGTATCATGAACTCGTGAAGCTTCTGATCCAACCAATATTCAAGTTCATTCTTCGTAGGGTTCCAGCGTCCCCACATTAGACATCCCTTAGGTAGATCCCGATCCTGACAATAGAACCATTTATTGGATTGTTGGGGCCTGACCTAGGTTTACAAGTGTTTTAGCTGAACAAATCCCGCACTACTGGCCCTTTCAGCAACAATTCACGGATCGCAGACTGAAGTCTCACCCAAGGTAGTATGGGAGGGTGCTGGAACCAGGTTTCTGCACCCTTGGGATGTCTTGATGTGGTTTGGAGGGGCCGTGAACTGTTCTATAGCCTTGCGCCACTATGTACCGCTATTGAGCTTCCTCGTGGCTCCGCACTGATGTGCTTTCTTATTAATGAATTTATTACAGATCTGATCTTCTTCTTACAATATTTAAGCAAACATTTAACAATAAAACCCAGTGCACACAATCATAATTCTTAAAGACAATGCATAATTTAGAACATAAGCAATAGATAGATTCACGATAAAGCACATAATTATTCAGTATTTATATTTTGTCAATACAACCAAGTCCGCCCTGTGCACTCAGTTGCAGGGGTCCGTGCACACAGCTGCGAACTCTACCAGGCCTTTGTGCACATAGCTGCAGAGCCTCTATCTATCTACCAACACCCTTGACTCGGACTTATAGACACAGAGAGAATATTGCCTTCATAAACCCATTACATTCGAGATCAAAAACAAAAACTGACTTCTAACCATAGAGCCTTGCTCTATTTATACATTTCCATGGTCCGGGGACCATGGGCAGGCTGACTCACTTTCTATTTTCTTACATTATTTTCAGGCAAACAACCCTTTGACTTGACTCATTACAATTTGCGCTCTACGCACTTCGTGGAGCCTTTACCATACTTTTAGCCAAAATTGTGGTCTTTGAGCCCCAAAACCATTACGCGTGGCCTCCGCTACCCAACAAGTATCTAAAAAAAACTTACGGAATGAGTACTCTAGAGCTCATAGAATTGCAGATGAAGTTGGAAGAGATATTAAAGAAGGGGTTTATACAACCTAGTGGATTACCATAGGGTCCTCTAGTCATCTTTGTTAAGAAAAAGGATGGAAAATACAGTTGTGTGTGGATTTTCACCAATAATATTGAACAAAGTGACCATTTAGAACAAATACCCATTTTTTATGATAAATGATCTATTCAAGAAAATTCAAGGAGCTAAGGTAATTTTCCAAAATTGATTTAAGGTCAAGATATCACCCACTATGGATTAAATAAGAAAATATAAACAAGACAACTTTTTGAACTTGTTATGGACATTATGCACTTGTGGTTGTGCCCTTTGGATTAACCAATGCACTAGGTGTATTTATGTGTTTGATGAATGTTATCTTTAGAGAATATTTAGAAAAGTTTGTTATTGTTTTTCTAGATGATATATTGGTATATTATAAATTATAAGAGGAGCATGATAAACATCTAGGGTTGGTTTTACGAGTGCTCAGGGAACATAATTTATATTCTAAGATCAACAAATTCTCTTTTTATGAGAGGAAGATCCATTATTTTGGCCATATCATCACCGAGGATGGGATATCTATGAATCCAAAAAATATTAAGGCCATCAGAAATGGCCCAAACTGAATAATGTTAAAGAATTCAAGTCTTTTATGTTCCCATTCGACAATTACAGGAGGTTGATTGGCTGATTCTCCATAATTTCTCACCCCATCACTTCATTGCAAAGGAAGGGTGCCAAGTTTGAATGGAATTTTGAGTGTGAGGAATTATTTCAATGCTTATGACTTTGGTATCCAGTGCTCCAATATTGAAAGTTTTAGAACCAAATGAGGATTATTTTATATGCATTGATTCATTTAGGGAAGGTCTGGGAGGAATGTTATGCATGGGCACATGGTATGCTATGAATCCAGAAAGTTAAGGGAACATGAAAATAATTATGCTAAACATGATTTGGAATTGGTAGCTATAATTCATGCTCTTAAGATGTGGAGACAACCTCTCATGGGTTACTGATTTGAATTATATATTAATCACTATGGTTTGCAACATTTGTTTGAAAAACCAAATTTGAATGCTCAAAAAATAAAATCAATGGATTTATTAGCTTAGTATAACTAAGATTAAGTATATTAAGTGAAATGAGAACAAGGTGGCAGGTGCTCTTAGCTGAAGAGTGCACTTGATGCATGTTTTAGCCATAAGTGTGTGGAAGGATTACATAGTAACTAGAGTTGTGGAAATTGAGATTATATATCATAAATATTTATCCATCAAGAGTAGATTGTAATAGTAAGTAAAGTAGTCAAAATATCTAAATTATGGGCTTGGAGATTATGGAGTTCTTCTTTATAAAGGCCATGTATGTGTGTTAGATGTGCAAGAGGTGAAAGAGTTTATTTTAAAGGAGATGCACAAGGTTCCTTATTTAAGACACCTAAATTATCATAAAGCCATCACGTTGGTTAAAAAGCAAAATTTTTGGCTTGGATTAAAGAAGGACGTGGAAAATTACATAGTAGGGTGCTTAGAATGTCAAAGAGTTAAGGCTGGGCACAAGCATCAAACATGCTTGTTGCAACCCATGCCCATTCCTAAATGGAATTAAGATGTGGTGTCAATTGATTTCATTACCAACTTGCCTAGCACAACAAAAGGGCATGATGCAATAATGGTGGTGGTTGATAAACTCACCAAAGTTGCTCATTTCATTCTAGTGAAATCAATGTATAAAGCAACTAACATAGCTGATATATATATATATATATATATATATATATATATATATATATATATATATAAGGGAAGTTGTTAGGCTACATGGTGTGTGTAGGGAAATTATTTTGAATCGAGATATAAAATTCGCATCTAATTTTTGGATGGGATTATTTAAAGGGTTAGGTACTAATTTGAATTTTAGTATTCTGTATGACCCTGAGTATGATGGGTAGATTGTGTGAGTAAATCAAGTGATTGAATATATGTTGCAAGTGTACGTGATGGATAAACTATCCATATCGGAGGACTACTTACCTTTGGTAGAGTTTGCATACAATAAAGGATAACATGCTTCATTAAAATTGATTCCATTTGAAGCATTGTATGATAGGAAGTGTCATAGTGAGTGGGAGAAATATAGTGGACAAAGTCATAGTTGGTCCTAAATTTCTCAGAGCTATGGAAAAGCAGGTTGTGAAAATCAGGCAAATCTGATACCTACTTAGAATAGGCAGAAAAGTTATGCAGATAAGCATAAAATTCACAGGGAATCTAAGAATGGGGATCATTTGTTCTTGAAAGTTAAAGAACATAAGAGCTCAATGAAAATAGCAATTTGTGCCAAATTGGTAGCATGTTATTGTGGACCATTTGAGATCCTTGAGAGGATAAGCTCTATTGCATATATGCTTGTATTTCATACATCCATGCATCTTCATGATGTATTTCATGCGTCCTTACTTAAAATATATATTCTAATAATGATCATGTGATTGATTGGCATATGATCTGTTATCACCCCGTAATTTCCCAAGGTTGTGGAGAGAAACCCAGAGGTAACCACAAAACCACTTGCAAAGTTGGGATCTAGCCCTTCTAGCTTCAGAGAGGGATCTCTCTTTCTGATTTAGATTTGTTGTTTTAAGATATTAGGCTAGATATTGAGTTATGAGTTTGGTTTTTTCAAATATTTGGTTGAAAATTGCAAGGAAAGTCCATTGGGCATGGAGTCATGAGTCTTGGGGTGATCAAATACAAAAATGACAGAACAGATGTAACAGGGAAAGGTAGGTAAGATTTTGGATCTTTAGAGCATTTATGGAGTGAATGGGATGAAAATATTTAGATTCAATTAAATATAGAGCGTGTTAGGATGGATTCCATACTTAACTTTGGAGTGAAAACATAAATATTATTTATAAGCTAGAGAAAAGTGTATTTAGACAAATTTATCCCTTAATCTTCTTTAAACAATCGAGACAGAAAAAGTTATGGAAAACTGAGAAAATAAAATTTTCATATGAGAGGGGACATCACTATTTGCTTCACACAGGAATACTGAAACAAAATTTATGTATTGATGAAATTGATCACTTCAGTACATACACAACTTACATCAAAAGGTTTTCTTTCTTCATACGAGTTCTAACCCTTTCTAAGTCTTATTTCTGAATATTTATAGAAAACTCTTACATCTCAGATCATATTTTAAAATAAAATATATTTACAAAATATTATATGTTAAAGAAGAATATTTTAGATATAGAAGAAGAAAAATAGGGAAAATCTGCTGAACTTTGTTGCGTTGTTCAGGCTATGTACACTAGTAGAAAATGAGAAATTAGTGACTAGGTGACTAAGAAATTTAGTCACCACAACTTTTTCAAGTGAAATACTACCAAAAATGAGCAATCTTAAGTGATCGAACTAAAAATGACTAACATAAATCACTAATTTAGTCGCGGGTTAAAATATGTGACTAGCTAATAAGTAATACAACTAAAAATGACTAACATGAATGACTAATTTAGTCTAAGAACAAAAATACAACTACCTAACAAGTACTACAATAATATGAATCAATTTTTTATGTTAGTCATCTTAATTGTGTCAAGCAATCTAAACTTACAAGTGATAGGGGATTGAAAGGTTGTTAAAGATTGGTTGAAAGGTTATCCTTCCTTAAACACTTCTTCATCCTCACATGGTGTATAGGTGAGCCAAATTTGCATTATTTATCTCTAATAATTTGTAATTTTAAAAATATATTTTTTAATAAAAAAATTATTTTATGTCTTTTTTAAAAATCTATTCATTGAATCTAATTGGATCTAGTTCCAATTTGAAATTAATTTGAAGGGAAATTTTATTTTTTAAGACTATAATATCAAATAAAAACTACTTTAATTTCATATTAACTAACCTAGATCCATCTTAACCTCGGATCTATCAAGTACCAAGAGGGGTCCAATCTCTTGAGGTGCAAACTTTTTTTTCTAGTGCAAAACTTGAGGAAATGTTTTCACCTCAAGAGATTGGATCTCTCTCAGCACTTGATAGTTATAGGGTTAATATGGATCTAGGTTAGTTATATAATACTATATAATATCTATATTTTTATTTGTGTCTCTTTGTTATTCCCTCTCTCTATCTCACCCCCAAACATGCACACACTCTCTCTCCCTCTCTTCCCCTTCTCTGTCTAACTCTCTCTTCCCCTTATCTCCCTCTCTATCTATATCCTTCTCTCTATTCCCTCCTTCTCTCCTCTCTCCCTCACTCTCTCTCCATGACTCCCTTTTCACCCCCTCTCTCTCTCCACCTTTCTCCCTCTATGTTTCTTTTGTTCCATCCCTCTCCTACCCCCTCCAATTCCATCTCTATATTCCTTCTTCTCTATCCCTTATCTCCCACCTCCCTCCATCTCTCCCCCCAAATCACTCTCCCTCTCTCTCTCTCTCTTCCTTCCAACTCTATCACTATAACCCCCCCTGTCCTTCTCCATCTCTATGTCTCCATCTATTTCCCTTCCCCTTCTCTCCCTATCTCTATCCTCTCCTCTTTTTTCTCTTCCCTCCTCTCCTCTCTCCCTCACTCTCTCTCCATCTCTCCCTTCTCACTCTCCTCTCTCTTCACCTCTATCTCTCTATGTATTTTTTCTTTCCTTCCTCTCTCCCCCACTCCAACTCCATTCTCTATTTCTCTCCTCTCTCTTCCTTCCTCTCACTCCCTCTCTCCCACCTCACTCTCTCTCCTCCCCATCACTCTCTCTTTCTCTGTCTCTCTCTCCCCTCCAACTTTTTCAGTATCTCCTTCCCTCTCTCCACCCCCTCCCCAACTCTCTCTTAGATTTGATCACATTGTGTTTTGTTTAAGAAATTATCTAAATTAAAAAGACTTAATTGGTTGTAAAATATTAAACCTATTTGGATCAATCATGTCAAAGAAAATAATAATGAAAAACTTTAAAATGTCATGCACTATATTTAATCTATTATAATTAGTCAATTTGCTTGCTCTCATCGGCATAGATCCATCTCAGCTTAATTTTATTAAAACTTTAATTTAATTTCTATGGGAATATTTTTAGTAGTTGTGAGGATAGAGTGTTTAGATACATCTCAAATTGTAACATTTTCCCTTTTAGATTCAATTAAAAAATTGTTGTAAAATTAAATTAAAACAAAATATTTTTACTATGAAATAAGTTATGGTTTTTTGGCATGTGGTATTGATAAGCCATGGTATTGTAACAAAGCCTATTTACAAGTTAATATCCATGGTAAAGTGAGGGTGAATATCAATGGTTAACAATCTTGTCATATTGTTATAAAATATTTTGATTGTGAAATGATTTATGTTTTTTGGGCATGTGGTATTGATAATCCATGGTATTTACCCATTTTACATATTAGTAATATCTACCGTAATGTGGGGGTGAATATCCACGGTTAAGGATCTTGTCATATTGTTATAAAATATTTTCGTTGTGAAATAAGTTATGGTTTTTGGAGTTGTAGTATTGATAAGTCATGGTATTGGCCCATCGTATTGTAACAACTTGCCTATTCACAAGTTAATATAACAAATTGAATTTTATTATTTTTATTAATTTAAATCTTTAGTATTAATTGAGGACATATTTAAATGTTTACACTCATCCCAATATCATTTTAAACTTATTCTTATTCTTTTTAACTTAGCGTCTTGTGCAAAATAACAAATTCTTATTAAAAATAAATCATTTAACCCAATTTCAATCTATATATTTTATTTTATATTATAAATATTTCTTTTATTTTTTCCATTATAAATATTTCTTTTCTTTTTCATTTCCAGTTTAGAGTTGGGTTCAAATAAAATATTCACAGATTACAACATCACATTGTAGCACTACATTCGGTCTATGGATTTCATGGGATTCAAACCCTAGATGAAGTTGCATGGGAAACACCTGAGGAGAGCATCAACGATTAGATGGAGGAAGGGCAAGGTCATTCGACATGGAGATTTTGGTAATTTTTACATGGGTATGAATTTGGACTCGGGAGAGTTCTTCCTTTTTACTAAAGATGATTTTTGTTCTTATGGGTAAACAATTTTGAGGGTTTATATGATCAAAGCATAAATTTTATCTAGAGTTGAGGGTTTAATGATTATGATAATGCAAATCTTGAAAATTTTGGTAAATTTTAGATGAGTATGAATTTAGTTCTTCCTTTTTACTAAAGATGAATTTTGTTCTTATGGGTAAACAATTTCGAGGGTTTATATGATCAAAGCATAAATTTTATCTAGAGTTGAGGGTTTAATGATTATGATAATGCAGATCTTGATTGCGGCCAACAATTCATGAAAAGACAATGCACAAGTAAGCATTTTGCATGTCCTTATTGAGATTTTGGTAATTTTTACATGGGTATGAATTTGGACTATGGAGAGTTCTTCCTTTTTACTAAAGATTATTTTTGTTCTTATGGGTAAACAATTTCGAGGGTTTATATGATCAAAGCATAAATTTTATCTAGAGTTGAAGGTTTAATGATTATGATAATGCAGATCTTGATTGCGACCAACAATTCATCAAAAGACAATGCACAAGTAAGAATTTTGCATGTCCTTATTGTACAAAGGGTTTAGTGATTATGATAATGTAGATCTTGATTGCGGCCAACAATTCATCAAAGGACAATGGACAAGTAAGCATTTTGCATCTCCTTATTGTACAGATCAGTTCGCTCCTCCCTAACTTTTCTAGGGTCAGAATGCATGAAATTTTATTTTTTCTTTTCACCTTTTTTTAATGTTCGATTGTCTGTGTAATGGAATCCACCATGCCCAAATTCAAAGGGCTCAAGTGATGAAAGCAATTTTTTTGGTAGGATACAAATGCTATACCTTCCTCAAACTTTGTTACATGAAATTAAATTTTCTTGTAATAATGAACATAAAATATTTTTTGTTTCATCCTTAGATTTTGATATCAATGGCTACAGTTTTAAACCATGTTACTATATTTTAAGTAGAATAAAATTTGATCCATTAAACCTTACAATTCTCCAAGGCTTAGGTCAATTTCAACTAAAAAGAATGAACCTGAATGGATTTTACAATTTAGATTCAATGCTTACAGATAATGATTAAAAATGGAAGAACCCAAATGGTATGATAAATTTTACCCACCCATCAATTTCCAAGACCTTTCCTATTATTATGAACCTAAACAGAGAGAGTAGAAGAAGAAGAGGAGCCTGGATGACGTGGACCCTGACCTACCTGATACTTTTCAAAAGTTGGGCATGCCTTTGACTAGAAGAAGAGATTGACCAACGTTGTTATAGATGTTGTTTTTGACAGTTTTTTCATTGCTACCATGCATAGGTAGATTCTATAGGCATTTGATGTTATCTTTTGTTTGTTATAAGAGGTAATTCGAGAGTACCTTTATGTAGTTAGGAAGTAGCTTGGCAGGGTTGTTCCTCCTGCTGATAACTACTATGCTGCATTTTTTTTAGTGATAATTCCTTCTATTAAATCCCCAAGCACACTTTGTCACCCATGGAAATATCCACTTATTTCAAGATGAATGAGATGGAGACCAGGCAGTTTGAGAGGACTCTAACTGTTGTAGATGAGAGGAGTTTTTTGAGGTGAGAGGAGTTCTGTGACATATATTGAAGGATGCACTACACCAATCATCTACATGCCACCGTAGTGGATCTCTATTGCACCGAGGGAGAAACGATAAAGTATTCCACTATAAATAATTGGTATGTCAGGGACGAGGAATGCAGGCGTGGGATTTATAATTTTATTACAAAAAGAGGTTTGTGTGATGGAGACAAATTCTACAGGTAAATCGTATCATTATATTTCTATGAAATCTTGGAATGTGTTCAATAGGTAAATATGTCACACGGAATAAGTCGATCTTGCGGACAAGATAGACCTTCCTAGAATCTAAAGAAGACCTAATGACAAGCAAACCAACCAGAAACTATCTTTCTCTAAATATGCTTTAATAAACAATGACAAACAAGTGTTTTTAGGGCCTACCTTAGGTCCAACGCAAGTTTGTGGATGCCCTCGCTCCTTCGATCCAAATGAGCTCCTTTGTTGCGAATCTGCAAACACAAACAAGGCAAACAAATTAAATAGCACCTGAAAAACCAATATCATAAAACATATTCAAAATGAAAGTCAAGGAGTCCATGAAACAAATAACATGAGATACTTGTTGAGAAAAATGAATTTGATTGTATTAATTCAAAAGAAGAAGAACTTTACAACCTGTGACTTGACACTGTACAAGCTCCTCCCAGGGTCCAATAAGAAGTCTCCTCTACTTTGACAAGTTTCACTCACTCCCCAATGAAGCCAAAAAGGTATGTGATCTCTCCTCTTAAGCTCAACTAGGAAGTCTTGATTTCACCAGCATTTACCCTAAAAAATGTTCAGCTTCTAACCTCTCCAGCAACCAGCCCAATGCCTGTATTTATAGTGCAATGGAGGGAGGTTACTAGGTCCTCCTTCAAAGGGATAAAGCCCTCCTTCAAAGGGATAGCTCCTCTCATCAAGGGATTAGCTCCTTCTCTTTTGGGATGCATGAACCACCTCAGAGCGAACAATCCACGTCAAAATTCCTTCTAGAATCCTCTAGAATTAACCCAAAGTGAGTTTTTTAAGATAAAACTTGTGCCTTTTGACTTTCACAGGGGTCCGCACCCACACCGTTAGGGACAGAGCGGGCAGGTCCGCAGTTTTTGTAAACAGAAGGTGCGGGACCGCAGGTGATAGTGAGAGAAAGTGCGGAACCAGAGTTTCATTGATTTTCAATGTCTTTCTCCCATTTTCAAAGCTTGACTTGAAGAGCTGAGGTCTGAGACTTGCTTAGGAGGACAGTACAAGTGATGATAGACCCATACTGACTACAAATAATCATGGTGACGATATTTTTGTGTAACAGATTTCCCCCTAAAGTGCGAAGTCTGTAGTAGATGAGGATTTCATTGATCATTTAGGAAGAGTGAAGTACTTTATCATTTCGAGGATCATCTTGTGGAGAGCCCGGTTGGAACCTGTAAAAACATTCAATGCAAGATATATATATGAGATCATATCATCGCTGAGGTAGGCATTCCCATATTCAGATCAAAACTGACTAGAAAACTAACTACTGCTCTGATACAGGAATGATCTTGTAAAACATCACAAGTATAGACTCAGGTGGACACAGTATGGACACAGCCATCTGTTTATGAATAGTCCATTATATAATGAATACAAAATTCCTCGCAGCCTGGACTGTGGAAACTAGATCCAGGGTCTTCATTTCTACTTCCCGAAACAGTACGATTCTATCCATGCGAATGAATGTGTTGATGTCGAACATGGTAGAAACCACTTGATTACCAGTCAATGATGTAAACTGTTAACAAGTGTGAGAGAAACCACCAGTGATGTCAATGGCTCTCAAAGTACCCAGTACAATCCATGAGATGTGAATAAATGTGTTGATGTCGAACATGTCACGGAATCCTTTGATCGAAGGTCAATGATGCAACCTGTCATCAAAGGCGAGAAACCTGCCATTGAGGCATGCAGATCCCAAGGTACTGACGATTTCTAGATCATCTTTCTAGATAATGAGCTGAAGTCGATAGAAAGCGATCTGTCGTAGGCAAGCCTACAACACAAAGTCATAAATCAAGTCGAAGAAATTTAGTAGCAAGGACTGACTCAGGGATGGTCAAGATGGATGACAGATATTTTGCAGATGAATGGCTTATTGGCAGTGACCTCTTGAACACATAATGACACGACAGATGGCTTGGTGACAATTGACCCAAAGTTAATACCCAGAAACTGGCTGAAGACTTTCAATGTGGTTTTATCAACTGTTAGGCAAAGGATTTCCCAACCCAGGTGAATAAAAATGTCGTGTTCAAGAGTGGTTACAAAGTATGACAAACAGGCTCATTTTCCTCTCTTTTCCCCCACCATTTATGGCAAGTACCTCTTTATTTTTGACAAGCTTGAGGAGGATAACATTTGCTTGATTATAAGCTCATCCTTCGGATGAGTCCAACTTAGTTTAAATTCGAATCCTAAGAAGGAGCGGTTCGTTCCTGTTTGTAATTGAACAGGTCCTTTACTGTGAAATTTTAACGAGTCCAGTATAGGAGAAACTCGGCGTTTTTCAATTTTAGAGAGTCTGAAAAAACTTAAGAAAACTCCAGGGTTGACCTTTTTCGTAAGTTTGTGTCTCCCAAGCCCGAAAAAGTATAAAATAATACTTGAGAGAACCGCTTGATCTTTTACGACCAAGGAGTACTTTTCGTCATTAGTGCCCTTGATCTGAAAAAGTAAAAAAGCGATCAATGACACGTCGTTTCATAACCAATATCGAATTTGAAATGACAAAAATCCGGCAATCTTTTCATGTTTTTACGGTCGGAAAAGAGCTGTAAGTGGACCGTCTTTTAATTCCATTTTAACGAGTTTAAAAGAAAAACTCGGCGATCTTTTCATGTTTTAGGAGTCAGAAAAGAGCTTAAAGGTGACTCTAAATGTTTTTCGTCGAAAACGATAGATTTCGCCTGAATAATCCGTTATCCTGCACAAAAACACAAACATTACTCATACCTGTTTGAAATGGATAAAAATGTCGCAAAAATACCTTTCCAAAGTGAAACATAAACAAATTTGCAATTTATTTACTCAAAAAACTTATAAAAAGGGCCTTCGTCAATTCATTTTTACCGTTTGAGTTTTGGGTGAGAAAATAGTGCTTTTGCTCAGAAAACTTCCCGTGAAGATTGCGAAAAATCCAACCGTCGGAATTGAATGCCGTCTTCTCCAGGTAATCCACATCATCCTACTCTTCATTTTTAACCGTTTCAATTTTTGTTTTAGTCATTTATTTCATTTTTGGGAGGGTTTTTAGGCTTAAAACCCGCGCGCGCGGGCCCGCAGGTTTACCACTGCTGGCCTGCGGACCCCGTCCGCACCTTCCATGTAGACAAGGTGCGGTCCCACGCACTGTGTCTAACCCGGAGGGTGCGGTCCCCATCGCAAGGGTTTTTAACCCAAAAATTCTCAAAAATGGACAAATCAAAATAATTTCTAGCAATTTAATTTATCCTTATACTTGATGCAGAGAGTACATCATGCTAGATTGGTGTGAATGAGAGCATGAGGATGTAGATGCTGCCGCATGGAATCATCAGCCTTCACTTGATGCTTTGAGGGCGTGCGGCTTATACAAATTCTGGGCCATTCCTACCATGAGGGCTCAGGTGGATTTCTTACATTGGTTGGTTGACAGATGGAGCATACAGGACCAGTGCTTCTTCATTAGTGGTCACCAGCTCGAAATCGAGCCGGCGGACATATATTTCTTGACTGGTTTGCCTAAAAGAGGCGAAGACTTGACTCTATTTGGGGCTAGGCCAGGTGGCCAGTCTGTCGATAGCCTCCGGCAAGAGTACTGCAACAGCCAGGCTAGAGACAAAGGGATAGACATAAAGACCATATCCCGTCGTGAACTCATGGTGATTGTGTTTATTGTCACCAGAATTTGCGGGGCTGCCGCATTACATATTGCCACCGGATCCCAGATGCATATGACAGTTGATTGCTTTCGAGGCACCATCTTCAACTGGTGCGATGCCGTGTTGGCCAATCTGAAAGGCCAACTGACCAGGGCCAAAAACGGACAACTAAAGACCTTTGGTTATGGGGCTTTGGTTGTGAGTTTTGGCCTGGAGAGGGTTCCTATGTTGATCCCGCAGCACCTTACTGTTGGAGCTGGGCTTCCTCGAGAGCCCAAACTGATGCGATGGGTCGCAGTTATGGCCCGTCACCCAGACGAGAGGACAGAGGTTGCTCGATTCAAACCTGAGTATTTCCAATGGCTGGAAAACCAGGTATTTTCTAATCAGGACTTCCCTTACGCTGGGATAGATTTTCGTGGTGACCCAGACATGGTTCTTCCACCAGGAGAGCAGTGGGATGATTTAGGTAAAATCATTTTCAATATTTTCCCTATTTTAATTTTTTATTATTATTTTTCATTGTCTCAAAAATGATAGTAAAAGTTTGAAATGCAGATGTGGGTCCACAGCGACCAGTCGCTCTCCGGCCTTACGAGAGGAAACAACCACTTGCACCCGCGCTAGCCCCACAGGACGAATCAGCAGAGGTTTTGGCCGAGTTGGAGGGTCATCTCGAGCGCTTAACAGGAGATATTCCGGAGACCACTATAGATGACATTCCTCATCAACTTCAGCGCTATGTGATTGGGGTCCCGGGACCTTTTAGGAGGTTCCTTTGCAAGATGGCCCGTGCAGTGGTTTCTTATAGAGATCATCACCAGTGATAGGATGATCGCCTATTCTAGGCACATATGACATTTTTGTTTTTTGTACTTATCATTTTTGCCGATCATAAGGTGTTTTTCAACCTATGATCGAGGACGATGTATTTTTTGACACACTCCTATATATATATATATATATATCACTATTACTGGCTTACCTTGTAAATCATGTTATGGAATGGTTTTAAATTTACATGTATGATTATTGCAAATGTCTATTTAACATTCGAGAAGCAATTGCATCTGCTAATGTATTTAAAGATCTTGGAATATATCAAATTCACGTTCCAAGAGACGCACTCTCAAAAATAATCTTAATAACACTGGATTTCTAATGGCATACACTCTATTAAGCTGTAATACAACAAGTTCAGAATCTAACCTCACTATCAAACTCTGAATCCCAAATGAAATAGATTCAGATAATAACTCAATCACTGCACTATACTCGGCAATGTTGTTCATTGTTTGACCGAGGCTTACCCCATGCATAGATACTAACTCGTCAGAGGGTGAATAGATAACCCAAGCTGCGGAAGAAATGTTCCGTGTATTACGACAAGCACCATCAGCAAAACCAATGTATGTTTGGAGAGGCATCGACATCTGCAATATCAAGAGTAAAACCAGGATAAACAGGAATAATAACGAAAAAACACTCTCTAAGCTAAGCACACTGTTTAAACTAAAACACACCAGCTAGAAAGAAAAACTATCCTAACTAAAAATCTCCATACCCATTCTTTAAGCATAATACCTCTTCAAGTAAAGACCATTTTTGGGTTTACCCAAAGAGTCCCCGTCAAAGTCTACCAATTCATAGGCCCCTTTTGCTAGCTTTTGCTTAACAACATAGGGACCATGCCACATAGGAATGAATTTTCCAGCGCCTAATTTATCATTAGCTTGATCGTAAACTAAGACTAGATCTCCTTCCAAAAAATTTTGAGGGGTCACATTTCGATCATACTGAGCTTTCATGTGTTTTGCGTGAGTCTCGATCGCCAATGCAGCATCACGTCGATTCTCATCTAATTGAGCCAAGTATAAAAAACGTTTTTCCTCTTCGGAAGTGGCTGGAAGTAACTCGATGGCCATTTGCAGTGACGGGATTTCGCATTCAATGGGTAACACAGCTTCCAAACCATAGACTAGTTGGAAAGGAGTGAACCCTGTTGATGTTTTTACTGAAGTTCGGTACGCCCAAAGCGCTAAAAATAGCATGTTATGCCAATTCGACCGATGAATCCCAATGATTCGTTGGATCATGATAACTAGAACTTTGTTGATGGATTCAACCAGACCATTAGCTTGTGGATAATAAGGGGTTGAACTATCGTGACGTAAACCAAGCTGGCCTGTAAGTTCGGTCATCATAACGTTTCGAAAATGACGCCCATGATCAGTGATTATCGCTTGCGGGACACCAAACCTAGCAATTATATGATTGAACATGAAAATTGCAGTTGTCTTGCCGTCTGCCTCAAATGTAGGCATCGCCTTGGCCCACTTGGTAAAATAATCTACCGCAAGGATGATATACGCATTCCCCCCGGCTGAGTGAGGGTTACATGTAATAAAATCAATACCCCATTTGGCAAAAGGACCAACAAAAATTATAGGGTGGAGAGGAGCAGGTGGAGCGCGCATCTTTCAATCAAAAATTTGGCAGTTGTGGCATTTTCGGACCGTCGTAATGCAATCTTTAAATAAAGATGGCCAGAAGTAGCCAGCGTGCAATATCTTTTGGGCTGTGGCATACCCAGACATATGACCGCCACATGCCCCAGAGTGACATTCATTTTGAACCCTTTCAGCTTCCTCGTGAGTTAAGCAACGTCAAAACACAGAGTCCGCCCCACGACGATAAAGAGTATCTCCAATAATCCTGAATTGTTGGGACTGGAATCGAATTTTTCGACGTTTTGACCTTGAAATTTCTGGCCGAAAGGATTGGGTCTGGAGATAAACGATGATATCCCCATACAACAAATCTAAAGTGCTGATTAGAAACAAGGATTCGTCTGCAATGGGCTCCTCCGCCACAGTTTCCGTGTCAACACGCGGGAAGTCACACATTAACTCCACAAAAACTAAAGATTTCTTAGACTTGGATTTTTCGAATTCCAAGTCGAACTCCTGCAGGATAAAAATCCATTTAGAGTACTTGCCCCCTAGCAATTGCTTGGTCAAAATGTAGATCATAGGGTTGCAATCCGAAATTACTGTAGTTTTACATAGTAAAATGTAGTGATGAAAATGTTGGACAACTTGAACAGCTGCCAATGCCAATTTCTCCACATGTGAGCATTTTAGCTCAGTTGGATTTAGAGTTCGACTAAGGTAATATATCACATGTTCAGTTCCGAATTCATCTTCCTGAACTAAGACCATTCCAATGGTGGAATGAGAGGTGGCGAGATACAAGAAGTAATCCTGGTTGTAGTTGGGAGGATGCAATAACGGTGCATGGGTCAACGCGTGTTTAAGTGCATCAAAAGATTTCTGAGCTATCTCATCCCAATAGAATGGAGTATTCTGTTTCAACAACCGGGTAAAACCCTTTGTAACCTCGGCGTAGTTAGGAATGAATCGTCGTAAAAAATTTGCTTTCCCTTGCAAACTTTGGAGTTGGCGAAGACTCGAAGGAGGAGGCAATTTGATGATAGCTTCGACTTTCGAGGGATCGACGCGAATCCCGGATTTCGAAACTACAAACCCCAAAAATTGACCCGTTTCTATACAGAAGACACATTTGTGAGGGTTCAACCGAATCCGATAATGCCTACACCTCATAAAGATTGCTCGTAAATGGACGAGGTGATCAACTCGATGTAATGAATGAGCAGGCAAGTCATCGAGATACGGTTGCACAATGTGCTTGATGTCATGAAACGCATAAGACATTGCCCTTTGAAAAGTTGCTCTGGCATTCTTGAGCCCAAAAGGTAATTTGCAATAAGCAAATGTCCCCCATGGACAAATGAAAGCTGTTTTTGGTTGATCGGCAGGTAGAATATTGATTTGATTGTATCCGGAAAAACCATCCATGAAGGAGAATATTTCGCTGCCAGCACAATCATCAATAATTTGATCGATATAGGGAGTTGGGTAATTGTCCTTTGGACAGGCTCGATTAATGTCCCTATAATCGATGCATATTATTATTGTTCCCTGCTTTTTGTTAACCGGAACAATATTCGATACCCAATCTGTTAACGGGATCGGATAAATGAAACCTGCTTTCAATAATTTTTCAACTTCTGCTTTAATTGCAGCAACTTTTCGTGGGTGAATCTGACGCAAACGTTTCCGGACGGGTTTAGCGTCCGGGTAAGTCTTGATCTCATGAACAATAATCGTGGGATCAATTCCTGGAATTTCCTCATAGGACCAGGCGAACACATCGCGGAATTCTTGAAATAGGGCCTTATATAGCTGAATTTCGTCATCTGTACACGAGGCACCTATATGAATGTTCTCAACAATTCCGGGCTTAACCGAAATGTCAATAGGAATAGTTCGAGAGATTTTTCCCAAATTTAACTCTAAATCGGGATGTTTCATTGGATTCTGAGGTTCCTTGACATATTCAGTTGTAAAAATTGATGAGAAATCATTTTCAAAACGATCATCCTCGGGTAAAAACGAAGATCTATGATGGAGATCTTCCCATGGTAAATCATCTACACATAGGATTTCACGAATTTGCTCATCATAGTGAACAAGTTCAAAAAACGTGATTAAATCCGAGCTTGATGTGAAAAGTGATTCCTCACGAACCACATTCATGAAGTCAATTTCGGTTGAAGATGGGTCGGTAAACGATTACACGGCCTCATACGCAATTTCATATGGACTCAAAGGCATGACATCACCAAATGAGTCTATCTCAGATTCAGAAGGAATGATCCAAGGATCATCATAAACAATGTTTTCTGATGTAATCATATGAATGGTTGCAAATGAAGACGATGCGTTGATCGGAGGAAAAGGAAAAGTTCCCAGTAAACCGACATCTTTAACTAGTCCTACTCCAACATCCTTATATGGGATAGTCGTTTTACCGACATGCTGAATACTCTCAGAAGAGGCTAGGTCAGATGAAAAGTAAGCCAGCTGGTCTATTGTTACGATATTTCCATTATGTGGAAACTTTATTACTCGAAAGACCGATGAAACGACCGCTGTCATAGCGTAAGACCAACTTCAACCCAAGAAATGGTTGTAATCTAGAGGGGCATCAACCACCTCCACATCTAGACTAACGGTTTTTCCTTCAACCCCTATAGGCAAATCCTATAGAATGCCAAAAGGATGAAACCCACGGCCATCGAAGGCCTTTAGAATCGTCGGGGATTGATCTAGCGAAGGAGAACCAAGCGATCTCCAACACTGTATCGACATAATACACGTTGAGGCTCCCTCATCAATTACAGTCCGATGAATAGGCCTGTTTTTTACTATCATTGGAATCTGGAAAGCCATTTGATGAGGCAAACGCGGTGTACTATTTTCTAGATCAAAAATTATTAGGTTCGAGTCCTGAACGTCAATAGCTCCTATAGCCGACAAAAGTAATTTACGTTGTGCTGGACATGATTGCAGCACTTCAAAAGCCGACATTGCTGAGGGTGAAACAGCTAAGTCCTCAACAATGTTATAATTCTGAGCCGCTCTCGCATATGGATTGAAAGCTGACTTTCGAAGTATACCCTTGGCG
The DNA here is from genome assembly GCA_031772625.1 of Pinus tabuliformis. Lineage (NCBI taxonomy): Eukaryota > Viridiplantae > Streptophyta > Pinopsida > Pinales > Pinaceae > Pinus > Pinus tabuliformis. The sequence continues at coordinate 1,037,776,725 of CM062817.1, read as the reverse complement.
GGCGGTTTGATTACCAAGTCTGGATTAGGTTTCTCGATCTGTAGTGGATCGGAACCGGGAGCTGAGGTTGATGGATTAGAATGAGAAGATTCTGCTTCTTTACCATCAACAGGACTTTTACTACCATAATCTTGCGATCGAGTCGCAATCCTAACATGGGACATCATCAGTATGGGTTCTTCATTGGCACTCGAGGACGAACCTATCATCTTACTGTCTTGAGCTGGAAAAGGATCCTTCAAAACAGCAGGAGTTTGCGAACCTTTAACAATCTTTGCAACCTCCGCACGATGAGGGCAGTCTCTTGTAAAATGTTCATCGTCACAAATGAGACAAGGATAACGATGTTTGCGCTTTTCATCATTGGATTCCGATTTTTCAAGTTTCTCCTTTGAATTTTTGTCGGTTTTATTCTTCTTCTTTCCTTTCTTCTTCTCACCGGATTTTGATTTGGCTATAGATGACTCTACAACGTGAATATCGGCGGAAATCTCTACAGAAGAATCTCTTGTTGGGGAATCAGGCAAGGTTATGATGGGAGAAGAATTCTTGGAAGACTTCTTCTTACTTTTAGTGTTAACCGTGCCAATCATACCATCGGCGGCATGAGATCCCGAAGGAGCTGCAGCGATTTGATTTTGCTTGGGAAGATCGGGGATTTTCTCGTGTAACGTACCTGACTGAGTATAGACCAAGTCAAGGTACTGTGCTTGAGAAATTACTTGCTCCTCAGTAACAACTCCGGCTTTAGCTACATCTTCAGTGATCTTTGGCAACAAAGATTTTACAAACCACTCGGCCAAGATCTGATCCGGAATAAACACCTTCACTAAACGTCGTCAACGTCTCCACTCATGGATATGATCTGAAATGTAAGTGGATGTCGATTGTTTTAACGAAGTTAACAATTCCGTGCCATTGTCATATCGGACTGGCAACTGAAAATGAGTTAAAAATGAGGTAGCTAACTGACTAAAATTATAAAAAGTGCCTCACGGTAACTCAATGTACCACTTGGCCGCGAGACCAATTAGAGTGCGCTGGAAAAGTCTAAGACGGATTGAATCATCTGAAATGGAGTTAGACGCACACCAGAGGTGGTAAGTCATCACATGGTTCGACGGGTCCTCTCCTGATTTACCTTCGAACTTAGGAATGTCATTGGGCAACTTATTCGGCATTGGCGGCCAAAACGGAAGATAATTAATGGGATCGTTCGTTAGGCGCGACAAGTCAGGCAAGTCCAAAGTTGCGATAAACGGTAACTGCCGATTAGGATCCCTAAAACTCTGGGTCATGAGACCAGCCCCTGGAGGAGGATATCCAGGATAACTAGGAATAGGAATTGCATTTGGGATATTGTATCCTCCCGGAAAACTAGGATTAACTGGACCGTATTGGGGTTGTTGAGGTTGTTGATAAGTGTACCCAGGGTACGGTTGATATTGATAGACTGGCTGCTGCACAGCAGGACCGAATTGGAACTGTCCCTGGTACGGTTGATAAGTAAATTGTGGTTGACTTGTGACAACCGTACTTGAACCAGGTTGTCCTACAGGCATCTGAACCGAAGTTTGAATCGTGGATCCAGACGGTGGTAAAGATGTCTGAGGAGTAGATACAGGAACAGTAGAAACCGGAGCTGTCGATACTCCAGAAGTAGGTGGGGTAGATTGAACAGATGTTGCGGCAGTTGTAGCAGTCGTTTGAGGCGGAGTACGAGGTGTATTAGGCCTAGGCTGAGAAACTACCAAAGGTACAAAAGTTTGAATGCTAGACTGGACTATTTGCTGGGGTGTACCAGAAACTAAGGGTTGTCCAGTTTGAGATGACAACTGTACATTTGGCTGCAACACCTGTTGAGTTTGCGATGGATCCCACACTATATTCATTCGGGGTACTGACCCATAACAGGTTGAGAATACTGAGGACCATAACCGGGTTGAGGGTAGGATTGATAATTGAAAGGTACATTTCTCGTTCCTTGAACATACGTTTGACCGGAGGGTGGTTGGAAACCTTGGTTCGAGTACTGACCTTGGGGTTGATACCCTTGAGGCATGTACTGATACTGGGGTTGACCTTGAGGTATAAATTGATACTGGGGTTGACCTTGGGGTACATATTGAGTCTGGGGTTGACCTTGAGGAATGTACTATCCCGTAGGTATGTACTGTCCTTGAGGTTGCCCCCCAGATGCAAATTGTGTACCTTGAGGTTGCCCCCCAGGCGAGAATTGAGGCTGCCCCCCAGGCGGTAACTGGCCACCTTGAGGTTGAGGATTGGGAATAGAACCTGACATCATGAGAATGTCTTCTATGATCAACGGCTTAGTACCATTGCTTCCAGTTAATAACCCTTGCTCAATGGGTTGAGGAGATGCTCCCAAAAAAGTACCAGAAAGGGACTGATACCCAGAGGGAACAGAAGGACCGCCGTACAAAAAAGATTCGGGCGATTGAGTAAACATGGACGACTGATTCGACATATTTAACGAAGGATAATAACCTTTAGGTGTTGGGTGATAAGGAGCGCGAGGTGGTGAAAAACTTAACCCTGGGTTTTCTAAGAAAATAGTCAAAGAAAGATACCAAGTACTACTCCTAGGTGGACTGTAAAAAATTGATTCACGCTCCCTTAGTTCAATAACAGGTTGATTTTCAGGGATAGGGATGCCTACTTCTTCTTCCGGAGTAGCAAGTTCTTCAATAGCAATAAGTCCAAAAGGAATATCTTGGGTGATTACTCTGTCTACCCTAGGTGAACCAGGACCACTAGAAGCTGGAGAAACAAACCCCGATGTTGGAGTAGCAGTAAATTCACTTTCAGGCTCAGATATTTTAGGTTCCTCACCTATATCACTAGTAGATGAAAAGCTACCAGTAACTTCGGAAACAGACACTGACTGTGGATTATAATCTGCCACTAACGGTTGAAAATCAGGATGTACTATCAAAGAAGATTCTCCTTCTTCAGGTGACCCAACTCTACTGTCTCTAGGAGTTACGAGGACTTTCAAGCCTTCAAGCTGGCTCGGTACTTCCTCAGGAGGTTGGCCCCGAAGTCTACGAGACTTCCTTAGTAACTCAGCCACGTTTACAAACTCAGGAGGTTGGCCCCGAAGTCTACGGGACTGCCTTGGTAATTCAGCCACAGTTAAAAACTTTTAACTACTTCACACGCAAACAAAGTAAAATCTCAATGAAAACCACCTAAAGTCTCTAAAGAACCAAACAAATTTGAATCACACGCCTAAAGAATCTAGGAGATCAAACACACAAAAACAGTAACTTTCCGTACTGAAAACACTAGTTGGTGATGAAATCCAACGTCGCAGAGTTCAATACAGAAATGGCGGTTGGAACAGTTACCTCGGCAACCTGCTTAATGAATATACTGGCACAAGTTCCTCCACTTAACCGTCTCGAGTGAAGAGAACCCCCCAGAAAATCCAAGTGAGTCTAGCCGACGTCTGCTCCAGGTACAGTGGGATCTTCCCACCACTGTCACCTTAGGAAGAATCCTAAAGAATATGGCCACTAAGGTTACCAACTGAAACAAATATACCTAGGGGAACAATCTATGATCCGATATGCACGCAAGGGCAGAGTAGCAAGCTCAATCCCCTTGAAGGCTCCTTGACATAATCCAAGGTTTACCAACAAGTGACCCCAGGCTCCTCGACAATGGTTAATCCGAGGTTTACCGTTTTTAATACGTGAATATCTGGCGTCATTCCCAATGAGGAAGGATTGATTCCCACACTGGTTCGGACACGATCTCGTGCTTCTCCTTTAAGAGGAGCTTTCCCAGAGCATAAATGCAACAATTGGATTTCTTCCCTACCACAAGATACAGCTACTTTTTTGTTTTTACTGTCTTGGAGAGTTAATTACTCTCCTACTCCAAGACACTAGCCTAAGCTAAGTTGGTGTATCAGAGCCCTAGAAATAAAAATGTTACTAGATGAATTTTACTTTAAGCGTTATTTTTTATTGGTTTTTGTTTAAGTCAAAAGGTGCGAAGATGAAACTTGTGGTATGAAGACTCGACTCAAAATCACTAAAAATGCACCTAAGATGATTTAAACAATCTTTTTCTCTTCGATGAACTCTAACTAAGAAAGAGTTTGAGAATGCAAATACTTTATAAACACAAATCTTTCTCAATCAAACAAATTAAAAGAAGAGCTTTTGCCTTTTCCAATGCACTCAAAATGAGACAACTAGTTATTTCACAAAAATTTCCCTTTTTCGTTTCAAAGCACTCAACCACTACAAAACAAACTTTTTTACAAAAGAGATTTTTTATATTTTTTATAAAACACTCAAAACTATGGAAATGACTAACTTTGAGATCTATAAACTATAAAAACCTATTTGAAGTCAAAGCCTACTAGATGTCTTTTTTAAGGATGTTTTACTTAGCTAGATGTAAGCTAAGGACCAATTTATGTAGAATCACAAATAAGTCAAGAACAACCAATTTTGTTTTCTTTTTGAAAATGAAAATCCAAACTTTTAAACACAAGCTTTTCGAAGTTTTGTAAAGAGAAAACTCAAAGCGGATTCCTCAACAAGGGGAGATTTCATAAATGGTCAGACTCATAAGAAGGCTGGTAGGCACTAAGGTGATCTGAAGTCCCTACAGCTTCTAAGCTCAGAGCCACTACACAACCAAAATGAAAAAACAAGCCCAACAAGCAAAACTTCTAGGAATTTCACCTAAAACCCTAACACTAATGGAATCAACCTAAGGAAAGCTTCTGACAAGTTATATGCAGGTCTGGGCAGTGGATAACAATTTCTAAACAAAACTAAGCTGACTAACAGAGGAAATCTTAGGTTTTTCAAAATTTTGACAGGGTCTGCAGGCCCATAGTTGACACAGGTGCGGTCCCGCTCTGTGCTAAAAGCAAAGGTGCGGGTAGGTATGCACTGTGTCAAACGGCTAGGGTGCGGTCCTCTCCCAAAGCTATGAAAAACAAAAAATAACCCTGGATCTACAAACTATACCCAATTTTACACAAAACAAGCCAAAAACAGAAACAAAAACACAGTTTCTCAGGTCAAAGTAAAAACAAGGAAAACAATCGAGTCCCCAGCAGAGTCGCCATTTTGTCACACGGAATAAGTCGATCTTGCGGACAAGATAGACCTTCCTAGAATCTAAAGAAGACCTAATGACAAGAAAACCAACCAGACACTATCTTTCTCTAAATATGCTTTAATAAACAATGGCAAACAAGTGTTTTTAGGGCCTACCTTAGGTCGACGCAAGTTTGTGGATGCCCTCACTCCTTCGATCCAAATGAGCTCCTTTGTTGCGAATCTGCAAACACAAACAAGGCAAACAAATTAAATAGCACCTGAAAAACCAATATCATAAAACATATTCAACATGAAATTCAAGGAGTCCATGAAACAAATAACATGAGATACTTGTTGAGAAAAATGAATTTGATTGTATTAATGCAAAAGAAGAAGAACTTTACAACCTGTGACTTGACGCTGTACAAGCTCCTCCCAGGGTCCAGCAAGAAGTCTCCTCTACTTTGACAAGTTTCACTCACTCCCCAATGAAGCCAAAAAGGTATGTGATCTCTCCTCTTAAGCTCAACTAGGAAGTCTTGATTTCACCAGCATTTACCCTCAAAAATGTTCAGCTTCTAACCTCTCCAGCAACCAGCCCAATGCCTGTATTTATAGTGCAATGGAGGGAGGTTACTAGGTCCTCCTTCAAAGGGATAAAGCCCTCCTTCAAAGGGATAGCTCCTCTCATCAAGGGATTAGCTCCTTCTCTTTTGGGATGCATGAACCACCTCAGAGCGAACAATCCACATCAAAATTCCTTCTAGAATCCTCTAGAATTAACCCAAAGTGAGTTTTTTAAGATAAAACTTGTGCCTTTTGACTTTCACAGGGGTCCGCACCCACACCGTTAGGGATAGAGTGGGCAGGTCTGCAGTTTTTGTAAACAGAAGGTGCGGGACCGTAGGCGACAGTGAGAGAAAGTGCGGAACTAGAGTTTCATTGATTTTCAATGTCTTTCTCCCATTTTCAAAGCTTGACTTGAAGAGCTGAGGTCTGAGACTTGCTTAGGAGGAAAATACAAGTGATGATAGACCCATACTGACTGCAAATAATCATGGTGATGATATTTTTGTGTAACACACCGAGGGAGAAACGATAAAGTATTCCACTATAAATAATTGGTATGTCAGGGACGAGGAATGCAGGCGTGGGATTTATAATTTTATTACAAAAAGAGGTTTGTGTGATGGAGACAAATCCTACAGGTAAATCGTATCATTATATTTCTATGAAATCTTGGAATGTGTTCAATAGGTAAATATGTATGTACTCTTGAATGCACCTATGTTATAATAAGATCAAGAATAAAGTTGTCATTGCAAATAATTGGGATCTACCATGTACGTTTACTTTACTACATGGAATTCTTGATTTTAGATCCAAACCAGTTAGGGTTGTATTTATTTTTGTTGTAATCAGATTAAGAATAAAGTTGTCATTTTAATCATTGAAATATACCATGTAAAATTTAATGACTACATGAAATTGTTTATTTGTTAGAGCCCAACATATTAGGATTATGAAGAGTCCTCTTTCATGACAATATTTATGAATGCTCTATTCTTTCTCAAAGAATTACATATTATAGAAAGGTGGAAAATAAATGAGCTCCAACTGAATGGTTTATGTTTTAAAATGTGTGGAGGGAGTATAAAATCATTATCAGTTGCGTTCAAATATTTTGGAGCACCCACTAAAATGATTCAATTTCCTCCTAGTTAATTCCATTTCTACTATCCCAGTGCTTCTAGAAGTCCTTCTGCAAAGTGATCCCTTAACTATCTTGGAGGGAAATTGATTACTTGATTGGAACCTAGAAATTACAATTTGATTAGGAGCAAGGGATGAGAAAGCTTAATATTCTTCAATATATTCTGCAAGTTAAAAGCATATCAAATGATTACCTTTCTGTTTAATTGATACGACAATCACTCAACAATTTGTTAGGATTTTGAGACCTTTTTCAATGATTTTTCTTTTTTTTTAATTTATGTTCTCAATTAAAGAAATTAAAGAAAAGTTGAAAATGATGCTTTTTAGTGCCTAAGAATGCCTTGCTAATGTGAAGGGCTTGGTATTTTCGTGACTCAAGATTAGTCGCATTTGACTTCCTATCATTTATTTTAATTTCATTTTTGTTGTGTTTATATTGCTATCCTTGAAGTTGGTGATCTACTGTGTGTGTAATAGGAAGTATTAAATACTAAACACTCTCAAACGTGATATTGATGGATGACTGACTTTAAATGACCCTACTTGAAACTTTAGTATTACATGATCATGCAAAGAAATTATTAATCAATATTAAAGGGAATATGATTAATGTCCAATGTTTCTTGGCTTGTCATATAATTACTGCATTTTGGCCCCCAATAATATATTTGAGGCTACGTTTGGTTGCTACTTGTGGAGCTTCCCTTTGGCTCAGAAAAACATCGAGGATAAATGTCCACTACATTGACATTGGACATCATCAAAGAGGAATTCGCCAAAATTAGTAGAGGACATGGGAGAAATTAGTACAATGAGCGGATAACACTAGAGAAACACCGAGGCACCATAATTTCTTGTGTATTTAGATTCACTCGAAATTAACTAGTCACAAAAAGTACCTTTTTTCTGAATATTTTCATGTATAAATAAATACTGAAAATAAAATTTCAGACTAACTATTAAAACTAATAATTATCTCGCAGTCATAATTTATAATTAAATATTATAAGATGATTAATATTATTGGACACAACTATAGGATCCGACTGTGAGGGGCATTGTGACAATATATGTACACTTCTCATTGTATTAGACAATCATTTCTCAGAGTGTGATATCCATCCAACAAAATGTACTCCAAGAGGTCGTTGTGGGATTAAAATTTTTTCTTTCAGTGGAAAAGTGGTGATATATTTTCTTAGGCCTTAGTGTTCTTCTTCCCTAAGGTTTTGACACTACTCACAGCTAGCACCTTCATTCAACCAAGTGAGGTACTCATCTTTGAAAGTTGAATCATTTTGTCTCCATAATCCAATATGATGTTGGATCAATCTCATGATCCTAAAAACATAGGTCATAATAGCGATGAAATTTAATGTGGGCAAAAGAATATCCAAATTTAAGGAACATGACTCTTTTAGAAGAAGCAATAAGGATATTTTTTACACTAATCCTTTTTTTTCCATTTGTTTTCACAAGTTATCTATTGCGTGATATTTTTAACATGTAACTTAGTTGGTATGATTGTGCCTAAGGTTTTGTTGAAGGTTGAATACTAAGTTCCTAAGGTGTTATTTTCTATGGTGACATTTTATTTGTTTTGTTTATACAGGTCATCTAGCCGCATAGTGGCCACTATCGAATGTTGAGGTATATGTTGTATAAATCTTTTATAGTCTACTTTATTTTATATTCAAGTATTCATCGTCTTTCATGTCTTATACTCTGCATTGTATATTCTTTCATTTTCAGGAGAGGATCTCAAGATTGATGGTAAGAAGCAACAATTGGAGAAAGAGGAGAATAATAACTCTGGAGCGATAAATGTAAAATGTGAGAGAGAAGAGAATTTGTCTAGTGATACCCTTAGAGCCAATATCTTGCATAAGACACAATCATAGAGACTGATGGTCAACTCTTCAGAGTTGGTGAATTCACTTGCAATGATTTGGCAACACAGTGATAATGTTTTGAAATGACAAAACAATATTTCATGTGTAAATTGTATTCCAACCGATATTAGGTTGGAAAATCATATTGTAATACTTGATATTTTATATAATAAAATTTATATGGTTGAAATTATTTTTATTTGCGCTTGATATTATTTAGTCTTGTTATTAACAATTGTAACTTTGCCTTAACATATTAGATAAACATGCACATTGTATGATTTTATTTTTTTTTGAAATTTAGTCGCAAAATCATACTAATTAATTTATGTTGATTAATAATAAACACATAAAATCAATTTAAAACTAATAAATTAGTAGTTTATATTAATTAATTATGAACATGAATAAAATGAATATATGATTGATGTTGAAATGTGGCAACAAGAATATTCCAATTTTAATTTTTCCTTGAATTAAAACTGAGAATTAAAATTCGAATTTAGTCTCACCAGCTGCTTGAAAAATAATTAATTAATTCATCTTGAGTTAATTAGTTGTAGAATTTCAAGCTAGAAGTCTTTCTGAAGTCATGAAATAGTTATCCCTTAAATTAAGGAGATTATCCCTTAATTAAGGAGATAAGGTTGAGTTATATTTGAGTTGGAATTAGTTATCTCAGTTTACTGAGTTAAGTCCAATTAAACTAGTTCCAAATTATTTGAGGAACTATTTGTGAGTTCATTCAGTTAATGCATGCATGCATCCAACTAGTGTACTCCAAATAACTGAAGATTCTCTCATCATTAACTCATGCATGTCTATTTTGAGAAAGACCCAGTTGAGATTAAAGATAGGGACAATGTACTATCAGTTGCATGAATTTTCCTGTAAGGAAAACTCATGCATGTAGAAGGAATTCATTCCTTGAGTATTGTGTAGTTTTATAGGGTGTGGGATTAGCGTAAATGATCAGTGTTACACTTGGTAACATTAGGATCACCCAGGAGAAACATCGCAAGGAAATAAGATCTTGGAGGGCAGAGAAGAAGGCATATGAGTAGTCTATTTTGTCTGTGAGCATATGTGAGGGATTGTACTGAGAGCTGGCTAGCTGTGAGAGCTAAGGATTTGTGTAATCCTCATATATTTCCACTTGTACAATAATACAGATAGTGGGGTTTTTAGGTGAGGCTTTCCCTAGAGTATTCTTCTATGTTTCATGTTCATTGATTCTTCTTCTGGTTATATGTGTTCAGCTTGATCTTGCTCAAATCTAGTAAGCTTCCACAAGTTTGATTGTAGAAGTAGATTAAAGTATTTTGCTTTAGTTATATTGCGTTATCAGGTTAATCTACAGTCAGATTTTCTACATGGTATTAGAGCAAAGGTTATCAGAGTTGTGAACAGTATACTGAGAAGAGAATTAGAAGTTCGAATTTCGGGGTTGTAGGTACAAATTGAATTCATCTCATACTTTAGGTTGGTCAATGGCGTTCTATGGCTTGAGACTTGAGTATGCCTTGGAAGGTAGCTCAAATTACATAGCATGGAAAGATAGAATGGAAGTTGTATTAGAAGACAATGGCTTGAAGGATTTCATTGATAAAGAAATTCCAAAGCCAGCTGCAGCTAATGCACAAAAGTTGGCTCAGTGGAAGAAGTGTGTAGCGAAGGCGAGACAGATCATCTTGGAGGGAGTTCAATACCATATTGTCTCAAGTATCCATAGGAAGGATACTCCATTTTCATTGTGGAAGACATTGAAGGACCTCTACCAGAACAGTAGCAACCAGAGGAAATTGGCGCTCAAGGATAAGCTTCATAAAATCAAGATGGAGAAGGGCGATACTGTTTCCACATATCTGAACAAGCTCACCACCTGTAGAGATGAGCTTGGTAGTGTGGGGATAACTACTGTCAATGATGATATGGTGAACCTCTCTCCTCAGCCTTCCAAAGAGTTGGAATAGCTACTAGGACTCTGTGGATTGAAGGGAGAAACTGTTGGATTGGGAACGACTGTGGTCAGATCTGATGCAGGAGGAGATCAGGAGGAGCACATGAGATGGTTCTTCATCAAAGAATGATGATGAAGAAAATATGGCCTTAGAAAGTAAGGCAAGGAAAGGGAAGGGGAAGGCTTCCCATTCCAAATCGAATTCTTCTCATGGAGGGAAGAAGGGTGACAAGTCTAAGTGAGATGCTTTAATTCTTATGAGATGGGACATTATGCAACTAATATCCCATCGAAGAAGTCAGAAGGTGAGGCATTAGCCTCTCAGTTCGAAATGGACTTTACCCTCATCGCATGCATTGTGTCATCGATGGTGGGTTGTGTTTGGTATCTTGACAGTGGAGCCTCATTCCACATGACTGGTGATAAAATTTTATTCAGTACCTTGGAGGAGAAAGACCTCAAGATGCGCATAGAGATGGGGGACGATGGAAAGTACAGTGTTTCAGGAATGGGCATGGTTTCTTTTTAGAGGGAGCATGGAGCTCCTCTCACCTTGACAGATGTGAAGTATGTGCCTGGACTGAAGAAGAAATTGGTATTAATCGCGATGTTGGAGAACAAAGGCTACGATGTTGTCTTCAATAAAGGAAAGGCATTCCTAAGACACATAGCCACAGGTCAGACCAAGAGGATTAGGATTCGGGTGAAGAATCTCTATAAACTAGAGGTAGATGATTATGCAACATTGAGTTCGAAAGAAGAATTGGTGCAAAGCCAAGACATTAGCAAGTTATGGCACAGGTGGTTGGGCCACTTGCATCATGGGGCCTTGAAGATAATGCAGTAGATATCTATAGGACTTCCCATAGGTAAACTTGAGCAAGTTGACACATGCAAAGGTTGTACCTTGGGAAAGTATGCCAAGTCTTCCTTTCATGATCGAGATGGTCGAGCAGAAGCGATCTTAGGGCGAGTTCATACTGATTTGTGTGGACCACTCTTGATGGCATCCATTGCGAAGAAAAGGTATTATGTGATTTTGATTGATGATTATTCTCATAAATGCTAGATTTATTTCATGTAGAAGAAGGAACAAACCTTCTCAAAGTTTTGTGAGTTCAAAGCTTTGGTCAAGAAAGAATCAAGGAAGAAGATCAAGGCCTTGAGAAGTGACAATGGTGGAGAATATGCCTCTCAAGAGTTTAAGGACTTATGTGCAGTAGAAGGAATTAAACGACAATTGACGACACCTCATAACCCACAGCAGAATGGGGTGGCCAAGAGGAAGAATAGAACTATTGTAGGGGCAGCATGGGCGATGCTGTATCACCAAGGCCTACCACTTCATTTGTGGGTTGAGGCATGCAACACAACAATCTATTTGCAGAATAGAAGCCCGCATCGCATACTTGGGATGAAGACACCAGAGGAAGCTTTTTTTGGTAAGAGACCAGATGTGGGTCACTGCAGGATCTTTGGCTCATCAGTATATTGCCATGTGACAAAGGATGCACGGAAGAAGATTGAGCTGATAGCCGAGTTGGGGATACTTGTGGGGTACATTGATACACCCCACAACTATCGGGCGTACTTTCCTACCAGTCGGAGGACGGTGGTTCGCAGAGACCTCAAGTTTGATGAGCAGAAGGCCATGTGAGTTTCCCTTGAGAGGGAGCTCCAACTACAGGTTATGCAGGAACTTTTGGTTCCTAAGGAGGAGGAGCCTTAGACTGATGTGGAGTAGCCACATGCAGAGGTTCCAAGATTGGAGACATCCACTCAAGTAGAGTCTTCCAAAGATGGATGGAAGTGCACAAGAGAAGCTGACAGATTGTTGTCGGATGTGAGAGAGAATGTGGGAGAACCGTCTTCTCAATGCAGACAGAGGAGGTCACCTGAGAGGTACACTGGATACATGGCCCTTGTTGGGGAATGTGTTGAGACTGAGCCATCTTCCTTTGAGGAAGCGGTGCAGCAACCGATTTGGGTTGATGCTATGGTGGAGAAGTATCACTCCATAGTTCGTAACAGTGTTTGGTATGTGGTTCCAAGACCGGAGAACAAGTCAATTATGAGTTCTCATTAGCTTTACAAGGTAAAGCAAGCTGCTGATGGTAGTGTGGAGAAGCATAAGGCAAGATTTGTTGCCCGTGGTTTTTCACAGGTCGAGGGGATTGAATATGATGAGACATTTGGTCCTATAGCAAGGTACTCATCTATTAAATCAATGTTGGCACTATCAACATAGATGGGTTGGAAGATCCATTAGATGGATGTGAAGACTACATTCCTCAATGGCAAGATTTAGGAAGAGGTGTACATAGAGTAGACGGAAGGTTTTGAGACCTTCGATCGTGAATCACATATGTGCCAACTCAAGAGAGCCTTGTATGGACTGAAGCAAGCACCTCGTGCTTCATACACCAGGATAGAAAACTACTTCATTGGGTTGGGCTTCACAAAGAGTGAAGTGGATGCGAACCTGTACCACATCATGGTGAAAGGTAAGTAGTTGATCATTTTACTTTATGTTGATGATCTCATATTGATAGGTGATGATCAGTTGATCATGTCTTGCAAGGAGGACCTTGCAAGAGAATTCGATATGAAAGACATGGGACTCATGCATTACTTCCTTGGCATGGAAGTGTGGTTGAAGGATGGGGAGTTGTTTGTGTCTCAAGACAAGTATGCCAACAAGATACTCAGGAGATTCCACATGGAGAAGTAAAAGCCCATGCAGACTCCTCTAGCAAGTAACTGGAGGAAGGAGGATGCTACTTTAGGAGAAGTAGTAGAGGCTACTGTGTATAGGTAGCTTGTGGGTTCACTGATGTACTTAGTGAACACATGACTAGATTTGTGCTATGCGGTGAACCAGCTGAGTCAAGCAATGGTTCAGCCTACCAAGATGTTTTGGAAGGTGGCAAATCATGTTTTGAGATACCTGAGAGGCACATCCCAGTATGGATTATGGTACAGACGGACAGAGGGAGTGAAGCTACAGGGGTTCACTGATGCAGATTTGGGCAGGGAGTCCATCAGATCAGAAGAGCACATCATGAGGGATTTTCAACCTTGGGTCAATTGCAGTTTCTTGGTACAACAGGAAACAGAGGTCGGTTGCACTCAGCTCGGCAGAGGCTGAATACATGGCTGCAAGTCACGCAGCATGTGATACCATCTAGATGCGAAAAAAACTAGTTGGTTTATCAGAGGATGGATCCAACTGTGATCTATTGTGATAATCAGAGTTGTATCAAACTCTTTGAGAATCCAGTATTTTATGATAGGTCCAAGCACATCGACATCTGGTATCATCATCTCAGAGACTGTGTAGCGAAGAGGATCATGTTGCTAGAGTATATTTCGACAGAGGAGCAAGATGCTGACATTTTTACAAAGGCATTGTCAAAGTGTAAATTCAAGTTCCATAAAGACAGGATCGAGGTGGTAGATAATCCCTTTCTTGTTGAGAGGGAGTGTTGAAATGTGGCATCAAGAATATTCCAATTTTAATTTGTCCTTGAATTAAAATTGGGAATTAAAACTCAAATTTAGTCTCACCAACTGCTTAAAAAATAATTATTTAATTCATCTTGAGTTAATTAGTTGGAGAAATTCAAGCTAGAAGTCTTTCTGAAGTCATGCAACAGTTATCCTTGAAATTAAGGATATTATCCCTTAATTAAGTAGATAAGGTTGAGTTATTTGAGTTGTAATTAGATAGCTTAGTTTACTGAGTTAAGTCTAGTTAAATTAGTTCCAAACTGTTTGAGGAACTAGTTGTGAGTTCAGTCAGTTAGTGCATGCATGAATCCAACTAGTGTACTCCGGATAACTAAAGGTTCTCTCATCATTAACTCATGCATGTCTATTCTAAGAAAGACCTAGTTGAGATTAAAGATGGGGACGATGTACTATCAGTTGCAAGAATTTTCCTATAAGGAAAACTCATGCATGCAGAAGGAATTCATTCCTTGAGTATTGTGCAGTTTTAGAGGGTGTGAGATCAGTGTGAGTGATCAGTGTTACACTTGGTAGCAATAAGATCACCCAAGAGAAATAGCACAAGGAAATAGGAGCTCGGAGGGAAAAGGAGAAGGCATATGAGCAGTCTATTTTCTCTGTGAGCATCTGTGAAGGATTGTACTGAGAGCTGGCTAGTTGTAAGAGCTAAGGCTTTGTGTAAACCTGATATATTTCCACATGTATGATAATACAGATAATAGATTTTTTAGCTGAGGCTTTCCCCAAAGTATTCTTCCGTGTTTCATGTGCATTGATTCTTCTTCTGGTTATATGTGTTCAGCTTGATCTTGCTCAAATCTATTAAGCTTCCACAAGTTTGATTGGAGAAGTAGATTAAAGTATTTTTCTTTTATCAGGTTAATCTACAGTCAGATTTTCTACAATTGAATTAGTCGTTTATAATGATTATGAATGAAATTAAATAAAATGAATAGAAACTACTAAATCATTCGTTTATATAATGAATATGAAAATACAAAAAAAATATAAATGACTACTGTAATTGATAATTTTTTGATTAAAATGATGACTAAATTTTGCATATATACGACTATTAGTAGCTAATTTACAGTATCTTATAGCACGACTAAAATTTAGTCATATTTATTTGGTTATTAATTGGTTTTGAATGATTACTAAAATTTGCATATATGTGACTATTAGTAGCTAATTTACAGTATCTCTTAACACGACCAACATTTTGGTAATATTTATTTGGTCATTAATCGGTTTTCTCAAGGATTCATATAGTAATATATTTTGTTGTATATTTGGTCATTAATTGCTACAATTAATGATTAAACCAATGAAAATTAATGACCAAATTTATAACTAAATATACTACTAGATGGTAAAATTGAGGAAACCAGTTAATGACTAAGCTAAAAATGACTAAAAGGTGGTCAAGTTATAAGATACTGTAGATTAGCTACTATTGGTCATCGACTGAAAAATGGTCATTTATATGAAAATTTTAGTTAATTTTTTAGTAACTAATTGGTCAGTTTGTACTAGTGGTAGGAATATGGTGATGACTATAGCTATTTTGCTACAAATGATGTTCATCTGATGCTGAAAATTGTGTACTTTAGTTACACTTCACTCGATCAACTCTAGCAACCAGTCTCACCTTTCTTCACTTGGGATAGAAAAGTTAACCATATTTCTAAACCTTTTATCCACCTCAGTGTAAGTATCAAAAGTTGGCTTATTGAAAAAAAGATGGTGGATTTCATGCTGAATATTCAAATAAAACTGTATTCCATTTATGAGTGCTTCTCCACTAATAACTCCTTTGGACTTTACAAACTTGGAAGCATCAACACCTATGTTTCACAATTGTTCTTGGTAGTTTTCTAATGGGATCAATTTTCCATTAGAATTCCTGAGAGTAGGTAAACCCTTTTCCTGCAATAATGTGAATTTTCTATTGAACCTCCTAACCTGCAACTCAAGGTCTTCACATTTATTCTCCAATTGTATCATCAATTATTTTTTGTTAAGGCCCTCTTAACCTCCATGGTTGTTGTTGTCCTATCTGGAATGTTAAGTTCTTCTAGTTCATCTTTGGTATTGGAATTCAATAGCTTGATAATATTTTGTGCCTCTTCTGGTCTATGCTCCAAATTCGTCTTTGTGTTGTGTATTATTGTTTTGACTCTTTGCAAAAGTTCTTCCTGCTCAAAAGTGATATGAATTGAAGACAACATATCTATTATGTTGGAATTTATATTCTGCCAAATACTGTTCTTAGTCTCTTCCAACATCTGAATGACAAAGGAATGGTTTCCATTTTTCTGCATCTACTGGATGAGCTTGTAGTTTTTCTGCATTTCTGACAAATATTCATTATCAATTTTAATCTTATTGTCCTCCATCCTTGTCAATGTTGCTGAAAATTTTTCTTTCTCAGCTTGAACTATTGATAATTTATCTAGAGCTCGGGTAATATGTTCTATAGACTCTAAAGATGTGGTCTTTACTAAAGTTTATGCTACTATACCTATGCTTGATGTAGATGTTCCCGTTGCTTCCCATTGTTCTTTTTCTTTCAACAATGCTTCCATGACCTGCTCCATATTTTGTATCTGTGCATTCTGCTCAACCACTATAGTAAATAATTTTTTTCTCCATTTCTATATTAGAAACCTCTTTAGCTTGAGTATGTTCTGTGGAGGGTAGCTTCAGTTGGTTCCTCAATGCTTGAATGTCTGCCTCCTTTCTCTTTATGAGCTCTTCTGCTGCTTTGATATCCTTAGGGTCATGTCCTAGCTTTATGATCAAATCTTCTAGAGATTTGATCTTGTTTTCCTTGGAAAATGATGACATCTTCTCAATATTTAACTGAGAATTCATGTTATTCAAAGATGATTGTAATTTGGAAGCAGTCATGGATGAACTGGTAAGTTTTGAAAAGATCAGTTCTCATGTTTTCTTGTGCAAATTGATTTGATCAATTTCATGTATCTTGTTGGTATCAATTGAGAAAATGGAAGCTTTGTAGTCTTCAACACGCCTAGGAGTTTGTACTAAAGGTTCCATAAGGTCCATTTGGAACTATCCTTTCTCTTAATCAAATGCAGAGAATAATTTATGTTGGGTTTTAGTTGTCTGCTTCCAGAATTAAAAGTAGGTGGAAGCCTTCAAAGATTCATTCTTCAATTTTATCTCCCGATATCTTGAAAATATACTCTGCTGAGTTGAAATTTTGGAACTAGATGATATTGGAGATTGGACTGTTGTTTTTGCAGTAGGTGACTATACTATTTCTTCCATTTGAGTAGAAGGAGTGATAGGAGTTCCTCACAAAATCAATGTGGTTATTTTTTGTGTGTCCTCTTCCTTTGGAGTTTGATCTTGGATAGCAATTACCTAAGGCTTAAACCGAGGATTGACCTCAGGATCTGATTCTTTAAAAGTGTTTGTGTCCTTCCTTTTCCTTTTAAAATCAATAAACTAAGCCTCTTCATTGTCAAAATTAGTAGGGGACATGGATTCCCTTTCCCTTTTTCCCTCCTTTTCCTTAGGAAGAGGTGTTTGCATGGATGATTGACCAACCAGTTGTTCTTCAGCTTCCTGTAAAGTACCCTTTGTCCATTCCTCCTGATTAACCTATTGTTCAATTTCAGGTCTTGGTGTGTGTGTATAGGAGGTACTCTTTTGTTCCAATATGAGCTTAAAAAGGATGCCTATGGGATCATAAGACCAAGAGAAATTAAGCTTGAATTTAATCTAACTCAAAATAGCATCCAATTCCTTTGTTGTAGCTCTGGTTTTGATAATATAGGGCCCTATATGAGCCTTCAAATTGAACTATGATTTCTTCTTATAGGAGACAAAATGCAGCTCATCCATGTTTAGAGTTTTCCTAGTGTATTCTGATGCAAATATCCTAACTGGTATAAACACCAGCAACCTGCAAGGAGGTAATTTTGATCCATAAACTCTAAGCTCAATGTAGTTTTGGTATGAATACCTATCTCCAACTTTGGATTGCTCTGACAAGTGTAAAAATTTCTTTATTTCTGGTTAAAACCTTGGGATCAGATCACTGCTAAGCAAACATAATGAGGTATGTAGAATTTTTCAACAAAATCAATATAAAAAAACTCCTCTGAGTTATTTCTAACCAAAGAAATCCAGTGAATCACTGAACAAGGGTTTTCTTTGCTATATATCTTCTATAAAGGGAACTCAAACCTGTCTGATTGATAATATATGTTAGGTCCCTATAATACTAGTGATTACCCCATTACTATTGTAGTTGTATCCCTTATTAATATTGTTGTGCCCCTATTGTCCCCATATTGTTATTATTGTGCCCCATAGAATCCCTCTATTTTTATTTTTTTGCCTTTATATTATTATTGTTAGTCGGCTGGGTTATATTGTGACTCCTTAGACTCCTATATATAGAAAGGAGGTTTTGTCATTTGAATCATAAAAGAATCATTCATTTGTGTAATGTAAAGTAGGTGTCCCCCTTGAAGAGGTTGAATTCTAAGACATTGATCTATCCTTTCTATCTTTTTGTGAGCTGGTTTCATAACATTTGGTATCAGAGCTTTGAATTCTAGGGTTTCGCTACTCCAAACAAGACATCGTGGAATTTGTGCTATAACTTTTTTTATGCGACATTTCAGATGCTAAAAAGAAACCCATTTGGGAAAAAATTGTTCTGAACTGCAAGTTTGAATTTCAGAGCTTTTCACGCTATATTTGCTGAGATATGATCTGAGGAAGTTGGCATTTTTGCAAACTCCCGAATTAAATTCCAAACAGGTGACCTAGGGAAAATAGTCATAACTTCTTTTTTGAGCATCAGATTGAAATTTCGTAAGAAGCTACAGAAAGAGGACATACTGTAGTTTCATGTATATATTTTTCAGATCCTAAGGTCGAAAAAGTGACACGCGGCACTTCCTACAAGTTCGCTTTTCTGAAAAGGTCTATAATCAAGTCATCATGGGAGATTGTGAATAAATCTACCTTGGAGAATCTAAATTCGATCAAACTAGTGGCATTGGAAAGAGGACACAGAGGGCTACTACAGATAGCAATTTTAGAACTGGATGATCTGAAATTACAGAGATACATCAGAGGCAATATCGAGCTACTACAAAGTGAAAAAAGGTGTGTAGATTTTTTTAAATTTTTGCTTAAGCTTGGTTTGAAAAATTATTTTGAAGGAATTCAAAGGGCATAGTAGAGAATTATTATCGATAACTGATGCCCCAAGGAAAGAAAATGCAAACACCTAGTAAGCAACCTGAAAGCTCTAGCATGACTTATGAAGTAGAGGAAGAAATGCAGCATGATATATCAAAATTACGAGACCAAGTGCAACAAATGTCACTCGAACAAAAAGTAACAGAATATAAGATGGATGGTTTAAAGAAAGATGTCGAAGCTAAGATGAATGATGTGGAAGCTCATATGGACGATTTGAAGATAGATATGAAGACAGGCATGGCAGATTTGAAGATAGATTTGACAAATTTTCTACAAGAAATACTTACTAATGGTAAAAGGGTGGTAAAGAAAACTCATGATGAGAACAAAAGAAATGTTAATCATGATTTCATAGACTCTAATGTTGGATAGAAGACCCACCATATTCCAAAACTTGATATGAGGAAGTTTGATGGCAAGGATCCCACAACATGGATATTACAAATGGAGCAATTTTTCAATCTCAATAATGTGAAAAACACACAAAAGGTACGTATTGCAACTTTATATATGGAACCAAATAAGTTTTTATGGTATCAATGGCTTTGCTCTTGTAGAAAAATTATCACTTGGGCAATTTTTATGGAAGAATTGACAGCACATTATGAGGATACAAAAAGCAACACTTTTTTTTAGCCAATTGATAAGTCTAAAACAAAAGGGTTCAATAATGGAGCACATTGAGGAGTTCCAAAAATTGAACATAAGGGTAAAAAACTATTCCAGAGGAGCATAGTATTGATGTGTTCATAGGGACTTTAAAGGATAATATCCAACATGATGTTCGCTTTTGGGAACCTAATTCATTAGAGAAGGCATTCAAGTTAGCAAGAAAAATGGAAAGCAAAATTATGGCAACTAGGAAGCATACCACTCACAACTATAAAGATGAAAGTGTTGTTGCCCTTAGCCTTCCACAACCCATAAGATTGACACCAAAAAAATTGGAAGAAAAAAGATAAAAAGGGCTTTATTACAGTTGTGATAGCAAATACACTAAAGGTCATAAGTGTGCTGAGAATAAATTATTCTACATAGATTGTGAAGAGGAAGAAGAAAAGGAGTAAGAAAGGTCAAAATAAGAGGATATACTCTAGGAACAAAGCCTAGATAAAGAAGAAATGAATCTGACCATATCTTGTAATGCATTGGCTAGAATTACCACTCCTTAAACCATCAAGATAGAAGGACAAATCAAGAAGAAAAAGGTAATAGTGTTGATTAATTCAGGAAGTACCCATAATTTTATTCATTGTAAGATAGCAAAAGAATTGAATTGCTTCCCATATCCAGCACCAGAGTGTCAAGTGATGGTTGCAAATGGAGGAACGATAAATTACTCTGGAAAGTGCCATAATATCAAGCTATCCATGGTAGAATATGTATAGACTAGCCCAATGCTTTCCATTCCAATGGGAGGTGCTGATGTTGTACTAAGAGTCCAATGGCTACAATCCTTGCGTATTATAGCTTTTAATTTTTAAGAAATTTTCATGAAATTTTCTATGGAAGGAAAGGAAGTTGAATTAAGGGGTCTTGCAGGGAAACTGGGAAAGATAATTAGCTCTAACGGTATGACAAAGCTTCTAAAAAAGGAACAAAGATGTGTAATTGCACAATTATGTTCGCTAGATGCTTCCACATCGAAACCATCTATTTCTCTAGATCTCCAAAAAATCTTGGATAATCATTTCAAGATATTTGAGACTCCCAAAGGTCTCCCACCTATTCATGATCATGATCATGCTATTCATCTGATTCCAGGAAGTGTCCTCCAAACATCAGGTCGTACAGATATCCCTATGCCCAAAAGAGTGAAATTGAACATATGGTTGCAAAAATTCATTGATGAATTACTGGATGAATTGCATGGATCAATTTACTTCACCAAGTTGGATCTTCGTTCAAGATATCATCAAATCAGAATGAAGACTGAAGACATTCTGAAAACAGCATTTAGAACTCATGAGGTCATTATGAATTTTTGGTCATGTCTTTTTGCCTTACCAATGCACCTTCTACATTTCAAGGTTTGATGAATTCCATTTTCAAACCCTTCCTTAGAAAATTTGTGTTAGTATTTTTTGATGATACACTAATCTACAGCAAGTCTTGGAAGGATCATGTTGAACATGTTGACAGGGTGCTACAACTATTGGAGGAGAAACAATTATATGCAAAAAGATCCAAATGTTTCTTTGGAGTAAAAGAGGTGGAATATCTAGGTCATATTGTATCTCAAGAAGGAGTTAAGGTAGACCCTAGCAAAATTAAAGCTATTAAGGAATGGAAAATCCCCATATCCATAAAGAATCTGTGGGGATTTCTTGGGTTGATAGGGTATTATCGCAAGTTAAGAATTATGGGAGAATAGAAACACCTCTAACAAAATTATTGAATAAAGATGCATTTTCATGGACTCCAGAAGCAACAAATGCCTTCGAACATCTTAAAGAGGCAATGTGCCAAGCACGGGTCTTAGCTACATCGGAATTCACAAAAACTTTTATTGTGGAATGTGATGCTTCAGGAAATAGAATTGGTGCTGTTTTAATGCAAGATGAAAGACCCATTTCTTTTGAAAGTCATCCAATCAAGGGAAATTTTTTATACAAATCTATTTATGAGAAGGAAATGTTGGCAATACTAAATGCACTTAAGAAATGGCGACCCTACCTAATGGGAAGACACTTCAAGGTAAAAACGGATCATGATAGCCTTAAATACTTTTTAGAACAAAGATTATCCTCTGAAGAACAACAAAATTGGGTCACAAAGATATTGGGTTATGACTTTGAAATCATCTACAAAAAAGGGAAGCAAAATGTGGTGGCAAATGCACTCTCAAGAAAGGATGAGGATGTGGAAGCATTGTTGTGCACCATTTCTATTATCCAACCAGATTGGATAAATGAAGCAAGGGAGGAATGAATGAATGATGAAGAAGTGTGGGCACTTATTTGAAAGTTACAACAAGATTCCAGTACATCTGATACATTTAGCTGGCAAAATGACTTGTTATGGTGCAAAGATCGCTTATACCTCTGTAAGAATTCCCAACTTAAACAAAATATTCTTATGGAATTGCACACTTCTCCCTTAGGAGGGCACTCAATATTTTTAAAAACTTACCACAGGTTTAAGAATGAATTCTTTTGGGATGGCCTTAAATTGAATATTCAAAAGTTTGTGGCGGAATGTTTGGTTTGCCAACAAGATAAAGTTGAAACAATTAAGACCCCTGGGTCTGTTACAACCTTTATCCATTCCAAGCCAACGTTGGGAAGAGGTTTCAATGGATTTTATGACAGGTTTACCCAAGTCTGAGGGAAAGAGTGTCATCATGGTGGTAGTTGACAGACTTACCAAGTATTCACACTTTTGTGCATTATCACATCCATTTAAAGCCAGTACATTTTCTACTGCATTTATGGAAACAATTCAAAAGCTACATGGAAACCCAAAGATTATTGTAAGTGACAGAGATCCCATTTTCACTGGAAATTTATGGACATAATTATTTTCTTGTCTTGGTACTCAGTTAGCTCATAGCTCATCTTATCATCCTCAATCTGATGGGCAAACTGAGATAGTAAAAGAATGTTTGGAAGGATATCTTCGTTGCTTTGTATCTGATAAACAGACACAATGGGTCAAATGGTTGCCTCTGGTTGAATGGTGGTATAACACTTCCTTCCATACAACAACAAAAATGACCCCATTTATGGCACTTTATGGATATCAACCACCATCCATCACATCATATTTAAGAGAAAATTCTAAGGTTCAAGCAGTGGAACATCACATCGAGCATCAACAACAAGTCCTCCAACTCTTAAAGGATAACCTCGTGTTGGTGCAGAATCAAATGAAACAACAGGCAGATCAACATCGCAGCGAAAGAAGTTTTGATGTAGGTGATTGGGTATTCCTATGGCTACAACCATATAAACAAATGTCCCTCAAGCAAGCTAAGAAGGATAATAAATTATACCAAAGTATTATGGTCCGTACAAGGTCTAGCAAAAGATTGGTACTATGGCATACAAATTGGAGCTTCCTGCAACTTCTCGAGTGCACCCAGTTTTCCATGTTTCATGTTTAAAGAAGGTTATAGGCGACAAGCTCCCAGTTCAAACAATATTGCCAGAACTTGACAAGGAAGGAAAAATTATATTGGAACCGGAAGCAGCCACAGAAACAAGAACTCGACAACTATGAAATTGATCAGTAGTATCTCATCAAGTGGAAGAACTTATCCACTGAAGATTCCACATGGGAGGATGAGAATTTTATACAGAAGCATCCAAAACTACTCAAGCGTTGAGGACAACACTTTTTTGAAGGAGAGGGGCATGTTAGGTCCCTATAATACTAGTGATTACCCCATTACTATTGTAGTTGTATCCCTTATTAATATTGTTGTGCCCCCATTGTCCCCATATTGTTATTACTGTGCCCCATAGAATCCCTCTATTGTTATTTTTGTGCCTTTATACTATTATTGTTAGGTCGACTAGGTTATATTGTGACTCCTTAGACTCCTATATATATAAAGGAGGTTTTTTCATTTGAATCATAAAAGAATCATTCATTTGTGTAATGTAAAGGAGGTTGCCCCCTCGAAGAGGCTGAATTCTAAGGCATTCATCTATCTTTTCTATCCTTTTGTGAGTTGGTTTCATAACAATATAGCTTAAGGTAAACTAGCACTAATTGATACTTAAAGACACCTTTTTCTTTGAACTTTATAAACAATTCATGGATTGAGTTGGCAAGAAACTGGATGTAATTGAAAATAATTGATGGTTGTTTGCCAACTACAAAAATAGATAAAAATCCTAACACTATCTCATCTACCCACTGATCACTATGGTACTCGAGTAGTCAAGTTACCATAGAAATTACCACCTTGGACATTAAAGGGAAAATTGAGATTGGATAAGGGGGATTGGTCTGGGGAAATTCAACATTTCCTTGAAGAAAGCACTCAAAAATTTGGGCTCTTTGATGGAATGTCATTTTTATATATAATTCCATTAAGACATCGACAAGGAAGGATGATGGGACACCTAATATTCAATTTACAGGGCCTGGTAGATGCTTTCAGGGGAAATGGAGAAAATCACTTCATTGTTATGAGAAATGATATCCTTTTGACTTGGAAAATATTGGAGATGGCACGAGACAAAGAAATCAGGGAAAAAGTGAGTTTGGGGGAAGCCAAATTGAGGGAGAAGGGATTCCCAAACACTCAAGTCATCACTTTTGTACATGAACTTTTTCTTTACCTAGTTGTAGAGCTCGTACAGGTCAAATTTGGACTAGGTCTCGACAATTTTGTATTGGGTGTCTATCAGGGGAGATTTGTCAAAATATGGGACTAGGGGAATGAGGGGATTTGACTCTATATACTTTCCTTTCCCTTTACAGTTTGACATCATCAAAATGAAGAACGGTAGTGAAAGAACAATATGGAGAAAATCTTGATAGGGAAAGGGCTAAGGAACAGGGTTACCCATGAAAAATTGTCCATTGTGCGTAGGGAAGTTGTTGTCGAAGGCTGGGAGTTGATAACAATTTGTTCTTTGTCCTAAGAGATTAATGGCAAGCTAAAAGAAATGATATATTGGCATCAAAGTATTTTTATAATAGTCGACGTGGTTTTATAACGGAAAAATTAATGTCTGTGGAGTGGGAGGGATTTATTTTCAAAATAGATAGACCATGGGAATTAAATGAAACAAAATTCATTTGGTGTTTCACAATAATTTTTTGATCGTTCAAAGTGTATATCACGTGGAGGGAGTGACATGGCCAGACATATGGGGGCAATGGAGTGGTGGTAGGTAATGAATATGTGGCAAGAGATGAGTGGTGGAAGGGGAGACACATGGCAGGAGAGAATTTACGGAGGGACGAGCCATTGGTGGGAGACGAAGGCGTTGATCACAATCTTTGGCTTTGGTGCAACATTTATTCATATATGACAAATCAATTTTGTCACTTTATTACATATCATAACACATAAAAACAAAATAAACAATAATAATCAAGGTTTAAAACCTTGTAATTTAAAATTTTTGGAATTTTGAAAGTGAAATTTTGATTGGCTCACTTTAGGGGCCTCCAATTTTTTATTTTTCTAATCTTTTGTTCATTTTTTTTCACATATATATCTTTTTTTTTATATCCCTTATTTTATTTCTTTTCTTTTCTTTTTCTATTTTCCTTTTTCCTTTGAACTTTTGAAAATAATTTGCAAAATAAAATCATTATTTACAACATCTCATGATAGAAAATCAACAGATAATCATCAATTATCCTATAAATTATAGGACCATGATCTAAGTCGAACCAGAGGAATATTTCTAGGTCCAACTAGTACAAAATTTTGATAGGATCGTCAAAGTGCTTTGGAATCAAGTTGTCAGCATGATAAAGGTGCAATGGAGCTTGTTTGACCTTCACAAGGCTATATGGAAATAGGTAGACGTAACGAGGAAGGAAATCCCTCATTTTTTCATTGATGTGATTTATATACATGATGCATTGAGGACAATACATAAATGGGGGGGGGGATGTAATAATCCTTCCCGTCTATGATAATATAAAAATATGTACAATGATCATTAGGCTAGTGAGGTTGGATGTATGTGACTTGTTAGGTTGGTGAGCCAAATTTATTTTTTGGGCCTACATTCCTATGTATTTATCATTGTATACTTTTGGGGCTAGCGTACATAGGTATATAAGTTAGTTTTGGCTAAGTGGCCAAACGGCCAAGATTGTAAATATAATGTAAATGGTTGTAGATATATTATAATAATAAATAGACTGGCTCTAGAGCCCACTCCATGGTAAAGAGTATGGAGGGAAATGAAACTCCATGGTGGCAAAACTAATGAGTTAATATATTCGGTGTTGGGATAAAAAGGCACTTGGGGCCCATGTGGCTTCAAGGGGTGCCACATGGCAGAGTAATTCCATGCATATTTAAAGGAGATTGTTTTCCTATGAGAAATGTAGGTATGATTCTTCATTCATTCATATGGAATCATCTAGAGGCATGGAGTTGGAGTGATTGATTTTTTTTTTATGAACTCATTGCTAAGCCATGTGCTTTGGTTTTGAAACTAACTACGGATTTTTAGTGAGTGAGTCCCATGCTTGGACTCTAGAACTAATTGGAGTTTTGGTGAACTTGGTTTTAACAACCAACTAGTGATCCCTATGCTTGGGTTCTGGCATTGACTGGGAGTTGTTTTGGTTTAGGTGACTAGTTGGTGAGTCATTGTCACACGGAATCAGTCAAAAGTGCGGACACAACCGACCTTCCTAGAAGTCTAAGACATTCTAATGACAAACAAGACAAACTAGAACTATCCTTCTCTAAACATGCATTGTGATACGAGAAATCAAGTGTTTCGTTCTTACCTTTGTCCAAACGCTGTTGTAGAAGTCCAAGCTTTGTTGATCCGGATGAGCTCCTCCTTTTCTCCAAAACCTGCAATCACCAACAGTCAAACAATTAAATAGCACCTGATTATAACATAAAACAAAGCATATTCAACATGTAGACCAAGGAGCACATGAAATAACTCATAAACAACAAGTTATTGAGAAGAATGGACTCATTTGCATTAATAGGTAACAAAAGAACAAATACAACCTAAGCCTTGGTGTTGTGCAAGTCCTTCCCAGGGTCCTTCAAGAGTTCTCCTTTACTTTGACAAAGCACACCCACTTCCAAATAGAACAAGCAAAGATGGCAATCTCTCCTCACAAGCTTCTAAATGGGAGTCCTAATTCCTGCAACATTTACCCTTAGAAATGTATAGCTTTCAACCTCCTCTCCTTCTGGCCCAATGCCTGTATTTATAGTGCTCAAGAGGAGGTTAATCAGGTCCACCATCAATGGGATAATCCCCTCTTTGGGTGGGATAGTTCCCTTATTGATGGGATAAGTTCCTCTTTGATAGGAGTGCATGAACCATCTGGAGGCGCCCAATACACGTCGAACAACCTTCTAGAATGCTCTAGAAATGACCACAAGTAACTTTTTAAAGATGAAACTTGTGCATTCTAACCTTTACAGGGGGACGCACCTGTCCCTTTACATACAGAGCGTCTTTGGACGCAACTTTTGTGAACATTGGTAGCGTCCCCGCAGGTAAGGTTGAGAGAACCTGCGTCCCCGGAGATAAATACATTTATACAAGACTTTCTCTCTTTTTTGGAGTTTGACATGGAGAGCAGAGGCATAAGACTTGCCTAAGAGGGTAGCATGACTGTTGATTGAGCCATACTAACTGTAAATAGTCATGGTGACATTTTTTAGTGTAACAGATTGCCCCCTAAAGTGCGAAGCCTGGAATAGATTAGGGTTTGTAATATCTAGGAAGGGTGAAGCGCTTTATCATTTCAAGGATTATCCCGTGGAGAGCCTGGTCAGAACCTGCAATTTTCAACACAAAATACATGTATAAGATTATATCATCACTGAGGTGGCATTCCCATACTCAGATCAAAACTTTAACTAACAGACTAACTACTCTGATACAGGAATGATCTTGCAGTACATCACAATCATAGACTTTTGTAGACACAGTATGGACGCAGCCATCTGTTTATGATTAGTCTACTTAGATAATGAATACAAAACTCCTCGCAGCCTGGATGGTGGAAACTAGATCCAGGGTCTTCATTTCTACTTCCCGAATTGGTACGATTCTAGCCATGCGAATAAATGAGTTGATGTCGAACATGGTAGAAACCACTTGATTACCAGTCGATGATGTAAACTGTTAACAAGCGTGAGAGAGACCACCAGTAATGTCAATGGTTCTCAAAGTACCCAGTACAATCCATGAGATGTGAATGAATGAGTTGATGTCGAACATTTCACGGAATCCTTCGATCGAAAGTCAATGATGTAAACTGACGTCAAAGGCGAGAAACCTGTCATTGATGCATGCAGACTTCAAGGTACTGACGATTTCTAAGTCATCTCTCTAGATAATGTGCTGATGTCGATAGAAAGCGACCCATTGTAGGCAAGCCCGCAACACGAAATCATTGTTCAAGTTGAAGAAATGTTGCTGTAAGGACTGACTCAGGGATGGTCAAATGGATGACAAGTATTTTGCAGATGAAAGTTTTGCTTGCAGACCTCTTGAACACATAACGACACGACAGATGGCTTGGTGACGAATAACTCAAAGTTAATCCCCGGAACCCGGTTAAAGACTTTCAAAGTGGTTTGATCAACTGTGAGGTAAAAGATTTCCCAACCCAGGTGAATGAAAAGTGTCGTGTTCAAGAGTGGTAATAAAGTTTCTTCTGAGACAAAAGGTAACAAACAGATTCATTCTTCTCTCTTTTCCCCCACCATTTCTGGCAAGTACCTCTTTATTTTTAACAAGCTTGAGGAGGATAACATGTGCTTGATTATAAGCTCATCCTTCGGATGAGTCCAACCTAGTTTTGATTCGAACCCTAGGAAGGAGTGGTTCGTTCCTGTTTGTAATTGAACAGGTCCTTTACTGTGAAATGTTTAACGAGCCCAGTATAGGAGAAACTCGGTGTTTTTCAATTTTAGAGAGTCTGAAAAACTTAAGAAGACTCCAAGTTGAACTTTTTCGTAGATTTGTGTCCCTCAAGCCCGAAAAAGTATAAAATAATACCTAGGGGAACCGCTTGATCTTGCGACCAAGGAGTACTTTCATAATTAGTGCCACTGACCCGAAAAGTAAAAAGCGATCAAGGACACGTCGTTTTATTTCCGTATCGAGTTTGAAACGACAAAAACCCGGCAATCTTTTCCTGATTTTACGGTCAGAAAAGAGATATAAGGGGACCGTCTTTTAATTTCGTTTTAACGAGTGTAAAAGAAATGCTCGGCAATCTTTTCATATTTTAGGAGTCAGAAAAGGGCTTAAAAGAGAACTCCAAGGTTTCACTTTTTCGTAAGTTTTAACGAGTTCGAAAAAATGATAAAAATGTACTCATGTGGCCGACTTTCAATTTAATTGACGAGCAGGAAAAGACGGAAAGAACTCGGCATTTTCATTTGTTTTACGAGAATGAAAGATAGCAAAATAATCTCGGTATTTTCATGAGTTTAACGAGTCTTGAAAATAACTAAAATTGACTCAAGATAGGTTTCATTTTTACAAAAGCTTGAAACAGAGAAAAGCTATGCTTCAAAGTAGTTTCATTTTTACACAAGCTTGAAACAGAGAGAAAACTGTGCTTGATGCCCCCTAAGCATAACTGCTAGAGCGCATGCCCCCCCAGCTTCATTTCATTCAACTAAGTACAAGCTGGATGGAATGAAGGTTCATGAACGAGATCATTTGAAAGACTCGACCTAAAACTATAAGAAAATTATGCAAAAAACTGAAATAACTAACCTAAAAACTTAACATTTATAAGATCTCGTCAATCTCTCAACTCAAGTAGAGGAGGATTTGTTTCATTTTTTAAAGAGCTTGACACAGGAAAAGAACTATGCTCGGATTCGGTTTCATGTTTACGCAAGCTTGAAACGAAAAACTATGCTTGTTATAAGTTCGCATGCCCCCAGCATAATGACGCAAATCAAGGTACATGCCCCCCAAGCTTCATTGCATTCAACCAGGTGGATGAAATGAAGGTTTACTTTCGAGATCTTGGAAAGACTTGTGGGAGTTGTTTCATTTTTTAGTGAGGTTGACACAAGAAAAGAACTATCCTCAAAACCCTTGTTTCATTTTTTAAATGAGCTTGACACAAGACAAGGAACTATGCTCATGACTACTCTCTACAATCTACCTACTTAACCTACCCTTGTTTCATTTTTTAACGAGCTTGACACAAGACAAGGAACTATGCTCAAAAAGTTCGCATGCCCCCAGTATAATGATGCAAAACAAGGTACATGCCTCCCAGGCTTCATTGCATTCAACCGGCTGGATGAAATGAAGGTTTACTTTCAATATTTAACTTGAAAAGGGAGTTGTTTCATTTTTAAGGAGGTTGACACAAGAAAAGAACTATCCTCATACCTGATTCATTTTTTAACGAGGTTGACTCAGTAACAGGAACTATCCTCAAACCTGATTCATTTTTTAACGAGGTTGACTCAGTAATAGGAACTATCCTCAAAACCCTACTTTCTACAATCTATCTACTTAACCTAAAATCTAGCTGATTCATTTTTTAATGAGGTTGACTCAGGGAAAGAACTATCCTCATGACCAACTGATTCATTTTTTAACGAGGTTGACATAGTAAAAGGAACTTTCCTCGTACACACTGATTTATTTTTTAATGAGGTTGACACAGTAAAAGGAACTTTCCTCACAACTCCTTGTTTCATTTTTTAATGAGCTTGACACAAGACAAGGAACTATGCTCATGACTTCCAGTTTCATTTTTTAACGAGGTTGAGACTAGAAGAAACTATCCTCACTACATCCAGTTTCATTTTTTAACGAGGTTGAGACGGGAACAAACTATCCTCGCACCTCCTTGTTTCATTTTTTAACGAGCTTGACACAAGACAAGGAACTATGCTCATCAACTGATTCATTTTTTAACGAGGTTGACACAGTAAAAGGAACTATCCTCGCAACACTGATCATGGCTTCCAACTGGAAGAAAGACATGTCAATGGACACACCTTGATCATGGCTTCCAAGAGATCTTCATCAGAAGGAAGAATAGTTCTCTGGAAGGAACACATGTCAAGGGACTCAAAAGGGATAAGAACATCGTGTTCAAGTAATCCCATAGAGTTTTCCATGTCAATTACCGAATCTAAATCAACAGTGAGAGGCTCACTTACATCGGTAACTGAAAACATGGGACCAGTTGCCACATAATTAACCCGTGGCGGGGTAGATACCACTTTAGAATCAGGAACATTTAGGGGTGTCATATTATTGGTAGTTGAGACAAGACTAGGGAACGAAAGCTGGTCTACAGTCACAATACTGCCATTGTGAGGGAAAGACATCACACGAAAGAGTGTCGATACGACAGCTTTTATTGCATAAACATAGTCTCGCCCAAGGAGTAAATTGAAATCCAAGGGACCTCGAACTACCATAAGATCAATACAGACAGTTTTACCTTCCAAGGTAATAGAAAACTTAGGAAGAATCCCTAAAGGTTCACTGATGGTTCTGTTAAAAGCTTTCAGATTCTGCGTAATAGGCGCAAGCTGAGGGGAACCCAAAGCTTTCCAAACAGTTGAGGATAAAATACTGACAGAAGCACCTTCATCTACCTGAGTACGATGTATGTCCCTACCACCAGCCTTGACAATGATTTGGAAAGGGATGGAGGAAGGAAGACGAGGTTCTGTCAGTCTATTCCAATCAAAGGAAAAGACCTCAGTGCTTGGAGGGGGTTCTGTAGAAACAGGTGAAATGCCCCCCGGCATAGAAGAATCTGATGTAACAAGAAGAACCTGAGCGGTATGAAGTTCACTTTCTAAAGGGAAAGTGGGATCGACTGAATGTGAAATTGAATCGACCACTTGATCAACTAACAGATCATCAACCTGAGTGACATGAGTTTCACTCTCCAATGGAAGAGTGTGATCGACTGTATTTGAATTTAGATCAATTACTCCGTCAGTTGACGGTAGGTTGGGAGAAAGTTTACGGTAACCAGTTGGAAATTCTTGCTGTGGGACAGTAAGGTTTTCCAACAAAGTTGAGGCTTCATCCATGTGAGGGCAAATGTGAGTTTGATGACTCCCTTTGCATAACTTACAAGGAAACCTAACTTTACCCTTTTTCCCAGGAACCTGACTATCACTGGTTGATGGATCAATGGAAAGTTGATGAGATTTTTCTGACCATACTTCCAAGACCTTTGGAATGCCAGGACAATTGACAAGGAAGTGGTCACCCTTACAAAGCCTGCAAGGGTATTTGGGTTTACGATGCATGTCGGAATTTTCCTCAACACAACTAACACTTACAGCCGTGGTTGGTTGGTTGACTTCTTTCTTAGCTTGCTTCTTCTTCTTCTTCTTCTTCTTCCCTTTCTTCTTCTTCTTAGACTCCTGGTTACTAGCATCAAGGCTTTTACCAGGCGAAGAGGAAGAAATGGAGGAAGAAAAATTAGGCGAAGAGGGTAAGGGGTCAACAAAAGGTTGGTGATGTTGAGATGGTGAACTCTGTTGAGGTGAAGCATCCGGTCGAGGTGGAACAATTTGAGTATTTTGGGCCAACGAAGTTGAAAATAACCATATCGGTAAACCTATTGTAAATCCAGGTAATGACAAAGTAGCCATATAAGGAGGACCAACATTTCCAAAGTAAGGAAAAGTACTAGGATTCTCGTTAGGAGGGGTTCCTAGGTTGATAAATTCCGGAACATTTGCCATTATATTCAACTTCAGTGAATTTTATTAACAATTTAAAACTAAAATTAACAATTCACAATTCACACCTAACAATTAAAATTCACAATTCACACCTATGGTCTCTAAAAGTAAAAACAAACAAATTAACACGCGCTATCAAATCTAGGAGTCAAACCACACACAAACAGTAAGCTCTCCGGACCGAAAACACTAGTTGGTGATGAAGCCCAACCTCGCAGAATCCAGTACAAAAATAGTGGGTGGAACAATTACCTCGACAACCTGCTTAATGAATAGACTGGACCAAGTTCCTCCACTTTAACCGTCTCGAGTGAAGTGAACCCCCCAGAAAATCCAAGTGAGTATAGCCGACGTCTGCTCCAGGTACAGTGGGACCTTCCCTCCACCGTCACCTTGGGTAGAACCCTAAAGATAATGGTCACTAAGGTTACCAACAGCAACAAATGCACCTGGGGGAACAGTCTACACTCCGACAGCACGCAAGGGCAGAGTATCAAGCTCAATCCCCTTGCCGGCTCCTTGACAATAATCCAAGGTTTACCGACAAGTGACCCCCGGCTCCTCGACAATGGTTAATCCGAGGTTTACCGTTTGTAATACGTGCGTGTCTGGCGTCGTTCCCAACGAGGGAGGATTGATCCCCTCACTGGTTCGGACACGAGCTCGTGCTTCTCCTTTAAGAGGAGCTTTCCCAGAGTACAAATGAAACAGTTGGATTTATCCTACCACAAGATGAGCTACTTGTTTGGTTTTGCTGTCTTGGAGAGTTAATTACTCTCCTACTCCAAGACACTAGCCTAAGCTATGTTGGTGTTTCAGAGCCCTAGAAATGTAAAAATTACTAGATGAATTTTAATTAAGCGCTGTGTTATTAAGGCTGTTATTACTCAAATGGGTAAATGGAGATGAAACCAATGGTGTTATGACCCGACTCAACTGAATGCAATCGAATATGATAATGTAATCGTTTCAATTCGATGAATCCTAACTAAAGTAAGGAGAGAGTTTCCATTCACTTCCAACACTGCAAAAAATTGATCACTAAGAGAAAATTTAACAAATTCTCTAATGCACTAATTTCATCAAGAAAAACTAATGCAAATCAATTCCAAACCAATTTTATTTTATTGTGTAAATTCAAATCAAAGAAATCTGATCTAAATCTACGATTGATTTTTCAGAATGTAAACTATGCAATTGTAATCTAAGCACAATTCACTTGAAAAGTATGCAAATGTAATCTATGCACATTTTTCATTCATATTCTGAAAATGAGAATTCTAATTATCCAAATGTGATCTATGCAAGAGAATTCTCAAACACAAGACGATTCTAATGTGATCTAAGAACCAATCAAGTGCAAGTCGAGAAAATTGGGTGAGAGTTCCAAAGATCAAAAAATAAAAACACTCAAAGGCGATTAACACTCATACACAATTTAGCCCCCCCCCCCCCCCCCCGGCGAATGAGGGGGAATTTTTTTTGCAAAAACAAAAGCAAAAAGATGCAAAATTGTGAAAAGACTGAGACGAACCGCCAAGTAATGACCAAAGGAAATCAAATCAAGAATTTCTCAAAAAAGAGACTCAAAACACCCAATTGATGAAAGCTTAAAGTAGAAATGCCAATGGAACAAGTTCAGGTGAAGATCTTTGACAGGATACTAATGGATCTGGGCAGTAAAAACTAAGAAAAAACAAAATCTAAGAGCAAAAAGTGTAAAAAATGGAATTTTCTCAAATTTTGGCAAGGGACGCAGGCAACCCGTTAGCACAGGTGCAGGCCCGCTCTGTGCACACAGCAAAAGTGCGTCTAGGGACGCACTGTGCAGCACTCAGAGGGTGCGTCCTACTGAAAAAACTCAAGAAAAACCAAAATAAAACTAATCCTAAGCTAACCCACCCAGAGACAGAATCACAGAGCCAAAACTAGAAAAATAAACCAATTTTCTCAAAGCAAAGTTCACACAAAGGAAAAGACTTTTCTCATCAATGGATTCCCCAGTGGAGTCGCCAATTTGTCACACGGAATCAGTCAAAAGTGCGGACACAACCGACCTTCCTAGAAGTCTAAGACATTCTAATGACAAACAAGACAAACTAGAACTATCCTTCTCTAAACATGCATTGTGATATGAGAAATCAAGTGTTTCGTTCTTACCTTTATCCAAACGCTGTTGTAGAAGTCCAAGCTTTGTTGATCCGGATGAGCTCCTCCTTTTCTCCAAAACCTGCAATCACCAACAGTCAAACAATTAAATAGCACCTGATTATAACATAAAACAAAGCATATTCAACATGTAGACCAAGGAGCACATGAAATAACTCATAAACAACAAGTTATTGAGAAGAATGGACTCATTTGCATTAATAGGTAACAAAAGAACAAATACAACCTGAGCCTTGGTGTTGTGCAAGTCCTTCCCAGGGTCCTTCAAGAGTTCTCCTTTACTTTGACAAAGCACACCCACTTCCAAATAGAACAAGCAAAGATGGCAATCTCTCCTCACAAGCTTCTAAATGGGAGTCCTAATTCCTGCAGCATTTACCCTTAGAAATGTATAGCTTTCAACCTCCTCTCCTTCTGGCCCAATGCCTGTATTTATAGTGCTCAAGAGGAGGTTAATCAGGTCCACCATCAATGGGATAATCCCCTCTTTGGGTGGGATAGCTCCCTTATTGATGGGATAAGTTCCTCTTTGATAGGAGTGCATGAACCATCTGGATGCACCCAATACACGTCGAACAACCTTCTAGAATGCTCTAGAAATGACCACAAGTAACTTTTTAAAGATGAAACTTGCGCATTCTAACCTTTACAGGGGGACGCACCTGTCCCTTTACATACAGAGCGTCTTTGGACGCAGCTTTTGTGAACATTGGGAGCGTCCCCGCAGGTAAGGTTGAGAGAACCTGCGTCCCCAGAGATAAATACATTTATACACGACTTTCTCTCTTTTTTGGAGTTTGACATGGAGAGCAGAGGCATAAGACTTGCCTAAGAGGGTAGCATGACTGTTGATTGAGCCATACTAACTATAAATAGTCATGGTGACATTTTTTAGTGTAACAGTCATGTGCTTAAGCTATATAATTAATTAGGTAGTAAGTCATTTTATGGCTTAGAAGGGTGCCTAGAAGCCTTGGAAACAGCATGAGTTCCTCAAAGCCAAGAGATGAGATTATTCTTGGCTTTCCATAAGGCATCTTGGAAGGTGGGAATTGTTGACGGATTAATAGGGCACAAATAAAGGGTGCCACTTGGGTTTCAATTTTAGGGGAAGAGTGAGCATGAATATGGAGCAATAGTTGTTCGGTTAGCACCTTGGCTATTGATGCATTGATATTTCTAGTTTATACCATTTCTTATGGAGTTGAAACCCCAACTCAAGGGTGATCTGTGGTTGAGATTTATGAGCAATAAGGTCCATAGGTAAAATGTGAGTATCCGATAGAGAGTTGGATTTTCTTGAAAAATAAGTGTTCAAATTTATGTGTTGTGCTGATTATTGGTTTTATGTTAAAACCCTAGTTTCATCCTATGCATTTATGTGTTTATGTGTTTGTGTCTGATGTGTGCTTGTGTATTTACAATTTATGAGTTAAAAATTACAATATGGCATTTTAGCACCACATTCATGCTAACCAAGAACTGGTATGTACAAGATAAACTATGACAGAGTTAGGGTTTTATCACTTTCACATTGAAAATTTTATAAATTTCAGTAGTGTTGGTTACAAATAATTTCCCATGGGTAGTTGGGGATGTTACATTCTATGCAACATCGCATTGTGTCATTGGTCCCCTCTGATACCCTAATGTCCTCCTTTGCACAATATTTAAGGCATTACGTACTACAACTAGCTTCTCTACTCTCTTAGAGGAAAATCTATCCCACTCCTCACTCATCCTTATAAGTTTTATTGTTTAATAGAATTTATGCCTTATCTAATTTTATTCTTTTGATTTTAAGGTTTATAAGAAAAACACTGGTGGAGTGGGTTTGGGGGGAAAGTGTCCTACTTTTCAAGGGTTGGGGGTGTTAGTGTCAGCCTTTGCAGCCTTCCTCCAGTGATCAAACATGCTCTTACAAAGTGATTTTAAGGTGTCAAGGTCAAATTTTGTCATTTCAGTGAGTCTTCAAGCAAAATTTGGTCACTAGGCATTAGGTCTAGGGTTTGATTTTACCCTTGTCAAAGTTGTCCAAATGTCAGTCCATGTCACCGTTCAGCTGAGTGTACCATCATTCAGAGATTCGTCATTATCATGTCAAGTCCCACTGGGTCATTTTATACCTAGTTCATGCTTCAGTTGCGCCTAGGTAAGGTCATTTCCCTCTCCTTGGGTTTTGAAGGAAATTTCTCTTGGACGGCCAAATCATCGGCAAAAATTGTATCCTGATGTTCATACACCTTCCCCTATCCTTAAAGTACCTTATCAAATATTTCCCATCACTGAGATCCCCCAAAGTCCTCATTTTCGCACAAACCCTAGTTTCTTGCTACAACCTGGCAATTTTCTAGGTTGGACCTGTATTTTGCCTTTTGGATCCCTTCCCCTCACTCAATATTTTATATTACACTTTCCCCTACTTCCTAACATCCCTCCCTACTTCCCAAAATTTCCTCAAGAATTCAGAAACTCCCTATCTCCTTCATTTCGCTTCATTTCGACAAATCCCTTGTTCCACACATAGGGATAGGTTTCACTCAAATGAGGTTTCTGAGCAATAAAAGATGAATTTGGGAAACATGAGAGAGGTTTTTGTCCAAAACATGCCAAGGAAAAAAAACCTCCTTCCTGTTTTACACAAGTGTCATGGTTTTGGAGAAATGTCAAAAATATAGTTGCCTTGGGAGAATTGATGCACCTCTGAAGTGACCTTGGGAAAATCAAGTTTTCTACTAGCTTAGTTGGCCAAATGACTTGCTTGATGAGTCAAATGATAACTAGACAAAAAGATATTTATATTGAACTATCATGATCTCAATTTGGGGTTGAGGAAGGAATTAAAAAGTTGACTGCAACAGCACTCTACCTTGAGGCAGCCTCATTTGGCACATTTTGACCAGTCTTTAGAGATTTGATTTTTGACAAGGCAAATGAACTCCAAATTGAAAAATTCCAATTGCGTTGGAAAGTAGACTCAAAGGAATTTCCAATTAGCTATCCCACACCCAATTTTGACACCGGGAAGGCCTCCAAAAGTCTTCCGGAAAAATTGCGACGCACAGGAGGAGGAGCGCGACGCACATAGAGAGCGTGGCGAACTGGGAGGAATTGCCTAGTGTTAATTTGAACGGGCGTGACGCACATGGAGAGCGCAGTGCACTGGGTTCTTAGTGCGGCACATATAGCCTCAAGCCCAAAAATTGTTGGAAAATTCACCAAATTGCTCATACTTTGCGTAGATTTGCTAGGTAGGCTTGCTTATCTTGTTGTTGCATCAAATTTTATGATAAGAGACGATGGTTTATGGGTGATAGTGGTTGCAACAAAAATTCTCAAAACCTACTTCTAAATATCCTCAAGCCAATTGCTCCCAGGGCTTGAAAACTCATTGTTTTCTCTAAACATTGTGGAAGGGTCCAAGCCTACATCAGCAGAACAGGGATCACCATCACAACATAAGGCACCTTTGCAAGATGAGGAGAAATTCCATCTTTGCACTAATATAATAAACTTGAATGTTAATGAATAGCATAAGATAGTAGATTAGGTCATCATGGAGAAATATGCTAAGGTCAAAGAGCTTAGGGACAATTTTTCTAAGGCCAATTTCATGGTTTGATTCCTAGAGCAGGATAATGAGCAATTGAAGGTAGATCAACTACTCTTGAATAAGCATAAGGTTGATGTTAGCAAAGAAGATGTAAAGGGAAAATAATTAGTTGACACAGATGATTCAGATGAGCATCAAGAGCAAGTGACAAGGAAGAGTCCAAAGACTAGAGGACTCAAAAGGGAACTTCAGCAATAAAGGGAGCAGATGTCTTCAGTTGACCAAATTGCAAGAGAAATCAATGAAAATAGGGAGTTTTGGCTTGACAAAGTAAATTTCCATTTAAAAAATCTTCTTAAGAGGGCCAAAAGAGACAACAAATTTCAAAGACACATGGCTACTCATTGCTACACAAGGAATCAGGTCTCCAAAGTCAAAATCAAGCAGTTGAAGAAAATACTCCAGGAAACCCTAATCAGGCAAAAAGAGAAGGTTAAGTTGGATTTTCTTGCTGATGCTTCCCTCAGAGAAATACAGGACAATGACAAGAAAGCCTATGCATGACGAGAGGCCATCAGGGGAAATAGGAGGCCAATTTCATCCTCATTCAGGATGATGATGTAGATGTGGAGAGTGCTCGACTTAGGATGACTATTCAGGAGCATAACACGGAGATCCAAGACTTGTCACTCAATGTGGAGAGGGCCAAATGGATCATCAAGTATTTGGAGCAGAGAAGCAAGCAGCTTGAGGACCAGCATGAGATCATGGAGCTACAAAACATCTGTGAGAATCGACAAGCTGCCCAACAAAGGAGGATCGAGCTCACTACCTTGGAGCAAGAAATCAATAATGACCGTGAGTCCTGGCTAGAGCGGATCAACATCCACCTGGAGAGGTTGCTGGACAAGGCTGACAAGGACCTTGCTTTACTGAGACACATGGTTTTTCATTACAGGGCACGAAACATGAGTGCAAAGGCCCGAATAAAGAGTTTGAAGGCAAAATTGAGGAAAGCAACAAGAAAGGAAAAAGAGGCAAACGAGAAAGATCGGCTTCAAATCTTGGCTCAGGCTTCCTTGGTCCATCATAACACCCCATAGGGAACCTCCAGTCCAAATTTCAAGAAATTTGGGTAATTTTTGGTCACATGAAAAATTTTTGGGCAAAACACAGGGTTTTTCTTGCTAAAATTCTAGAGCTCCAAATAAGGAATGGTTTGCATTTTTGGATTCAACATGGAAAATCACGACTACTGGTGCTCGAACAAGAAATTTTGGCAAGGTATGAGTCTCCAAAAGGTAAAAAAACACCCAAAAATGGCCTCTCTGCCCCTTTTTTGACACACAGGAAGTAGTCTTGGGAGAATGGAGATTTGGAGGGGCAAATGAGCACCAAATTCAAAAATTCCAGTGGGGTTAGAAAGTAGACAGGACAGGCTTTCCAACAAGCCCACTTGGGCACATTTTGGACACATGCAAGTGCCCCAAAACAGGACCCAAAGTAGCATAGTGCACAGAGAAAATGGCGCGACGCACAGAGGAAAAATTGCCAAATTTGCTTCCGTTTCACGAATTCTCCAAGTGGGCCCGCTCATCTACACTTCAGTTTTTTGGCACCAAAGGTGGCATTTAAAGTATTTTTTCTCCAGATTGGCTTCTATCCAAGTGGCGAAGGAAGGCAAACGGTCACCCAAGCCAAATGTCATGTTTGTAGCGCTGCACCTGTAGCTGATGGTTGGCTCTTCATCTCCATTTTGTAACGATTCGAGTAACTCCCCAACCCTTTGGCATTCTATCTCTTCCTTACACATTCTATATATTGTATGCAAGCTATTTGCAAAGGGTTGGTTAGCTTGTAACTTCTGGGAGACTGTGGGAAAGAAACTCTGTTTCTTCCCTGTGTATTTTTGACAGAGAATTAATGAAAGGTAGCGGCTCTATTTCATGAGATTCTTGTGGTTGTGAGTGTAGCAAATGTGTCTCTTATGTTTTCATATGTATTTCGTTATGTTTCATAATTCAATTCATGTTCATTTCTAGTGAAATTTTTTGAGTGAGATTAGGTAGAATTCAATTTTATTGCTCTGCCTGTGGGAAAATTTCATGTTCAGTGTTTTTCTTCTGTTGAAAAGGATTCATGTAACTATGCCCTTTTCACTTTCTTCAACAATCTATTCATGCTGCGTTACCTCAAACTAAATTGTTACATTTTCTGCCTACCTTGCCTCACGAAATAATCTGTGCCTTTTTATTAAATTCTCTGTTCCTTGCTGACCGTTGGTTCCATACCATCCCAAAAGCTCGGTCATTCATGAAAATGGTTTCTTGTATCCCTATTCACTTACTAGCCTAAGATCAATATTTCACTGTAA
Organism: Pinus tabuliformis; assembly: GCA_031772625.1. Classification (NCBI taxonomy): domain Eukaryota; kingdom Viridiplantae; phylum Streptophyta; class Pinopsida; order Pinales; family Pinaceae; genus Pinus; species Pinus tabuliformis. Next base: position 1,037,735,824 of record CM062817.1, on the reverse strand, counting down.
GTCATCTCAGATCGTTTTTGCTTATATATTCACTAAGCGTGACTCGGAGAGAGCCCTCTCCTGCTCTGGTAGGGCTAGCTACCAGACTGAGCATGGTTTGTGGTTACCCTAATTTTTGCCTTCCTTCAACCTAAGGCAGATTTAGGTGCTAACATAGTTGCGACTCCACTGGGGACGAAAATGGTTTGCTTGAAGATTGTTTTTCCCCAGTACATATCTCAAGTTCAGAGCTGATTGTTGATGGTGAACAACGATCAGACATAAGAAGGCTGAAATCATTCACCTGGCGACTCCTTTCACTAAAGAATCTAGCAACCGGTGCTTCATGGTGACTCCACTACAGAGGGATCAGTAGCTTTGAGATTTTTTTTAAAATGGAGTGGGTTGCAAGAAGATACGCTCCCATGAGCGGAGATCACATTCCAGGCTTTCCAAATAAAATTCCCAAGGTAGATTGGTCAAAGAATTTTCCTGTGTTCAGAAATGTGGAAGGTAATGACGTTGCTTTTCATCTGGTGAAATTTCACATTCATGTGCATAGATTAAAGATCAATTTTCCTGAAGAATGTTTGATGAAAATGTTTATGGCTACCCTGGAAGATGAAGCCCAATCTTGGTATGAAAGTTTGCGCCCTACTTGTATATACTGTTTAAAGGATTTTCATGCCCTGTTCGTTGAAAGATATCAAGAATCTTAATCCATCATTAAATCTAGTTCATGACTGTTGCAAACATGCTTCTACTTTTATTGAAAGCCTTGAAAAATATTATGAAGATGATAATTTCACGGATGAAGAGATCATGGAAGCCCTGTGTGAAAACCCATTTTAGCAGCATGAAGATGATCATAAAAATTTGCAGTAGAATCAAGATCTTTGTACGATGGAAAATGAAGGAATTTTGCATCTTGATAGTCAACATGAATTACATGAAATGGATCAGCTATATGAGGAAAATTTGTATACTCCTTCACTTGAAATTAATGAAGACAATCACTGTTTGAGAAAGAGAAAACAAAAATTGTTATCCCCTCTGTCTGAAAATGAGATAGGTCAACTCTTGCACGGTTATGTTCTAGCTCAAGCTAAAGCGGATTTGTAGTGCACACATGGTCAAGAAAGTGTTGGTGAAACTTCTTCCTCTGTTGAAAAGGATGACAATCCGGTGAACAGCTTTATAGATCAGCAGGTTGAAGAATTCCATATGGTTGAAAGTGATGAAAGAAAAAGTGTCGTTTCGGATCTGTCCATAGAAGAAGACAGAGTTTTGGATCCAAATGTTCTCATGTCATCAGAACATAGTCTTCATGAAGAGGTAATCTAGTCAGCTCATGAACAACAAGATGAGAATTTTGTTCAAGTAAGTGAAAAAGGTTCCTTGGATGAATCGTTGGTAGATGATAGAAATGTCATGCTTGGGTTTCAAGAATCATTCGAAGTTTCTTTTCTCATGATTGATGAATGAAAAGACAATCTGGCTGTCATATCATATGAAGGTGACCTACAATACATTCAGGCTACCAAAGAGCAGAACATTTAGGATTGTCTTTCAGACTCTTCCTCATATGTTTCCTGTTTTGAAGTTTTTTTTCAAGAGGAAATCCGCTCATCTGCTTGTTCAAAAGTTTTTGAGGACCAAGAACATAATTTTTCTGAAGTACATTATGAAGGAAGATCAGAATCAAAAGAAAAAGACATCTTGTTTCCTTAGCAGGAGGTAAATCTTCATGTTTTTCATGATCCAATGGCAAATCTGTTACAATCAGCAGTGAAGGTCATTATTGCAGTATTCGGTGATGAAGGAGATCATGGTCAATTATGTTTTTGGAGGCCCAGTTACCAGTATCTGTTGTTGACCAGAAGATCTGATCCGGAGAATCAATCAAGGAGGCATGTACTTGATTGGTTATATTGGAAGACACATTACACATGATTGTACATATTGCATTAGTACGCAGGTGGCTGTCATCATGATTTGAAACCCTCGAATCTTGATGGACTGCTGCCATTGAATAAGTTTTGTCAGTTCTTGTTTTAGTTAAGTCGGTCATGAGTCATTTCCTTTTGCATCGAGTCAAGTTTTTCAGTCATTTCAGCTCGCATTGAGTCAAGTTTCAGTCAATAAATTGAGTCATGTTGGTTTGTCGGAATAATGGACTCCATAGCCCAATGGACGAAGGCAATATATGCTCACCCAAAGATCTGCAATTCTTGGCACCTCCAAGGAGCTACCATCCCTATTGGAGCCAATGTTAGTGTCAGTCTTTGCAGCCTTCCTCCAATGATCAAACATGCTCTTACAAAGTGATTTTAAGGTGTCAAGGTCAAATTTTGTCATTTTAGTGAGTCTTCAAGCAAAATTTGGTCACTAGGTATTAGGTCTAGGGTTTGATTTTACCCTTGTCAAAGTTGTCCAAATGTCGGTCCATGTCACCGTTCAGTTGATTTTACCATCATTCAGAGAGTTTTCATTATCATGTCAAGTCCCACTGGATCATTTTACACCTTGCTCATGCTTCAGTTGCGCCTAGGTAAGGTCATTTCCCTCTCCTAGGGTTTTGAAGGCAATTTCTCTTGGACGGCAAAATCATCGGCAAAAATTGTATCCTGATGTTCATACACCTTCCTATCCTTAAAGTACATTATCAAAGACTTCCCATCACTGAGATTCCCCAAATTCTTCATTTTCGCACAAACCCTAGTTTCTTGCTACAACCTGGAAATTTTCTAGGTTGGCCCTGTGTTTTGCCTTTTTGGACCCCTTCCCCTCACTCAATCTCTAATATTACACTTTCCCCTACTTCCTAACATCCCTCCCTACTTCCCAAAATTTCCTCAAGAATTTAGAAACTCCCTATCCCCTTCATTTCGCTTCATTTCGACAAATCCCTTGTTCCATACATCGGGATAGGTTTCACGCAAATGAGGGTTTTGAGCAATAAAAGATGAATTTGGGGAAAATGAGAGAGGTTTTTGTCCAAAACATGCCAAGGAAGAAAAAAATCCTTCAATTTTTACACAGGTGTCATGGTTTTGGAGAAATGTCAAAAATATAGTTGCCTCGAGAGAATTGATGCACCTCTGAAGTGACCTTGGGAAAATCAAGTTTTCGCCTAGCTTCGTTGGTCAAAGACTTGCTTGATGAGTCAAATGATAACTAAACACAAGGAGCTTTCCAATGAGCTATCATGAGCTCAATTTTGGGTTGAGGAAGGTATTCAAAAGTTGACTGCAACAACACTTTTCCTTGAGGCAGCCTCATTTGGCACATTTTGACTAGTCTTGGGAGATTTGATTTTCGACAAGGAAAATTAACTCCAAAATGAAAAATTCTAGCTGGGTTGGAAATTATACTCAAATACCTTTCCAACGACCTATCCTGCGCCCGATTTGGCCACCAGGAAGGCCTCCAAAAGTCTTCAAGAAAAAGCATGATACACAGGAGGAGGAGCGCGTTGCACATAGAGAGCGTGGCACACTGGGAGGAATTGCCCAGTGTTAATTTGAATGGGCACAACGCACATGGAGAGCGTGGCACACTAGGTTCTTAGCGCGGTGCATATAGCCTCAAGCCCAAAAGTTGCTGGAAACTTCACCAAATTGCTCATACTTTGCATAGATTTGCTAGGTAGGCTTGTTATCTTGCTGTTGCATCAAATTTTATGATAAGAGACGATGGCTTATGGGTGATAGTGGTTGCAACAAAAATTCTCAAAACCTACTTCTAAATATCCTCAAGCCAATTGCTGCCAAGGTTTAAAAACTCATTGTTTTCTCCAAACATTGTGGAAGGGTCCAAGCCCACACCAGGAGAACAGGGATCACCATCACAACATAAGGCACCTTTGCAAGATGAGGAGCAATTCCATCTTTACACTGATATAGTAAACTTGAATGTTAATGAATAGCATAAGATAGTAGATTAGGTCATCATGGAGAAAGATGCTAAGATCAAAGAGCTTAGGGACAATTTTTCTAAGGCCAATTTCATGGTTTGATTCCTAGAGCAGGATAATGAGCAATTGAAGGTAAATCAACTACTCTTGATTAAGCATAAGGTTGATGTTAGCAAAGAAGATGTAAAGGGAAAATAATTAGTTGACATAGATGATTCAAATGAGCATCAAGAGCAAGTGACAAGGAAGAGTCCAAAGACTAGAGGACTCAAAAGGGAACTTTAGCAACAAAGGGAGCAGATGTCTTCAGTTGACCTAATTGCAAGAGAAATCAATGAAATTAGGGAGTTTTGGCTTGACAAAGTAAATTTCCATTTAAACAATATTCTTAAGAGGGCCAAAAGAGACAACAAATTTCAAAGACACATGGCTACTCATTGCTACACAAGGAATTAGGTCTCCAAAGTCAAAATCAAGCAGTTGAAGAAAAGACTCCAGGAAACCCTAATCAGGCAAAAAGAGAAGGTTAAGTTGGATTTTCTTGCTGATGCTTCCCTCAGAGCAATACAGGACAATGAAAAGAAAGTCTATGCATGAAGAGAGGCCATCAGGTGAAATAGGAGGCCGATTTCATCCTCATTCAGTATGATGATGTAGATGTGGAGAGCGCCCAACTTAGGATGACTATTCAGGAGCATAACACGGAGATCCAAGACTTGTCACTCAATGTGGAGAGGGCCAAATGGATCATCAAGTATTTGGAGCAGAGAAACAAGAAGCTTGAGGACCAGCATGAGATCATGGAGCTACAAAACATCCGTGAGAATCGACAAGCTGCCCAACAAAGGAGGATCGAGCTCACCACCTTGGAGCAAGAAATCAACAATGACCGTGAGTCCTGTCTAGAGCGGATCAACATCCACTTGGAGAGGCTGTTGGACAAGGCTGACAAGGACCTTGCTTTACTAATACACATGGCTTTTCATTACAGGGCACGAAACATGAGTGCAAAGGCCCGAATAAAGAGTTTGAAGGCAAAATTGAGGAAAGCAACAAGAAAGGCAAAAGAGGCAAAAGAGCAAGATCGGCTTTGAATCTTGGCTGAGGCTTCCTTGGCCCATCATAACACCCCATAGGGAACCTCCAGCCCAAATTTCAAGAAATTTGGGGAATTTTTGGTCACATGACAAATTTTTGGGCAAAACACAAGGTTTTTCTCGCTAAAATTCTAGAGCTCCAAATGAGGAATGGTTTGCATTTTTGGATTCAGCATGGAAAATCACGACTACTGGTGCCTGGACAAGAAATTTTGGCAAGGTATGAGTCTCCAAAAGGTCAAAAAACACCCAAAAATGGCCTCTCTGCCCCTTTTTTGACACACAGGAAGCAGTCTTGGGAGAATGGAGATTTGGAGGGGCAAATGAGCACCAAATTCAAAAATTCTAGTGGGGTTAGAAAGTAGACAGGACAGGATTTCCAACAAGCCCACTTGGGCACATTTTGGACACCTGCAAGTTCCCCAAAATAGGCCCCAAAGTAGCGTGGCGCACAGAGAAAATGGCACGGCGCACAGAGGAAAAACTGCCAAATTTGCTTCCGTTTCGCGAAATTTCGGTTCGCAACTTCTCCAAGTGGGCCCGCTCATGTACACTTCGGTTTTTTGGCATCAAAGGCGGCATTTAAAGTATTTCTTCTCTATATTGGCTTCTATCCATGTGGCGAAGGAAGGCAAACGGTCACCCAAGCCAAATGTCATGTTTATAGCACTGCACCTGTAGCTGATGGTTGGCTCTTCATCTCCATTTTGTAATGATTCGAGTAACTCCCCAACCCTTGGGCGTTCTATCTCTTCCTTACACATTCTATATATTGTATACAATCTATTTGCAAAGGGTTGGTTGGCTTGTAACTTCTGGGAGACTGTGGGAAAGAAACTCTATTTCTTCACTGTGTATTTTTGACAAAGAATTAATGAAAGGCAGCGGCTCTGTTTCATGAGATTCTTGTGGTTGTGAGTAAAGCAAATGTGTCTCTTATGTTTTCATATGTATTTCGTTATGTTTCATAATTCAATTCATGTTCATTTCCAGTGAAATTTTTGAGTGAGATTAGGTAGAATTCAATTTTATTGCTCTGCCTATGGGAAAATTTCATGTTCAGTGTTTTTCTTCTCTTGAAAAGGATTCATGTAACTATGCCATTTTCACTTTCTTCAGCAATCTATTCATGCCGCGTTACATCAAACTAAATTGTTACATTTTCCGCCTACCTTTCCTCACAGAATAATCTGTGCCTTTGTATTATATTCTCTGTTCCTTGCTGACCGTTGGTCCCATACCATCCCAGAAGCTCGGTCATTCATGAAAATGGTTTCTTGTATCCCTATTCACTTACTAGCCTAAGATCAATATTTCACTGTAAGTCATCTCAGACCGTTTTTGCTTATATATTCACTAAGCGTGACTCGGAGAGAGCCCTCTCCTGCTCTGGTAGGGCTAGCTACCAGATTGAGCATGGTTTGTGGTTACCCTAATTTTTTCCTTCCTTCAGCCTAAGGCAGATTTAGGTGCTAACAGGGGGGGGACAATAAAGTTGGGAAATGTTTCCCAGTGGGCCCCCAAGTAATTGGAACATGGAAAGCGAGGTATTTAAGACCCTTACCCTTGGGAATGCATCCCCATGGAACGAGGTTCAAAATTGAAGTCACAATTTCCATTCAAGATCTCTCTAGCTTGTGATAGAAGGGCATAAAATTATTTCCTATGCAAATAAAAATTAAAATAAGAAATTACTTGCCAAATTTGAAATGAAAATTATTTAGTTTTTTTCATTTGAAGGTAAAAAATATTCATAATATTTTTTACTTGTCATCATTATTATGGTTCTTTTAGTTGGTCATTTTTTCTAAATATTATGACAGTTAGAAAAAACAAAAGAATCTTGTGATGAGAGTTCAAAAAAAGAAATGTTAATCATTTTTGTAAAATAAAATCCTATTGTTATGAAGGTCAATTTATGTACAACCTATTTCCTTGAAACTTAATCTCATTAGTGGGAATTGAAGATCAAAATATTTGGTTTTGGTGAATTCTTTTGCTACTTATAGAAGAAAAACAATTCCAATGTGAATAAGCTCCCATCTTCTCATTGCTTGGATTTACAAATGGTACTGACCAATCTTCCATGGATCCACTAGAAAATATTCTTACTACTTACTCCACTTTCTTGTATGTATTTCCTACTTCGCTTGCTTGGATTTAATACTTGCTCTAATTTCTTGGATTAATGAAGAGTACTCGCATGTATTCTATTGATGGATGGAGTTTGAAAGCTTCACCTACAACATTTTTGAATCTCACAGAGCTAGGATATAATGGGAATAATTCTTGGTTGCTTATATCCCTACTTATTTATGTTAATATATGTACAAATTTCAATAATATAAAGTAAGTACGAAAATTAACTTTACAAAAAGATAAAAAATAAGAACAACAACTACAACTATTATACAAAACAACATACTACAACAAAACATGCAATTTGTGCCATATTTAGCACCATATTTTAATGCATTTTTTTCCCAATTGGGATGAGAAGCTTGGCGCTAAATCTGGATCTATTGTACAATTTTTAAGACGTCCTTTTTTGCGCCAAATTTTGGATCCTTTTTTAGACCAAATTTTGCATCAAGATTTGCATTTGGTTTTACAACATATTTTGCTTCTAGTTTTGTGCCACTTTGTGCATTTATTTTTGCATCATTTTTTTCTTCCTGTTTTGTATCATTCTTTGCTTCTAGTTTTGCATCGTAATTTGCATCACGTTTTAGACCATCTATTGCATCCGATTTAGTAACATTTTTTTGCATCCAATTTGTGTTAGTTTTTGCATCTAGCCTTATGCCATTTTTTGCTTCTAATTTTGTACCTATTTTAGCATCTATTTTTGTGCCAGTTTTTGTGCCTATTTTTGCACCATTTTTTTCATCCAATTTTGCACCATATGTTGAATCTGATTTAGTGCCAAGTTTTCATCCATTTTTGAATCATTTTTGCACCATTTTTTGCATCTACTTATGCATTTCATTTGTCTCTCTTTTTTACATCCTATTTTGCATCTAATTTTGCATCATCTGTTGCATCCAATTTAGCATTGTTTTTAACTTCATTTCTTGCATCCAATTTTGCATCCTTTTGAGTGTCCAAATTTGCATCCTACATTGAACCATGTGTTGCTTCCACCTTTGCATCTCATTTTGTTTATAATATTACATTCAATTTTGAGCCATTTTTTATGTCTACTTTTGCATTTGTTTTTGCACCAAGTTTTGCATCATTTTCTGCACCTCATTTTGCATCCAATGTTGCATCTCAATTTGCATCCAAATTTGAGCCATTTTTATTACCATTTTTGCACCATTTTTTCTACTTTTGTGTCCAATTTTGCACCATTTTTTATGTTCGATTTCACATCCTTTTTGGCGTCTAATTCTGCATCCAAATTTTCATCCCTTTTTCTTCGAGATTTTTTGTCCACATTTGTGTCTCATTTTCCGCTTAGGTTTTGTTAGTGTCGGTATCTTCATTCCTCCATCAGTGATCAAAATTTTCTTGTTGCATTGCATGTTAGGTGTCTCATCTGATCAGCTACATTCCATTAGGGTCATGGACCATATGAAGGTAGTGGCATATTATAAATTTTCCCTCATGATCTTTACCTGCTGGTCCATTTTCATACATTTAGGTCATTTGCAATCATTTTTTGTCTTTAAGTTTGCAAAAGTCATTTTTAGGGTTTTAGGTCTCATTAGGTCTAGGATTTTGTCAATAAGGTCTTGTAAAAGCTCATTAATGGTCAGCAAGCACATGAGGAGGTCAAATAAAGTCTCAGCAACAAAAATTTCAATAATCACATGCTCAGTGATTGATTTTTCCTCAAAACCCTGTTTTGAGGAAAAACAAAGTTTTTTATGTTTGATGTACAAAATTTCATGTAATTTCATTTTTTCTATATGTAATAATTCTGAGATGCAACTCTGGTCACCTTGAAGCTCATGCACTCAAATTCCTGCAAAAGAAACAAAATTTCAAAGCATTTAGTCCATCGAAGGCAAAAAGCAAGTTAAACTGTCCAAAACAAAGTTTTAAAAAGCAAGTGAAAGACAAACATTAGGAAAGTGGGTTTTCATAAGTGAAAAAATCAAAATCATTGGTATATAAAGTCTTTTTCATGTCAAAGATCTCATTTGTGTCCAAAAGTGAATGAGAGCAAGTTCAAATCATGTTTTCGAGCCTAAGGAGCGATTTTGCATTCAAACTGTCAAAATTTTGAGGTGCGGTGCACCTGGCTAGCGCGGCGCATACAGAGCAGAGTTTACACTGAAATTTCTAATTGGCGTGACGCACTAGAGAGGTGTGACGCACCTGTTAGTGGGCTAGTGCACCAGTCTTCAAAGCCCAAAATTCATCCAAATCTTCCTCCAAAGCTCCAAATTGCAAATTCTTCATTCCACAAGTAAGTTAACACCCCCATATTGCCAATGTATGAGTTTCCATCAGTGTTTATGGTGTTTCAATAGGGAAAAAATTAAACCCTAGTTCCTTGCACAGTTCTATTGAGAAAACTGCCTAGGGTTTGCAAATTATAGTTTTTGTTGTCCTATTCACCCCTGCCAGTTTCACATCCCCTCACTACCATTTCATTCACCTCTTTTCTCCTTCCCTTTTTCATTCACACTTACCTATTCCCCTATCTCCACTCCAAAACTGAAAACCATAATCCTTAATCCCACTACTCCCAAACCCTAAATTGATATCCCAAAACCCTAAACATCATTCCCCAAACCCTTCCATTTCCAATAACCCTACAAGAAGCATCCCAAACCCCTTATTCATTGTCCCTCACCATCAAATCCCTGTTGTTTAGTAGCAAACACCTATTGACACTATAAAATCTCTTCATACTCATCTAAGAAAAATCAAGCATTCGCAAACATGGAGTCAGATTCATCTTATGATAGAAATGAGGAAACAGTCAGTGACTCCTCCAAAGAAATTCATGCACCAAGGAGGCCTCATAAGAGTGAAAAACATAACCGGGAGGAGCCTACTACACTTACTGAGCTGTTGGCTTGCCCTCTTGCTGTACATGCTTCCAATATCAATCTTGTTACCAATTTTGTGAGATGGTGGAAAGAGTCAAATACCACCATGAGCTTGCCAGACTTTCTGTGCTCCATCTTCACAATGGCTAGGTCAATTTGGTAGGTGTGACATTCACTTTGACATCTGAGACTATAGCTCAAGCAAGTGGTATTCCGAATGTGGGTGAGTAGTGGAATAAGGGACAGCTGGTGGATAGAGATTATTATGAGCCTTATATCAAGGCTAGTTTTCAGAGGCATGTCAGTAGGGTCTTCCCTTTCGGGTACCTACAGGACACATATGTTCCCCTTATGAAACTCATAATAAAATATTTCAGCTGTGAAGGCAGATTTTCTCGCCTATACACCTATCATATCAGATTGTTGATGCATTTTACTAAGGTGAGGATGATGAACCTCCCCCATTTCATTTGCCAGAATATTGAGAAAATGACCACATTAGTGCAAAGGAAACCTCCTCATGAGCAATATAACAACATCTATCACTTTGCATTAATCCAGATTGTGGTTTTGCATCAGCTTAGTTTACTGAATGTTTCATGGGAGGATTTTATTTCACATGAGGTCTTTATTGGTCCTCAAGTGCCCCCATCAATTTTTCATGAGGCAAGAGAGCCTTCACATTAGCAAGAGGTGCATGAGATCCAAACCCCTAGTGTGCCAGTGTTTGTCACTTACCAAAAGGGCACAAGGAGATTGTTTGCAGCAGCAAAATGAGTACTATCTCCACCCAGGGTGGAAGGGGTCTCGTTTCATTCAACAACAAAGCAAGTACAAGACAAGGGTAAGTAGCCATTGCATGGTGAGGGGCCTTCAGAAGGCCAAGAGGCAGATTTCATTCTCATTCAGGATGATGACACTGATTTGGGCTCCCAAAGCTCAAAGCTCAAGGAGATCATTCAAGAGCAGCAAGATGACATTCATGACTTGTATCTTAACCTGGAAAGAGCCAAGTGGATAATCAACTATATTGAGCAGAGGAACAAATAGTTAGAGGATCAACAAACCATCATAGAGCTCCAAAACATAAGAGAAAACTGGCAAGCTGCCAAGAGGAAGAAAGTCAAGTTGACACCACTTGAACAAGAAATTGAAGCTGATCGTGAATCTTGGCTTGAGAGGAAAAACATGCACTTGGAAAAGATGTTGGAGAAGGCCAACAAAGAGAAAAATTTGTTGAGGCACATGGCCTATCACTATTTGGCGAGAAACAAAGTTTGTAAAGCAAGAATTAGGAATTTGAAGGCCAAGATGAGGAAACCATTGAGGAAGAGAAAAGAGCAAGACAAGCTCTAGATCTTGGCTGAGGCTTTGTTAGCCCAACATAGCACTTGATGCAGGACACTCAGCCCAAATTTTAAGAAATTTTGGATACTTTTTGTCAATTTTTAATTTTTGGAGCAAAAAACAGGTTTTTCTGCCTGGTGCACCACGCCACCTAGTGTGCGCTTTTGCTAGGGACCTCCTTTATAGGAAAACTTAGCATTTTTGGATTCCTCATGCAAAAATATGAATGCATACACATTTCCAAGAAATTTTGTCAAGTTTTGAGCTTCCAAAAGGGTCAAAAACACCTCAAAAATGCCCTTTCTGCCCCTTTTTAGCCACACAGGAAGCAGTGTTGGGAGAACTCATTTTTGGAGGGGGAAATGGACACCAAATTCAAAAATTTCACATGTTTTGGAAATTTGATAGATATACCTTTCCAACAAGCCCGCTTGGAGCAAATTTGGTGCAAGGTAAGGCCTCCAAAATCAACAGCAAATAAAGTGCGGCGCATAGGGACAGAAGCGCGACGCACAGGATGGAAATTTGTCATTTTTGCCAAAAAACTCTATTTTTCGCCTAGTGTTTCCTTAGTTTGACTTTTCTCTCCCTCATAGTCAAAATCATGATGTAATTTGATGTAACTTGATGGATTTTGATGTGAATATGATAAAATTTCACTCATGGAGGTAGATACATCATGAAAAGGTAGTTTGAAACTGAATGAATCAGTTTCCTAGGTTTTAGAGGCAAGTTGTTCCAGTGCCTACTTTTCAGTTCTTAGTTTAGATCTTGTTGAAACAACTCCTAAACTCATGAATTAGACCCCTAAAGCCTAGCATGAGTTGTTTGTTTCCTATATCTAGTAGTTTTTCAGTCATTGGTAAAGGTTGGACTCTTGTGAATGCTTTGAGCATTATTGTACATTCATTTCTATAGTTTGGCAAAGGAATAGACCAGGTCTGCAGTACTTTGTGGGATTCTTGTGGCAACTTGATTTGGTATTGTTTTTCCTTCTGTAATTGCAATTCTACATGTGTATGTATGCCATCATCTCTCTCTGTTCATCTTAACTAAATGAAATAAGGATAAAGGTAGAATTCATTGATGTTGTAGTGCTCTACCTAGGGTTTGTTTAGTTATTTATGTTTTCATCTGTTTGAAGAGGATCCCTGAGACTTTCATGCCCTCTCCAACTCTTCACCAGTCTTAAATCTCTCCATAAAACTCAATTTGAAGTACTAAACCATTTTCCTACCTCACCCCATAGAGATCTCTGCAAGACTGTGTCCATTCCCCGGACCCAAATCTGCCTTTCACATTTGAGCTAGCAAACCAAAATTAAATTCAATCAAACTTCTCTGAGCATATACCTAGCCCAAAATCAGTCTTTACATTAGTCATCTCAAGCTCTATTGATCATATTCTTTTGATATTGACAAGGAGAGAGCCCTCTCCTGACCTGGTAGGGCTAGCTACCAGGTTAATCGTGGTTTGATGTTACCCTAGATCCTGCCTTTTTCAGCCTAAGGTAGATTTAGGCCCTAACAGGTTTGAGTATGAATTTGCATGTAGTTATGCATCATTTTTGGCATCCAATATGGCATCCTTGTTTTCGTCCTTTTTAGCCCCATTTTTCATCTCGTTTTGTGTCTTTCCTTACATCCTTTATTTTCTTCCTTTTTTGTGCCCAATTTTGCATCTTAATTTTACACCATTATTTGCATCCTCATTTTGGTGTCCATTTTTGTGCCATTTTTTGTACCCATTTTGGTATCCTTTTGTATGCCCTATTTTGTTCCCTTTGTGTCTAGCGTTTCTCCCTTTTTTTCTTCTACTTCAAAACCCTTTTTGTGTCATTGTTTGCATCTTGTTTTGATGGCTAGTTTAATATCCAATCACACTCCCAGTTTTGCATCCATGGTTACATCCACTTTTGGCTTCTTATATAGAGTGTACTTGTCTTTGCATTTATTACCCCCTTTATGGGTTCATTTTAATAATTTCAATTACATAGTGAAATATATTATAGTTTCTAAATATCATTTAAGAAGATATGGCAATTCAGATTGACAACTTAGTGTTTGTAAATAAATTTAAGGGAAATTGACAACATTCATCCAAAAAATAGCAGTATCATCATATATAACAATTATCCATCAATAAATCATTGAAAATTTTCAATACACATATATGAGTAACCAATCAACACCTATCACATATATCATTATTCCAAGATAAATTCACAACATTACATCAAAAAATAGTAATATGGTCATACATAATGATTTTCCATAAAAAAGCACTGACAATTTTCAACGCAGATATAAAGTAACAAGATAATACAATTATATCATCATCATCTTTAATGAAATCAATGAAGATTCAAATGTGTGATTATCAGATCAAATATTTCATGAATATCATTATTCTAAGATAATTTCATAACATCGATCCAAAGATAGTAATATCGTCATACATAATAATTTTCCATCAAAATAATGTTGATATTTTTCAGTATGTACATAAAATAATAAGATAATAACGATAATATCATCATCATCTTTAATCAAATCAACTAAAATCCAATGTATGATTACCAAATCAAAATGTTTCATAGATATCATTATTCTAAGGTGAATTCACAAAATCCATAGAAGAATAGGAATCCCATCATACACAATAATTCTTCATATAAACAATGTTGACAATTTTCAAGATATTCATAAGGTAACAAGATAGTACCAATAGTATCATCATCATTATTCAAATCAACTAAAATTCAAATGTATGATTACCATATTAAGACATCCCAACTAAATATAAAAAATAACGCATGGCTAGCTAGCACCATGAAGATCATAGTCAAGATCATCCTCATGATCATTGCCATGATCACCATCATGACCATCCCGGTAGTCTCATCCACATCATCATTACCAATGTCATCACCATCCTCATCATCATTGTCTTTGATATTTGATGTAAGCTCAAAATAGCTTGTATCGTCATCTTCACGGTCATTACTTGTAGCGTTCTGGAAAAAAAATCAATATTACATGTGAGTATTAATTCCATAGCACAATGCATATTTTTGTTACAATGCTAACCATAAAATGAGGTAGGAAATAATAACATTTAATAGTACTTAAAAACAAAATGAAAATATGTTTTAAGATACATTGGATATCCAACTAATATTACACTTGTAATTCACATTAACTAGTAGAAACAATTTTTAATGCATATGAAGTAGGTACACAATTGTTCTTCATATTCTATTGTGAATGTTTCTTATGATGTCCACGCACAAGTGGTAAATTAAGAATTACTGGAAGCTTTAGTTCAAATTATGATTGTAGTTTGGATTAGCAATAGAAGAAATTTTAACAAAAAAATAATTTCACATGAAAAAGTAAAATTTTTTAATGAAAAAAAAGGTCGCATACAATATGAATGTCACATGAAATATTGAGTTGTTTTTAATGCATGTACTTTTCACTATGATATAATGGATCCTAATGTTCGTTCAAGAACAAATGCTTGCAAATAATTACTTCATTTTATCCATTATCACACTAAATCCATTATACCTAGTGACAATAATGATTCCATTCTATTTGTTTTGAACTCCCTAAATTATAATGTAAAAGAGAAATAAAATCTTGATTTCAATTTAGCTCTAAATCTAATTGATTTTGAGCTTCCTAAACCATAAAGTTTTTAAAAATAGTTTGATATTATTATGATTTTAGCACTAAATACAATGTATCTAGTGATATAAGCAGGGGGCTTTCAACCAGACTAGGTTTAGGTGGAGTGAAGGGTAAGGTAAGGTGGGCATTCTACAAAACTTGCTTTGGAAGGAAAAATATCCCTTGTCTTCTAGTGGTGGTTAGGATTTTAACATGGAATTAGAGTTTGAAAGGTGCCAACAAGAATTAAAAATGCTCAAGTTCATTACCTCTAGAGAGTGGGTTTATATTATATCTTAGATTATTGTGGTCTAGCTAAAAATTGGATAAGATGGAATTTTTAGATTTGTAATATGAAAAAGAATGTTAAGAAAAAAGATTTCTAGAGATATTGGGTTTGTTAGCACTAGAAAAAATTTAGTAAAAATGTTTTTATTTTAGTTAAAAAATAAATTTCATCAATCTAAAAAAATGATTTCTAGAGTTATTGGGTTTGTGAGTTTGATTTTGTTTAAAAAGTAAATTTCATTTCTATAGTTTATATTGTCACTGGCTTTCAACAAAATTATTGGATTTCATTCATCGCACTCGAACTCCAGTTCCAACTCACGACCCCAAGTTCCAACACCAAACCCCAAGATATGATATAGATCTCTGAAGTACTAGTATGCAACTAGGAATACAAATATGGCTATAACAGATAACAGAAAGGGTAGACAATGAGACCTCTAGCTTATTTTTGATACTTTTGGCCCTGTGGGCATAGTCCAAAGTGCTGAGAGTTTCTTCAAGATAGTGGAAATATGGTGAAATAGTTGCTATTATGCAAGTATTTGTCCTCCCACCCAACGAATCATGTAACATTATTGTAAGTTTATTATCCCTGCACCCTTTTTCAAAGTTAGATACAAAATTATAGTCTAATTTCATTCTCAATTATGTTAAAGGTCAAACTACTTACATGCCACAAAAAAACTAACCCAAATATACCTATAAGGAACATGTCCAAGATGCTCCACAAGAGCAGTAATAACACGACCTAATATTAGTATGATTTTTTCGATATCCCCTATTCCCCTTGCACATCCTTCAAAATTCATTAAATAAATTACAATTAATTTTTTGTCTTTAGTCCCTCCCAGGATGTATGCAGTATAATCTAGTTAAGTTTTGAATATTCAATTTTAATTTTTCATGTTGTGTAGGTAGCAATATTTGACCACCAGATTCCAACCTTGCAAACCATAATATATTAGATGCCATTCCAATTTATATACTAAGTACAAAAATAAGCTTGAAATTTACCATCTACTAAAAGTTGGATAGTTTGAATGACCTCACCTCCCTGGCCCCTAAATGGGATATGTTTTTTGAACCAACAAGATCAACCAAATTAAGATTTCCACATTTAATCAACTATTCTCCTTTTGGTGTTGCTTCTTTGATATGAATTGTGAAAGAAAATAATGAATGGGAGCCACTATAAAGAAAAAACAAAATTCATAACTAGAAGTTAGAACTAATCCCATATCTTATGAGAAGAAACAATGTGGAGAGAATTTACTTTACCTAGATTTCTTGTTGAGAAGTGTTTATGTTGTTCGTTGCTTAGCAAAGCCTCTTTCTAGTAAAGTAAATATTTCATTTTCCCTGGTAACTATTTCTTCCTCAAGGCCTCATACAAGTACCCCACCTTTTTTGTCCTCCATCAATGCTAAGGGATTTCGCTATTTATCATCTAACATAACGTTAGATATCTCACTAGGTGCAAGAAATTCATTGATTTAATCATTGTACAAATCTAAGAAGGTGACATTGTATTCAACAATTTGGCTTTCTAAGTTGTCAAATATTTTCTTAACAGCCCTTGTAATCACACTAGCATTGGATGGAAACTCCCCATTTGATGCACACTGCAGATGTAATGGGTACAATGGTTATACATTTGTTGTACCTCTGAGATAGTAGTAGGTCAGCCACCAAAGCCAGAGCATCTAAAATAACTATTTTGGGGGTTTTTGGTTTTAATTTTGGAAGACCAGTGAATGAAGACAGATGTAGAATTGAAATAATTATCCTTTGGGTTATATTGATATCTCAGCACAGGGTTGCTATAAGACTTTACACAGTGATATAGGTCAAAATAGTGGGGAGAAGAAGACAACAAAAAATATGTTTATCACAGTTTCCAGACTCTAAAACAGAACAATCATAAGTTGGAAAACCTTCTAAACTATGTTCCAAAGGTTCAAGGCAGTATACTTAAGCTTACACAAGATGCTGATGATTTATTGGTTAGAGAGGATTAACACAGTGATATAGGTCAAAATAGTGGGGAGAAGAAGACAACAAAAAATATGATTATCACAGTTTCCAGACTGTAAAACAGAACAATCATAAGTTGGAAAACCTTCTAAACTACGTTCCAAAGGTTCAAGGCAATATACTTAAGCTTACACAAGATGCTGATGATTTATTGGTTAGAGAGGATTAGCTAAACAGATAGTTCATTAATCCATTCTCTTAATATATGATCACTTCAGGAGCTTATAGGAATCAATTGAGACACAAATTATTCCTACCTACATATCTCAATAAGTCATAAGCATATGAAGAAAAACATAATGATTGAAAACTGGAAAAACTTACAGGATAACACAAAACTATGTAAAAACAGATTCAGAGTCCTCTGCTTTGTATTAAGGTTCCAGAAATATTGAGTACATGAAGTGTCTTCAAAATCTTCCTTCAAAGGTGGCTTCCAGGTTCAAAGTAGAATTAACAGTCAAGACTTTACAAGTAATGAACTATGAATCTTGAACTTCGAACCTATAACATCTCGAGAAGAGAGTTATTTATACAATAATAAACTTAAGAAATATCCTAAAACTGATTAAGATTTATTCTAGGAAAGTAAAATATCTTCATGCAAGAAGATAGGGGTAGCTATTGAACTTCTTCTTGTTGTCCCCTTTTATTCAGGTTGTGTTGGCTTTGTTTGTCTGATATTTTGCTGTGTATGATGATCGATTTTTTTTATCTTTTACTCTAGACGATTCCTTCATTTAATCTTTACCTGATACTCTTTAAACTCTATTTAATATGCTTTCACCCTACTAAGTAACTTTTACTGTGATCCTTTTATCCTTACTGTGGATTTCAGATTTTTACTGTGTTTTTCAACAGTAAATCGCTTTGGATCTTATGTTACAGGGTGAAGTGATTTGATATGGTCTTCATATTTGTCCTCCAATTGTACACAGGATTTTTCTTTGTAAGCCTGGAACATAAGCTTTACCTGCAAAACAAAAAAATTATTAAGAAAAACAGAGGTGACAGAGGAGGACATCAATGGCTTTTTGAGCTTGAAAGGCTATTGGAAGGAGTCCATAGCATATCGGAAGGTAAAATGATGGTTTTATTGGCCGCAGAGGCTTATGGAGGCTTCGTTGTGTAAAACAGGCAAAAATAGAGCAAAATGGCATTCTAGGCGTTTAAACGGGAAAACAATTCTTTTGAATTATGGCGCAAAAATGAATAGTAACCATTTTGTCGTTATGCGGGAAGTGGTTTTGGTTTTCTTCGCACCGCTTTAAAGTCATGGGTGGTTTTAGGAGGGGGTCACTCGAAATAACTTAAGCATGACATGTAGCAATGGAAGACGGTAGAATACAGCTTTTCGGGTGGGTAACTCTTGTATAGAGAGCTAACCCAAAATTGTCGAGGGTCGTTGGATTTCAATGGTCGTAATCGGATGGTGGAGGAGTGAACGAGTAGCACGAAAGAGAAAATGGAGGGGCCCAATGATTAATTATGGTGAAATGGCTTTATCATGGTTAATTCTTTGTTTAAATCGCAAAAGCAATTTAACACACAAAACCTTCGCAAAACACATAATAGCGGACTTGAAATAATATAAACTCGAGCGGATAAAGGCATCGGGTTCGAGTTCATATCACATATCGGAGATCGCATTGGCATAGGGTATTGCTATTAACGGGACTTGCGATGAAGGGCGGATGCGATATGGCAATAGATTGTGATATATATAGCGTTGGGTCCGGGCCCATCACAATCAGGGATCGCAATGGCGGAGTGTTATGCTATTAGTGGGACTTGCAATGAGGTAGATGCAATATGAATATGAGTTATAATATATATTTGGTCGGGTCCGGGTTCCCATCGCAATCACATATCGCAATGCGGAGGGTATATGCATGTTAAAAGGCTTGTGATCCCGCCGATGCGATGTTTTTTATAAAATACATAGTTTTATAACAAAACTAAGGGTTTCAGGTTATTTAATAAAAGGAGCTAATAATATACGGGAAAGGGGATTTTTAGGGATTTAATACTATAAGTTAGTATTAATATGAAATATGAGCGGAAGGGGAAATAACACTAAGTATAATTCTTTTATAAGTGATTAATACTTAGGCTAAAACATATTTTGTGGATTTTTTGGATAAAAAGGGATTTTACATGGTAAAAAGGGATTTTTATGGAAAATGAATGAATATGAAGTATGAAGGTAGGAAAGGGGAAATTAGTAAATATAGGAATGAATGGGGATGAAATTAGTAAAGTAGTCTTTAATTTTCTTTGTGTAATTCCCTGATTGACATAAAAACATATGGTAAAAGATGATAATGTACCCTTTGTCCAATGAACCATCAAACATTCTGCAACCTTCTTCTACTTACCCTTTGCTTATCCTATCATTTTTTCTTCACTTAATGGGTGCATTTAAGCTGGAAAACCCTTTTCCTTTCTTCTTATTTTTACAAAAGTAAACTATCTAAATCTACCCTTATATCCTCCAAGGGCTCAGATTAAACTGATGAGCACCTTATTATTATCTACCTAACTATTGATCTACCAAGATTAAATAGTTTGGCCAAATCTTTTATTCTATAACTATAACATCAAATTTAAAGCATGAAGCAGTCAAGATTAAACTATTTGACTGTCATGGGTTGTGGCATTTAAGACAAGCTGCACACAACCATTATTTTGCAGAAACAGAGTAGTGGCATTTAGACTTGCTCACTTTCAGAGTTTATTTGTTTTCTTTTCTTTCTAACCTAACATTTTCTTTTTTTTTCCTTGATTTTTTAGAGCATCTACCCTAAAATTTTCTTCGATATGGACATTATCATCAAAATATTTTATCACTAGCATTTTATTCACTATTGTTATGTCCATATCCTAACTTACCATTTTTTCAAAATATTTTTATGTATTTTTTGACTAATTTACTCTATCTTATCAAAACCAAAAAATGCTACAACAACCTCCATCGTCAAGTTTCCACCTAAAGCCAATATATAACTAGATCTGAAAAGACAAGCATTTTATAATTGATGAAAACAAATAAATTAAGTAAAAATTTAATAGGTGTCCCTTGAGGATGTTGTGCTAGAAAACCAATTAGAATTATTCAGTCATGATTTCAAACAAGTCTTTGTAGTGAAAAGTATAAATTGGAAAATAGCAATGTAGCAATTTATCAGACAATTGAATGTATCCTTGGGAATCATTAAAAAATGATCTTCACAGAAAAAGCATTAAAACTTACTATTGACATTTTCCCTTCACCTTCCATGGTGTAAGTTTTTCCTGTGCCAGTTTGGCCATAAGGAAAATATTGTGCAATTGAAACCTTATAATACTTCATTTACTATTGAAATGACAACTTGATCATAGAGATCTTTTTGTTGTGCAAATGGACCAAATACCTACAGTTTATGAGATTTTCATGCTACATTTGCAGAGACAGAGATATAGTAATATTTACATTACTTAATGCCAGGCTTTATAGTACATCCAAAAACTTCAACAAAAAATGGGATGAATATGTTGCAAGATGAATTTCAACAAAATATTCACTTTGTTCAGTGGTTACTTATTAAACATCTATGAAAATATTAATTGGAAAGAAAAGTAGGAATTTCCCATTTTTAGTAGGAAAGTAGGTCAAGGACATAAACTACATAACAAACAGATTCTTACTTATAAAAACAAAGTAATACATGTAGGTAAAAAAAATTAACATGCAATATTAAAAACAAGAATATTATGTGTACTTAATCAAATGCAATACATACAATCTATACATAGATGATTTACAAAACATTTTTTCATTGAAATGTTCAACACATATTAACAATACCTCCTTAGGATCAACAAAAAACTGGAAGTACTATAAAACGATAAATCTAACTCTTACTAGTAACTGAAACATGTCAAATTGAAAATTATAACAACAAGTACAACAGATCTAAAATTCAAATCATGTCAATGTTTTATTCCTATGAATACAGGAAATACTGGAAGCTTTGAATCCTAATCTAATCATTCACTTCTCTCCCCTGAACTAAATGATTAATAATAGAGACCATGCCTCTCTTTAAAGAGGAAGTTAGGGTTGTACACTAAAAATAACCTAACCCTAAGCACCTAGGTTAGAATGCCCAGTCTGCATGCATACATGCATGAGCTTCCCTTCTAGAGAAATGTGCCTAGATTGGAGTAGCCTACACATGCACCTCACCTTCACCCTCTCCTTGGGATCAACAACCTATCTCTCTAAAACCTATTTAAAGTTATTTTCCTCAAATTGGAAAAGTAAATCATAAATAGAAAAACAACTTAGAAAGAGAAATTAACTAAAATAGAAAATTAAATTGAACTAAAATTTTCTAAATCTGGAACAACAATGAATTGAAGGTGGAAAAACTGGAAATAAACTAAGATTGAAGCATGCATGTGCCCTCTACTCCCCTACTTAACTATGCCTCCCTCACACTCTATTGCACACATGATCCCAAGCAGAATATTGTACGGATCTGCTATTGTACTAACTTATTGTTATGAAAACCCAAGTCTTGGACACATTCACAAGTGCTTGTTGAACTAACAAGTGTGCATAGGACAAAAACTCTAACACTCCCTCTTACCAAAAAAATTCTTCTTTGCCAAACATAAGATTCTCTTATTGCATCACAAACCTTCCCCCCATTGTGGCTTGATCAAATTGTTGACTTCCTATAAACCTAAAGAAACATGAAGCTAGATCATTGTTTCCTTCTATACTCTAAATACTCTTTGGAATATTCAAGGTGAAAACCTTCTATATAAGAAATACTACACCAACAACCTACCAACATCCTTTTCCCTTCATGTCAACTTCACTGATCAAAGGATTTACACATCACAACATGAATTTTTCTAGATTTCCTACAATTATTAATCATATGTATACCTGGCCAAAACAATATTAGATCTATCAAATAAATAACAACATCTACACTAAATTTATAGAATCCTAGCATGAATACAAACACATTGATACCAAAATCCAAAACTAGTGATGCATGCATCAACCCATCCAGGGCAACTCCCACTTCCTCATAGAATCCTTAAACCATTGGAGTAAGAGTCTCATCAAGGTAAACCCCTATCCCTGAGAGAATCCTTTAGTAACAACCTTATCTTGGAATTCTTTCATACTCCTATCAACTACAATCAAGGAATCAATCATTGATTCCACAAATAATTTTGTAATTGTCTCCTCGAGGCTAAAGGAATTCTCCTCCATCATGACATCATACCATACTTGTTCAACCATATCTATGAATAGGCTACAAAGGACACTTTTTTACTTTTTTGGATTTTTTCTTCAATGGTAACTTGATGACCATCAAACTCAACCAAATATTGTAAATCTAACATGCAATAAAATGAAAAAAAAATATTCATTAAAACATGAACATACAAGATATAAATTAACTCAAACATCACTTTAAGGCATCTAGAAAGACATGGAGGCCAATCCCTTAACAAGATATGTGGCATATTCCACATGCATTCCTCCCACAAGCCATATGTATCAAAGCTCCATTGCACACATTCCACCCGACACAAAAACTATGTTTCATGGAAAGACATGACACCATAGAGAAGGTAGTATCAAGCTTGGCAGTCAACTCATTCACACTTTAAGCATCCACACTTCTTGCTAAGTCACATGACATAGGACATGGAAATATAAGTGTCCAACATGAGACACGATGACCTCAAATACAACATACAAAAAATATGTATGAGTATGTGGAATTCACTATTTTGTGAATTCCACATACAAAAATGAAATATAGACAAAGATTCAATTTCTTTTAGAATTTAGAAACTAAAACATTTACTATTTTACATGAAAATGATATAGATTCAATCGTACAACTTTTTCTCTTAGGTCCATTCTCTTGGTAAACGATGTTTTTCCCAACATTTGATGTTGTTGGGGCCCCACTTCCAACAGATAGAACACTAGAATACCCTAAAGAAAATGGCAGGGGAATAACATTGTTGGTGGCATTCCTCCATTTCCTTTAACCTTTCCTAGATGCCCTTTATGATTCAATTATGATTTTTGTGAATTGAGGAAGATAATTGATTGTTGTAGGAGAAACTTGGAGATTGGTGGAAAAATCCACTTTATTAGCACTTGGACTACACTAACAATAACCCTAAGTTTCACTCCAAAACATCTCACGCTGCCAACATGTTGAGTGAAATGAGCTCAAATGAATGGGAAAAACATGTTTTTATGGGACATAGGCCTCTTTTACAAGGGACATGGTGAGGGCACATGTCCATAAGACACATGTCAGAAACATGCCCTCATGTATCAGTGTCCAACACATAAGATATGGGAAACAAGCCTTATTTGGACATGTCTTTTTACTTAGACTCCCTACAAATTCCTATTTCTATTTATTGGCCATCTTCTTTTCAAGACATTGAGATGCATATTTTCCCATCTATTCACACTTGAGGCACTTGATATGACTCAATATTTCTTCCCTTAATATACTTATTCCTCCTTGATTTTATGATCCCTATCTCAAGTCCTCCTTTATTTCCTCCTCTTTTGTATTTCATCCTCAAAACCATTTGATACTTGTTATGGTCTCAACTCCTCCCCAATGAAATACAACCCACAATTATTCAAAGTCAATGAATTTCCCCACCAACAAATAACCTAAAAAATTGGTGTCAAGTTGAACTAAAGTCATTCAAAGCAATCTAAATTAGCTCGTCATATTTTATTTTGTAACCAACTACACCAAGATGGTCTCTCAACTCTATTAACTTTATCAAATAGCTTGCTAATGAATCATGCAAGTCATGGTGAGGTTTTTCCTTGGGAACATCTCCTTGTGTAAGTTCACACTCTAGCAAAGGGTGCCCAAGCCATCATACATCTTCTTGGAAATATTCTTCCTGATGATATGAGAGCCAAAATGATCTTTCATCAAACCCAACAAGACTCGCTCACATTCACTGGAATCTTAATGTACTTCACTAAATCTTTGGGATATGTAGATAGTGTGACCCTTGTTTCCAAAAGGCACCAAAAATTTAAGGCTCTAGGAGATTCTTCAATCTGCATTTCTATGGTACAAAGTTGGAAAACCCTCCAAATGTTAGATGCATGCATACTAGGAGTGGCCAATTCTGTAACTCTACAAGAACAACCTCAATAAACAAATCAGTCAACACAAAAATTGAAGTCACAACTTACCCTGAGTGTAGATCACCAATGTCTTGTCAAACTTAATCTTCCAATCACTAGAGGATCCTGGGCATCAACACCCTCTCAACCCTTCTCAGGTCGACATGTGACAACTAATGGAATGGATGTGCTTCAAGCCCTAAAGTTACTTGGGATTCACACCCTCTGAAATATTCTGAGAGCTAGTCTCTCCATACACAACATCTGGAAACTTTCATATACACCACTCTAATACCATGTTGAAATTCTTGGCATGCAGTAATAATATTATCAATCTGACCTAACCAACCTACTTATGATAATAGAAAACTGAAAGTACTATGAAAACTGCAATTTGATTTGTATTAGGAACTGAAGTTTAAAACACATCAAACTAAAAATCATAACAACAACTCCAACAGATCTGAAATTCAAATCACATCACTATTTTATTACTTTGAAAACAAGAAATATTGGAAGAAATAAATCTAAACTCTAATCCCTCACTGATCTCTACTAAATAAAATGAATAATAATAGAGACCCTGCCCCTCTTTATAAAGGAGGCTTGGGTTGTACACTAAAAATAACCTAACCATGTGCACCAGGATTAGAGTGAACTACACACACACCTTTCCTTCATCCTCTCCTCGGATCAACAACCTCTCTCTAAAACCTATATAGTGCTATTTTCCTAAAACTGGAAAATTATAGAACTACACCTGGATTGGAGTGGGATACACACACCTTGCCTTCACCCTCTCCTCGAATCAACAGCCTCTCTCTAAAACCTATATAGTGCTCTTTTCTTGAAACTGGAAAATTAAATCATAAATAGAAAAACAACTAAAAAATAGAACTTCACTGAAATAGAAAATTGAATTAAACTAGAATTTTATAAATATGGAATAGTAGGGAACTGAAAGTGGAAAAACTGGAAATAAACTAAGACTAGGGCCCTTAATTGCACCTCCCTCGCACTCTGTTGCACACAAGAACACAAGAATACTGTTGTACAAAGTACAAACCTGATGATGTGTGCTCCCAGACCTTGGACACCTTTGGAGGTACCTGTAGAACTGGAATATGATATGTTGTAACTCTGTAAATAATGGTGAATTGAGAGGGAAACATTCTTGGTTAACTATCAGCTAAAGAGACTGTAATATATATTTGTCAACATGTTATGTATTGTTTTAGAGAGTAGAGACTACACAAATAGTTGTTTGTAACAATTATCATTAGCATCCTACCTTTCCCCTTTTGCTGAAAAAAAATTATATATTATTGCAATATTCTTGTGATTAATGAGGGCATCACCAATTGACTTTTGAACTCATCCTTGACCATTCCACAAAACATAACTAGTTGGTTCGAAACAATTTGATGATATTTCCACTTTTCTAAATGTTAACAATTTGTTGCCAACTAGTATGATGAGACCTTCATGATGCATTCAATGCCAATTCAAACAATTACAACTCTGCTCTAAAAGTACTAGTGTGAATAGGATTGATTCTCAAACTTATTTTCTTAAAAATCAATCCTTGTAAAACAAATGAAATGTGTTTCTCATAAAGAAAACCATGAGATCCTACCCTGAGATATATGGAAATCTCTTGATTTAGGAAAACACTTAGAAAAGCTTTTCTCAAATTTTAAATAGAAAATGGCAAGCATAATGTTCATCTAAGCTACAGGGAGACTTTAAACCAATTTGGCTGAAGGAGACTTGCAAAAGAGTCAAAATTTCTCACTTAAGAAACTTAGTCAAAAAAATTCAAATTTTACTTGTGGTCAATGCCACTTATTTAAGATGTGTACAGAGGTTATAGACCACTGAAGTGTTTCTCAGGCTCGTAGGAAGAAATCGATAAGGATTGGACCTGGATCCCTTTATAGAGCACTTTGAAGGTCAGATAGATTTATTGAAAACGTTTTCTTTTCTAAACATTAAATGATCCAAAATTAGACGAGTTTAAATTTACACTACTGAGAATAATATTTTAAATACAAATAGAATATGGCACAAATGCTCCAAAAATCTACAAAAGTTTACAAGACCTCCTCTGCCACTTCAAACCCTTTCAAAGTGCTTGAATATTTTCTACATTCAAAGCAAGGAGGGTTTCCAAAATCTCAAAACTATGTTGAGATCAAATCAACGTAATTGTCCACAGTCTAGTAAAGGCGTAGTAAATCCATAAACTATCACTCGTCATCGAAATTATGATTCATACTAGTGACTCCAATCCTATTAAACTATCCAATCCAAACAATTCTTACATAGACAGTACTTACTAAGTGAATGAGCTCTCTGAAAGAGGATGGCTCGGCTCTGTAAGGAACCTGTGAATTTAAAATAATAAAACTTTTCTTTTTGAACTAAAGTCGAAACCTACCTCCAACCAAGGGTTGTGAGGGTGAGGGGATTATGAAATGCCTCAATTTCCATAAAAAAAATGAGTTATCAATCCCGGTGGATCATTGTTGCAGTTTTAAGTTTCCACGCAACTATAATACATACATCTCGTTGAATGCCAATATTATTTTGATGCAGAGGAAAAATTCATCATTTAGAATTGATCATGGAGTTGTTTTCATATTTTCCCATCGAATCATAACTAAATGATGTGAAGTAATTTATTTTTGTGCATACCAAACTAAAAAACGACGATTATAAACCTCACCTCTGTCGAATGCAAATTTAACAAACGTCACTTCCTTCAACTCTAGGAAGAAAAACAACGTCAGAATTGCATCTAAGGCAAGATACATAATCCCTATTTGAGGGCTAAAGCAAAGCTCACTATTACCATTAATCTTGACAGAAGGTTAGGGACATTACCTTGTCGAATGTAAACGTTCAATCTATTTGCACTGGAAATATTTTGAAAGACAATAACTTAATGCTAGAAGTCATTGCATGTCATAGCCTGAGGCATGTTGCTTCTCAATTCTTCCTCATTGAATGGCCTAAGTCACAACCAAGTTAAGAAAACTCACCATAGAAGGACCAAAATATAGAAAAAAAACTATAAATAAAATGCAAGTAAAAAAGGAACGACAGTGAAAAACCTGCATACCTACAGCAGAGTAGAACTTGGACATTGACACCTTGTCCTTCTCGTGGAAGATCGACATTTTTGTTTTAATCTCAAATAATGGATGAAGAAGATCCAAAGGAAGAAACCTAACAAAGGGGCAGGTAAGGAAAGGACGGTTTGGGAATGGTGAATAATAAGGGTTCCAGTTTGAAAAATTTTGTTCCCACTTGCATCCTGAGTGCCATGTGCTCTTGCACTTTTTGATTTTGAGATCTATTTTCTTTGTATTATCTCTCCTAGACTGATTTTGAGATCTATTTTCTTTGTATTATCTCTCCTAGACTTCATGAGTAGGACAGATGAGAAGAAACATTGATGTTTGTATTGAATTTTGACTCTTTGTACTTCTCTCTTAATGCTTTCTTTTTTTGGAAAACTTCTCTCTTAAATGCTTTTTTTTTTGGGAAGTTTTTCTCTTAAGGTTAATATTAATACTAGCAATTTCTTGTGGATAGGCATGTTAAGTTGAAAAAATTGTCATTTAAAATGTTAAGTTGAAGAATTTATCATTTAGTTTTCTTAATCAATTAAACATAAATTGATATATTAGATTTAAATTTTTTATGTTCTTATTTTTTTAATTTTTTTCTAGGAAATATTTAGGTTAGATCCATTAATAACCCAAGGATCTAATACCACTGTGGATCATGAGAAGGATAACTCACAGAAATAGTAGTCACCTACTACCAAATTATCACCTTCAAACTCAGCATAGCCTTATGTTGACCCATCTCAACCCTTAGTGAAGGAAGTTCATCCCAACATCAATGAGTGGGCAAAAACGTACCCACGAATCAAATCATTCATATAAAGACAAGGAAACAACAAATATACCAGAGTCCAGCGCATTCATATATGGAAGCATCTCAAGGAAATGTCATCATTCTCTCACATACATCTATTCCTAATAACCCCTCAGGATGGATAGTTGTCCAGGAAAAAAACAGCCATGAACAAGTAGGAAAAAAAATGACAAAAATACATATTTATCTTTAAAAATGACATTTTTAAACTCAAGGATAAGGAAGATGAAATAATATGGTCAAAGAATAAAACTTCTGGAATTTACATAGTAATGCTAGTCTACAAGGTTAGAATAGAAGATAATGAAGGAGGAGATAAGAAGTGGCAATGGAAGTCAATCTAGAAGTTGAAAAATCTTGTAAAAACCCAGATATCTCTATGGTTGACCTTATCCAACAAAGTACTCACATGGGTTAATTGGAAGAAAATCATTTTGCGGGGTCTTGGTAGGCATATTCTTTACAAAAATAATGACGAATCTATAGATCACATATTTGTGCACTACCTTTACACTAAGAAGTTTGGTATGATGCTCTTAACATGATTGATGAAAAAGGAAATTGGATGGGAGATTTATTTCTGATTATTTTAAAAGTTGGTGTGAGGACAAAACAGTTTTAGATCACAAGGATTTCCCTTGTACTATTATTTTGGCACTATGGTTCACAAGAAATAAAAGGAAATTCCAAGGAAAAGAGATCATAATATTATAGGTCAATCATCAAGTTAGATTGCATATAAAAGAAACTAGAAACCTGATAAAGAATTATGAAGTTATAGATTTCAATATATAGACAAATCAAAGGGATGGGATACTTGGATGAAGAAATCCAAAGGGACCCCAAACTTTGTGGACTAGGATCTATAGATCACATATTTGTGCACTAATTTTACACTAAGAAGTTTGGTATGATTCTCTTAACACGATTGATGAAAAAGGAAATTGGATGGGAGATTTATTTCTGATTATTTTAAAAGTTGGCATGAGGACAAAACTATTTTAGATCACAAGGATTTCCCTTGTACTATTATTTTGGCACTATGGTTCACAAGAAATAAAAGGAAATTCCAAGGAAAAGAGATCATAATATTATAGGTCAATCATCAAGTTAGATTGCATATAAAAGAAACTAGAAACCTGATAAAGAATTATGAAGTTATAGATTTCAATATATAGACAAATCAAAGGGATGGGATACTTGGATGAAGAAATCCAAAGGGACCCCAAACTTTGTGGACTAGGAGGTGTACTCTTTCTAAAAGAAAATCACTTTATCTCTTTTAAGTCAACAATTGGACAAGGTACAAATAACAATGCAGAATTGTTTGCCTTGTGGTTGTTGTTGGAAATTACATTTGACAAATTCATAACCACTTTTCATATCAAGGGATATGAAAAGTTCATTATTGATTGGGCGTAGGGAATAAATAAGCTGAAAAACTTACCTCTTATCCCGATCATGGAATAAACTAGAGAGGTAATAAACAAGTTGGAATATATTTCTTTACCACTTGTTTGCAGAGAACTAAATGGAAAGCGAGACAAAATTTCCAAAGAAGCATTTCTACTTCAGGAAAGTATGTAGGTTTTCGTTGAAATGGGTGAGAGAGATCCTCTCCTAGAAGATGTTATGTCTCTTCATTGATTACTTGCAAAAAGCATGTATAAATCCCTATTTGGATGTAGTTGTGAACTTATGTGATGTTGTTGTTAGGACTTTATAGTCTTGTTTGATGTATTTAGGTTTATGCATTTTAAGCCAAAAGACCAGGATGATTGTCATAACATATTTTCTAGGGTGGTTTTTGGAGCTTAGCTTAATGTTTCCCTTTGTGGTTGTGTATTTATCCTTGCTAAAGTTTCCCTTTCTGGTTGTGTATTTATTCTTTGTTATTATGTCAAGAGAGGTGATCTTGTTTGATCCTTGAACATTGTGGTTATTGTACATGCACATGATTGTTTTGTTTCATCAATACAAACCAAATATCATTGAAAAATGCCTAGAGAGAAAAAAACAAATGAACTTTGATTAGCATAAAAAGAGTTGAAGAACACGTGCATTTTTAGTGGTATGTATTAAAACCAATTTCACAACAAACTAACAATTACAATAAACAAGAAATATAACAGGTTCCATTCCTTACTTCTTTTTTCTTTATGTGTTAACCCTCTCCTTCATTTATTTTTTATTTTGATGGATTTTGGCTTTATGGGGCTTGACCCAGGTTCAATGTTAATTAGCCAAACAAATCCCTACATTACTGGCCCTTTTGGCATCAGCCCATGGAGTGTGGGCTAAAGTATCACTCGAAGTAGTATGGGGGGATGGTGGAACCAAGTTCCTCACCCTTAGATGGTCATGATGTCGTTTAATTGCCTCTATCCCTGCCTTTGCGTAGGTTGCTTTACTCTAAGGCTTGCAAGACAAACCTTCTATTCCGTCCTTCAATACCTCCGCGTAAGGATATGATCATCCTTCCCGTAGCTCGAGCCTGCTACTCAGATACTTTCATGCTGCTATGGCAGCGTGTCGTACAAATTCCCCAATTATTCTAAGTGCCTTGCTTATCTTATCAAACAATTATAGTTATCCTCGCGTAAACAAGTATTCGTAAATGCGTTCAGTTATTCAATGTAACTACATTCATTTGCGCACCATATAAGAATAATAAAGAAAATTCATACATAACATATCAAGATGCATCAACAGAACAAAGACACAGAAATTGAAAAATGTCTCTCTTTATTAATATCTTCCAAGTGGTTACAAACTTTGTCCGCCTTGCACATAAATTTGTAGGGGTCTGTGCACTCAGATGTGGACTTCTACCCTATGTCTCTACGCACTCAGCTGCAGAGCCTCTACCTACACTACAACCCAAGACTTTTACTTCTTGCTCTAAAGCTATGATTCTATTAAATCATCCATCATTGTCTGTCTCTTTCAAACAACCTAGAGCTTAGCTCCTTTTATACAATCCCATGGTCCACATACCATGGGTAGTTCTCTTATAGCCAACTTTACTTTTAAAAAACTAAGGGCGGACTACCCTTTATGACACATAACACCTTCGTGCTTCGCAACCACAAATTGCGGAGTCTTTACAATAATATTACAAAAATTGACTTAAACATGGGATTTTAGCCCCAAAAATACCCTTGGGGGATCCCGTTCCCAACAGGCCCCCAACACAAACATCGTGACTCGTCCTCGAGTCACTCAGTAGGCATGAAGATCTTTGTGTGAAGCTCGTCCAGCTCGACCCTGATGACTACAACTTTAGTTGTGCATTGAATTGCCGCCTGCTTCGCATATTCAACTGTTTTCTCAGTTAATGCCCCTGCACTGCCAGTCTGAAGTTGTTGTTGCATCGCTTGTAGAGTCGCAAGCTTGCCTTCAATGTTTCCTGTGACTGTGTAAGCTTCCTCCAGCCAGGGCTTGAGTCGTGCCTTCAGCACTGCTTCCTTGTGTAGCACTACATCCACGTGTTCATTCAGCTACTTGGCTTCCTGCAGCTTGGCTAACCTCTGTGTCATTGCGACTGTTTGTTCTCTTCCCTTAACTTCATCATAGCATTGTTGGAGTTTGCACACTTCCGTTTCTAGCCTCTGGATGTTTGGGTCCTCCTGTAAGCTGGTCAAGACCTCAAACGATTGTTCGAACAATTATGTGTAGTCTACTACTACACTCTCCACCGCCACAACTGCTTTGGTAACAGTGGCTACTCGCTATTCCTTTACCTCTGGTGGTTTTGAAGGTCGGGCCTTCCACTGAAGCTCTGTAATATGTAGGTTCAGCTCCAACTGAGCCCGCACCATCTCTGTCTGATTGTCGTGCACCACTATGGCCAATTTGCAGATGCATACCTCAACTGGATCCTCCTCTGGAATGGCCAACTCTGGGACCATTCTGCATGCCTCCTCCATGACCTGTATGATCCTCTTGCTCTGGTTGGTCACCTCGGCCTCAACGACATGGCAACATTCCTCTGCAAGGCCATCTGCTCATTTTTTATATTCTGTTTACTAATCACCTGGAGGGTGTGATGCTCATGGGCCCTCAACTCTGCAATTGCTCCATCCTACAAGAGGTGGAGTTCTTTGCACAAAAGCACTGCCAGGTTCAGTCCAACTCCCTTCAAAGCGCTGACAGTGGGCCTCTCAACCTCATTTTCCATGGTCAGTTCTCCATCTGGCAGCACTATTACACTGGAAGCCTTCATGCACAGTATATAGGCAGCCTCTGATGTGCCGATAGCCAAGCTAATGTACAACGAACCAACTTGCATCGCACGGGTTTGCAACTCCTGCAACCCGGTCTAGATGGCCCCTAGGATGATCTGTTGCTGCTTCTTGAATTGCTACAAGGCCTTCGCGGTGACATCTTTGACTATGTCACTGATGTCATATAAGTCACCCTCCGTTAGTGTGATAGGGTCTAGCGAGGTCTTGGTCTCCTTGGATTTTTTTTTGGACCCTCCCTTTTCTAGCTCTCTTAGGTGTTTAATGCGGGAGGACGTCTCCTAAGGGTTCGTGACATGCTGCTCTGTTTCCTCTTCTTCACTCTCAGGTGAAGGTGACCATGTGCCTTTGTCAGAGCCCCGCTCTGCACCACCTATCTATTTTCCTGCCTCCTTTCCTTCCTGTTCTGCTTGGGTCTTCTCATCTGCCTCCTTTTTCCTCTTTTTGACCAGTTGTGCCATCTTTAGCTTGGCCTCTTACTTCTTCTTCTTTGCAATGGACTTGCTTCCACCCACCACCAAGTCTGTGGTGGTGCACCACTCCGCCCGCCATTTATCCAACACCACATCGATGGCATCATCTGTGGCTAGGTATGGCAAATTGTACCACTTCTGCGTAGGGCCCTTCCACACCCTAATTGATATCCGATGGAAATCAACTTTAAATTCAGCATATATCTGCAGGTTATTATATACCATGGGTGAAAATTGTGGCTTGCAATTGATGGCCATCCTGATATTCATTTCCATCAAGATCCAGAAGATCTTGTTGTCCCGAACATGCTCTGCGTCCTTGGTAGCCCACAACGAAGCGTACTTCGCTGCTTCAGGAAGGTCTAGCACGATCGAGGGAATTGGCTCTCTTTTGGTAGCTTCCATGCTATGAGAATGATTGATAACAAGAGCCATGCATAGTGGAAGGTCTTTCTGTTGTCTTGCGCTTTGCAGTAGTTCGTCAGGGACTCTCCGCGAAGGTAGTCTAACTAGTTAAACTAGACTCCTTCCACACACTGTTGTGCGAGTGCAATGATATGCACCGACACCTCATCGACACGACACTTCTACATCACCTTCCTTGCAAGGATCTACATTTCCACCTCCAAGGCAGGGTCACAGATGCTGGAGATAGTGTACCTGCACGGCTTCTTTACCAGTTTGAACTTCTCTTTCATTGATTCTGCGAGCGCCTGCTCACCACCCTTGCCGCAGAAGATCATAACTAGATTTTCACCTATATACGACAGATGCGTTATGCGGTGAATCAACATATCAATGATGGGTATCAACTCCTCCAGCCACAAACACCCATCATGCACCAAGCATAGCTATTTCCTGATGACCAACACTATCACGGAGGTGCGGTTATAGTGCGGCACCTAAAGCATGTTGAGTAATCCTGCCTTCTCTACTCCTTTGAGCCACTTCCGTGGCTCCAATGTAGTCATCCCCGTATTTCTGTCTATGATGCGGTGCATTAGCTATTCGGTCGCTAGGTGCAGGAACTTCTCGTGGTCTACCAAGTCCCAGTCTTTGAGCTTCAATATGGACACCCATTCCAAACGCAGACTGTCAAAAGCGATTTCATCCGATAGCAGAGGGGTTTGCAGGGGAGTCTTACTTTCATCAATGTCCTTTGGGACCTTGGACTTAGGCTTGCATGGAGGGACATACTCCAACAACCGTGTAATAGGGTCCGCACCCTGGGCTTCAACCTCCTCTATTTCCACTCCCACATCCTCGTGGTCCATGAGGATGTCTTCGATATCCTCCTCCTCTGCTTCTAGGTTTATAGCCTTGCCTTTCTCCTGGGCAGTGGGCTTTGGTGGGTTTCGTCTTGGCGACACAAGCACTAGTATGGTTGGTTGCTTTCCCTTCTTGTCTTTCATAGTCTCCTTGGTTGGGGTTGGCTTCGATCTTGGTGTTCTCGGGGATTTATGGACCTCTGCCAGTACTTTGGCCACTTCCGGGGTAGCTACTCCGGCCCCCATATCAATCTCTTGCACATTCTCCTTAGTGGCCACTCCTTCGGTGTCCATAACTTCTGTGTGGGTCGACATGATTCTATTCACTAGTGCTAGTGCTTATGTCTCCTTTGACAATTGTCCAAACACCAGACTTGCTACTAGATCTTGAAAGAATTCACAGTTCATGTGCACTTGGGAGCGCAATAACTCAATTCTCAAAATGCCAAGTGTTTTTCGTTGGATAGACACTTGTAAGTTATAGGCATTTTAAATTAAAATCCGATCATTCCCTTCAAAATCAGTTCATTAATGCTGGATTGGTGACCGATTTTCAAGGATCTAAGCCATAAATTTCATCTTGAATATTGGTCGTCTGCTCCATTTGGCCTCACGTCTGCCGTCTTTTCATGAATAGTGACTTTAACGGTCACATTCTAGCCAACCTGCGTTGTTTCGCCCTGGGTAGCACAACTTCCTCCATGTTGTCGCGAACCCAGTGACACGTCCTTGCTTCACGCCATCGTCTAATCGAAAAGCTCCCCAACTTGGATAGTGTGGTTTATAGTCCCGCGCCTCCTTTCAATTGCCTGGAGTGCTAATACTGTGCTTCTTTCAATTAGTCACATGGTGGGACCACCGGTGTATGGCTTCAAGCAGCTGCCATTCATCTTTCCTAGGAAGGGTTCTTCATTTAAATTGACCAACTGTACCACTCCTGCATCGGTAATCTCCTTAATAACATAAGGCCCTAACTAGTGCATCCTGAATTTCCCTGAAAATTTATCAAACTTACTATTGTATAACAAAACCAGGTAATTTACCTTAAATGTGTGCAACCTGATGTGCCGATCATGCCATGCCTTTTCACGCTACTTTTGGACCTGCTAGTGAAATCCAGCCAAAAAAAATTCTTCTTTGAACTCATCCAGTTGCGCGAGCCTCTCCTCCAGGGATCTGTGATCCCTCATACCTGTGAGTGTTGTTATCCACAGACTAGGTATGATGTATTCCATAGGCATTACTGCTCCACACCGTAAACAAGCCTAAAATGGTTTTGTCGAGTCAAATTCTCACATGTCGTTCGATAAGCCCAGAGTACTGCAGGTATGAGTAGGTCCCAATCACTTCGATGAGCATTGCAAACCTTGGTCTATGTGTTTTCGAGCACTTTGTTGAATACCTCCACTATTCCATTAACCTGTGGGTGATAAGGTGTGCTATTCTGGTGATATACCTGAAATTCCTCTGTTAGTGCATTGATCGTCTCATTCAGGAAGTGCATACCATGATCACTCATCAAGATCTTCGGACATCCAAATCGCATCAGTGCATGCTCAAATAGGAACTTCATGGCAGTCACACCCATGCAATCCTTCACCGGTTGTGCTTCTGCCCAACAAGTCAAGTACTCCATTGCAATGATAATGTATCTTGCTCATGTCTTTCCTTATGGATAAATGGGTCTTACAAAATCGATCGCCCACTTCTTAAAGGGTTGCAACATCATTTGTGGATGCAAAGGCATTTCATCCCTTCGTGATGGTCTTCCTGTCCTTTGACATACATCACAGGCCTTGCAATATGATTTAGAATCCTCATGAAGGGTTGCCCACCACAACCCTGCGCGTAGAATATTCTGCGTGGTTGCTCTCCCTGCATAATTTCCTCGCGTGATGCCCCCATGAGCGTTTGTGAGGATTTTGCTTCTTTCAAAATCAGGTACATACCATTGCAATATCTCATCAGTCCCCATTTTGTAAAGATGCCCAACAATGACAGAGAAATCTGTCATGCACACCACTAATACCTTCTTTTGCTAGATAGTGTATCCTTCCAGTGTAGTTCATGTTGTTAGGAAGTGTATTATATCCTCAAATTGACCATCGACAACACGCACTGCAAATAGCTATGCGTCAGGAAATCCTTCTTCCAAGTTAGTAGGTTCCTCCCCCGTTTCGATGCATGATAGATGATCTGGTCCTGCGTTCAATCCTCCGGGCTTCACAACAACTTCAAAATTGTACTCCTAGAAAAATAAGATCCATCTGCAAATTCTCCCCCCCAGCACAAGCTTATTCACCAAGTACTTTAGCACAGAGTGATATGTATACATATTAAAATGGCCTCCTAGCAAGTAGTGTCAATACGTCTGGAGAGCATACACCATAGCTAGCCCTTCACACTCAGTGGTGGAATAGTTCTTCTCTACTTTGGATAATTTGCGGCTTGTGAACGTGGTAGGATGGTCCAAGCCTTCTCCGCCAGCCTGTGTTGGTACTGCTCCTAGTGCTATACATGATGCGTCGACATTTACATGAAACTATTTCTTCCAGTCCAAGAAGACTAGAATCGGTGTTGTCACCATCTTTTCTTTCAATATGTCCAAGCTCTTCTTATATTCATCATTCCACCAAAACGTGACATCCTTCTTCAACAA
This sequence comes from Pinus tabuliformis, assembly GCA_031772625.1. Taxonomy (NCBI): domain Eukaryota; kingdom Viridiplantae; phylum Streptophyta; class Pinopsida; order Pinales; family Pinaceae; genus Pinus; species Pinus tabuliformis. The sequence continues at coordinate 1,037,698,696 of CM062817.1, read as the reverse complement.
TTTCTCCATAGGCACAGTGATCTGGGCATAGCTTTTGATAAACTTTCTGTAATATCCCGTATGTCCCAGAGTAGCGCGCAACTGTTTCACACTCCTCGGCACTTCTAATTTCAGTATCACTATGATCTTCGTGGGGTCTACCATCAGTCCTTGTCTGCAAACCACATACCCCAATATGTTTCCATGAGCATGATTGAGCATGATTTGGTATCTTCGACAAGTATCTAGCATCAATCACAAGCTTGCTACATGGCGCTTAACCAACCCAAATATAGTCCAGTCATCAAAATATACCTCTAGGAACTTATGAATAACTTCCTTGAATGCCGCAACAACCACGCGCGAAAATATTGTAGGCAAATTCTTCAATCCAAACGGCATTACATTGTACTGAAAACAACCCCACTTAGTTACGAAGCTTGTCTTGCTCCTATCCTCCAGCGCGATTTTGATTTGGTTGTATCTAGAGAACCCATCAATGAAGGAATATGCTTCCTAGCTGCCTACATGGTCCAACACTTCATCCATGAAAGGAGTCGAGAAAGGATCATGCACACAAGCGTCATTCAATTTTTTGAGATCCCCACATATCCTTATCTCATCCTTCTGCTTCTTCTCTTTCACCACCATTGGGCTTACCCAATCAGATTCTTCCATAGGCTCAATGATGCTTGCCGCGAGTATCTTGTCTAGCTCTAAGCGGACCTTCTCCTTATATTTCAGATTGAGATAGTAATGCCTTTTCTTAACTGGCTTCGCATCGAGCTTTAATGTGATCTTCATCATTCCTAGGTTCCCGATTATTCCTTTCAGTCCGTAAAATTGGTAGGGAATAAGTCCTAGTATTCGCAGAACAATTCAATGACCTTATCCACCGTTGCATTGTCCTAGTAGTCTCCAATCTTCGCGAATTTTAGTTCTGCCTCCATACCAATGTTTACTTGTTTCATTTTCAACGGCGCGATTATATCAGGATTCTCAATCTGCGGTCCTTGAACCTCATGGTGATCTTCTGTTTTTGGAATGTTAATCCTCTATGGATCCTCGTCCTCTTCTTCAGTAGCTACATTATAGCATTCTAGCACGCGGCTCAACTGAATAGCTCATTCAAACTGAGCCAGGTCTAAAGGATCTTGCGATATCCTAAAGTTAGTTGCTTTCACCTCGTGTAGCGTTTCATCAATATTGTCAAACCCGTCCTCAAAACTAAAGATCATCATGAATCCTTCACGTAGGATATCCCATTCACCTGTCCCATTGCGGATCTCTATTTCTATATACCAATTCATTTGGATAACATCCAGGGTATGACAGAACAGGTGCACCCACTCAGGTTGGGGCTTTTCTCTATAAGATTGAGTCCATTTGGCCAGATGTGCATGCAGATCATTATTCCCATCATACTTGTCTATCAGTCGCAGCTTAGGTTTCCCAAATCATGTTCTCATCATCGTCCTACATTCACATCAATCGTCAAAGCTTCCCTTGTGCATACCCCACCATCTTGCGAGTGTAGCACGCAGTGCCCAATCCAAGGCCTGGAAGCGCTACCTTTTTGGTACCTCTTTTTCAAATGCATCGAAGAAGATATCTACCTCATTCAAACCATCATAAGTAGGTAGATTTCTTACCTCTGGTGACACACAGCATAGTGACCGGGTCATCATGTTGCAATTTAGTGTAGTTACTTCATGTAACTGATTCTTCCACTGCTCTATTTCTTCATCGAGATCTGAAGTGGAGGAAATCTTGCGATCCCACGTAATCCTTCCATCTGAGGTGGGATTCACCCAATCTTGGTCTCGTTTTGTTAGCTTATAGATACAGTCAAGGTCGTCATCACTTTCATAATCGCGGACAGGTTTAATGAAGCGCAATCCTTCAGCAATATCGAGGGGTGCTATTACACGCAGCGATTTATTCTCAAAGACCATCATCTTCTTCAGATTGATTACCCCATTCATATCAGTAGCCCAGTCAATTCCCAGGAACACAGGATAGGGATTTTTATCATCCACTATCTCTATTACTTCAAAGTCAACTAGTGCGCTCGCTCCCTCAATATCCATGGTCACCCCCTGCTGCTGCCCCATGGGGATGATCTTCTTCTGATTCGCCATCCTTAGCTGAATCAGAGACCATTGTAGTGTAGGTCTCCCCATCCATTGCAAAGTATGTTTTGGTAGGACATTCGCATCTGACCCTAGGTTGAAAATGATCTGATCCATTTCATACTCTCCTATCTGTGTGGTCAATATCATCTCCCGTCCTGTCCTTGTTTTATTCTTGCCAATATTTTGTACTACGCGTGGATCAACCAATGCAGTTCTGACACATCTATTGATGAGCTATTGTAACCCTTTCACAACCCTACTATCACATAGTAACTTCATACAGGTCTCCAGGAAAGTTGTGAGCATAGAGGGGTCCATCTCCGTATCAGGCTTACCTTTGCTTCCTGAGGTGGAAGCCTCAACGAAGCTCTTCTTAGCTTCCATGAAGTTTTCACATGTGTGCTCCAAATCAGAGCTTTGTAGACCCACTCACTCTCTTCTGTCTGATTCCCTTTGTCATCTCCTATCGCGATTCCACTTATGAGCACTATATTTACGTTTGGATCATCTTCGCGTGACTCAGATCTCATCATCTACAGGTTCTGAGTCAACAGAGGTGGTAGAGCCCCTTTGTCACGTATCCTAGCTATCAGCATGGGACAGTCTTCCGTTTCATGATCAAACAACATGTAATACTTGCACGACAGACGTGTTGGGTTAGTGAAATTGTGGGCGTAGTGTCCTGGTCCCCTGCAATTGTAGTAGATCAACTATCCTCGACCAATGCCAGGTCCTCCTCCACCTTGGCCTCATCCGCATCCTTGAAATCCTATCCGCACCATCCCTGCGCTCTGGTCAGGGGGCTGCATTTCAACCTGAACCCTATAGGCGGGATTTCTATCCATCATCAATTCATAACTCCTGCAATTATGCTCATCATGCCCTACCGATCTACAAAAGTTGCAGAATAGCTGTTGCAGTGTCTGTACATACTTTTGTAGCATATGACAGTTATCCATGGCATGTTTTCCTACTACCTGACAGATAGCACACCACAATGCAGGCCCCACGCTAGGTCCTGCTTGAGCTTTTGGCCTTAAAGGCATCGGTCCTCCTCCTACAATATAGTTCACAAAGACCGGGAAATGGTCTTTGTCATGACCCTGACTCTTGCATTTTAGGCACCATACTTCCTCGTGTACCTCTGGTCAAACCATCCTGTCATGCTTCAGACTTTGCATCTCAAGGCATAGATTCTTCAGTTGCGCATGGATCTGCTGAACTCCTAGATTAGGATCTTGCATTAGAGTTTCATGTAGTCTCATGGCAATCTCCAAGGCCTCCACCTGAGTTGTTATCTTCTGTTGCGACAACGCAACCCTTAAGTGTGGTAGTAGCAAAGCCACAAACCACTGGTGATGTTGTCCATCTATCAAATTCATGTTAGCTTTATGGATTGTACACTTCAACCTCTGATCCATCTCCCAAGGCATTTGGCCTAGTTGCATCGTAATCTTCTTGAATCCTACAATCGACCGTGCCTTAGATTTAAGCCTATTGAACTCTCTATTTAGTGTTGTTTGGATGTCCGCCACTCCAGCATTTGAGTTATCATTCGAGTACTTGATATACTAGGTTAGCGTGCAATCTTGCAAGGAACTAACCAATGTCGCCTTCTTTATATTATCATCTGTAACACCTTGAGCTTCCCATATAGGTTTCACAACGAACTAGAATTGGTCTGGATCCTCATTTCCCAAGCCTTTGAATAAAGGCAGCTTTATTGCATTTTCCATATTGAATTGCGGTGGAGGTGGAGGTGGTACGGGTGAAGTTGGAGGTGGTGTGGATGGAGGTGGTATGGGTGAAGTTGGAGGTGGTGTGGATGGAGGTGGTATTTGCAGGAATCCTTGTCTTATTAACTGAATAGCACTTCGTAGAGAAACCTTCGTTATCCCTTCCTTGTCACTTTGCAGAGGTGAAATCAATAGACTATACTCCAGACCCTTTTGTCCTTTGTTCCTGTAATTTTTTCCACTTCATGTAGTTTCGAACATCAATGTAGCTGCATGACCTGTTTTTCGCACAACAACATTTTAATTCAAGTATTCAAGGATTTCACGTACTTACCTTGCGATCCTTTCAAAAAGCGTCGCTCCACCTTGTTGTAGCTGACTGAGGTGTCGACTGCGAATTCAGTCACAAATCCTCCTATGATGCAATTAAGCCAATGATTGAAAGAGCGGGCAATATTGTCGTCATATGCTTCTCATTTTTGAATTAGCTCTGGTGTCCAAACAATAGGACCATCAAGTTTCCACCTTCCTTGGTTGCCTGCTAGCTTCGCGATCCACTCATATAGCTCAATTGGGAAGGAGCAGAAAAAGATCTTGTGGATCTATGTATACAAGTATTTGTCCAACCACTGCTCCTTTGTTAGTCATGGGTTTTTGTTCTCTTGTGCCATGAATTCGTGGATCTTCCTGTCCAACCAGTCTCCAATCTCTTTCTTAGTTGGATTCCAATGATATGACATCACACATCTCTTATGCAGATTCTAGTCTTGGCAACAGAACCATTTGTTGGCTTGATGGGGTCTGACCCAGGTTCAATGTTAATTAGCCAAACAAATCCCTACATTACTGGCCTTTTCGGCATCAGCCTGTGGAGCGTGGAAGCACTATGGAGGGATGATGGAACCAGGTTTCCGCACCCTGAGATGGTTGTGCTGTCATTTAATTCCCTCTATCTCTGCCTTCGCGTAGGTTGCTTTACTCTAGGTCTTGCAAGACAAACCCTCTATTATGTCCTTCAATACCTCTGCAAATGGATATGATCGTCCTTCACACAGCTTGAGCCTGCTGCTCAGATACTTTCGTACTGCTATGGTAGCGTGCCATACAAATTCCCCAATTATTCTAAGTGCCTTTCTTATCTTATCAAACAATTATAGTTAACACCACGTAACCAGATATTCGTAATTACATTCAATTATTTAATGTAATTGCAGTCATTCACAAATCATATAAACATAATAAAGGAAATTCATGCATAACATATCAAGATGAAATAACATAACAAAGACACAGAAATTGCAGAATATCTCTCTTTATTAATATCTTCCAAGTGGTTACAAACTCTATTCACCCTGCACACACAGCTAGAGGCATCCATGCACTCAGCTACGAACTTCTACCCTAGGCCTCTGCGCACTCAGCTATAGAGTCTCTACCTACACTACAACCCAATACTTAGACTTATTTCTCTAAAGATATGATTCTATTACATCATCCATCATTTTTTGTCTCTTTCAAACTACTTAGAGCTTAACTCTTTTCATACAATCCCATGGTTCGTAGACCATGGGTAGCTCTCTTACAACCGACTTTACTTTTACAAAACTAAGGGCGGACTACCCTTTATGACACATAACACCTTCGTGTTCCGCGACCAAAAATTGTGGAGTCTTTACAATAATATTAAAAAATTGACTTAAACATGGTCTTTTAGCCCCAAAACTACCCTTGGGGGATCCAGATTCCAATAATGGGCAGAGTTTGGGTTAAGTTATATGAAATGTTTGTAACTCGAGGAATCATATTGTAATTATCTTGGGGAAAAGGAAATGCATAAAAGAATGTAGATTGGAAAGAGACTTGAATTAATTGACCTGTAAGGTGTTTGCATTCAGCCAAAGTTATGGAAAGTAATTCTAAATATGTCCTCTCTTTTGAAAAGAAATATCTTGTTTCTTGTGTTAGTTGACATGAAAAAACATTTTCCCTTAAAAATAAACTCACTAGCATAAATCCATCTTGATGACTAATTTATTAGAGTAAAAGAAGATTAAAAAAAAAATAAGAAGTTATATTGATCCATGCTAAAGTCTACATATAAATATATATTCAACCTTTTCTTATGTTATGTCACAGTTTGTTTTAGTGTTACACAGGAAGAAAGTAATGAGGATTTTCCCACATAGGTAGGGCTATAAAGCACTCGACCTTTTTTGGTGCAATGACACCGGCTTATATTTACATAATTTCTAGACAATCCTTGCTAAGTTTGGACAACCTCTAATAGGTCAGCTATAATGTACATAAACAATTTGTTTGAAAGAAATCTATTTTTATTGCCCTGTTCAACAAGCTAGTTTGCTTCTCCATTTCACATGATGTTGGACTCAACTTCTGAATTAACAGTCCCGTTGTATTTTTCAACAATGGGATTATCTACATCTTTGAAACAATCACCTAGCCATATCATGAACACCAGACCAACAATTCCTCCTGCTGCAAATAAAAACAACCTATTTGATGTTGATAGTTGGTTCCCAATGATACCCACAACTAAAATGGTGATCAAATCACATGTCGACACCAAGATATTTAATCAATATTAGACTCAATATTGAATATTCAATAATTACAAAAACTTGACTTATGATATATATTTATTAGGTAAAAAGAGGAAAGAAGAGAAACCTTCAACATATGTCAGATGCCAGATTTCTTGAACAATTGACTTCATAGAAACAGGGGCTTGTGAATAGGAAATTTCAATCCAATGACGTTGAATATTACTTTTGTTGTTGTTAGTAATACATACTGAGGTACCTGCCAAAGAATTGATATTTTCTCTTCCTTTTCATTTGGGTAAGCTAAGTTGAACAATCCCATATGATCCTTATTTTTAGGCTTGGAATCTGAGACAATGTTAATATAAGATGTGATGGATCTTGAGGTAATTCTCTTATCAATTGCTAATTGGAGTAGCCTTGATGTTAAAAACGCAACAATACAAGTAACATGCACAAAACAAACCTTCTTATTGCTTTCATAGTAACTCCATGCTTCTCTAAGAAAGGATAAATCACTTGGTCCAAAAGGGGAATGAAAATGAGGACAAGGAGTGGATCAAGAGCTTGATGATGAAACAAAATCTGACCATGTTACCCTAGTTGTATATATTTTAAAATCAAATTATCCATATGTTACAACTCAACTGAAGATTCGATGGGGGGATATCCCCCACCTACTTCGTTGGTACTAAAGATAGGTACCATAGTTCACCCAGTAGGTATTTTAGTCCTGAAGGGACAAGAGCTCAAACCTCTTGAAGGAGCAATGACCATCGGGAGTGCTCTGAAGTTGTGTAGTTCATTCAAGACTAGAGAAAAACCATTGCCTGCAGTTTAATCAAGCTCAAAATTGGCCTCTGAAGTGGACCTTTCAGTGTCTGGATTTGACTAAGGCTCTATTGGAATCAAATTCAGAAGTGGAATCTATGGAATACTCTGGATTTGAAGAATGAGTATGACCGATAATTGGGAGGCTAAGCCCTTCCCCACATAGCCTCTTGATGACTCTCGATGACCTTGAACCTTTGGGTCACCTAACGACCTCTATGAAATTTTCCATCGCTTGTTATGGAAGCCTGTGGGGGTTAGTAGAGCCTTCACATCTGAAATCCATGCACCTATATTCGATGTAGGAAGGACCTTCTAGTGAGAGAAGAAGATGAATAGAAAAGTAGCAATGAAAACCAGCCACGTGTCAAACTTGGATAGCTGTGAGGAGGACAAAAATCAAGCTCTCTAATTCGTTGGGGCAAACAGTGTTTGCAAACCCAATTCCAGTAGAGGAAAATGCTTATCAATGTAAATATATAAACAATAATGGTAAAGATATTTTTTTTTAGTTTAGGTGGTAATTCATCATTTTCAGACAGTTTTCAAAGAGCATGAAAAACTAAAATTGAATATTCATAACTTAATTGGATTATGTGTGAGATATTTAGTGCACACTGCATACACGAAGGACTAAAGATAAAAAATTAAGTGTAATTTATTTAATGAATTCGTTGTGCAAGGGAGGAAGGGGAGATCAACAAAAGCTTACTAACATTAGGTCATGTTATTACTACTCTTATAGACATGTTACTTACATGTACGTTTGGGTTAGTTTTTCTGTGGTATGTAAGTAGTTTGACCCTTAATGTAATTGAGAATGGATTTATATTGTAATATTGTATCTACTTTGAAAAATGGTGCAATGGTAGTAAACTTACAATACTATTATGGGATTCATAGGGTGGGAGGAAAAATACTTACATAATAGCAATCGTTTCACCATCTATCCACTGTCTTTATGAAACTCTCAGCACTTTCGACTATGCCCACAAGCCCAAAATGATCAAAAATAAGCCAAAGGTCTCATTGTATTCCATTTCTATTATCTGGTATAACCATTTGTATTCGTAGCTACATACTAGTACTTCAAAGTTCCATTCTGATTTGGAGTGTCTTTGGTGAGTGTTTTATTTTCATTTTTCTTTGTGTGCTTTTATATGACAAGAAAAACCAAAAACATTTCATTGTTGGTTATTGGCACATTTGTTTGAGTTGGTTAATATAACTTGGTTTGGATAGGTTTTATTCTTGAAAGATATTAGAAAGTGTGTTTGCTCAATTACATCTTGCATAGTGAGTGTGTTGTATTATGATTGTCGCAATTGCAACATATATATAATGGTTGTCGCAATTTCAACAACATAAGCGGTTCATCGCACTTGAGACAAAATTTTCAACAACATTACTTTCTCTACAACAAGAGGGGCTTCAAGACATAATTTGTATCTACAAACCAATTTTTAGCACCCCTTGTTGCAAGTTTGAATTTCAAAGCTTTGACCAAAATTGGAGCATTTTGACCAACATTGACATTAACCCTTGGAGGTGACTTGGAGGAGGGTTTGACTTTTTATCTTGGTGGAAGTTTCATCTTAGTCTTGGTCTTGGTATTGGATATTTCTAACTTTGATATGATTCCATAAGAGAAGAATTGTTGGTTTTTCCCCTTATGGGTTTTCCCTAGCTAAAAACCTAATTTTGGTGTCTCTTGTCTCTTTGTGATTTCTATATTTTCCTGAAATATTGAACATTTATATATTTTATTGATGAATAAGACATGAGAACTAATAAGAAGACATATAACATTCACAAGTAATTATCAGTAAGAAAAATTAGGTGTTAAACATCACTACACTTGGTTGCTTCTGCAACTGCCACATACTTTGCCTCTGTCATGGAATCTGATGGAACTGATTGTTTATGTGACCTCCAAGTGACAACTCCTAATCCAACAATCATAACATAACCTAAAGTAGATACTCCATTTTCCTTATCTCCATCAAAATCTGAATTAGAGTATCCAATTAAGTTGAAGTCATCTACCTGTGTATATTTGAGTCATTGAATGAATCATATTTAAGTTGTTCATGTTCATTCCTTAACCTACACCGTTCTATTGAGGATTATACACATTTGTTTAATTTTGAATCCCATGCTAGCGAAGATAGTTTTCAAATTCATTCGAAGTATATTCTTTTCCGTTATCAATACAAATAGAGACAATATGATATTATGTATCATTTTCAATCCATGCATGAAAGTTTCAAAAGATTCAAATTCATTCTTCAACAGATATACCCAACACATTTTGGTGTAGTCATCATATATTTACTTTCATTTGCAGAAGGAATAGACATAGGTGCACACAAGTTAGAATGAATCAATTCAATCTTTCCACGTGCTCTAGAAATAAAATCATGAAATGGTTATTTTTTATGTTTTCCTAATATACAAGCATCACATTGCTTAAGTTTCCTTGGAATGGTTGGAAAATTAGTAACATCATTTCTCTTTAATAAACGAAACTTGTCATAGTTCAGATGTCCAAATATTGCATGTCATAAAAGACTAGATGGAAATGTACCTTCATTATACAAAGTGTTGTATGCATGGTTATGTGCATAAGAAGACGTTCCTTGCAGCTCCAAGAGTCCTTTTTATTCTATTCCGAGCATGACAAGTGAGTTGTCTGATGGTTTTCTCACTTCAACTTTGCCATCAACCATGTGAATGGAGTGTACTCACTAGCAGATGTGAACCAAGGAAATAAAGTTTCTTTGCAGCTATGGGAGGTAGATAACACCATGTAGAAGAAATTCAGGGAGTCCAAGAAGTTTGAGCATGATGGTGCCAATTTTGGATGGCTTGAATTTTTACTTTTTCACAAAGTAGACTGCACCATCTACATTGTCATTGAATTCTTAAAATAATTTTTTTTGAAAGGTCATTTGGCAAGTTGCACCTATATGAAGCAACCATGCCTATTTACATGAAGAAAATTAATTATTAAACATGTCTTCAGTTATTCTAATATTGCAATGTGCCACAATATAATGAGTAGATTTAGGTGCTTTACCTTTCCCTGCATTTGGTGTTTTACCTTTCTCTTCATTTCTTTCTTGCTTGATGTTATCCCAAGAGAGATTTCATGTGGATGCATCATGTCCATTTCTGCTGCAGCATATACAATGAAGATCAAGTCTTCATCCTTCATAATGTTTGTCCCCCTTTCCTCTGTTATTCTTCTTTCCATGTCTTATTCTATCACCTTTTCCTCTAAAATAATTGTGTGTATTATTCTTCTCTTTCTGTGAAACACGGATGACTTCTTTAGAAAGACTGAGAAATTATATTCCTCTTCCCAAAATCTTTCTCTCTTTCTACAAACTTCTCCACAGAAGCGTCAAAAGTAATATCTTTAAGTTGGCCACTAGCTTGTAATTATTGAAGAGAATATGTGGGATATAGTCACAATATAGTGCCTTGAAAAACATTGTGAGAGGAACATCCATTTTAACTTTGGTGGCTTCTACATCATGCATAATAGCTCTGATTTCATAGGTTAGGGAAAGGCAATCATCATATTTCAATTATAGATTGAATATTTGATCATTAGTTGGACTACCTCAAGCTCAAAGTGTGATTTGTATAAGTCTTTTAAATTATTTAAAGCATTAAAAGCATTGGATGTAATTGGTGCAATGTGATGACTCACCTCTTCATTACTAATTCAGTAATCAAGGCATAGGCCTTATTGTTCTTGTTCTCCCATATGGAAAGCTCTTTATCTGATGTGGCCTTTGCAGGCAGATTGTCATCTCCTCCTTCACATGCTCCTTTCCATAATTCATTGAAAATAGGTTATGCTTTATCTTTCTAGACCATTCATGGTATTTCTCTTTGCCACTAAGAACTACTCCAACAATGGAGATGAGTGAATGCATCTCTGCAAAATTTTCAGTTGGGCCCTGAATAGTCAAAATACTTGCAGCAATAGTCTTTGATAAAAAAATCTAATATATCTCTACAAACAGTAGAGATTCATCATACATATTAGCTAAAATTTTCTTTAATCTAATTAACCCAAAAAAAATTATTCAGGCCCTCGATCTCAAATAGCCTCTTTCTAGTAAACCAACTCTCATATAAGATAAATCAACTCAATACACCAATGAGTATTTAACCCAGATATAAATGGACCAACACCAGAATTAAAATTATCATATATATATATATATATATATATATATATATATATATATATATATATATATATATATATCCTGGAAATAGTTATGACCAATGGGAAATATATATTTTTTTTTTCTTTTGAGGGCATCTAAAGATGAAGATTCAATACTTTGATGAGGCTTCTCCTTCTTCATTATTGTTCACAATATTAAAATATAAAACAATGTGTTCTTCCATTCACAAATAGGAAAATATATACAAATTACTTATATTTTCAACGTTATATTATTTTATGAAACTATGCAACAACCATCACTACATTTATGAATGGACCAATTCTTAATTATAATTCAATGAAATGCATCATATACTATTGGTGATACTCACACAACAATTTGTGGTGAAGGAAGTTGTGATATCAAGGGAGTCTTCAAATATTCGCTGGAGATTTCCTTATGCTATCTGCAACACTCACATTACACTTAACAAACTTCACAATGCCAACACTCAACAGCAATTCCAATGCCAACACTCAACATCAACGCCAACACCAACCAATAATCGCAGATAAATGTAGGGATGTGTAAACACAAGTAAACGTAGATATATTCCCCAACTTGAGAGTGATTATTGTCTACTGTATTACAAAGGAATTATTTTTGTGTGTGTGAATTGAGGTACATGAAAATTGGGTGTAATATGTATGCAAAAGATGGCCTTGAAACTAGTAAGTTCATGAATCCATAAGACTGTAAGGTCATTGGCATCATCATAATCATTGTCATCATCTTCATTATCATCATCAACACTGCCATCATCGTTATCGCTATTGTCATCATTAGTATCATCATCATAATCACCATTCATGTCATTTTCATCATCATGATTATCAACATTGTCATCAATTGTTCATAATTATCAACGTCGTAAGAAATATCATCAACCCAAAAAATGTGATGTGTTAGAAAAGGTTTGTTTAGGACACATATGATTTATTCATTAGAAATAATAACTCTTTTTTTGAGAGATGATGATGATCTTCATCACCACAATTATAATCGCCATTATCATTTTTGTCATCATCAATAATGTAATTTCTATTGTCATTGTTTTCATCATCGTCATGGACATCATGATCATCGACATTGTCATCATCATTCATGCCATTATTATTGTTGATGATGACCTAGATGACAATGATAATAATTATGATCAGGTGATGATGACTTGGATGATGATGCCAAAGATAATGATTATGATTATGACAATGACAACATTTAAAATTGGGAAGATTTTCTAAGGTCATTAGCTCATCATCATCATAATCATTGTCATCATCATCATCATCATTGTCATTGTCATTGTAACCACCATCGTCTTTATCATCATTGTCATTATCATCATAATCACCATTCATGTCATCATCATCATCTTCATTATCGTTGGCATAATGATTATTGGAATTTTCATCAGTTGTTCATAATTGTCAATGTTATAAGAAATACAATCAATGCAAAAAAAAATGATTAGTATTGGAAAATGGATTCAAAAGTAGACACAAAAATGGGTGCAATAATGGATGTAAAATTGGTTGCAAAATTGGATTCGATATAAGTATATGCAAAACAAGTCGCAAAACCCAAAACAAAAGTGGAAGCAAAAAAAGATGAAATATTCAATACTGTTAAACACACATGGACAAAACAAGAGTGTGAAAGATAAATCAGTGAGTGCATATTTTTATTAACATCAGATATACATTTATAGTACAATGTGTGACTCTTGGGTTTCAGATCCCAAGGTCTCTTGGACTGCTTAGTCTTTTCGGCTTCCACACTAACCCTTTAGGATTAGGTGTCCAACATTCCCCCCCTTATCCGAAGGGTTATGTATGAGTACAAGAAAAGAGCTGTAATACAAAATGTGCAAAAAATGCATGGCAGCACTAGGCTGAATGTGCTCTATGAAATGTTGGTTAAAAAGGGCAGTGGTTTAAGGATGACCACCAACACTGGAACGCTTAGTGCAGTTCCCGGAACTCTTCCAAACTGGCGAGAAACTGAAGTTTTCTGCTAGAGGAAGTGATCCTATTGTTTTAAAGAGGGAAACCTTCAACCATAAAAGGGAGGTCTCACCCCACATAAAAGGTAAAACTTCAACCTGAAAAGGGAAGTCTCAACCTGTGATGGTTTAAGGATAACCAACAACTCTGGAATGCTTAATGCAATTCCTTGAATTCTTCCAAAACTGGCAGGAAGCTGGAGTCTTTTGCTAGAGGAAGTGTTCTCAATCTGTGTTCACGGGCATCTTTGTCTCTGGCTACAACTCTGAAACTGGTGTGGCAGGTTGTGGCTCAGGCTCGCTTGATGTGACTTTGAAGCTTGTAGATGACCATCATTTCCCCCCCTGTCAGGTACAAGGTGAGAAGATGGAGAAAACTCAACTGCAAGACTGTTCAATATTCTGGAACAAGTTCTGACATGTGTTTGGAATATCTTCTTGGCTGTTGATGCCCATTGCCAAGAAGCGATCCATCCAAGATGAATCTTTGTTCTTGCAGGACGTTTGTTTTTGAAGCATCTGTGTGAAGAATGGTTGGTTTTATGACAGTGCTTACATGGATGAAGATCAAAACAGTGATCTTTCAGATGGCCAACTCGGTCACAGTGTTGGCATTTCACGATCTGTTGTTGTTGTGGAAGAGGCACAGAATCTGGAACAGCTGAAGCTGAACTGTCATGAGAAGCAGGTGAACAGTCATCAATGAATCCAGCACTCTGAAACTGAATGGGCTTGGCATAGTCTGGAATATGAAAGGACAAGTCCTTGTCATATCCAAGACCAGTTCTGTGCTTGTTGTGGACAAGCTGTTCCCAAGGTCTGATGATGGGCTTGGGAAGTGCAGACTGAGTTTCTGCATCTGCATATACAACTGCTGCTTTATTTGAATGAACTGTAACATTATTAACATGTTGCTGATGGGTGGTTGTCTCAATGTTCTGAACAAAAACAGGTTCAGAATGGTGTCTATTTTGATGTAGCTCTTCTTGCTGTAGCTGTGATTCAAGCTGCAAAAAATCGATCTTTTCTTGTACATTTTGCAAACAACTATGGATATCAGTGAGAAAATCCTTGCTGATTTTGACTGTATTATTCATACTAGAGAGTATTAGATTGTCCACTAACTCTAATATTGCACCGATTGGAGCCATTTCTAACCTCAAAAGATAGTAAAACAATGAGGAAAAGATGGACACCAAATAAACTTATGGCAACAATCTTCAAATCGATCAGCTTGCAATAGATTCAACATACAAAGAATGGTGATATCCAGAAAACAGACTCCTCATTCAAAAAATGAATTTTCTTCAATTCACCTGAGAGTTTAACTTCCAACAAAGCATGCTCCACTCTTCAGCAGGATCCAACTGGGCACTTTCTGTCACTATAAAGATATGAGTTTATAGCAAGCTTTTACAGTATCAGCAGCAAGCTTTTGGAGTTATATCCAGGAAGCTATAAAAGAAAACAGCTGATACATAACCACAGACAGGCTTGTAAAATGATTGCTCTATAGGGATTCTTAAAAGATATACACTTTTGGCTGCAAATGACACTTCCTCATGAAACAATTACTGATTTGATTCGGTGTACAACTGTGAGCCGATACAGGCACTCGTTACCCTCCAATCTAAACAACAAATACAGTGCTCTTGCTAGCCACAAGATCTTATTACGAGGCTACACATTCAGTATTGATTTTACACGGCAATAAAAAGAAAATAATCTACAGTCTACAAAATGTGGCACACTGATGAGAACGTTGGGTGCCAGGGCTGTATTCTATAAAACCACGAGTCTCCAAAATGACATGTATACAGGTTACTTTTTCAAATTGTTACGTGAAAGAATTCGCTTGCCAAAAGGACTACTGCGCAAAGTTGGTAAATGTGGCCGAATTGCATCAACCAATTGTAGAATGAAGAGAACCCTTTAACTCCTTTAGAGCACACTGGAATTGAAGAGGGACGATCCTCTGCAAAGCGCAGGGAGTTAAATTTCAATATATACAGAGATCCGAAGAAGTCAAAATCGACGAATCTAAGAGGATGGGTGATTTGAGGAAGAGATTCGTTTCTACTACTGTAAAATCCGCCATTGCAGAGGTTACACAATCCAATTTATCCTCAGATGGAGGTCCACGAATTCAACCCAAATACAAACAGATACTGGCTATTGGGTTGCTCTGCATCTGCCCATATTTATATATGCTGGTTTATCATTATAACGTAGATGACGAGTTGAAAAAATCTATTCTAATTAACTGAGCAGAGAGAATCAAAACAACTTGACCGGAACTGAACAGAAGTCGACTCCAGCCACTGGAAGAGTAAATTTATATGAAACTGCTGCATCCTCTAAAATTTAAATCATTTTGAGTGGTTGCCAGAAATTTGGGTCAAGCCATTATTGTTGGGAACCTCTAACCGAGCTCGTGCAGCCAGCCTCACGCTTCCACATTTTCGATGTCCAACGAACCGATATCTTAATTTGTTAAGCAAAGCATGTACTGTATCGTAGGCGTGATGATTTAAAGTCCAGGAGAATCTGCTCTCTGAGATTTTCCTGACGTGGATGGACAATAAGAGGGTGCACTATGAGCGGCAGCCGGAGGGGCTTTTTTCCTATGAAAGTGGGCCTCAGAAATCAGTGTCGCTTCGCGTTTCAATCTCAGAGAGTTTGAAGGCCTTGAGAATACGATATTGATCGATGAGCATTGTAAGCGAGGAGAGTTGCAGGAAGCTGTGAACCTTATGGATCATATGGAGGAGAATGGTTGTCCAATCGTAGACATTACATACAGTGTAGTTATTGAAGCTTACTGCAGAGAGGGCAAGATCAGCGAGGCCGTGAGCTTGTTGGATAACACGGTTGATAGAAAGATGATACCCAACCCGAGCCTGTGTAGTAAGGTTATTGATGGTCTCTGCAATGAGGGTGCAGTGGAAGATGCCGGAATGCTGTGGAAGAGATTGCTGAACAAGAATTGTACACCGGATAATGTCGTTTACAGAACACTTATCTATTGGCTTTGCAAGAAGGGTGATGTTTATGGTGCAAGGAAGCTTTTCGACATTAAATATAAATAGTCCTGAACAATCTGAAGATCAAAACAGTCAGAGGATGATTGTTGGAGCTTTAAGAAGCCAAGGGCTCACCAAACTTCCGTTGCGCCACTTCCGTTGGCTCACCAAAGGGGTGTTGAAATCGTTTGCTTTCCACGCCACATGCGAAGCGCTGGACTGTTGATTCAGTTTTAATTCTTCAAAAAACTAGAAAGAGCCCATCAAATTTTGAAACGGGAGCGAAGATGACAGACAAGTATGGTAAATCATTTCATAGGGCCGCGATCAAACCCGCGGACATCTTTGAATGGAAAAAATGACAGACAACCGGTCTACATTCAAATTCTACATCTGCTAAATAACTGAAAGGATCTCGGCGGCAGGAATTTTAATTAAACACATAATATACTTTTGCATTCTCCAGAAAACTCACTGTTCATTAATTTTGGAATTCCGACCAGGAGCAGGGACTGTAAGTTCACCTTCTTTGTTATCTCTCGGCTGAGCAAAACACGTTTAGATTCATGTAACCCAAAAATAGTGTTCAAGTGCTTCAACGGATGTATAGTGCGCAGTCTTCATTACACCTCTGTCCTGATGACTGAGCGTAGCAGAAAACGGATGCGCAGAGATTCAATGAGGTGCAAAGAATCAGGCAGAGGACAGAGCGCTAGGAGGTGCAGAGAATCACGCAGAGGACAGATGCGTTATATGGCAGAGACAGCATGTCAGGAGCGCTGGAATTTATGGGAGAGAACGTTTCGATTCTAGAACTGATAGAATGTTTTGATTACAACAGCCACTGAATGGTCTCCAGCAGCGTAACGCACCATTACACTCATGAACCGCACCATATACCATTCAAATGATTTAAAAACAAGGCAATATCAAGCATCAACCATTCAAATGTTATTATTCAAAAGCATTCCAACGAACATATATACCAGCATATAATCGGTCTTCAAAATATATTTGCCATCACCATCTTACATATACAACCAGTGTATACTCGATGCGTAGGTTTACACAGGCCACAAAAAAACAAGTGGCTCACAAAGGATTGAGCAGATTATGAACGTACTGGCTCTGATACCATGTTAAACACACATGGACAGAACAAGAGTGTGAAAGATAAATCAGTGAGTGCATATTTTTATTAACATCAGATATACATTTATAGTACAATGTGTGACTCTTGGGTTTCAGATCCCAAGGTCTCTTGGACCGCTTAGTCTTTTCGGATTCCACACTAACCCTTTAGGATTAGGTGTCCAACAAATACAAATTTGGACACAAAATATGATGCAAACATAGATGCAAAAGTGGAAGCAAACATGGGTGCAATAATAGGTGGAAAACTTGGCACAAATTGTGGTGAAACAAAAGTGGATGCAACAATGGATACAAAAAAGGACATAAACTTGGATGAAAAGAGGAGGCAAACTTGGATGAAAAAAGGAGGCAAACTTGGATGCAAGAAAGGATATAAACATGGATGCAAAAATAGGTGCAACAATGGACACAAAATTATATGCAAAAGTGGATGCAATAGAAGTAGGTGCAAAACTAGATTTAAAATGAGTTGTAAAACCTGATGCAAAATTTAACGTAAAAGTAGATGAAAATGTGGATGCAAAAACATACACAATATTCGATGCAAAATTGGACACAAAATAGGATGCAAATGTGGATGAAAAAGTAGAACCAAATATGGGTGCAATGGTAGGTGAAAAACATGGCACAAATTGTGGCACAACAAAATTGGATGCAAAAGTGGATGAAATAGTAGACCAAAAAAAAAAATATGCAAACTTGGACGCAAAACAAGACACAAAAAAGGAAGCAAAAGTGGTTGCAAACATGGGTGCAACTGTGGACACAAAATTGGATGAAAAAATGGATGCAATAGAAGTAGATGCAAAAGTAGATACAAAACATGACACAAAACTTGATGCATAAACTTAAAACAAAAGTGGATGCAAAAAAAGATGTAATATTTGATACAAATTTGGATGCAAAAGAGGATGGAACTGTGGATGCAAAAGTGGAAGCAAACTTGGGTACAACAGTAGATTGTGAATATTAAACCACCCAATTTTAATGGAAAACATAAAAATGATGAAGAAGTGAGAGTGTGGTTGTTGGAGATGCAAAAGTATTTGTAAATGTTTAATTATTCTTCAAATTTGGAAGCCCAATTATTATTTACCACTTAAAGGGTCAAGCTAACCTATGGTGGAAATTACTTAAATAGGTGAAGCATTTGGATGAGAGGAGTCTGATGAGGAAATTTGAGTATTTCCAGAGAAAATATATATCCGAGTATTATATAAAAGGAATATGCAAAAATTCTTTGAACTTAAGTTGGGAAAATTCACTGTGGAGGAATATGGAAAAATTTTCATGGAATTTTGAAGATATGTAATATTTATTAATGACAGTAAAGGAAAAATATAGAGGTATTTTTGTGGGATACCTTCATTCTATGAAGACAAGATGAAGTTTGACAAGCCCAAGACTGTGGATGTAGCCATGAGGAAGGTTGAGCAGTTATATGAGCATAGTAATAATAAATAAGTTGTATAGAAGGCATGCATTAGATCAATTTAGAGGTCTAAAATGGGCCTCATAAATAATATTATAAAATAGTAGTGGAAATAAAAAATAAAATTAGATTACAACATCAAATTTTAGAGGGAAAAAAAAAGAAAAAAACTATTTTTTTAACTCATATTTTCAACTTATCTCCCTACGGTTTTACTAAAATTTCAAGTGGGAGAACTCATTGCATGCAGAATTTAATTCCTAATCCAAGGAGTACCCATGTTGCATACTTTCGGTGGACACTACTACATGAAAAATGAGAAATACACGAAAACTGTGATTGCAATCATATTTTTCATGTATTTCTCACTTTTCATATAGTAGGGTCCATTGAAAGTATGCAACATGGTTATTCCTTGGATGAGAAATTAAATTATGCATTTGATGAGTCCTCTTGCTTGAAATTGGAGTAAAACCATAGGGAGATAAGTTGAAAATATGAGTTGAAAAAATATTTTTTTAGTTTTTAATAATTTCACTCCAAAAATGGTGAATCATTCCCCATGGTTGACATCATCATCTTGAATCCTATTAGTTCTTATAAACTTGATTTTGGTTGTACATTTTTTTCATTTGAGGCCAATTTTTTACCTCAAATTTCTTCAAATGGGATAACAAGAATAAGGGTTTGATGGAGCAAAGGAAGAAGGGGTTCAAAGCTTCACCTTTCAAGAATGGGTCACAACTGAAACAATAATGTGCACCAATTTTTTGTGAACCCAGGGGTAGTGATTTCTTGAAAAAGAAACCTCATTTTTATCCTATCAAATTTTGGGGATGTGAGGGATATCATAGATTCAAGGGATATACTCATAAGCTTGGGAGTCAGAGGATTATGCATAACATATAATCAACTTACTCAACAAAGGATGTGGGTAGAAGCATGCCTAGGATCAATGTTTTGTTATATTACAATTAGGTTGAGCATTAGGTGTAGATGATTGAAATTGAAGATAAGTTACATAATCATACCATTGATATTTTAATTGATTCAAGAGTTAGTCACAATTATATCGATATGAAAATGGTAGAGAAATTTAACTTGAAAAGAATCAAGCACCATAAGGCATGGTTGGTTTAGTTAGAAACACAAGTAAAAAGAAAAGTTACGTAATTGGTGAAGGGATTCCTAATTGATATGAATGGATTGAGTATGAAGGCTAAATTGAATATAATTTCATTGGGATCTTATGATTTCCTTATATCAATATGGATTCATTGGATAAGCACCATGCATTTCTGGATTGCTATAGAAAATATTTTACTTGTGTTGATGATGAGGGACAACAGAGGAAGGTCCATGGAGTCCCTAGACTGATATCTATCAATGAGATATTAGCTCTATAGTTGAAGAAGGATTTTAGGAAAGGATGTTAGACCTTGGAAGCTCATCTATAGGAACCCAATAGAAATTATCAAGCTAATTTGGAGGATTATCTTGTATTAAGAGAGTATGTTGATGTATTTGTTGAGATCCTAGGGTTACCTCCAAGGAAGGATATAGATTTCTACATTGATCTAGTACCTAGAACCACTCTGGTATCTAAAGCACCTTACAGAATGAGTACTACAGAGCTCAAAGAATTGTATATGTAGTTGGAAGAGCTATTAAATAAGGGCTACATACAACCTAGTGGATCACCATGGGTTTCTCCAGTTCCATTTGTTAAGAAAAAGGATGGAAAATTGTAGTTGTGTGTGGATTTTCAACAATTGAACAAAGTGACCATTAAGAATAAGTACTTGTTGCCGAGGATAGATGATCTATTCGATTAGCTTTGGGGAGCTAAGGTATTCTGCTTAGATTGATTTAAGGTCGGGATATCACCAGTTGCAGATTAAAGAATAAGAGATCAACAAGACAACTTTCCAAACTTGTTATGGACATTATGAGTTTGTGGTGGCACCCTTTGGATTAACCAATGTATTGCGTATTTTCGTGTTTGATGAATGGTGTCTTGAGAGCATATTTACGAAAGTGTTTTATTGTTTTTCTAGATGATATCTTGGTATATTCTAAATCATAATAGGAGCACGAGAAACATCATAGGTTGGTTTTATAGATGCTAAGGGAACATTAATTATATGCTAAGATCAACAAATGCTCTTTTTATCATAGGTTAATCCATTATTTGGGACATATCATCCCTCAGAATGGGATATTTATGGATCCAGAAAAGATTAAGGCCATTAAGAAATAACCAACACTGAAGAATGTTATAGAATTAATATATTTTATTGGCCCAACAATCTGTTAGAGGAGGTTCATTGAGTGATTCTCCAGGATTGCTCACCCCATCACTTCATTACAGAGGAAGAGTGTCAAGTTTGAATGGGATCCTGAGTGTGAGGAAACCTTTCAATGCTTAATGATTTTGTTAACAAGTGCTCCAATATTGAAGGTTCTCAAACCAAATGAGGATTTTTTTGTATTCATTAATGCATGTAGAGAAGGTATGGAAGGAATACTTATGAAAAACGGGCATATGGTATGATATGAGTCCATAAAGTTAAAGGAAAATAAAAGGAATTATGATGGACATGATTTTTAGCTGGTATCTAGATGTGGAGACATTATCTCATGGGTCAGAGATTTGAATTGTAGACTAATCACTATGGTTTGCAACATTTGTTTGAACAACCAAATTTGAATGCTCAACAAATAAGATGGCTAGATTTATTAGCTAATTTTGGCTTTGAGATTAAGTATATTAAGGTAAAGGTGAACAAGGTGGAAAATTCTCTCAGCCAAAGAGTGCAGCTGATGCATACTTCAGAATTAAGTGTGTGTAAAGCTGACATAATAACCAAAGTTGTGGAAATTGGGAATTTATATCAACGTATTTGGCCATAAAGAGTAGTTTGCAATAGGAAGTAAAGCAGTCAAAGTAACTAAATTATGATCTTGTAAAATATTTAGTTCTTCTTTATAAATTTGTCTATATGTGCAATATGTGTAAGAGGTGAAAGATTTGATTATGAAGGAGATGCATATAGTGCCTTATCCAAGACACCCAAATTATCATAAAACCATTACAACGATCAAAGAGAAATATTTTTGGCCTGCATTAAATAAATAAGTGGAAAATTACATAGCAAGGTGTTTGGAGTGTCAGAGATTTAAGGTTGAGCACAAGCATCCAGATCCCACTCCACGCTAAAGAGTATGGGGGAAAATGTAACTCCATAGTGGCAAAAGAAACGAGTTGATGCATTCAATGTTAGCAGAAAAGGGCACCTCGGTCCCATGTGGCTTCGGGGGGTGCCACATGGTAGAGTAAGGCCATGCATATTTAAAGGAATTTGTTTGTCTATGATAAATGCATGTATGATTCCTCATTCATTCAGATGGAATCATCTAGAGGCATGGAGTTGGAGTGCTTGATTTTTGGTTATGAACCAGTTGATGAGCCCTATGCTTGGGTTTTGGAACCAACTAGGGATTTTTAGTTAGTGAGTGTTAAAAATACTGGGGGCGGGGGATGGAGTGAATCAGTATTTCATTCCAAAATAAAATTTACTTAGTTTATGCATCCATTTCCAAAGTTGTCTTGTTCAATTATTTCATTAGTAGAACATAGTGTTATAGATTAGAGTGTATTTAGTAAAACATGAGTATAAATGCATGTAAACCATAAGAACACATCAACATCAACACATATGGACATAATGATTTTAGGTGGAAATCCAATGTGGGAGAAAACCACCGTTTTTGTTAATTTATCTTCTTCTTTTGTTTTAAAGAAAGTCTTCTTACATTTTGTAATTGTGCAAACTCTTTCCATCATGCAAAATCCTACCTATAGGAGGCTACAACCTCCAAAAATTCTCCAACTTCTATTGGAAGGGAGTTCCTACTCCCTGATCAAGTTTACAAGCTCCTACCCAAAGGAAGCTCTTATTCCCTCACTAAAGTCTACGACCCTCAAGACATTTGTGGACCACGTTTCAAAATTTTCATATTGGATCCACTTGTTTCAATCAACCATCAAACACATGTAGGCCACCACCCACACTAAACATATACCAAGATACCAAACAATGAATCACTAAATAACTGAATACAAATAATTGAATCATTGAACAATTGAATACCAATCACTAAATTACTAAATAATTGAATACCAATTAATGCATCATTGAATAACTGAATATCTATCAATGAATCCGTGAATAACTGAACAACTTAATACCTATTCAAATCCTCTCAACAATGTTTCCAAAACAAAGTCAATCAAGCCATAACACTGTCAAGTCATACCATGCCAATTCCTATTAAGAACCATATCAAATCCTAATTGACCAATACTCATCAAGACATCATCAATCATTCACTATATCAAGAAAGTCCTGTCATAAACCCTATTAAATGCCAAGATAAGAAAATACTCATCAAATCATTCAATTCACATCTCAATATGTCACATAATTGTCAGGCAATAAACTAGAATAATCTTGAACATATGAGAAAAGAACAAGCAAAAGCATATGAGATCTTTGTCTCAAAAAGTGATAATACTTTTGTCACTAAAAACAAGTTGTCAGACATATATCTCATTCAAAATCATTAAAACATTTCTATGCATGTCCTAAAAACTAGACACATACCTTGAACAATGTGCACAAAACCTCTTTCATTGTAGACCCTTCAATAAAATATCAATCACAACAAGCAACAACATATTTGTGACACAAACAACCATATAATTCATCTACACTTTCTTTGTCTCTATCATGTGGACCATGTATTAAGATAATTCCTTCACTTCTACAAAAAGCTTAGTCACATTGTTGATCAACCACTTTTTAAGTTTGTCAACTTTGACTTTATCCCCGAGTCAAGTTTACCTAACAATTGCAGCCAAGGATTGATCTCTTCATTAATTGATCATTACATTTATCTCTAACCAACAATGCATCTCTAGATAAAGTAAAAAGCACCATTCAATTTTATATCATCAAGCATACAAGTCTAGATCCAAATTGTCAATAGAGAGTCTTACTATCATTAAGCTAGGAAAAGTGTCAAGGATAAGAGTCTCAAACAACCTTTGAAACATATACATTCTTTGTCACACATGAATCATTTAATCGCCATTCATTGAATCATATTTTCTTTCAAAACAATAAGTCATTGCGAGAATATGGCATTTAACCTATTCAATCAACTACAACACTTTGTCTATACTTCAACAACACATTACATTCCCTACACATAGATCTTTGTTATGAATAATCTCACCATCAAAGAATATGTTAGGTCCCTATACTACTAGTGTAACCCCTTACTGTTATTAGTACAACCCCTTATTATATTTTTGTGCCCATGTAGTCCCCATATTATTATTATTGTTCCCCATAGAAGCCCGCTATTGTTATTATTGTGCCCTTACATTATTATTGCTATGTCGGCTCTGATTATATTAAGACCCCTTAGACTCATATATATAGAAAGGAGGTCTTGTCATTTGTATCATCCAAGAATTGTTCATTTGTGTAATGTAAAGTAGGTTACCCCCTTGAAGAGGCTTATTTCTAAGGCATTGATCTTTCTTTTCTATCTTTTTGTGAGATGGTTTCATAACATTTGGTATCAGATCTTTGGATTCTAGGATTTCGCTACTGCAAATAGGTCATCATGGAATGTTCGCTATAACGTTTTCTCTATGAAGTTTCAGAAGCTAAAACAAAAACCCATTTGTGAAGAAATCGGTCTGAACTTCGCATCCAAATTTTAGATCTTGTATCGCTATATTTTCGGAGATATGATCTAAGGAAGTTATGGTTTTTGCAAGCTCCATAATTTCATCTCAAATAGGTCATTGTGGAATTGTCTCTATAATATTTTTTCTATGAAGTTTCAAACTGAAATGAAAACCCATTTGAACTGAAATCATGGTGAAGCTCAGGTCTAAATTTCATATGTTGTCTCGCTATAGTTTCGGGGATATAATCTAAGGACATTAGGGTTTTTGCAGACTCCCGAATTACATTCTAAATAGGTGACCTTGGGAAAATCATCATAACTTTCTCTCTAAGCATTAGATTGAAATTTCATCAGAATTTACAGAACGAGGATGAACTATAATTTTCTGTGTATATTTTTCAAATCCTAAGGTTGAAACAACGACACGTGACACTTCATACAAGTGTGCTCTACTGAACCAATCTATGATTAGATCATCGCGGGAGATTGGGAATAACTCTTTCTTCGGGAATCCAATTGTGATCAAACTTACGGAGTTAAAAAGAGGACTCAGAGGGGTATTACAGGCCAAAATTTCAGAACTTAAATATCTGAAACTATAGAGTTACAGTCGTTTCAAGATCGAGCTCCTAAAATCAAGAAAAATCGAGATGAGAAAGTTTGATGGCAAGGATCCGATAAATTGGATACTACAGATGGAGAAATATTTTGATCTACATGAGGTGCAACTGTTACAAAAGTTATGTATTGCATCTTCACATTTAGAACCGGATCAATTTTTATGGTATAAAGGGCTTTGTTCTCACAAACCACTTGTTACATGGTCAATTTTCATGAAGGAAATGATAGCACATTATGAGGAAACAAAGAGAAACACCTTCTTTAGCCAATTAATAAATCTCAAACAAAACTGTTCAATGGAAAAGCCTATTGAGGACTTTCAAAAATTGAATATAAGGGAAAATGATATTCCAGAGAAGCATAGGATTGATGTCTCCATAGGGACTTTAAAGGATAACATTCAACATGAGGTTCATCTTTGGGAACCTGATTCATTGGAGAAGGCATTTAGTTTGGCAAAGAAAGTGGAAAGAAAAATTATGGAAACAAGGAAGTCTACCCCTCACAACTATAAACATGGAAGTGTTGTTTCTCCTAGCCTTCCACAACCTACAAGGTTGACACCACAAAAATTGGAAGAAAAAAGATTAAAAGTGCTTTGTTAAAATTGTGATAACAAATACATTAAAGATCATAAGTGTGTCGAGAAGAAATTATTTTACATTGATTCTGGAGAGGAGGAAGAAAAGGATCACGAAACATCAAAAGAAGAGGATATACACCAAGAACCAACCCCAGAGAAAAAATAAATGAATCCGACCATATCTTGTAATGCATTGGCCGAATTACCACTCCTCAAACTATCACGATAGTGTTATAGATATTTTTGTGCCTTACAACTTGAAGCATGAAATGTCCATAATCTAAGGGATCCAAAGTCCCTAAACATGTTGTTCCTACCCCTAGAGGAACAAGGTCAGCAAACCACAGCACTGAATAAAAGTTCTCCACCTGAAAACACTCAAAAACAAGGCAATTCTGGATCATGTCAACTGCTCCACTGAGCATCTGCGCTGAATGTCAACTGCTCCACTGTCTACCTGCGTTGAATGTCAACTGCAAAGAAGGCTACCTGCGCTGGGCGAGTTTGGACATGTGTCACAATCATTCCTCAAGGTGTCAATGCCCAGGAAGTTTCCAAAATGACACTTGGATCAGGGAATTCGACTGGTGATGAGTAAGAGGTTCTAGATCTCCAAGTGGAAGCAAGAACCTCCAAGTGGACTCAAGAACTGAAGAATAACTGAAGTGAGAGAGGACACTAGTTAGCTTCATGCCAGCCTCAAGCTGACTCATCCTTTCTCCAAAATTCCTATATATAGATCTCTCTCATGAGGTCTAGAAAGGCTGGAATCTTGTGAATGTAAAGAATTTCTGTTGGTTTGAGTTTAGAACTATTGGGTGATTTGCTTTGAAGGAGGTGAAGAGGAGATTTCTTTCTGCTGGGAAGGTGATGCTGGATTGGGCCTCTTATGGTTGTATCACTTCCTGAACTTTACTTCTTCCATTAATAAAGCATTTGAGGTTCTTCTATATGCATGTGTCCCAATGATGTATTGTTATACTTGTGTATTTGATTTATTCTAATCCTTGAATCAATTATGAATGTATGCTTCTTGTAGTTTCCCTCTCTTGCTATTTTGCAGGATCTTGGTGTAGCTGGGCCAGTGAAAGAGCAAGGAGCTGGGAGCAAGCAGCAAGGAGAGAAGATTGGATCAACCATTAGCGAAAGACATCGGTTAGTGGATCTCTTTCTCCCCTATTTTACTTTCATAAAGAAGAAATCTTAGATAGCTTTGCTTTGATTGTTGCTGAGGTACTATCACCCTTAGAGTGGGATAGGGTCATTCCGTATTGGATACTTTTCCCAACAACAAATTGGCGACTCCGCTGGGGATCGTATCTTGTTGGTTGTTTGTGTTTTTTCTATTCATTTCCTAAACACAGGGAGTACCGAATCGAACTGCATTTGGATCTTTCAAATGCAAAGTAGAGGGCAACTACTCTAGCTCAGTTTCTGGGCATGTTTATGATTTGAAGAGCTGATCCACAAGGACTCTGAATAGCTCTTAGTGATAGCTTTTCATCCTCCTTTTCGTCCTTTAGTGTGTACTTGATTGATAACTTTGATTTGGCCAAAAACTGTTGATTTTTGAGCAATCTGTGACCCAGAAACTAAGAAAAACGAAAGTTTCTCTCTTCATTGCAGGCACTGTGAAGGCAGTCTGCATTTCATCGCAGGTCCCGAAGGGGCTACCTGCGCTGAATGTCAAACTGACAGTGTTCTACCTGCACTGAACCAGTGTGGCCTTGTGCAACTGGGGTTCTCTGCTTTCTGTTGCCCTGTTTTCATCCCTGTTTTTGCAGCCTGTTATCAGTCAATGTACCTATCTGAAACCACTTTTCATTGCCACTATTCCGCCTCGGTTGTATAAAGAAACTGTGTTTGTTCTTTGTGTATTTCTTATATCATTTGCAGTTTCCCATAACGAAAGTGAACTAGTCTTGTTGTGGCCTCTTAGATCTAGACCTGTGATAAGTGTCGTTATGATCTTAAGAGTTAGTTTGTTTGCTATTCATAGCTGATTGAGCTTTTGCTTTTGTCATATGGTTTGAATTTATGTATTTCTAGTGTTGAAACAAGTAAATCTTAAGGTGTCTTTTGATTATGGACAAAAGCTTGTTTTCTTTCACTTGAAATTGAATTCAAAGTTATACAACAGCTTTCTTTTTGTAGTACATCAACATTAAGAAAGAGAAAAGAAATACCTGCATTGTGCATTTTTCAATTGATAAGTTTGCATGTTGATCTAGGAAAAGTGCATTAGTGTATGCTCTATGATCTGTGTGAAAAGATGATGTCTTTCTTTTCCCTCAGTAGTTAAGATTTTCATAAGTTGAAAAGATTGAAAAAGCTTGCTTCTCATCTTTAGACTACATTTAGGAATTTGTATCATACATCTCGTGGTGAACCTTGAAAGGCAAACTTTAAAAAAGATCAACTTAAAATATATTGAATGAACCTAACAACACTTTGCAACATAACGCTCATCGTAGAGGTCTAGGTAGAGACGTGTTCCGGCGTCATTAAACATAGTGACTGTCGATCTCGAAGAAGGTGGGTGATTCCTCCTAAGAGTCGGTGGCACTAATACGGATTGTGCTTCCACGTACCGTCGCGTATATATTGGGAGACCCCTATAGGAACAAAGCCTTTATCCATAGGAAGCCGTGTCGGCCGCCCTACTGATCGCAATGCAGTGAACACAGCATTCACGAAGATCGACCACCCGTACCGTAAAACGTATTCTGTGGTTTTGCGAAAAGTTTGGCACACCCTCTGCCTAGAACTCCAGAGTAGTTTCTTTTGGCCTTTTTCAGACTCTATAACAGAAAAAGTCCATCCGAGCATTTGTCACTTCGGGCTCGTTAAAACATCGAAGGAGACTAGAGTCATCTTTAGCTTTTTCTCGACTCTTTAAAACTGAAAAAGCAAGTTGTGTCTAAAGCGTCGTTAACAATTTATTTTAAACGGAACAATCACCCTTTATTCTTGTGTTGATCTTTGAAGTTAGTCTACCTTCATCACAAAGTTCTTGTAGAATCGCTAGGAAATCTTTTGGATAGACTAAATATGTCTGAACAACCGTCGACATCCAGGACTGTGTCATTCGACACAGCAGCGGCAGAACCTCCTGCTGCTACTCCAACGATGTTTGCCGGCATACCATCTGTCCCGACTAGCTCGCAACCGCTAGAAGGAGTCCTCCAAGGGACTATGATGACAGTATGGTCTGTTCCAGTTTGTTCATTTGGAGTAATATCTGGCAACTCTTATGTTGAGACTCGCCAAATTGATCCATTTGGAGGGCAATTTGGGCAATCCAGTCCCCAAGGACAATCAATCACCTTGAGTTCTGGATTGCTACCGTATGGGGGGCAGTATGCCCTTTCATTACCCCCTCCGGGAGGGTACCCATATGGGAGTTCACAATAGTATTCAGGTTATACTGGAATTGCATCAAGTAGTTGGGTACCTATGTTACCTCAACAACCAAGGGTTGTATATTCTATGCAACAATGTGTACCTATGACGAACATCCCAACCACACCAGCTATTGTAACAGTGTCACAAGTTCAAGCAATGCCTGTTGCGTGTCAACCTCAGATATCTCAGGTTGTAATGCAACAGCCCCTTGAGCATGGGTCACAACCACAGTCGCCAACTGGTGGGACGACACAGGTCCAAACGGGTACAATTACCCCAAACCTTGGTCCAACGGTTAGCATAGCACAATAGAACATGGCTTCACAACCGTGGCTAGTGCAATACCAACAACCACAATTCCAGCAGGTGTACCAAGGTTCTGAGCAGCAGATCTTTGCGAACAATGGACAACCGTATATCCAAAACGGTCAAAACCAACCACTTTACAGTGGTCAGGTCCACCAACCGTATCAGTCATATCAACATCAATTACATTATGCTGGTATGCAAAGGCCCACTGCTCAGGCGATTCCATCTTATCCTGGGTATGCTCCGCCTAACCTGAATCAATAGTTGCCCTTTGTAGCAACTCTAGAATTACCAGATCTAAACCGGCTGACGAATGATCCAATTGCTTATGCCCCTTGGTGGCCAGCGATTCCGCATAAACTTCCATCGGACATTCCTAAATTCAATGGAAATCCAGGTGAAGACCCATCGAATCACGTCATGACTTTTCATCTGTGGTGTTCGTCGAACACCCTGAACGATGATTCGATAAGGCTTCACCTTTTTCAGAGGACATTGACGGGTCCAGCGGCTAAATGGTATATTGAATTACCTAGAGCCTCTTTCGACAATTTCAGTTCCCTAGCCACGACTTTCTTAACCCATTTTCAATTACCGATAAGGTATGAAACTGGAACGGAAATCTTAACCAACTTCAAGCAGACAACGGCCACACATATATCCGATCATATACATGAGTGGCGTCGTCGTCGCAGAATGGTGAAGACTTATGTTCCAGATCAGCTATTAGCTGAGTGGTTTATAAAGTCGCTACTTCCTGCTATAACGGAAGATGTGGCCAAGGGGGGAGTCGTAACAGAGGAGCAGGTTATTGCTTGTGCACAGTATCTAGACTTAGTGTATACTCAGTCCGGCACGCTCTATGATAAAATACCTGACGCCCCTAGACCGGAATTTTCAATTCCTCCTCCTCCTAAATCAAATAGTGACTCTCATGCCGACGATGGCGTGATTGGCGCAACAGACATGAAATCGACAAAGGCTATATCTAAAAAGGCCCGTATGATTTCCAGTCAAAATGCAAATGAGGAACTTCTTGCCTCGGAAGTAAGTGCCGTGTCGGACGACAAGGGCAAACAACTGAAGCAACCAGGGGGCAAGAAGAAAAAGAAAGGGAGAAAAAGGAAACCCCCTACGGGGTGTCATATATGCGATGAGGATCATTGGACAACAGATTGTCCATACAAACCTGAGCTTAAAAGATTCTTTAAGAGTTCGAAAACCTCAGTTGTGTTGACTGATCCGTTTCCAAGCCCGAGAACCGAACTGGTTGCTAATCAAAATGCTTCCCGATCCCAAGTGCTTATGTTGTCTGTATCAAAGCAGCAAAATGATGCTTTGACGAGAAATAAGGATTACAGGAATCCAAAGTTGTCGAACAACAAGGCTAATGAACAACCTAGTAGTTCGACAACAACTTTGACCAAAGTTGTGCCACCCATCGTCCCTGAGCCAATGATAAAGTCGCAAAAGGGAGCCGTACACAAATCGACATTTAATCCTTGTGTGAAAATAGCACAGATAGAGGACCTGGCCCAATCGCTGTCCGTTATGTCAAACTTGAGGTACCGCAAAATTGCTTTTCCAAAAAGCAAGCTTTATTATCAGCAATAGGTGGAATTGACCCAATGGATTCCAATCTTGTGGCCTTTGATCATAAAGGATATGACCCTCAGTTACCAGCTCAACTAGCTTTCCTTATTCAAGTGAAAGCCCTCAACAAAACTGTTCGTCGAACAATTATTGATGAGGGGGCATCTACATGCATTATGTCGATGAGTTGCTGGAAAACTTTAGGATCTCCAACCTTTTCGAGGTCTGCGACGACGTTAAAAGCATTCGACGGAAGGACATATACCCCATATGGTATACTAAATAACTTGAAAGTTGAACTAGAGGGAAAAACGGTAGAAATAGATGTTGAAGTCATCGATGGGAATCTTGATTACAACATCCTACTAGGAAGACCATGGATATATGCCATGGCAGCTGTTGTGTCAACCTATTTTAGGAAGATTGCATTTCCCTTCCAAGGAGGAATTACAATCGTTGACCAACAAACTTTTCTCCCCAACAGTTCGCAAGTTACGGGAAGCATTCCAATGATCCATGGAAGAAATCATTCGCTCCAAAATATCGGAGTAGGTCTCCTAAAGGACCCTGCCTTAATGGGTACTTTTGCCCTACTGCCTCCGAGTAATCTGGCGAAAGTGGCCACAGTGGAATATGAAACATTCTACATCTAATGGATTTGGATGCTGAGGACGGTTCTTACCTTGTGTCAACCTCATTAAAAAATGAAACAAATCCCCTTTCTCAAAGGTAAACCTTCATTCCAACCACCGAGTTGAATGCAATGAAGCTTGGGGGGCATGCACCTCGATTTGCGTTATTATGCTGGGGGCATGCAAACTTATTAATCGAGCAGTTTTAGCATAAAGTTCATGCTCGTTAAAAAATAAACGCAAGATCCGAGCAGTTTTAACGCGGTCTTCATGCTCGTTAAAAAATAAATATAAGCAGTGAGCAATGTTTCCTCCAGAGTTTAAGCTCATTTTTAAATAAAAAATGAACCTATCCCGGTAAATAACCACTGTGATCGTAAATTTATCAGCCATAAAAAGCCTTGGTTGTGTTTTGCACCTGCCACCTCCACTTTTCATTTGGCCGATCATTCACCTCCACTTGATTGTTTACCTATTTTGAGGAACAGCTGCGAAGAGTGATTTCACCTAGCCATCCTTGTAACACTGCCGTGATTGGAAAATTCCAACCTGTACCTGGAATCTGCTGCTATCCCTATTTATCACTCGTTCCTCAAAATACGAGTCTTCTTTGAGCTCTTTTCTCCTGACTCGTAAAATATGAAAAGTTTGCCGAGTTTTGGCCTTCCATCTCGTTAAAATGACCGGAAGAGCTATCCCTCCTCTAGATTTTAATCTTTTTGGACCTGAGGGATTATTGCACAAAAAGATCGAGCGCTTGTCTGGTTCGGCTCAATAAAACTATCGAACATTCATCCCTTCTGTATTGTTTTATACTTTTTCGGACTTAAGGGATTAGATGACGAAAAAGGACCTTTGGAGTTAACTTTACGTACCTTTTCAGACTCTTTAAAAATGAAAAACATCGAGTTGTCTTTGTCACTAGACTCGTTAAAATGCATTAAATAGCGACAAACTTGTCTTTAGACGAGAACGAGGTTCCCTATCGCTAGGCTCGTTAAAACATAGCGATGGGCTTGACAAAAATAAAGAGGTACTGGTCAGAAATGACTGGGGAAAAATTGGGAGAACCTCAAGGCTTCAATGGTAGCAAGTCGCTCTTGAACATGACACTTTTCCTCCGTACCACATCGGGTTGGGTTGTTTCATTCACCGGTCTCATCACCATGGTCTCGCCAAACCATCCACATTTGGGGTAATGCTACCGATCCATCACATCAGTGTCGTTATATGTTCAAGAGTTGTTGTTCAGAAAGAGTCAACCGTGTCCCATCCACTACCATACATCATCTTTCATCCTTTCATGACCGCCACCCTGAATCATATTTCACAGATCGTTTTCACCTTCATCACAATCATTAGCTCCGTTCCGTGTCACTGATGTGGGATTCATTAAGGCCCTCCTTTGAAGGATCGCTTCTTGTCGACTTCGGCTCATTATCCAAGAAGTTGATCTAGGAACAACCCCCTCAGTACTTTGAAGCTTTCATGCCTCAATGGCAAGTTTCTCACTTCCGGTGACAGGTATACATCAATGACCTTCGACCAGAAGATTTTGCGTGGTGTTCGACGCCAAGTCCTTTATTCACACCACGTGAATTGTACTGCAGTACCTTGAGGGTCATTATCATTATCGGTGATTCCTCTCGCGCTTGTTAACGGTTTACATCATTGACCGATAATCAAGCGATGTATTTCCATGTTCGACTTCAGCGCAATTCTCACATGGATCGACTTGTACTTAGAGTGAAGATCGAACGAGTTTGAAGACCCCGGATCTAGTTTCATCCATCCGGGCTGCGATATATATTCAGGAAATATAAATACATTTGACATGTACATCATTGCAGCAGATGATCATCCTACTCAAAGGATGATAATTTTCACCAAAATTATCAGTCTACCATCAGACGATCGTCTGTTCTATGTACCAAAATGAATTTATAAAGCTGAGCATGGGAATGCCCGCCTCAGCTAGATCATGAAAACAGTATGAAAAATAATGTATTGTATTGTATCTTATTACAGGTCACCTCTCAGCGGTTGAATGAACTTCGGATCCTCCTGATAAAGCATTTCACCCGATAAACGACCTCATACTTAAGGGGGCAACTGTTATAGACATTTTTGTGCCTTACAGCTTGAAGCATGAAATGTCCATAATCTAAGGGATCCAAAGTCCCTAAACATGTTGTTCCTACCCCTAGAGGAACAAGGTCAGCAAACCACAGCACTGAATAAAAGTTCTCCACCTGAAAACACTCAAAAACAAGGCAATTCTGGATCATGTCAACTGCTCCACTGAGCATCTGCGTTGAATGTCAACTGCTCCACTGTCTACCTGCGTTGAATGTCAACTGCAAAGAAGGCTACCTGCGCTAGGCGAGTTTGGACATGTGTCACAGTCATTCCTCAAGGTGTCAATGCCCAGGAAGTTTCCAAAATGACACTTGGATCAGGGAATTCGACTGGTGATGAGTAAGAGGTTCTAGATCTCCAAGTGGAAGCAAGAACCTCCAAGTGGACTCAAGAACTGAAGAATAACTGAAGTGAGAGAGGACACTAGTCAACTTCATGCCAGCCTCAAGCTGACTCATCCTTTCTCCAAAACTCCTATATATAGATCTCTCTCATGAGGTCTAGAAAGGCTGGAATCTTGTGAATGTAAAGAATTGCTGTTGGTTTGAGTTTAGAACTATTGGGTGATTTGCTTTGAAGGAGGTGAAGAGGAGATTTCTTTCTGCTGGGAAGGTGATGCTGGATTGAGCCTCTTATGGTTGTATCACTTCCTGAACTTTACTTCTTCCATTAATAAAGCATTTGAGGTTCTTCTATATGCATGTGTCTCAATGATGTATTGTTATACTTGTGTATTTGATTTATTCTAATCCTTGAATCAATTATGAATGTATGCTTCTTGTAGTTTCCCTCTCTTGCTATTTTGCAGGATCTTGGTGTAGCTGGGCCAGTGAAAGAGCAAGGAGCTGGGAGCAAGCAGCAAGGAGAGAAGATTGGATCAACCATTAGCGAAAGACATCGGTTAGTGGATCTCTTTCTCCCCTATTTTACTTTCATAAAGAAGAAATCTTAGATAGCTTTGCTTTGATTGTTGCTGAGGTATTATCACCCTTAGAGTGGGATAGGGTCATTCCGTATTGGATACTTTTCCCAAAAACAGATAGAAGGACATATCAAGAAGAAAAATGCTCAAGAAGTGGAAGATCACATCAATCATCAAGAAATGAATCTGACCATATATCTTGTAATGCATTGGAAGAAATTACCACTCCTCAAAGTCTCAATATAGAAGGACATATCAAGAAGAAAAAGATTCAAGCAGTGAAAGATCACATCGAGCATCAAAAACAAGTTCTCCAACTTTTAAAGGATAACACCACTTTAGTGTAGAATCAAATGAAACAATAGGCATATCAACATCATAGTGAAAGAAGTTTTGATGCAAGTGATTGGATATTTTTACGGCTACATTTCAAGCAATCTATTTATGAGAAGGAAATGTTGGTGATACTACACGCACATAAGAAATGGCGACCTTACCAAATGGGAAGACACTTCAAGGTAAAAATGGATCATGATAGTCTTAAATAATTTTTAGAATAAAGATTATCTTTAAAAGAATAGAAAATATGGGTCACAAATATGTCGGGTTATGACTTTGAAATCATCTACAAAAAAGGAAAGCAAAATGTTGTTGCAGATGCACTCCCAAGAAAGGATGAGGATGTGGAAGCATTGTTTTGTACTATTTCTATTATCCAACTAGATTGGATAAATGAAGAAAGGGATGAATGGAAGAAGGATGAAGAAGTGTGGCCACTCATTCAAAAGTTGCAAAAGATCCCAGTTCAAACAATATTGCCAGAACTTGATGAGGAAATAAAAACCATATTGGAACCTGGAGCACTCATAGAAACAAGAACCCGACAGCTATGAAATCGATCAATTTTAGAGTATCTTATCAAGTGGAAGAAATTACCCATTGAAGATTCCACATGGGAGGACAAGATATTTATATAGAAGCATCAAGAACTACTCAAGCGTTGAGGATAACATGTTTTAAAGGAGAGGGGCATGTTAGGTCCCTATACTACTAGTGTAGCCCCTTATTGTTATTAGTACAACCCCCTTATTATATTGTTGTGCCCATGTAGTCCCCATATTGTTATTATTGTGCCCCATAGAAGCCCACTATTGCTATTATTGTGCCCTTACATTATTATTGTTATGTTGGCTCTGATTATATTATGACCCCTTAGACTCCTATATATAGAAAGGAGGTCTTGTCATTTTTATCATCCAATAATTATTCATTTGTGTAATGTAAAGGAGGTTGCCCCCTCGAAGAGGCTTATTTCTAAGGCGTTGATCTTTCTTTTCTATTTTTTTGTGATCTGGTTTCATAACAGAATATTTCTACAATATAATTCACAACAACCTCTACCATTGCACACAAGTCAAAAGGGAAGCTAAAAAATATTTGTGTCAACATGTCAACCAGAGAATCGCTATCATTCTATATACACAATGTTGTTATATACAAACCCTTTTCTACAAATAAAACAAATGAGAGACCAAAAACACAATATTTACATCTATAGCATCAAAACAATATCTACAATAAATTCTAGCATTGTGCTAGCCATAATCCAAACAATGATCTTCTCTGTATAACAATTATGGCATTCTTTGTAAGGTTGTGTGCACTCTATACCAATAACAATTGTTTCATCTTCAATAGGGAGGAATCACTCACAAACTTATAAAACACATTCAACAAATTTCAATGTGTGCATTAAACATCATATCAAGACAAACTATACATGGATACATATGTAGTCTTTTCATACTACAAACTCTTGAAACATGTATACCTTTGTTAAACATATAGTGATCTCTAATTTTTATGTTGAATACAACACTAAATGCAATCTCTGATCATATCTAGATAAAAGAATAAAAATCAACCTCTTTTCCTTTGCAAAACCATTCCTACAGTCACTACAAAAGAAACATTCAACATTATAGATCTGCTTTTATTTATAATTAAACTAGTGAGTATACTTGTGACTCCACCATTGTACTTTCTATCATCAACTTCATTCCTTTAGACCTTTCGATGGAAAACATGTATGTGCCTCCTCTTTCCCTTAGTGCACACCTACTGAAGCCAAATCACACGAAGAAATCATCGAATGCACACACGTTCTTCTATCTTGTTTTTCATTTTATAGTTGCTTGATCCTCTCAATACCAAAAGAATTTACCTTGGTTTTACTTTACAAGATCAATGAACAAATCTATCTTGTTCATGCACACAAGTTCCATGGATGAAACCTTGGTTTCGCTCATGGTTTTAAATTTCTTCCACCTATAGGCACAGTCGCAGGGATAATACACGCATATTTCGGCTATAGTCATAGTGTGAACAAAACTTATTTTCAGTTGAAGGCTTTCAGCCGCATTTTTGAGCCTTCCTCCATGTGGTTGAGGCTTAATTTAGGGAAGCACAACTCCTTTCCATCCAAATATTTAACACACTTCTTATATAATTCTCCAACACCTATGTAGACCTCATCCCTGCACTCAAGTATGCACATCAACCCTGCACTTAAATTTGACACACCAATCCTATACACATCAATCCTAGATTGACACATCAAGCCTGCAATGTACATCAATATTTCAGTGACAAATCAATCTTGTACTATGCTTGTTGACCATCATGTATGCACACCAACCATGAACTTAAATTTGACACATAAATATTGCACTGACACATCAAGCCTGAACTATACATAAATCTTGCAATGAAATGTCAATCATGTACTATGATTGTTGACAATCATGTAGACACACTGTTGAATAAACAACTGCTAACAATCCATAAAATCCATTATGACAATTCATACAATCCATAAAGACAACCAACAAAATTTGATTAGGTTGACATCAAGGACAACTCATGAACCATAATGCTCACAATTTCCCCCTTTGGACTTGATGGAAACCTCCTTCAAAGCACCAAGTCCTCTCTCCCCCTTTGACATCAAGGGAAAAGGGAAGTAATAAAATGGGAGAGGTACTCTCCCATGCTCAACACTATAAGTTTGATTTTTTGAATTGAAACAAAGAGACTATGCTCCCCCTGAGCATATACTGGACCCGCTAATGATATGCATTAAAAGTATAGAGCTTGTTGTAGTAGATACATGGTTGTTCATACATGATTGATATCTACTTCTTCTCGATTGACTCTTAAAATCCAATGGCCCATACATGACAGAATAATGTAATAATGAGGATACATATATGGGATCAACACATGGAATCCTTCAACAAATAGCAGTACAATACATGATGACCATTCAATACATCAATATAGTGGGGCTTCATCATTACAGAAATACCTCTTAACCCTTTTGCAATCCATTAGAAAACAACCAACATCAATAATTGTATTTTTGAAATAAGACCATGACATGGTTCTAACAACACATTTGTATCCTTGGAAGCATCTGAGATCTTCATGTCAACCAACAACAATAGAGATAGCAGCAACCCAAATATCATGGTGTAGTAACATATTATATCCTTCTTATCAAGAAAGATGCCAATCAACAATAATAAATGCAAGAAGACCAATGATGATTGAATCATGAACTCATTATAGATCAACATCAACCATGACATAATGAAATGATCATTTGTCTTCCAATAATGAGAAAAGTATCGAAGAACCAATATAAGAAGACTAATTACAGTAGTAATAACCATATATAATATTAGATAAGTATTGTTCATGACAATCATACAGAACTAATGGAAACATAAGAGAATCTCCCCCTAAACCTATGCCAATCCTTCATCACCAATGTTGATCACAATAGATGCGTAACTCACATCATAGATTGACATACCTAAACATCAATTCAACAATATGCAATAAACCATTATCATAACTATAATTCCAACAATGAGTTGTTGGAAGGATGAGTGATGCTTCCCATTGACCTGTCATGTCAACTTAAGCAACATAAATCATCAGAAAAATAATAATCAAACAACATATGAAATCATAATCAATGCATAAATCCCCCTAGGATTGTGCACCAAGTATCTTGTGGACCTGATTGTCATTAACCTATCATCTGCTACACCCTGTTGGCACTAGATACTTTTTGTAAAAAATTGCAAATTTGGCTCTCAAGTCATTTGACAGGTTCTTTAATTTTGTATTGAAAATTTTGGGCCCGCAACACCACTCACCAAGTATATGTAACCTATGAAGTCCTCGAGCTAGCCACATAACATAGTAGTCCAACCACAAAATCCAATGCCCAGGCCGAAACCAAGCGCCAAGCCATGAGTCATTACGAGGGAGGATCCCACGGGTCAACGCAGTCTTGCACAATGCGTAGAATGATTGTGTGACATGTGGTGTATATAAAAACCAATAAGATAAATTCTCTAATTCATGTGGTACTACAACAACTATGCAAAAAAAAAAAAATAAAAAATGTTGAATGCACAACATGACAACAAGAGCTTGAGCCACCAACTGTAGAGCATTCGGATGATAGGGTAAGCCTGCAGTTGTGAAGATGGTTTTTGTGTGTCCATTAAAGTTGAGCCCGAGAGTCAAAGTGCTAAGAGATGGATAAGCACCAAATGTTAAGTGTGAAGCCAAATTCATGCAGGATTTTAGATCCTTCTACACCGCCAGTAGTTTCTATAATCACATGTAGGATTCTAGATCTTTCTATACCACCATTAGTTTCTAGATCATTCCAGATCTCCATATGAATCACATACAAGATTCTAGATCCTTCTTCAGCCTCTATAAATTTGTAATTTCTCTAGCCAAGGAAAGAAAGTAAGCCAAGGCCCAAGCCTGCTATGTAATGCAAAGTGATTTATGTTCTCCAGTGTTTGTTTTATCTATTCCACTGTTTCTGATTAAGTAATCTTGTTGTTTCTCCATTTGTTTGTCTCTGTGAATTATTCTCTCGTTTTTCCATCTAAGTCTATGAGTATAAATCCGTTGTGTGTTATGTATGCTCTGATCTAACAACTGGTATCAGAGCTAGGGTTGAATATCCATTGTGCAAGCCGCTTAGTGTCATCGCCTTTGTTATAGACATTTTTGGGCACTGCAACCCCAATCAAACATGTCCATAAACCAAGGGCTCCTATGTCCCTAAAAGTGTTGTTCCATCCCCTAAAAGAACAAGGTCAGCTGATTACATCATCTCCTAAAAGTTCTCCATGAAAAAATACTCAGAACTGGTCAAAACTGGACCATCTCACCTGCTCCATGGTCAAAGTACGATGCATCCCACCTAAATGCACATGGGAGGTGCGATGCATACTGAAAAGCCCTTCTATGGGGTGCGATGGGCGAGAGTGGACAAATGGCAGAGACAGTTTGCGAGGTGGATGATCATGGAATCTTCCAGGAACTTCTCCTGTGACACTTGCCTCTCTGAATTTGCCCAGGGATGAGTAAGAGATCATCAATCTCCAAGTGGAATCAAGAACTATCAGAGAGAGGACATTAATAAAATCCTAGAAGCTGACTCACCCCCCTACAATCATCTATATATGGATCCCTCATCCCAGAGATCCAGTGAAGTCGCCATTTTGTTATCGGGAAATCTAGTGTCCACTAGGATCTGCTAGTCCCACTAAGACTGGTAGCTATCTTAGAAACAAACAAAATAAAACCACTTTCATTTTCCTTTATGAAAAGTACATAAGAGTGGAATGACACCAACCTCAGTCTAGGTCTAATACCTCCCACTCGGAACAGCGACGCATTCGATACCAAGCAAAAGACTACATGATCGTCGGTGATACACTTTACCGTCGTGGTGTCGACACAGTTCTGAGGAGGTGCCTCACCCACAAGGAGGCCGAAAAAGTCCTGAATG
This sequence comes from Pinus tabuliformis, assembly GCA_031772625.1. Classification (NCBI taxonomy): domain Eukaryota; kingdom Viridiplantae; phylum Streptophyta; class Pinopsida; order Pinales; family Pinaceae; genus Pinus; species Pinus tabuliformis. Next base: position 1,037,657,729 of record CM062817.1, on the reverse strand, counting down.
ACTGCCATTCAGGTGCGTGTGGGGGGCATCAATCTGGTTATGCCACGGCGCAAAATATTTTACGAGTAGGATACTTCTGGCCAACAATGTTTAAAGATTGAATAATCGCAATCAGAAGTTGCTATGCATGTCAAATCTTTGATCGGAAAACCAGAATACCAACCACACCGCTGCAACTAGTAGTTGTTGTTGGGCCATTTGCAAAATGGGGCATAGATTTCATGACATGTAACCCTACCTGGCCTGGGGGGCATGGGTATATCATAGTCGCAGTAGACTATTTTACCAAATGGGCCGAGGCGATGCCTACATTAAACAACAGTGGTGAAACGGTTGCCCTCTTCTTTTTCAATCATGTAGTCTCCAGATTCGGTGTTCCACAGGCCATAGTCACAGATCATGGATCGCATTTTCGAAATCACATGATGGTTGAGTTGGCTGCCAAGTTAGGGTTGTCCCACGATAGCTCTACTCCATATTATCCACAGGCTAACAGACAAGTTGAGGCAATCAACAAGGTCCTGAAATGGATGCTGCAAAGGATGATTGGAGTCCACAAAAGGAGTTTTCACCTGATCATGTACTCAACCTTGTGGGCATACCGGACATCGGTAAGAAATGCAACCGGGTTTACACCTTTTCAATTGGTGTATGGCCTGGAAGCAATCTTACCAATTCAATGTGAAATCTCGTCCCTCAAACTCGCAGTCGACCTTCTACCCGGAACTTCAGAAGAAAAGGCTCGTTTCTTGGAACTAATCTAATTGGATGAAACCCGTCGTGATGCCGCTTTGGTTAACGAAGCCCATAAACAATGAGTCAAGGTGCAGTTCGACAAGAATGTCAAACCACGTGTCTTCTCAGAAGGTGACCTGGTCTTACTTTACGACCAGGAATCCGAAAAATTGGGAGCAGGTAAGTTCAAATCCTTATGGATGGGCCCCTATATTGTTAAACGTGTATTAGCAAAAGGAGCCTACGAGTTAGTAGATTATGATGGGATTCCACTGGCGCAACCTCGCAACGGGTTGTACCTTAAGCGTTACTATGCTTGACTCAAGATAGTAACCCCTATGCTTTTGTTACATTTTTGTTTTCGCTAAGGGTAATTGTTTTGGTTAAGTGATCCACTTTTACATTTGTTGCAGATGTCAGACCTATTGGAATCATTTTTTGGATATGCCGACGAAGCGAGTCGTAGTTCGCAGAACCTATCTTCTGCGGCCTGGGCCATCTTCAATCCAAGCGGCGAGTTAGTGAGTTTCAGGGGGGTATGTATTGGTCGGTCAACGAACAATATTGCTGAATACAGCGCGTTGATAGAGCTCCTCTCTGATGCCATTACACGTGGCATACGCCAACTAGTTGTCAGGCTAAACTCACAACTCGTCATCCTACAACTCACTGGTATCTACTCTGTATGGAATCCAGCTATCTATTGCATGTTCCTAAGGGTCAGGATTTTGGAAAGGCAATTTGATTCTATTCAATATCAGCATATTTCCAGAAACTTAAACACATTAACAGACTCATTGGCAAATTATGTGTTAGATAGACATTTGCAACATTTATAAAAGAAGCATTTCATCAAATGTTTGCATCAAGATCATGTAACGCAACAAAATAAAGCTCCGAAAATCAAAAATATATATATAACTGTTCATGGTTCATACATAATGTTATTTAGCCAGGACAAAATCGTTCAAATGAACCAAAACTCAAAATACTATGGGGCACTGTAGTCTAATGATGTTGGTGATAACAAGTCACCGCCTGTGCAATCATGCGTAACAGCCTAGTCCATCGACTCGGCACGCCAGTAGTATGTCGCTGCAACCTCAGGGGCAGCTCGTCGGTCCTCACATTCAGAATACCAAGAGTGAGGCCCTCAACCTGATCCTGCAATGCTGAAAGAGTCTCGGCCACATCAAGGTCGCGAAGGATAGCCCTCCCCACAGCCTCTCCTACTGGAGTGGAAGCTGGTACTCTCAAACATACTACTGGCCGAACTAGTCCAACATCTGCATGAGCACGTGAGTTTTGATTAGTATTGATAGAAGAAAGTACAAGAACATTATAAAAAGAAACAATGAACAGAGATATGGTCAGAAAATAACACCCCACTGCTCACCAGTCGGCAGCACTAAATCTGGGTCACCCCGGAAATCCATACCAGCATATGGATACTCAGAAAAAACCATCTCTTGACGGTTGAACCACTCGAAAAAGGTATCAGAAAAGGAAACCTAGGACTGACCAGCATGTCGGGCCATAAGGTCAACCCATCTCTACATCCGTGGCTCAGCCGGTGGAGGTAAGCCAAGTGAGATGTACTGCGACTGCATCAGTGGGATCTTTTCCAAGGCAAAAATGGTCAAAATAGAACCATAACCGAAGTTCTTCAATTTTCCGTTCTTTACCTTGGTCAGTTGTTCCTTCATCATAGGGAGTATTGCATCACACCAGTTGAACACCTTTGGTTCAAGGCATTCCAAGGCATACTGCATAAAGGACCTGTTAGCTACGTAAGGAGCCGCACTATCAGCTAGTCTAGTAAAAGTGAACAGAATGGTCCTCAAGGACCGGTCATTGACATCTCGGATGTTGATCTTGCCGTCCCTACTCGGCTGTGATCCCTCTCTGCAATACCGGCGAATATAATCTCTCATGGATTCGCCCCCACATGCGGAACATGATAATGAAAGAGGGGCACCACGCATCGATAAACCGGTCAAAAAATAGATGTCTACGACAGTCAAGGGGATAGATATGCCTCTGATATGAAACACCTGGTTGGTAGGATCCCATGCATCAAGAAGATATTGCAATAAGTTGATTTGCTGCCTCATGCTAGAAATGCGGATAAACTTGATCAGGCCGCAGTTCTACAGTATAGTTATTGTAACCAGATCATGTAGAGCAAGCATGTCCTCTTCTTCATGCTCACATTCTCACCACGTAACAACCATTTTTCTCCGATAAATCTCTACAAAACAAGCAAGAGAAGAGTCAGGATCCTGATTTGGCAAAAAACAAGCAAAAATTCCATGAGAAAACAGTGCAAAAACTTCCCTTCTTGCACCCATCGCACCCCTAGTAGTGTACTGGGTGGGATGCATCCCTACTGGCCAATGGCCAAGCCGGGATGCATCGCACCTTTCGATATAGAAAGGGTGTGATGGAGGCAGGGTGAATTTTTCAAACCCCAGAGGTTCAGAAAAACAGGGAAACATGCACAAAATTCAAAAAGGAAGGAATGCAACTGAAGAGCTCAAATTTAGCTCCTACCTGGTCCAAACGACGCCAAGAATCGTCCACAAAATCTCCCGAAATCAGCTGGTGAAAATCAAGGGGGAAAAGCACCTCTAGAGCTCCAACAAACCAAAGTTCAAATGAAATGGTAAAATGAGGGGTAAAAACCACTTTTAAATTACTTTTCACGTAATTCGAGTAAAATATTAGTATTTTAACTCATTTTGAAACATATATTGTTCATTTCTAATCGGTTTGATGAAGCAATTGAACAGGCGATACAACCTTTGAAGGAACAAAGTGATTAACAATGAAATTAAATTAATGACCATTATCACAAGCAGTTTTAACGTGGAATTCAAGCTCGTTAAAAAATAAATATAAGCAATGAGAAAACGTTCTCCCAGAGTTTAAGCTCATTAAAAAATGAACCAATTCCCGGTAAATAACCATTGTGAATGCATTATCTTCAACTTTTGAGCCTTGGTCGTGTTCTCATCATCACCTCCACTCTGTTTAGCCAATCATTCACCTCCATTTGATTGTTTACCCCTTTTGATGAATAGCTGCGAAGAGTGATCCTGTTAGCCATCCTCGTGACACTGCCATAACTGGAAAATTCCAAACCTCACCTGGAATCAGCTACTACCCGAAAATTATCACTCATTCCTCAAAAATGAGTCTCCTTTAAGCTCTTTTCAACTGACTCATAAAATATGAAAATATTGCCAAGAAATTGGCCTCTCCAACTCGTTAAAGTGACCGGAAGTGCTATCCCTCCTCTAGATTTTAATATTTTTGGACTTGAGGGATTATTACACAAAAAGATCGAGCGCTTGTTTTGTTCGGCTCGTTAAAATTATCGAAAATTCATCCCTTTCGTATTATTTTATACTTTTTCTGACTTAAGGGATTATATGATGAAAAAAGATCATTGGAGTTTCCTTTATTTCCCTTTTCAGACTCTCTAAAATTGAAAAGGACCGAGTTATCTTTGTCGTTAAACTCGTTAAAACCGAATAGCGACAAACTTGTCCATACAGACAAGAACGAGTTTCACTGTCACTAGGCTCACTAAAATATAGCGACGGGTTTGCCGGAAGGGAAAATTATAGAACAAGCATATGTTATCCTCCTCAAGCTTGACAAAAATAAAGAGGTACTGGTCAGCAATGATTGGGGAAAAATTGGGAAGAAAACTTGAAGAAACTTTATTGGTAGCAAGTCGCTCTTGAACATGGCACTTTCACTCCGCATCCGAGTCGGGTTGGGTTGTTCCGTTCACTGGTCATATCACCATTGGTCCATCACACCATCCACATTTGGGGTTAACGCTACCAATCCATCATGTCAATTTTTCCGGTATCTTCAAGAGAAGTCGCTCAAAGAATTCACCTGTGTCTCATCTACTGCAATACATTCACGCTCCATTCTTTCATGACCATAGAAAATTTTAGGGGCGAATGTTCGCCCTTTGGCGAAATTAAGGGGTTTTAAATTTTTAGTGGGCGAATATTTTGTATCATAGTACATTTTTACAAATCACCTCAAATAGCCCACCTTATTTTAAGGGAGAGGGTAAAAAAGGTAAATTTAGCCCTTGAAATTAGGAGTTACAACCTTCCATTCGCCCATTTTCAAGAATAGGTTTTATTTAAGTGAATCCATTCGCCCATTTTCAATAATAGGTTTTATTTAAGTGAATCCTATGGGCCAAAGGCCCAAATACCATATTTATAAAAGAGGTATGGTAAATTAATAAAAATATAAATAAATGAGAGGTATGGTAAATAAATAAAACATTTTTTATATTTACTCCATAAGTCACCTTATATACATGCAAGGGTGTAAACAAATAAAAATATAAGTAAAGTGGAGGTATGGTAAATAAATAAAATGTCTTTTTATACTTACTCAAAAGGTATGGTAAATAAATATAAATATAAATAAACTAGATGCATGGTAAATAAATAAAATCGCTTTTTATATTTAGTCCATAACCCTCGTTCTATTTATGAAGGCTCAAGAAAGAGGTTTTATTTAAGTGAATCCTATGTGCCAAATACCATATTTGTAAAAGAGGTATGCTAAATTAATAAAAATATAAATAAACGAGGTATGGTAAACAAATAAAACATTTTTTTATATTTACTCCATAAGTCACCTTATATTTACAAACACTCAAAAAATGCATTATATTTAGGTGAAACCTATGGGCAAAATACTATGGGACAAATACCATGGACTAGATTGTTATTAATACCATGCAAAAAAACATTATTAACCCTAATAATAGTATTAATAAAAATAAAAATGGCACATGGTATTGACCCATGGTATTCACCAAAATGACACATGGTATTGACCCATGGTATTCACCTGGAATGTAGCCTATTTAAATGGGGGAATTAAACCAGCATAGATCCATCTTTACTCTAGATCTACTAACCCCCGAGAGGTATCAAATATCGTGATATGCAAACTAGCATAGAATGAAAAAATATTTGATCCGATCAAGAGTAAAAATGGATGTTGTAATTTAATGTATGTTAAACATTTTAGCTTGGTTAAAATAAAAAATAAAATAAAAATCAACTATTAATTTTATTAATTTTTATAAATTACTAATAGTAATTTTTAAGCTCCAGGTTTATGATAACCCATGGTATTGACCCATGGTAATACCATGGTATTCATGTGAGCATAAACTATTTAAAGGGGAAATTCTATCATCTTAGATCCATCTTAATTCTGGGTCTACCAAGTGCTCAGAGGGATAAATAGATTTCATCCCCCTAAGAGTGGTAGATGTGGAGTTAAGATGGATATAGGTTGGTTTTTATGATAATGAAGATATTAAATAGACTTAGGAAATTATATTGTAAAAACATCTTAAGGTGAATGGTTAAAGCATAGACATTGGACAAGTATATTTGTATACTTCTGTTTTAAACTGAAACAAATCCAGGGCTAAAAGGAATGGATTGATTGCACTAGTCATCCTTCTATAACTTTCCAACATATGCTGGAGTAAACAGATTGTAATTTGGGTAATTTTTTTAATTGCAAACAGGAACATACTTGTGTATTGGCAGGGTGGTTACAAGGTCCCTAGAAGTGATGAATTTGAATTTTTCTTGGTTTTATATATAGTATTAGGTTTTTTCTCATACTTTCTATGAATGGCACGGGTGAATTTTATCCTACACCCACTATGTTATCGATATGTAATTTCGGTAATTTTGATTTCAAAAGATATTTTAAAGAAATGTAATGATTTAATTTGTGTATTCAATAAACACAAGATTTTATAATTGAGTAAAATATTCGCCATTCTTGGTGAGAGATTCGCCAAAAAATTATATATACATATCATATTATTGATAAAATCGCCTTCCATTTTTCCTATATACCATGGAGATTCGCCCATTTATTATATATGTAAATTTGGGGGGGTTCTTAAAATTTTCCCTGTTCATGACCGACACTCTGAACTTTGTATCATCAAATCGTTTTCACCTCCAAAATCATTTACTCTGTTCCGTGTTGTAGATGTGGGATTCATTAAGGCCCTCCTACGGCGGGTCACTTCTTGTCGACATCAGCTCATTATCCAAGAAGTCGACTTAGTAACAACCCTTTCAGTACTTTGAAGCTTGCATGCCTCAATGGCAAGTTTGTCACTTCCGGCGACAGGTTTACATCAATGGCCTTCGACTGAAAGATTTTGCATGGTGTTCGATGCCAAGTCCTTTATTCACACCCCGCGAATTGTACTATAGTACCTTGAGGGTCATCATCATTATCGGTGATTCCTCTCGTGCCTGTTAACAACTTACATCATTGGCTGGTAATTAGGCGATGTCTTTCCATGTTCGACTCTAGAACATCTTTCACATGGATCGACTTGTACTCCGAGTGAAGATTGAACGAGTTTGAAGACCCCGGATCTAGTTTCATCCATCCGGGCTACGATATATTCAAGAAAATAAAGACATCAAATGTACATTGTTGCTGCACAGACAATCATCCGAATCAAAGGATGATGACTCTATCAGAATCATCAGTCTCCCGCGCAGACGGTTGTTTGTCCTATGTACATGAAAATGAATTTATAAAAGTTGAGCATGGGAATGCCCCCCTCAGCTAGATCATGAAAAATGTTATGAAGATAATGTATTGTATTGTATCTTATTACAGGTCGCCTTCCAGCTCGAAAAAACTTTGGATCCTCATGATAAAGCATTTCACCCGAAATCAAAAGATTAACAACCCCATGCTTTAGGGGGCAACTGTTATAGACATTTTTGGGCACTGCAACCCCAATCAAATATGTCCATAAACCAAGGGCTCCTATGTCCTTAAAAGTGTTGTTCCATCCCCTAAAACAACAAGGTCAGCTGATTACATCATCTCCCAGAAGTTCTCCATGAAAAAATACTCAGAACTGGTCAAAACTGGACCATCTCACCTACTCCATGGTCAAAGTGCAATGCATCCCACCTAAATGCACACAGGAGGTGCAATGCATACTGAAAAGCCCTTCTATGGGGTGCGATGGGCGAGAGTGGACAAATGGCAGAGACAGTTTGCGAGGTGGATGATCATGGAATCTTCTAGGAACTTCTCCTGTGACACTTGCCTCTCTAAATTCGCCCAGGGATGAGTAAGAGATCATCAATCTCCAAGTGGATCAAGAACTATCAGAGAGAGAACACTAATCAAATCCCAGAAACTGACTCACCCCCTTGAAATCATCTATATATGGATCCCTCATCCCAGAGATCCAGAGGCTAGAATTTTGTATCTTGTAAGGAAGTGTTGTTGGTTTCTTGTTGGAATATCATAGTGTTGGGTGATCTAAGCTTTTCATGAGGTGAAAGAAGGGCTTTCATGCTGGAGGATGACGCCGGGTCAGAACAATTGGTTGTAATCCTCTTTGTTATTCTTGATTATTAAAAAATCTATTCAAGTTTTCCTCCACATTCTTGTATGTTTGATGATATATTCATTTGTGTGGTGAATATATATCTGGTCCTATATTGTTTATGATTGTAGATATATGTTCTTCGATAGTATTATGCTGCTTTGATTCCACAGGTGCTCTTTGAAGTTGAGTAGACGAAGGAGAAGCAGAAAGGATCTGTCAGAAAGGAGAGGAATCAAGCAAGGAACCAAGCGCAAGACTGAGGTTGGTGTCCTTCATTCCACTCTTATCTACTTTTCATAAAGGAAAACGAAAGTGGTTTTAGTTTGTTTGTTTCTAAGATAGCTACCAGTCTTAGTGGGACTAGTAGATCCAAGACAACACTAGATTTCCTGATAACAGCCTTACTCTGTTGGTTGTTACCCCTGGAGCTGTTGAAGGATCTGTCTAGGAAATAGCTGAAGAATGTTGGAACTAAAAGATAGTTGTTGCAAGAAAAACAAGGTCGTGGATCTATGTTGAAACGTGTTGTTGGAGCTTGAAACATGGAGATCCGTGGAGATTGGAGTTGAAACGTGGTGTTTGTAAGTTTTTTTTACATCAAGTTTGCACGTATACGTCAATTTTTTGCTCAAACCAACATATGTATGTGTGAAATGTGAAAAGGTTAAAACATTATATATGTTTGTATATTTATTATAAAACATATATAATTATATGTTGGAATTTTGAAAAGTATATTTTAAAAAGGAGCAGGAATTTTGAAAATGGTATTTTAAAAAGAAGGAATGTCATTATTACTAAATTTTAAAGAGTAATAATTAAATTTTTATTTTTAAGTGGAGTTTTTGTGTTTTGGGGCATGAATTTGATTGAAAATGGAGACAACAATTACAGATATGGAGAAGTTGAGTGGGGCTAATTTTGCCCTATGGAAATCACAGATGGAGGATATACTGATTTTAAGGGATTAGTATTTTTCAATTGAGGGCGCAACAAAGAAACCCTCATCGATGACAAACGAAGAGTAGAATAAGCTAGATAGAAAGGTGATTGCAACAATCCGCCAATATTTAGAAAAAAATGTTTATTTCAATGTGTCTGGAGAAAAGACGGCAGAAATATTATGGAAGAAGCTCCATGATCTATATGAGAAGAACACGGCATCAAACAAAGTGTTCTTGATGAAGAAGCTTTATAATCTCAAAATGAAGGAGGGTGCTTTAGTTGCTGAGCACTTGAATGCATTAAATATTATTACTAATCAACTTGCCTGTGTTAACACCATTTTAGATGATGAAATTAGAGCTATTTTATTAATGTGTTCTATTCTAGACAGCTGGGAAAATTTAATTGTAGCTATGAGCACTTCAACAACTACAGGGACCCTGAAGTTTGATGATGTCAGCAGTAGTTTAATCAATGAGGAGCTGTGACGCAAGTCAATTTCGGAAAACCAGGGAGGAGAGGCTCTAGCTCTAGCTGATCGTGGTAGGAGAATGGATCGAGGATAGCAAGGGCGATCAAGATCGAGAGGTCGATCAAAATCAAGGAGAAGAAGGATCATCTGCTTTCATTATGGAAAACCTGGGAAAATGAAGAAAGAATGTTGATTCTGGAAGAAAGGACAAAAGGATCAAAGACCATCCAGTACAAATCACAAGTCATCCAACACAAATGAAGGTGAGACTACTACTGTAGCCACAGATGGTGATGTGTTGTTTCCTGTTCCAGTAGAGGATGCATGTGTATATACATCTAGTAGTAGCTTTGATTGGATCATTGACTCTGGGGCATCTCACCATGTAACCCCATGCAAAGATAGTTTTGTTTCATATAATCTTGTTGACTATGGTAGAGTGCATTTGGGGAATAATCATTTTTGCAGTATTGTTGGAGTGGGAGATGTCGAGATCAAGATGAAAGATGGACAAGATATATTGTTGAAACAAGTCAGGCATGTACCAGAAATGTGCATGAGTTTAATCTCTATGGGATGGCTGGATGATGAAGGCTATTTGACAAGCTTTGGAAAAGGAGGCTGGAAAATTAGCAAAGGTGCACTGGTATGGCAAAGGACCCAAGACAAGAACATTATACACATTGAAGACACTGATAGGAAAATCAGATTTGGCTGTTGTCACAAAAGAAGTAAATTCAACAGATCTATGGCATAAGCATTTGGGTCACATGAGCGAGAAGGGATTAAAAATCCTTGTTGGTAAAAATTTATTGCCAGGTTTGAAATTCTACAATCTTGATCTTTGTGAGCATTGTATATATGGTAGACAAAGAAGGGTTTCATTCCTTAGAGGTGGCCATGACAGAAAGAAAAATTGTGTTAGAATTGGTACACTCAGATGTGTTTGGGCCTAGTAACATCAAATCATTAGGAGAAGCATCATATTTTGTAACATTTATAGATGATGCATCCATTAAGGTTTGGGAATATCCTATGAAAAATAAAAGTGAAGTGTTTGGAATATTTCAAAAATTCCATGTTGTTGTTGAAAGAGATACTAACAAATTGCGGAAGTGTTTAAGAACAGATAATGGTGGAGAATATTGCTCAAATAAATTTAAGGAATATTGTAACAGGTTTGGCATAAAGCATGAGAAGACTGTGCCTGGTACTCCTCAACAGAATGGTGTCATAGAAAGGATGAATAGCACCATTATGGAAAAGGTGCGAAGTATGTTGTCCAATTCTAGTTTGGAGAAGAATTTTTGGGCTGAAGCAGTCAGGACCGCTTGCTACCTCATAAATAGATCTCCAACTACAGCCTAGGATGGCAGTATCTCTGAAGAAGTTTGGACTGATAAGAATTTGAATTATTCTCACTTGAAAATCTTTGGATGTGAAGCATTCGTACATATTCCTAAAGAAAATAGAACTAAGCTAGATGATAAATCTACGAAATGCATTTTTTTGGGATATGCGGATGAAGATTTTGGTTATTGTCTATGGGATCCAATCAAACATAAATTTATTAGAAGCACGGATGTTATATTTAATGAGTCAAAAATGTTAAAGAGGACTGTAGGTGAGTTGGAGGTCAAGAAGGTTATTGACAGGTTTGAAGAGCAGCAGGAAAGCATACCACCAATACAAGAAAATGAACAGAAAATTCAGGACCATGAAGAACAACAAGTGGAAAATGATGAACAAGAAGAAGAAGGAATCTTGCAGGAACCTTTACAGGAGATTCAACCTGATAATGCACCACCACAGTTGGTTCGTAGATCTTCTAGGCCTCATAAGCTTTCACAAAGGCATCCTCCTTCAAACTATATTTTGTTGACTGATGAAGGTGAACCTAATTGTTTTCAAGAAGCTTGTTGAAAACAACTTATATTGGGCATGCGGATTATGCATGACACGAAAAACAAAAGGTTGTGGCTGTCACAAGAAAAATATATCAAGAAGGTGCTTGACAGGTTTAATATGAAGGATGCCAAGCCAGTTGGTACACCCCTTGCAGCCCACTTCAAGCTGAGCACTGAATTATGTCCTAGTGATGACAAGGAGAAAGAAGATATGAGCAAGATTCCTTATGCTTCAACAGTTGGCAATTTGATGTATGCCATGGTATGGGCACGACCAGACATTGCGTATTCAGTGGGAGTAGTGAGTAGGTTCCTTGTATTTTGAGGTATCTCAAGGGTACTAGTAATTATTGTTTATGTTTTGGTCATGATGAGACTGTGCTTGAAGGATTTACAGATGTGGATATGGCTAGAGATATGGATACTAGAAAGTCCACTACAGGTTATTTTTATACATTTGCAGGTGCAGCAGTATCTTGGGTGTCAAGACTACAAAGAATAGTAGCCCTCTCTACAACAGAAGCAGAGTACATAACTACAACAGAAGCTTGTAAAGATATGTTGTGGATGTAGCGATTCCTAGGAGAGATAGGAATAAAGTAGGGCAAGTATGTGTTATATTGTGATAGACAGAGTGTCATTCACTTGGCAAAAAACCCAGCATTTCATTCAAAAAGCAAGAACATTGACTTAAGGTACCATTGGATCTAGCATGCATTGGAGGAAGAACAATTATCCTTGGAAAAGATCCATACAGATAGGAACCCTGCTGATATGCTCACTAAGATTCTACCACAAAATGAACATGAGTTATGTAGAGGCATGGTAGGACTTGGTGTGACTTGATGACTCTTATTTGGCTTCAAGTGGGAGAATGTTAAGTGTGAAGCCAAATTCATGCAGGATTCTACATCCTTCTACACCGCCAGTAGTTTCTAGAATCACATGCAGGATTCTACATCTTTCTACACCGCCATTAGTTTCTAGATCATTCCAGATCTCCATCTGAATCACATACAGGATTCTAGGTCCTTCTTTAGCCTCTATAAATTTGTAATTTCTCTAGCCAAGGAAAGCAAGTAAGCCAAGGCCCAAGCCTGTTATGTAATGCAAAGTGATTTATGTTCTCCAGTGTTTGTTTTATCTATTCTGTTGTTTCTGATTGAGTAATATTGTTGTTTCTCCATTTGTCTGTCTCTGTGAATTATTCTCTGCTTTTGTCATCTAAGTCTCTGAGTATAAATCTGATGTGTGTTATGTATGCTCTGATCTAACACCAAAGCTTGAAGTCTTAGTATCAATGGATTGATTACAAAGATGACTGCACCAGGAATACCGCAAACTTCCAAACCATGTCGGTGTTGATTTAAATCATCAAAAAATTGCATGGTTAACTCTCGAGTATACAAGGCTTCTACCAAATTCCTCCAAATTCCAAGTCGAGAACACCTTTTACATATATTTGAAATCTCACATGATCTGATCTCTCGTGTTTTTGATGTTGTATCAGTCGGACAACATTTTTCTATAATGTGCAGGAGTAATGTGAAGATTTCACTGAAAGTCGTGTTATCAAGAAAAAATATAGAACCTAAGAAGTTTGCAGTAGAATAATCTGGTTTAAAAGTCACCAAGAGATCTTGAATCCAATAGGGTGCAATGCGTTTGTCATTGATTCTACCTCAAATTATGCATCAGTTAGCAGTAATAATTGTTTAGAAAGCGACGACTTGACAGTAAATGGTCCTTACGATGGTATTGAGGGAGAAGAGATTATAGGGCTTGGATCCGAAAAATAAAGAGATATAGCACAAAATTCTCCTCATTTGTTAATGCTACCAAATTCCAAAGGGAGAAATCACATACATGCACGACTTCATTTTACTCCAAATTAAAGTTTGGGTAATATATCAGAGGGGCCATGAATTCTTTGTAAACAATGCCAAAAAGTACAGAGGAGATCCTATATGCCATATAATGTGCGTTGGAATCACTTTGGGCACTCTAAATTAAAAATAAATAAATTGCAAGGAGTTGTTGACAACCTAGAGAGATGTTAAATTGTAATTTCAACAGCGTGGAGGTTTTTTTGGAAAACCGGCCCGGTCTCCCTGCACCACCATTCGCAGAAGGCGGTATCCATGAAGGGGGACCCGACACAATCAGGACGCGCCACGCGTCCCTTGTACAGCAACCAAATCCGCTGTTCCCCGAAGGTTAAAGTTTGTTTTGTTTGGGCGAGAGTGGTGTGCGAATTCCGTCAGATCGAGTTTGGAGGCTCAGATCGCCGCGAAGCTGCGCGGACTTTATCGACTGGGCTCGATGCGCTGTGGTGGCGACACGTGGCACCGGCCTACGTCAAATCAGATTTTGCGTGGTGTGGAAGTTTTTTTTGTTGACCGCCAAGAATGGAAGAATTAATGGTTTTTAATGGTTGGTCGTAGTTTTTTGGTGGATGCCTTTAAATGGTTATGGGCACATTATCATATATTGTTTTATATATGTTTTTACGTAGTGTTTTGTCGGAGGCCCTTTAATATGGGTATGGGCATATAGTTTTATATATGTTTATATATGTTAAAAAAAAAAAGGTCTACGTGTATTAGTTTTATGCATTGTGCATACGCGCAGTAGTTTTGGTGGAGTTTTGTAGTGGTGCCTGCGCACTATGTTTGTTGGAAATGTATTGTGGTAGTGTTATGTATGTGCGCAGTGTATTGTGGTAATGTAATGGTGTGGTGGCTGCGCAGAGTTCCAGCAAAGTTTTTTTTTGTAATGTGTATTGTGGCTGCGGCAGCGCACAGTAGTGCGATTTTTTTTCTTTGTAAACGCACAGCAGTGCGAGACATCAGGAACAGGGGCTGTAATGTTGCTTTGGCCCCTCAATGTAAAACTGATTATGTAATTTCCACAGCAGTGGAAAATCTGTAAGAGCACAGAACGTTGTTTAGTGAATCCCTCTTTGGACAGAGGAAGAAATATGTATCAGTGTTTTGTTCTAAATTAATAGAAATGTCTTTGTGACTGTGAAATGTTGTCTTATGAGTTATTTTGGTTTTAAAAGCTTCCCTGTGTAAAGATCCTGGAACAAATGAAACAGAGCATTGGCTCTGTGGTGGTTAGTTTGTTGGTTTTTTGGTATTTTCTCCATTCAAAAATACCCAACAGTGGTATCAGAGCTAGTCCAGGCTCTTTGAAGACTCAAAGAAGCTGAAGGAAGGTGTGGTTGCAGCAGTCAAACTTCTCCAGCAGTGTGAAGACTCAGCGAAAAGAGTTAAGGTATTTTTCAAAGCTTTCCTTTCTGTTACTGTTAAAGGAACAGTCAGTGATTTAAAAGAAAACACAGTCAAGTATTTAAAGCCTAGATAAGAATGGCAAGGTCAAAGAAGAAAGCCTCCAAGCCTGCTAAAAATGTGTCTCCCTCTCTACTAAAATAGAAGGCAATCTATTTGAAAGCATTGTATTTGAGGTTCCAAAGTTTGATGGAAACTTTGATGTATGGGAAATAATGATGAGGGCTTTCCTAATGTCTGAGGGGATTGAAGTCTGGGAGTCAGTGATTGATGACAGCAAGATGGATAAAGAATCCATGGAGTATGATGCACAAGCAGCAAAACTAATCTTGGATGGACTCCCTGATTCTGTGAAGAGGAATCTAGGAAAATATACATCAGCAAAGGATATTTGGGACAGACTGCATGACCTTCATGCAAAGGGAGCACTGACCATGACAATGAGTCAAGAAGAACCCATCATAGAAGCTGAGAATGAAAAGCTTGACCTCATCAAGCTTCAAGTAAAGGAAAGGGATGAAGAGCTTGCCAAGCTCAAGAAGGAGCTTGATCAATGCAAGAGGAAACATCATGAAGAAGTCATATCCATGACAAATCAGCTGAATGAAGCAAAGAAGCAAGCAGATGTCTTGACAAGTCAACTTGAACAAAGGCACATGAGAGTGAACAAACTTGTAGAAGAGATTGGACAATACAAGGTAGAGGTCTCCTCCCTTAAGTCTGAACTACAAGAAGCCAGGAAGCAGGAACAAGGAGCTGAAAAGAAAATGAAGAGCAGTCAAGCAGAAGATGAAGAAATCTCCAAAATGAAGACAGATATTATCTCCTTCAAAATAGTAGCAGCTGAAGCTACTCGTAGCAAGGAAGAAACTGAGGAACAACTAGCAAAGAAAAGTAATGAATGTGAAAAGTTGGAAGAAGAGATTGTCCTCCTCAGGAAGAAGGTTGAAGGGATGAACAAGATCATGAAAAGCTCTCAAGCTTTGGATGACATGCTCAGCTATCACATATTTCCATCTGATAAATCAGGACTTGGGTATGTAGCTGAACCCTCAAACAAGGATGAAGATGCTTTAAGCAAAGGAGATGTGAAGAAGCCAGAAAGAAGTTGTGAAGCTCCTAGTTCCAGCAAAGGCAAGGAGAAAAATGAAGGCTGCAATAGAATAAATCCTACTCCAAGTAGAAAACCAGCTCTAAGAAGAAATGTAGCTGATGGCAAAAAGGCAAGAGGCAACGGTGATCATCAAAGGATCTCAAGGCAGCAAGGCTTCAGAAGTACATCAAGGAAACCTCCATCATCCAGGTACCAAAGTTCATTTTATGGTTATTGTTATGCTTGCTCAAACTTTGGTCATATGGCAAAAGACTGTAGAGCATTTCATAAAGATAAATGTTGTGGTCTCCGAAAATCTCCAAGAAACAATTTTAGAAGAAATCATGAAATGTCATTCATGAAAAATGTAGAATGTTTCAAGTGTCATAACATTGGCCATATGGCACGAGATTGTAACTTGACATGGGCTCTTACACAAGCTAGACCCATGCAAAAGAAGAAAGTTACACAAGTATGGAGAAGAAAAGAAATATAGTGTGAAAGCCCCTGAAGCAACGCAGCTGATCTAAGTTTGTTTTGAGAAAACTTGCTAAAAGAAGACAAGCATACATTAAAGGGGAGTTTGTAATTTTTTATTTGCTGAACTGTATTAACAGTCATTTGTTGATGGAGGATGTATTGCAGCGCTGCAGTTGCAAATGAAATCTTTGTTAATCCCTCTGAAAGGTAATATGCAGCAGTGATGAAATCAGCAATGTTTTTGCTTTGTGTTTATGCAATACGCACAGAAATGCATAAAGAAGAAAAGATGGCAGCGCTGAAATGTAAAGAGCAGCAGCGAGATAAGAGAAAAATGCAAAGCATGGAAACCCTCACAGCAGTGGGAAGACAAAACATAAAACAGCAATCTGAAATTTTTTGTTATGGAGCACATGCATTGAAATGCATAGCAATGGAAGGTGTTTTCCTTCTATGTAATGTGAGAGAACATACTCACAGCAGAGTGAGTATAATACATAGCAGATGGAAATGTTTTGTATTGGGAATGAAAATGCAAAGCAATGATAAGAAAATGAGAATAAGGCAAAACGCAGCAGAACGTAAATGCCCAGTGGCTGAGAATGCAATGAAATTCTTTCACACAGCAGTAAAAAAAATGTAATTTTTTTATGCAATGCAGCATGCAAAGAAATGCATAAAGAAAAACAAGGACAGCAGATTTTTAATGCACACTGGATGTATAAGAATGTGTGTGGCAGCAGAAAGCCAAAGGAATTGCACAATAGTGCATTGTGTAAAAAAAATGAAGACTAAGATTGTGTGAAGCAAGGGTGCATAAGAAAAGGCAGCGGCCTGTGTTATTTTTTTGTGGAGAATGAAGTGCCAAGAGTATGGGCACACAGCAGTATGATGAAACAAAAGGCAGCGACAGTGCAAATTGCAGAGGCAATGCAGCAGCAAGAAGTTATGGACAGCAGCATGATGGCAAGAAGGAGAAGCACACAGCAATGCAAATAAAAAAAAATGCAGCAGCAAGAAGTTTTGAACAGCAGCACATGCAAAAGAAATTTTCCTTACAGCAGTAAAGGTAAATGTAATGAATTTGTTGTTCATTGAATTGAAATGCAATATATGCAACAGCAGTGAGTGTAAGAAATGTTTACACACAGCAGTGTAAATTTGTAAATTGGGACAGTGTAATTGTTCCAGAAAAGACAGAGTATTTTGTCTTTGAAAAGTGCAGAAGCAGTGCAAGTGTAGACACAGCAGTGTGGGATAGACACAGTAAAGAAGATGGCACAACAGTGCAGCAGAGAATATGCATCAGCATAAAAGAACATTGTAATGAGTTTGCACACACAGCAGTGCAATGATTGTTTGTTTTGGAACTGCATTTGAAGCAGTCATTTGGTGAATCCCTCTGTTGAGAGGAAGATGCTTTTTAGCATTGTTTGGTAAATCCCTCTGTTAAGAGGAAGATGTTTTTATAACAGGTGAATCCCTCTATCATGAGGAAGGTGCTCTTCAGCACATTGTGATGGTGAACCCCTCTGTCATGAGGAAGGTGCTCTTAAGCACGGTCACATGGTGAATCCCTCTGTCATGAGGAAGGTGCTCTTCAGCACATTGTTATGGTGAATCCCTCTGTCATGAGGAAGGTGCTCTTAAGCACAGTTTCAGGTTAATCCCTCTATTAAGAAGAAGACAACTTTGTTTGTTTGTGAACTGCATCAGAAGCAGTTGGTGAATCCCTCTATGTGAGGATGATATCTTTGTAACAGCAGTACTAAGGAATCCCTCTACGAGAGGAAGTGTTTGGGTATGTCCTAATGCCCAGCAGTTGAAATTAAAGGGGAGTGTTAAATTGTAATTTCAACAGCGCGGAGGTTTTTTTGGAAAACCGGCCCGGTCTCCCCGCACCACCATTCGCAGAAGGCGGTATCCGTGAAGGGGGACCCGACACAATCAGGACGCGCCACGCGTCCCTTGTACAGCAGCCAAATCCGCTGTTCCCCGGAGGTTAAAGTTCGTTTTGTTTGGGCGAGAGTGGTGTGCGAATTCCGTCAGATCGAGTTTGGAGGCTCAGATCGCCGCGAAGCTGCGCGGACTTTATCGACTGGGCCCGATGCGCTGTGGTGGCGACACGTGGCACCGGCCTACGTCAAATCAGATTTTGCGTGGTGTGGAAGTTTTTTTTGTTGACCGCCGAGAATGGAAGAATTAATGGTTTTTAATGGTTGGTCGTAGTTTTTTGGTGGATGCCTTTAAATGGTTATGGGCACATTATCATATATTGTTTTATATATGTTTTTACGTAGTGTTTTGTTGGAGGCCCTTTAATATGGGTATGGGCGTATAGTTTTATATATGTTTTTTATATATATGTTTATATATGTTAAAAAAAAGGTCTACGTGTATTAGTTTTATGCATTGTGCATACGCGCAGTAGTTTTGGTGGAGTTTTGTAGTGGTGCCTGCGCACTATGTTTGTTGGAAATGTATTGTGGTAGTGTTATGTATGTGCGCAGTGTATTGTGGTAATGTAATGGTGTGGTGGCTGCGCAGAGTTCCAGCAAAGTTTTTTCTGTAATGTGTATTGTGGCTGCGGCAGGGCACAGTAGTGCGATTTTTTTTCTTTGTAAACGCACAACAGTGCGAGACATCAGGAACAGGGGTTGTAATGTTGTTTTGGCCCCTCAATGTAAAACTGATTATGTAATTTCCACAGCAGTGGAAAATCTGTAAGAGCACAGAACGTTGTTTAGTGAATCCCTCTTTGGACAGAGGAAGAAATATGTATCAGTGTTTTGTTCTAAATTAATAGAAATGTCTTTGTGACTGTGAAATGCTGTCTTATGAGTTATTTTGGTTTTAAAAGCTTCCCTGTGTAAAAATCCTGGAACAAATGAAACAGAGCATTGGCTCTGTGGTGGTTAGTTTGTTGGTTTTTGGTATTTTCTCCATTCAAAAATACCCAACAAGAGATGGGAAGCAAACACGACATTTCCAGTATGTTTTTGATTTGGTTGAAGATCTTATGTGACTTACGTAGGGAGTAAGGCTTCTTTTGCTTCTCTGTATTGGTTTAGACTCTTTCGGGGTTTAAAAGTTCCATGCATCTGCAAGCGTTTAAATGGTAAAGGATCTACAGTAGAATCGAGTTGCCAAATATACAAGGATGGACGAAAGAACAATGTTGGGAATTGTGCTCTTTGAGGTCACTATTGGAATATTCAGTATTTCTCAGTAGACACTGAGGGTCATGACAAGCTGAGGGTAAATTGGCTCTATTACTTTACATTGTATCAGTTTGTGTTTCTTCGCAAGCATGTTGAACTTCCCTTGGGAATATCCTCATGTTTATGCTAGAGTGTGTATGACAGAGTATCTATGTTAAAGGGCCGGTAGAAAGATATCTAGAAACAAGTTACCATCCTCCAACTTTCTTGGACATGTAAAAATTATTAAATAAGATCCAAATATGTGGCTTGACAATATGCAGATTTTTGTTAGTAATAATTGTGATTTATCTTCCGCTCTGTTGTTACTGGAGATGCAAAAAGAAAAGGAAAAGGAGACCCCTCATAAAGAAGCGGCCCAAAAGAAGAAGATAAGAATAATGAAGGGTAGTTCACCTTCATTAAGATGAAGAGGAAAATAAAAGAGGCTCGAGATGAAATTGTAAAGCTCAATGAACAAGAGGAATGGGAAAAACAATTATTTAATGAGACTGGTTCATGGCATCTTAATGTCAGATTCACAGTGTAGCGTCTTCACTCATCTCCGTATTTTTCTCACCAACAATGAAAAAACTCCAAAGTATAAGATTTATGAAGGAACAAATGCAGCAAAACAAAGTACGAACGTATCATATTGATAAGAAAACATTTCGAGTAACACAAGTATGGATTAGGAAATAAATCATAAGATTCAACAACCAAGGAGATCGAATATTATCCCCATAACTTTAGGCAGTCAAACATAGCTGGAAATCAGAGGACACTTGGCAATATGGACACCAAATCACTTCTAGATTTCAGGAGCATAATGACCAAGCTACAAGTATGCATAGGTCGAGATATTCTAGGCTTGAAATTATCAAATAAATCAAATCCTAGATTCGAGGACATCGAGATAAGCTTTTGAAAGAGGAAAATCAGTGGTAAAATATGAGGTTTCGTTAAAGACAGCGCTACAAAATATGGGGAGATTTGCAGCCAATGGATAGCTAGCACAAATCCATCATATCATACACACTTACCAGTAGTTATCTCCAACCAACAATTTCAGCAACAACCTCAAATATTCAATGTTTATTGCACTGATCTTCCAGCCAGCAAAACCACTAGCTTTCAACAGCTCAAGGCTATTACAACTATTTCTACTTTTAAGTTTTATTTTGATTTGGTTTTGTTTCCAGAAAACGGGTTGATAGTGAGGAAAAAGAATACTTTCTTTTTTATTGTAAGATGTGGAGCTCAAACAGAAGTAATTAATTCAGTGATACATAGGTAGTTTTGTTTTAGGATTCTTGTGTCAAACAGATGGTGATGTTTCTTTTATAAAAAAAAAAAATTCTTTCAAGTTTCACATGGATTTTCCTCCTTGATTGTTACAAGAAAATGATGAGTAGAATTTAATTGCAATACTCTGATTTGGCTTGTTAAGCAATCTTAATTTTTTTATTTCTGAGTTTCAAGTGTAGAAATCATCTGTGTATTCTCTATATTTAAATTGATCTTAAATATGATTCATCTCATCTACCCCCAATAGCTCTATAAGATCCAGGAGTTTTCCTACCTTGCCCTAATTGAAGCTTTCCTCTGTCTATATATGATTAATTACTGAAAACCCTTATGACTCCATGCCCAATGGGCTCTTCCTTCATTTTGCAAACACAATTTTAAAACCAATTTCTTGATCTTCATAGTTAGCCTAAAACCCTAAACTGTGATTGATTGAAAATCGATTGAGAGAGATCCCTCTCTGGGATTGGAAAGGCTAGTTTCTAATCCTACAAGCAATTTGTGGTTACCTTTGAATTTTCCTCCTCGGCCTAAGAAAAATATAGAGTGGTAACATTTTGGCAACCATACTGGGGACGATAGATTTCATCTTCCCCACGAAAGGATATCAATTCTTAGATCTTGCTGTTGATGGGGCACAACAATGAAACATATATGAAGGTTGAATCATTCACTGGGTGACTCAATTATCAAAGAATCCAGATTGCAGAATTCTCATGGGGACTCCACTAGGCAAAAAATCCAGAGTTTAAACTGCTCATCAGGTTGCTTCTCAAACAAAATGATAGGGTTTGTAGCACACCCTATTTGTATTGAAGGTTTCAAAGAATAATGGGATGATTGTGATGATGATCAAGTGGATGAGGATTTCTCCAATTTACTTCTTATTTATTTGAGGACATGAAACTGTAGTTATGAAGCCAAGGCCAACTTTTTAGAAGAGTTCGTTGACAAACTTGAGAAATACATTTAGATCTTAAATGTTCGAGTTCAGTCTTACAATTTTCAAGATCAAAATCAATTTTTTGAGGACCTTTTATAGTTGAAACTGGCTCTGATTTAAACAACACATATGAGCAGTCACATTTTGACAAACAAATTAGAGGACTTCTTGATAATAAACAAATGAAATATGTTTTCTTTGATCCTGTAGTTGAGTATATGGAATAATCTCTCGGCTTAAATCCATAGCCAAGTTTTCACTGTAAAAAATCAAAGATGTCATCAGATCCCTTTGCTGTAACAAGTTCCAATTTGACCTTTTTGAAGCACAGTCAGGCAGCCATGTCAGCTGAGCAACTACTTGACTAGTTATAGTGCCATTTCAGTGTTATTTAATTGAGCAGTTCATTTCAGATATTATTGTAGGAGTGTGAAAGTAGGTTTGATATTCAGGCATTTGGGTTTTCATTTGCAATTAGTTTGTAGTATGTTTTCAGTTTGAGTGTGTGGTTTTAAATAAGGATCAAGAGTGTTTTCATTTGCAATTAGTTTGTAGTATGTTTTCAGTTTGAGTGTTTGTGGTTTTAAATAAGGATCACGAGTGCTTTCAGAGCAATATGAACAAGGACATATGTTTCAGGAATGAGTACAAGGCACTGGTTCATTGGCGCCTCAAAGGAAGGACGCCATCCCTAGTTTGAGCAAATGCTGGCACTAGATAATTTTTGTTTTCAAATTGCAGATTTAGCTCTCGGGTCTTTTGACGGGTTCTTTTAATAAAATGACAGATTCTTTTAATTTTTATTAAAATTATTGGGCCCGCAACTCCAATACCCGAGTATGTAACCTATGAATTCCACGAGTTAGCCACACAACATAGTCCAAGCACCAAATCTAGTGCCCACGTCGAAATCAATCGCCAAACCACAAGTCGTTATGAGGAAGGATCCCACATGGAAACATAGTCTTGCGCAACGCGCTGGACGATTGTGTGACATGTGATGTATATAAACACCAATAAGCAAATTATCTAATTCATGTGTACTACATCCACTATGCAAAACAAAATAATAATAATAATAATAATAAAATGTCGAATGCACAACATGTTAACCAGAGTCTGAGCCACCAACTGTAGAGCATTTGAATGATAGGGTAAGCCTGCAGTTGTGAAGAGGGTTTCTGTGTGTCCATTTAAAATGAGCATGAGAGTCAAAGTGATAAGAGATCGATGAGCACCAGAGCCTGGAGTTTGAGTTTCAAGATCGATGAGCACTAGAGCCTGGAGTTTGAGTTTCAAGTTCGAGTATCAATGGATTGATCACAAAGATGAGATGATTGCACCAGGATTCCCCCAAACTTCCAAACTGTGTCGGTGTTGATTTAAATCATCGCCAAATGTCATGGTTAACTGTCGAGCATACAAGGTAAATCATCACCAAATGTCATGGTTAACTGTCGAGCATGCAAGGCTACTACCAAAGGCCTCCAAATTCCAAGTCGAGAACGCTTTTTACATATATCTTAAATGTCTCGAGTTTTTGATGTTGTATCAGTCGGACAACAATTTTCAGTAATGTAATGTGAAGATCTCACTAAAATTCGTGTTATCAAGAAAAAATATAGAACCTAAGAAGCTTGCAGTAGCAGAATATGGTTTAAAAGTCACCAAAAGATCTTGAATCCAGCAGGGTGCAATGCGTCTGTCATTGATTCTACTTCAAATTCTGCATCAATTAGCACTAATAATTGTTTATAAAGTGATGACTTTGACAGTAAATGGTCCTTACTTACGATGGTATTGAGGGACAAGAGATTATATGGCTTGGATCCTTGAAAAATAAAGAGATATAGCACATAGTTTTCCTCATTTGTTAATGCTACCAAATGCCAAAGGGATAGATCACATGCATCCACGAGCTCATTTTACTCCAAGTTACACTCTGTGTAATATATCAGAGGGGCCATGAACTCTTTTCAAATAGTGCCAAAAAGTGTAGACGAGATCGTATATGCCATATAATGTGCGTTGAAATCCCTTTGGACACTCTAAATTTAAAAAACAAAAGTTTTTGGCAAGGAGTTGTTGACAACCTACAGAGACTTTGGACACTCTAAATTTAAAAAACAAAAGTTTTCGGCAAGGAGTTGTTGACAACCTATAGAGATGGGAAATAAACACGACATTTCTAGTATGTTTTTGATTTGGTTGACGATATTAAGTGACTTACGGAGGGATTAAACCTTCTTTTGATCCTCAGCGTTGGTCTAGTCTATTTCAGGGTTTAAAAGTTCCATGTATTTGCAAGCCTTTAAATGATAAAGGATCTACAGTAGAATCGAGTTGCCAAATATAAAAGTATGGACAGAGGAACAATGCTGGGAATTGTGCTCTCTTTGAGGCCACTATTGGAATATTCAATCTTTCTCAATAGACACTAAGGGTCACGCCAAGCTGAGGGTAAAGTTCCTCTATTGTATCAATTTTTATTTCTTCATAAGGATAATGAACTTCCCTTGGGAATATCCTCAAGTGTATGATGGAGTGTTTATGAAAGAGTACCTATATGAAAGGGTTGGTCGAAAGATATCTGGAAACAATTTACCATCATCCAACTTTCCTGGACATGTAAAAACTATTAAATAAGATCCAAATATGTAGCTTGACAAAATGTACAGTTTTGTTAGTAATAGTTTTGATTTATCTTTTCGCTTTGTTGTTATTGGAGATGCACAAAGAAAAGGCAACTCCTCAAAAATAAGTGGCCCAAAAATAAGAAGAGAAGAAGAATGAAGGGTCGTTAACCTTCATTAGGACGAAGAGGAAAATAAAAGAGGCTCGAGATGAAATTTTAAAGCTCAGGGAACAAGAGGAATGGAAAAACAATTATTTAATGAGATTGGTTCATGGCATATTGATGTCAAATTCACAGTGTAGTGCCTTCACTCATCTCCCTATTTTGCTCACTGACTAGGAAAAAACTCGAAAGTATAAGATTGATGAAGGAACGAATGCAGAAAACAAAGTATGAAGGTATCAAATTGATAAGATAACATTTCGAGCAACACAATTATGGATGATGAAATAAATCATAAGATTCAACAACCAAGGAGATCAAAAAATATTATCCCCATATCTTCAGGTAGTCAAACATAGCTGGAAATCGAAGGACACTTGGCAATAAGGACACAAAATAACTTACAGATTTCAGGGGCACAATTTGTTATCACTCCTCTGGATCTCCAAGGCTAAGGAAGAGTCCAACTAAGGTAACCACACACCAACCTTTTGACTTGGTATCTAGCCCTACCAAGCCAGAGAGGGCTCTCTCCACAAAATCACAGCCAAGAGGGCTGGATGAATTAGGGTTTTAGGCTAGTTATGATGTGTAGAAGGGTTTGATTGTTTGAAATTGGGTTGTTGGATGAGGATTAGGTCAAAGAGACTAGGTCAGGGCAACTAAGGGTATGATTGTAGACATCGGATGGAGCAAGCTAGGTAGAAGCTCAAACACTTAAATGTTCTTGAGTGAGATGGATTAGACTGGTGAGGTGTTAGAAAGAGCAAGACAAGCATGTATTCTTTCTAAACTAAAGAAAATGGACAAATTATGAATATTTCCCCAAAACAGAGCATGTAAGATGTATTCTGCTCATCAACTTGAAAATAAACATATCATAGAAGTGAAATGAAACATGAGAGTACAAAACATTCAAACATATGCAACATAAGAAGAAACTATGTCAAAATACCATACCACGGGTATTCCATCAAAATAGCTGCAATTCATTCATTAAATTTCTGCCAAATACTGATTATGCTAGTGTCTCTGTTCAATACAACAACATCCTACTGAGTCCAACCTCTTCTAAGAGTGAATAAGGGAATTCTATAGACATCAAAACAACCTTATCTCATTCTGAGGGGTTGAATCCCTAAGTTGAGGAAGAGATCCACAAAAATCTAAACTGATACCTAGAGTGTAGGGAGGTCCAAGTGACTCCTCTCTAATTACAATGAAACTAATTCATTTGACTTCATGATGACATTTATCAAATGTATTTACCCTAGGTAACTTATCCACATGATATTTACATTTACTTTCAATAATTACATGAGTAAAATCATCATTTCCCAAGATGAAAATCAAATTTTCTGAAAAAAAACTCAGAAAAATCATAAAACTACTCAGTGCGTAGTGCCAGTGCCAATTGAACCCTCCATCTTGCAACTGAGTTTTGGATGTGTTCCCGGTGTCCAAACTAGGCTCAAGATGGCTTGTTTGAAATCTTATCTGTCTAATTTCCATATATGTCTTTATCTTTCATAATGGAGTTGATTTTCCTCATCAAAAAGTGCTTCTCCTAAGACTTCTCAGTGCGCAGTGCCAAGGTGAAAAAGGAGGCATAACTGTGGTTATTTTTAATGACTTGCTAATTGGACCAAACAAGCTTAGAAAAGTTGTTTTCTTGTATGTATTCATCATTCTAAATCTGATGGTTGTCTCCTTTTGGTCAAAATATGCCTCAAACAAAAGCGCAGCGCCTAGGGAGCTGCACACCTAGCATTCTAGCTAATCACAAAATTGTCTGGGAATGTACAAAATTTGCAAAATTTGCAAAAATGCTCAAAAATTTTCCAAAATTTTCTAAATGATGGCTAATGGGATGGATTAGTCATGGAGTGAGGCCTCAGCAAGTATATCAAGCCTCCTTTTCTCTTCTTGCATCGTTAGGATTTCCATTTTGGCATTTGCCCTCTTAAACTTTGACCTTGCAATTTTGTTCCTCATGGCATAATGCTTTGCCATCTTTCTCTGAATGTAATTGTCTTTGTTGGCCTTGTTTAGGAGCTTCTCTAAATGTTGGTTAATCCTTTCTCCCTTATGTGGCCTTCTCTCTTCCCTCTCTTCTTCCTCCATGAAATCTATGCTTCTCTTCTTCCATAGTGTCTTGGCTAGAAACCCTAGGGAGATGAATTAATAGTGGGATGTAGGTATAGGGAGTAAGGAATGGTATGAGGTAATTTAGAGAGATGAGGGAAGGGGTTTGTGATTCAAGGTATGTGACAAGGGGTAGGAATGTGATGGGATTTTGGATCAGGAGGTTAATTACAGGTTAGGGGTTTTAGGAGCCTAGGCAAATGGAATACCTACGTCTTAGTGTTTTGGGGATAAAGGGATTGGGGGAAAGGGAATATGATATGGGGGTTGGAAAATGTTTTAATAATAAAATGGGAAGGGAATAGAAGTGCTTGGGGGTGAAATTGGAGGTGTAGTTAGGATTTGACTGTGATACTAGGGTTTCTAGCAAGGAAGACAACAAATTGCAAAGAAGATTCAAACACCACTAAATTTTGACTTGAGGAATGCTAGGAGAGTGCATTTGAGTGTTACTTACTTGCTAAAGGCTTTGTGGAACAATTGTTGAAGTGTTGGAGGCGTTGGAATGGAGTTTGCAGGTGTTTTGGCCTTGCTGTGCAAATTTGGCCAAGTGCGTAGTGCAATGAACAGGCATGCCCTCCTTTTGCCAAGCATGCTGCGCACAATGCAGGGACATAGCACAAAATGTTGGTGCAAAGCGCAATGAACAGGCGTGCAACGCTTCCTCTGTTTTGCAAAATTTGCCCTTCAAACTTGAAAATTTCTCTTTTGGTGAGGTTGCTCAATGATGGAAAGAGAAAATGAGGTTTGAATTGATGTCTTGAGGGTTTAAATACTTTGTGGAATTTAATCTTTGATCATTTGAAACCCATTTTGCTAATGTTTCAAATCACTTTTCAAACTTTTGCACTAATACCCTTTACTTTGTCTTTTTTGCTTTGTAGATTGATCATTTGATGGAGTAGGCACTCTGATTGTTCAGTTGGCAAGTGGAACTGAGTTGATATCTTGGTAGTCATGAACTTATTACAAATTGAATAACATAAAATTACATAGTGAAAATATAAAAAAATACATTTGAACTCAAAATTACATGATGAAATAAGCATTTCTCTTTACAAATCATCTTCACATGGTGAAGAGATGTTATTTGATCACCCTTTACTTGTTTGTCTTATGCAATGGAATGGAGTTTTATTGGAACCTTGGAAACCCTAATGACATAATGAAACCTTGAGAAACCCTAAAAGACCTAATGAGACCTTGAAGGACTGAATTTTAAGATGACATGATGGCCTCATGACTGATACGGCATGATAAAATTAACTTTATGGATGATATACAATCAACAAGATATGAAACTATGCCAGCCAGTAATCACATTTATGGAAGAGTGATGTTTTTTTACTAATGCTACCATCAGTGAGTAAATTTTTGAATGATGACCTAGTGGAATGACAAAAATTTCTGAGTGGGAAACTAATATGATATGAAAAGAGGATTTTTTATCACTAATGGTAGGATGCAAACACTGACACTAACATTGGCCTTATTGGGGATGGCATCTCTGAAAGAGGTGTCAAGAACATCGTAGACTAGCATGACTATCCATTGGGCTATACAGTCAAAAACTCAATAACTAACGATCATGACTAAATGCTGCAAACTCTACTGGAAATTGATACTAAAAAATATGCTCATAATGTTGAGCTTATTCATCACACCTTATCTATTCTAACTGATCCATAACCTTCTCACTCAAGTGATGCAAAATTTCCAATGAAGCCAAAAAAGGAGATGACCATTCACTGAAATTCTTCTCACATCCTCTGTAAGCAGACAGAATGATGTACATGTAGGCAAATCACAATGAAAATTGAAACCAAGACTTATGCTGACAAACAAAACAACATTCACCTTCTCTGATGCTTGCAAAAGACTGCCCAAGGGGTCTTGGAAATCATGAAGCATTACCTCTTGTGGATCAACAAAAGGAAGGAAGATGCTTTCAAATATAATGGATGATTTTTCTTCTTCATTTGGGTGATCCTTCTTAAATGGAAATGCAACAATGTCATCTTCCATACCATCCAGATCAGAGACAAGATTTGTATGTTCTTGCAGATCTTCAATTGAGGTAGCCAAATCAGCATCAACACAAATATCTACAAGTGGCTTTTCATGTATATCAGGAAAAGAATTGTCTAGGCGTTGAAAAAATTCTATATCTTGATCATTTGAAGGTTGTTGAACATGTTCATCAAACTCAAGACAACAAACCTGTTGTACACTATTTTTGACCTCGTCGGATAAATCGTGACACTCTAGAGTTTTTATACAAGCAAACTCAAAATTCTGATTTGCACATATTTCTTCCTAAATTAAAAACTCAAAAGAGAAAAGGAATGAAGGGCCGCTGGAAAGAACAACTTTATATATATCTTGATTTCTTGAATATTAGCAATACTACTCCAAATTGCTATCATATTCGTATGATGGAAGATCACAGTCATATTTTGAAGAATTTTGCTCAAGTTCATTATCATCCAGGGTAGAATCCATGATCTTATCATGGTGGTGAAAATGGTTTTCATTCAAAGAATCCAAGAGTTCATCATCCATAAACTCTTCATCGCCATAAGCACTTTCCAGCTCTTGAATAAAATTCTCAAAGTGATCACAACAATCCTCAATCAAAAGCAAAGAAGGATAGGCTTCTCCATACTTCTCAAAAAATACTAAGTGAAAATGCTTGAGAGAATAAATACAAGTAGGAGGCAATATTTCATACCAAAACCATGCTCTTTCTTCTAATGTGACCATGAACATCTTCATTAAACAATATTCATGAAAATTAATTCTCAACTTACGCACATGCATATGAAATCTTATTAAATGAAGTGTAGCATCATCACCTTTTCCATCTCTGAATTTTGGCAAGTATGTTTGCCAATATACCTGAGGCATACGATTTGGAAAGCCTGGAACATGATCTCAATGCATAGGAGCATATTTTCTAGACTGAGAACTCATTTCGATTTCTGGATCCTGTTACCAATGGAGTCTTTGGATCAAGTGGGAGTCACCAGGTGAATGGTTTAGCCTTCATATGTGTCTGGTCATTGTTCACCATCAGCAATTAGATCTGATCTTTGTCATTCTTTCCTAGAGAAGATATGATCTCTCATTTCCCCAGCAATAGCTCCAGTATGTTATCACTCCTACTGATCTCCAAGGATGAGGGAGAGTCCAACTGAGGTAGCCACAGACCAACCTTTTGACTTGGTATCTAGCCCTACCAATGCAGAGAGGGCTCTCTCCACAAAATGACAGCCAAGAGGGCTGGATGAATTAGGGTTTTAGGCTAGTTATGATGTGCAGAAGGATTTGATTGTTTGAAATTGGGTTGCTGGATGAGGATTAGGTCAAAGAGACTAGGTGAGGGCGAGTAAGGGTATGATTGCAGACATTTGATGGAGCAAGGTAGGTAGACACTCAAACATGTATGAATTTACAGGGTAAATTCCTCAGACAGAACACCAAAGGACACCGCTTGAAAACAGATCACAGATCAATACACCAGTATTCTTGACGTGGTTAAAACCCTCAAAGAGGGAAACAGTCCATGGCCTGAGCCAACACGGCCACTTCAGACAATTTATTAATAAAAGAATGAAAATTTACATAAGCTTCTTTCATGGAGGGTCTCATGAATGGTTAACCTACAAATGACCCTCCATGCTCTTTAAATAGAGATCATGGACCAATCGGGTGTTAAGCCATAGATCAAGTGTCGGTAATACCGAGGAGAGAATGAACCGTCGGATCACTTCATGTCTAGAACATATCGTGACCATCAGATTGTAAGTTACAAAAGTACATAGTAAAGAAACACACTTTACCTAACTCTACACTAGACCAAGTTATACTTATCCATTTCCTATGTGTCGGAATATCTTAACATCCCCCCTTAAGAACAACTTGGGATAGGATTGAAGGATGTACAAATATGACACAATAGGAGAAGGAAGGAGGCACTAGAGCCTATCCCCCCTTAGTGACAACTTCCTGAACTCCAACCATAAATCAAAGTTTAGTAAATTTCGCCTCTGTGAGAGTCTTTGTAAAGATGTCTGCAATGTGATCATCTGTTGAACAATATTTCACTTCAAGAACATGGTCATGAATGAGCTTTCCGATGAAGTGCATGTGCAGTTCAATCTGTTTGCTGAGGTGATGTTGGACTGGATCTTTGCATATTTGAATGACATTTTGATTATCACACCAAAGTGTAGTCGGATGCTACTGCTGAAAGCCAAACTCTGACAGGATCTAACAAAGCCACAGGGCTTCCTTACTAGCTTCTGCGGCACCACGATACTATGCTTATATTGAAGAAAGATAAATGACACTTTGTTTCTTGCAAGCCCATGTAATAGGTCCTGAACCAAGAGTGAACACATAACATGCAGTAGACTTCCAATCATCAGGGTCACCAGCCCAATCGGAATCAGTGAAACCAACCGGTAGAGGAGGTGCTTCTGCACTGTAATGAATTCCAAACTGAACTGTACCTCGAACATAAAGAAGTATTCTTTTAGCTACTTTCCAATGAATTTCATGTGGGTTTTGCATAAACCGAGCAATAAGGGCAACAACAAAGGAAAGGTGAGAACGAGTATGGGTAAGATACAAAAGCTTTCCTACAAGTTGACGGTATAAGGTAGCATCAACTTTAGGGGAAGTACAAGTGACTGAAAGTTTGGCTCCAGACTGAAAGAGAGAAGGGGTTAGCTTACAATCTTCCATCTAAAAATGGCGTAGAATATCACAGGCATACTTGGACTAGGAAAGAGAAATACCTTCCTTGGATTGCAAGACTTGAAGACCAAGAAAATAATGCAAGTGTCCTAAGTCTACCATTTCAAACTTCTTTCTAAGGCTGGACTTCACATGGTTTATAAGGTTGGGATCACTACCATTAAGGATAAGATCACCAACATAAAGAACAAGAATGATAAGAGACTTGCCCACTTTCTTGGTGTAGACAGTATTGTTAGAATGACACCTAGAAAAGCTAGTTTCTAAAAGAAAGTTATCCATTTTGGCATACCAAGCCCAAGGGCTTGCTTGAGACCATAAAGGGATTTCTTAAGCCGACATACAAGACTGGTGTCTGTTTGTATAAAGCTAGTAGGTTGTTCCATATAGATTTCTTCATGCAAGTCCCCATGCAAGAAGGTAGATTTAACATCCATCTGATGGACTTCCCATTTGAAAGAGGCAGCAAGGGAAAGAACAAGGCAGATAGAGTTCATTATGGCAACAAGGGAGAAGGTTTCAGTATATTTAATGCCTTCAACTTGTGAAAAACCCTTAGCAACAAGACGAGCTTTATGTTTATCAGCTTTTCCATCTGGTCCATACTTGTTTCTGTAAACCCATTTGTATCTAACAAGTTTTCATCCCTTGGAAGAGGAACAAGATCCCATGTATCATTTGCCAATAATGAACAATATTCTTCATTCATAGTTGCATCCCAATCTGGATGGCCTGAAGCTTTTGCAAAGGTGTTAGGATCATAATTCATTGAAGCTTGAGCCAGTAAAGAAGAGGCTCTATCAAATTGAGAATGTGTACATCGTTGATATGTAGGATCACCAACAAGAGAACCTGCTGCATCCCGAGTAGCATGGACCCATTTTGGAAGTTGAGGAGCTGAAGGAGGATCCTGAGAAGGTGGGGGAGGATTTTCATCCTCACTGTCATCATTTGAATAAGAAATATTTTTAGAATTAGAAGTGATAGAGAGAGGTGGCACATCTGCCGAACTAGGCTCATAGGCTGACATATTTTCAGCAAACTTTACATATCTTCTAATGATAACATTTTTGGACTTAAGTGTAATAAGTCTATGTCCTTTGACATCTTCAGAATATCCAACAAAAATACATTTTTCACTCTTAGGTTCTAAAGCTTTATGTTTCTCATCTGGAATATGGGCCCATGCTTCACTTCCAAAAACACGAAAGTGACTTACATCTGGTTTAATTGAGATCCATGCTTCTTCTGGAGTGATATTCTTTAAAACCTTAGTAGAAGTGTGATTTACTATGTAATTTAGTTCTACAGACTTCAGATTTGGATCACCAACGGATGTGACCCTGTTACCAAGAAAACTAGTGTCTATTCAAAACTACTAGTCCCACTAAGACGGGTAGCTATCTTAGAAACAAACTAACTAAAGTTACTTGTATTTTCCTTTACGAGAGATAGATGAGAAAGAAGCAGAGAGTACCAACCTCAGTCTTTTGCTTGGATCCTTGCTTGTTTCCTTTCCACTTTGACAGAATCTTTCCACTGCTTCCTTACTTGTCCCGCTTCAAAGAACACCTGTAGAATCACGGCAACATAATACCATCAAAGCATAGAGATCTATCACTGTAAAAAATATAGGATCAGATATATATTGACCATACAAATGCATATATCAACACAATATTCAGAGATACACAAGAATATGGAGGAAAACTCAAATAGCTTTATTGATAAAAGTAGTAGAAGAGAGGATTACAACCACTTGGTCTGACCCAGCGCCATCCTCCAAGCTTGAAAGCATTCTTCACCTCATACAAAGCAAGATCACCCAACAATGTCTTCAAAGAGAAACCAACAACACTTCTTTGCAAATTACCAAATTCCAACCTCTGGATCTCTGGGATGAGGGATCCATATATAGATATTTGCAGGGGGGTGAGTCAACTTCTGGGATTTTGATTAGTGTCATCTCTCTGATAGTCCTTGGTTCCACTTGGAAATTTCATGATCTCTTACTCATCCTTGGGCGAATTCAGGGAGGCAAGTGTCAAATGAGCAGCCTCTAGAAGATTCTCAGGGTTTCCACCTAACAAACTGCTTGTGCCATTTTTCTACTCTCACTCATCGCACCCTACAAAAGGGCTTTCCAGTATGCATCACACTTTTTGCATGTGGCAGGTGAGATGCATCACACCCTTAGCACTGGGCAGTTTGTATGGTCCTACTTTGACCAGTTCTGAGTGGTTTTTCATGGAGAACTTCTAGGAGATGATGTAATCAACTGACCTTGCTCCTTTAGGGTATGAAACACCACTTTTAGGGACTTATAAGTCCTTGGTTTATGGACATATGTGATTGGGGTTGCAGTGCCCAAATATGTCTATAATAAACCCTCAAATAGCTCTGATACCATGAATAAATTTACAGGGTAAGTTCCTCATACAGAACACCAAAGGACGCCACTCACAAACAGATCACAGATCAATACACCAGTATTCTTGACATGGTTAAAAGCATGTAGGGATTTACAGGGTAAGTTCCTCATGCAAAACACCAAAGGACACTACTCACAAACAGATCACATATCAATACACCAGTATTATTGACGTGGTTAAAACCCCCAAAGAGGGAAATAGTCCACGGCCTAAGCCAACGTGACCACTTCAGGAAATTTATTAATAAAAGAATGAAATTACATAAGCTTCTCTCATGAACAGTTAACCTACAAATGACCCTCCATGCTCTTTAAATATAGATCATGGACCAATCAGGTGTTAAGCCTTGGATCAAGTGTCGGTAATGCCAAGGATAGAATGAACCATCGAATCACTTCATGTCTAGAACATATCATGACCATCAAATTGTAAGTTACAAAAGTACATAGTAAAGAAACACACTTTACCTAACTCTACACTAGACCAAGTTATACTTAACTATTTCATATGTGTCAGAATATCCTAACAAAACACTTTAAGGTTCTTGAGTGAGATGGATAAGATTGGTGAGGTTCTAGAAAGATAAATACAAGCATGTATTATTTATAAACTAAAGAAAATGGACAAATATGAATATTTCCTGAAAACAGAGCATGTAAGATGTATTCTGCTCATCAACTTGAAAATCAACATATCATATAAGTGAAATGAAACATGAGAGCACAAAACATTCAAACATATGAAACATAAGAAGAAACTATGTCAAAATTCCATACACGTGTATTCCATCAAAATAGTTGCAACTCATTCATTAAATTCCTTCCAAATACTTATTACACTAGTGTCTCTGATCAATACACCAACATCAAACTAAGTCCAACCTCGTCCAAGAGTGAGGAAGGGAATGATATAGACATCAAAACAACCTTCTCTCATCCTCAGGGGTCGAATCCCTGAGTTGAGGAAGAGATCCACAAAAATCAGAACTGATACCTAAAGTGTAGGGAGGTCCAAGTGACTCCTCCCTAATTACAATGAAATTGATTCATTTGACTTCATGATGACATTTATCCAATGTATTTACCATAGGTAACTTATCCACATGATAATTACATTTAATTTCAACAATTACATGAGTAAAATCATCATTTCCCAAGATAAAAATCAAATTTGCAGAAAAAAACTCAGAAAACTTCTCAGTGCGCAGCGATAGTGCCAGGTGCACCCTCCATCTTGTAGCTGAGTTTTGGATGGGTTCCTGGCATCCAAACTGGGCTCAGGATGGCTTGTTGGAAAGTTTATCCTGTCTACTTTCTATATTTGTCTTTATTTTGCATAATGGAGTTGATTTTTCTTGTAAAAAAATAGTGTTTCTCCCAATACTGCTCAGTGCGCAACGCAAGGTGAAAAAGGTGGAAAAGCAGTGGTTTTTTGAGTGTTTTTTTTACTTTTTCACATGCCAATTGGAGCAAACAATATTATAAAAGTTGTTTGATTGCAAGTATTCATAATTGTAAGTCTGATGGTGGTATCCTTTTGGTCAAAATATGCCTCAAACAAAATCGCAACGCTTAGGGCATTGCGTGCCTAATATTCTAGCTGTCACAAAAATGTCTAGGAATGTACAAAATTTCCAAAATTTGCAAAAATGATAAAAAAAATTCCAAAATTTTTTGAATGATGGCTGAAGGCATGGCTTAGGCATGGAGTTAGGCCTCAGCAATTATATCAAGCCTACTTTTCTCTTCTTGGATAGTTAGGGTTTCAATTTTACCATTTTCCCTCTTAAGCTTTGACCTTGAAATTTTGTTCCTCATGGCATAATGCTTTGCCATCTTTCTCTTAATGTCATTGTCTTTTTTGGCCTTGTTCAAGAGCTTCTCCAAATTTTGGTTAATCCTTCCTCCCTTATGTGGCCTTCTCTCGTCCCTCTCTTCTTCCTCCATGAAATCCATGTTTCTCTTCTTCCATAGTGTCTTGGCTAGAAACCCTAGGGAGATGAATTAATAGTGGGATGTAGGTATAGGGAGTAAGGAATGGTATGAGGAAATTTAGAGAGATGAGGGAAGGGGTTTGTGATTTTAGGGAAGTGAGAGGGGGTGGGAATGTGATAGGATTTTGGATAGGGAATTTAATTACAAGTTAGGGTTTTGGGAGCCTAGGAAAATGAAATACCTAAGTCTTAGGATTTTAGGGATAAAGGGCTTTTGGGAAAGGGAATATGATATGGGGATTGGGAAAGGTTTTAATAATAAAATGGAAATGGAATAGAAGTGCTAGGGGGTGAAATTGGAAGTGTAGTTAGGATTTGACTGTGATATTAGGGTTTCTAGCAAGAAGGACACCAAATTTTGCAACGAAGATTCAAACACCACTAAATTTTGACTTGAGGAATGCTAGGAGGGTGTATTTGAGTGTTACTTACTTTTTGGAGGCTTTATGGAACATTTGTTGAAGTGTTGGAGGCGTTGTAATGGATTTTGGAGGCATTTTTGCCTTACTGTGCAAATCTGGGCAAGTGCGCAATGCAATGAATAGGTGCACAGTGCAAAATGTAGGTGTGCAACGCAAAACACAGGTTCACAACACAATGAATAGGTGCACAGCACAAAGCGCAGATGTGCATTGCAAAACAGAGGTGCACAACACAATGAACAGGCACGCAACACTTCCTCTGTTTTGAAAAATTTGCCCTTCAAACTTGAAAATTTCTCTTTTGCTGAGGTTGCTCGATGATGGTAAGAGAAAATGAGGTTTGTATTGATGTCTTGAGGTTTAAATACTTTGTGGAATCATTTTTAAAAAGTTTTCACTAATACCCTTTAATTTGTCTTTTTTGCATTGCAGATTGATCATTTGATGGAGTAGGCACTCTGATTGTTCAATTGGCATGTGGAATTGTGTTGACAGCTTGGGAGTCATGAACTTATTAGAAATTGAATAACATAAAATTACATAGTCAAAATATAAAAAATTACATTTGAACTCAAAATTACAAGATGAAACAATCATTTCTCTTTACAAATCATCTTCACATGGTGAAGAGATGTTATTTGATCACCCTTTACTTGTTGGTCTTATGCAAAGGATATTGGAACCTTGGAAACCCTAATGACCTAATGAAAGTTTGAAAACCCTAAAAGACCTAATGAGACCTTCAAGGACTGAATTTCAAGATGACATGATGACCTCATGACTGATACAAATGGTATTACAAAATAACTTTATGGATGATGTACAGACAACAAGATATCAAACTATGCCAGAAAGTAATCACATTTAGGGAATAGTGATGTTATTTTACTAGGGCTACCATCGATGAGTAAATTTTTGAATGATGACCTAGTGGAATGACAAAAATTTCTGTGTGAGACCCTAATATCATATGTAAAGAGGATTTTTGATCATTGATGGTAGGATGCAAATACTAACACTAACACAACCAACAAGCTACAAACATGCGGAGGTTGAGATATTCTAGGCTTGAAATTATCAAATATTCAAATCCCAGATTCGAGGACATCGAGATAAGATTTTGAAAGAGGAAAATCAATAGTAAAAAATGAGGTGTCAGTTAAAGACATTGCTACAAAATATGGAGAGATTTGCATCCAATGGATAACTAGCACAAATCCCACATATCATACACACTTGGTATTAGTTATCTCCAACCCACAATTTCAGTAACAACCTCAACTATTCGATGTATATTGTAGTTATATTCCAGCTAGCAAAACCACTAGCTTTCAACGGCTCAAGACTATTGCAACTGTTTCTACTTTTAAGTTTTATTTTGATTTGATTTCCTTCCTAGAAAATCATCAAGGCAGTTTGAGATTATTTTTATTATTTAAGTAAGTATTTTATAAGTAGAAACGGTTGAGAGTGAGGAAAAATAAGACTTTCTTTTTTACTATAGGTTGTGTTGCTCAAACAAAAGTAATTGATTCAGTGATACAGAGCTGGTTCGGTTTTAGGATTCTTGTGTCAAACAAATGGTGATGTTTTCCTTTTCAAATCTATTTTTCTTTCAAGTTTCACATGGATTTTCCTTCTTGATTGTTACAAGAAGATGATGAGTAGAATTTACTTGTAGTACTCTGCTCTGGCTTGTTAAGGAATCTTAATGTTTTCTTTTTGAGATTTAAGTGTAGAATTCATCTGTGTATGCTTTATATTTAAATTGATATTAAATTTGATTTATCTTATCCACCCCTAATTGTTACACTAAAATTTTTCACCATGACTATTTGCAGTCAGTATGGCTCCATCAATAACCATACTGTCCTCCTTGGCAAGTCTTATACCTCTGCCCCTCATGTCAAACTCCAAAAAAGAGAGAAAGTCTTTAAAAGTCAATATAACTCTGGTTACGCAGTTTCTCTTACTCTTACCTGCGTGTACGCACCTCAAGTACATAATACCTGCGTACTTGTACGCTCTGTCTGTAAAGGGGTGGGTGCGTACCCCTGTAAAAGTCAAAAGGCGCAAGTTTTACTTCAAAAAACTTACTTGTGGTCGATTCTAGAGCATTCTAGAAGATGGTTTGACGTGGATTAAGCGCCTCCAGATGGTTCATGCATCCCAAAGAAAGAGGAACTTAACCCATGAAGAGGGGAGCTATCCCTTTGAAAGAGGGGCTTATCCCATTGATGGTGGACCTGTTTAACTTCCTCCAAAGCATTATAAATACAGGCATTGGGCCAGAGGGAGGGGAGGTTGAAAGTTGAACATTCCTAAGGGTAGATGCTGCTGAAATTAGGACTCCCTTATAGAGCTTGAGAGGAGAGATTCCAATCCTTTCTTAGCTTCATTTGGAAGTGAGTGAGCTGATCAAAGTAGAGGAGAACTCTTGCTGGACCCTGGGAGGGACCTGCACAACACCAAGGCACTGGTTGTAAGGTTTCTTTTGTTTCCAATTAATACAATTAAGTTCATTTTTCTCAACAAGTTGTTATATATAATTTGTTTCATAAACTCCTTGGTCTTTATGATGAATATGTTTTATTATATGAGTTATTCAGGTGCTATGTAATCGTTTGCTTGTTAGTGAATGCAAGCTTCAAGGAGAAGGAGCTCATCTGGATCGAAGAGGCATGGCTGCTACAAACAGCGTTGGACTAAAGGTATGCCTTAAACACCTGGTTGCTTTTATTTTAAATGCATATTTAGGGAAAGATAGTGCTTGATTGTTTTGTTTGTCACTAGAAAGCCTTGTTTTCTAGGGAGGTCGGTTTTGTCCGCAAAATTGACTCTTTCCGCATGAAAAATGGCGACCATACTGGGGAATCCATGGATTTGATTGATTTCTCTTTTGATTGATACTTTGATTTGAGAAAAGTCGATTTCTTTCTAGTTTTTGACTGATTGACTGTGAATTTGGGTGGAATAGCTTAGGATTGAGTTAGTTTTTTATTTTTCTTTTTTTTAGAGCAGTACGCACCCTCTACGTTAAGCACAGTGCGTACCTATACGCACTTCTGCTTTGTACACAGAGCGTGGCCGCACTTGTGCAAACAGGCTGCCTGCGTACCCTGTCAAAACTTTAGAAAATTTCACCTTTTTTCCTTTTTTACCCATTAGATCTTGTTTATAGCTTGTTCGTTGCTGCCCAGATCCACTGGTTACCCGTCAAAAATTTTCATCTAAGCTTGTTTCATTAGCATCAAGGGTTTTAGTGAAGTTCATAGAAATTCTAGCCCTAGGTTTGATTTTTGTATTGGTCTTGTAGTGACTCTGGCTTTAGAAGTTGTAGAAACCTTGGATATCCCTGGTCTTTTCAGTCTTCTTAGGAGTCGGACCATTCGTAAAATCCACCTTTGTGAGAAACCTACCGTTGTGTTGTCTCTTTGCGGAATTTCGAGAAGGCTTGTTTGTTAAGCTGTGAATTTCATTCTTAAGAAAAAGAACAAAAGTTTTTTATTTTTGTTTTTGACTGATTTATGATTCTGCATGAATTAGTCCTTGGTTGAATTGTAACTGAGTAAAACAACCTGGAATTATATTTTGTAGGCTTTTACCTCATTAGATTTGCTTTTAGGTAAATTTCTCTTAGATTTGCTTTTAGGTAAATTTCTCTTAGATTTTTATAGATCTTAAAATTGATTTTTGTTAAGTAGTTTTACATGCTTTGTTAAAATAGGAAAAATACGAAATCTCCTTTGAAAAAAAAGTTTGTTTTAGTAGCGTTTGAAGTCTTTGAAAAGAGAAAGGAAGTTTTCGTGAAATAATTAGTGGTCTTGTGTTGTGTGCTTTGGAAAAGATAAAGAGAGTTTTTCTTTGATTTTCATTGTTAAGAAAGTTGTCTTTATAAATTTTGCATTCTCCAACTCTCTTAGCTAGGGAAGTCATTGAAAAGGAAAGATTGTTTTTTCATCCTAGGTGCATCTTTTTAGTGGATTTGAGTTGAGTCTACACATCATCAGTTTCATCTCCGCTACCTTTTGTCCTAAAGAAAAGCCATAAAAATTAACGCTTAAAGTAAAATTCACTTAGTAACTTTTTATTTACTAGGGCTCTGATACACCAACATAGATCAGGCTAGTGTCTTGGAGTAAGAGAGTAATTAACTCTCCAAGACAGTAAAAACAAACAAGTAGCTCATCTTGCGGTAGGATAAATCCAATTGTTACATTTATGCTCTGGGAAAGCTCCTCTTAAAGGAGAAGCACGAGATCGTGTCCGAACCAGTGAGGGGATCAATCCTCCTTCATTGGGAACGACGCCAGATATGCACATACTACAAACGGTAAACCTCGGATTAACCATTGTCGAGGAGCCTGAGGTCACTTGTCGGTAAACCTTGGATTATTGTCAAGGAGCCGGCAAGGGGATTGAGCTTGTTACTCTGCCCTTGCGTGTGTATCGGATCGTAGACTGTTCCCCCAGGTATATTTGTTGATGTTGGTGACCTTAGTGACTATTATCTTTAGGATTCTTCCTAAGGTGACGGTGGAGGGAAGATCCCACTGTACCTGGAGCAGACATCGGCTAGACTCACTTGGATTTTCTAGGGGGTTCCCTTCACTCGAGACGGTTAAAGTGGAGGACCTTGTGCCAGTCTATTCATTAAGCAGGTTGTCGGGGTCACTGTTCCACCTGCCACTTCTGTACTGAATTCTGCGAAAATGGATTTCATCACCAACTAGTGTTTTCGGTCCGGAAGGTTACTGTTTGTGTGTGGTTTGACGCCCTAGATTCTTTAGGCGTGTGATTCGAATTTGTTTGGTTCTTTAGAGACTTTAGGCGGTTTGCTTTGAGATTTTACTTTGTTTGCGTGTGCAGTAGTTAAAAGTTTTAACTGTGGCTGAATTACCAAGACAGTCCCATAGACTTCGGGGCTAGTCTCCTGAGGTTGTAACCGTGGCTGATTTGTTGAGGAAGTCCCATAGACTTCGGGGCCAACCTCCTGAAGACGTCCCGGGTCATTACGAAGGTTTGAAAGTCCTCGTAACTCCTAGTGGCAGTAAAGTAGGGTCACCTGAAGAAGGAGAGTCTTTGTTGGTTGTTCATCCTGATTACCAAACTCTAGAAACAGGTTATAATCCTGAAGCTATTTCGGTTTCCGAACTTGCTGGTAGCTTTTCATCTACTAGTGATATAGGCGAAGAACCTGAGATATATGAACCTGTTACTCCAACATCGGGGTTAGTCTCTCCAGCTTCTAGTGCTCCTGATTCACCTAGGGTAGAAAGAGTAATCACCGAGAATCTTCCTTCTGGTTTGATAGCTATTGAAGAACTTGCTCCAGAAGAAGAAATAGGCATCCCTATCCCTGAAAATCAACCTGTTATTGATCTAAGGGAGCGTGAATCAATTTTTTACAGTCCACCTAGAAGTACTACTTAGTATCTTTCTTTAACTAATTATTTGGACAACTCAGGGTTAAGTTTTTCACCACCTCGTGCTCCTTATCCACCTAGAGGTCTTTATACTCCTGTAAATATGTCTGGTCAGTCGTCCATGTTTACTCAATCGCCTGAATCCTTTTTGTACGGCGGTCCTTCTGTTCCCTCTGGGTATCAGTCACTTTCTGGTACTTTTGCGGGAGCATCTCCTCAACCTATTGAACATGGGTTATTAACTGGAAACAATGGTAATAAGCCGTTGAGCGTAGGAGACATTCTTATGATGTCAGGTTCTATTCCCAATTCTCAACCTCAAGGTGGCCAGTTACCGCCTGGGGGTCAGCCTCAATTAACGCCTGGGGGTCAACCTCAAGGTACACAAATTGTGTCTGGGGGGCAACCTCAAGGACAGTATGTACCCATGGTGCAGTACATTCCTCAAGGTCAACCCCAGCCTCAATATGTACCCCAAGGTCAACCTCAGTATCAATTTATACCTCAAGGTCAACCCCAGTATCAGTACATGCCTCAAGGGTATCAACCCCAAGGTCAGTACTTGAACCAAGGTTTCCAACCACCCCAAGGTCAATATTATGTTCAAGGAACAGGAAATATACCTTTCAATTATCAATCCTACCCTCAACCTGGTTATGGATCTCAATATCCTCAACCTGTTATGGGTCAATACCCCGGAATGAACATAGTGTGGGATCCATCGCAAATTCAACAGGTTATGCAGCCAAGTGTACAGTTGTCATCTCAAACTGGACAACCCTTAGTTTCTGGTTCACCCCAGCAACCAGTCCAGTCTAATATTCAAACTTCTGTACCTTCGGTAGTCTCTCAGTCTGGGCCTGTTTCGCCTCGTACTCCATCGCAAACAACTGCTGCAACTGCCGCAACATCTGTTCAATCTACCCCATTTACTTCTAGAGTATCGACAGCTCCGGTTTCTACTGTTCCTATATCTACTCCTCAGACATCTATCTGGATCCACGATTCAAACTATGGTTCAAATGCCTGTAGGACAACCTGGTTTAAGTACGGTTGTCACAAGTCAACCACAATTCACTTATCAACCATACCAGGGACAATACCAATACGGTCCTGCTGTCCAGTAGCCAGT
Source organism: Pinus tabuliformis (assembly GCA_031772625.1). Classification (NCBI taxonomy): domain Eukaryota; kingdom Viridiplantae; phylum Streptophyta; class Pinopsida; order Pinales; family Pinaceae; genus Pinus; species Pinus tabuliformis. The sequence goes on along the minus strand of CM062817.1, from coordinate 1,037,614,798 downwards.
TTACCAGTATCAACCGTATCCTGGGTACACTTATCAACAACCACAACAACCCCAGTACGGTCCGGTTAATCCTGGTTTTCCAGGAGGATACAATATCCCGAACGCGATTCCCATTCCTAGTTATCCTGGATATCCTCCTCCTGGGGCTGGTATAATGACTCAGAGTTTTAGGGATCCTAATAGGCAGCTACCGTTTATCGCAACTTTGGACTTACCAGACTTGTCGCGCCTAACGAACGATCCAATTAATTATCTTCCGTTTTGGCCGCCAATGCCGAACAAGTTGCCCAGTGACATTCCCAAGTTCGAAGGTAAATCTGGAGAGGACCCGTCGAATCATGTGATGACTTACCACCTCTGGTGTGCCTCTAACTCCATCTCGGATGATTCGATCCGCTTACATCTTTTCCAGCGCACTCTCATTGGTCTTGCGGCCAAGTGGTACATTGAGTTACCACGGGCCTCTTTTTATAATTTTAGCCAGTTAGCTACCTCGTTTTTAACTCATTTTCAGTTGCCAGTCAGATATGATAATGGCACGGAGTTACTAACTTCATTAAAGCAATAGACGTCCACTTATATTTCCGATCATATTCATGAATGGAGACGTCAAAGGCAGTTAGTGAAAGTTTTTATCCCGGACCAGATCTTAGCTGAATGGTTTGTTAAATCATTGTTACCGAAGATTACTGAAGACGTAGCTAAAGCCGGAGTAGTTACTGAGGAGCAAGTCATTGCTCAAGCCCAGTACCTTGACTTAGTTTATACTCAGTCAGGTACGTTACACGAAAAGATCCCGATCTTCCCAAGTCAAATCAAATAGCTACTGCTCCGTCAGGGTCTCATTCTGCTGATGGCATGATTGGTACGTGAACACTAAAAGCAAGAAGAAATCCTCCAAGAATTCTTCTCCTATCATAACCTTGCCTGATTCCTCGACAGGAGATTCTTCTGCAGAAGTTTCCGCCGATGTTCACGTTGTAGAGTCATCTACAGCTAAATCAAAATCTGGTGGAAAGAAGAAAGGAAAAAAGAAGAATAAAGCAGACAAAACTCCAAAGGAGAAAACTGAAAAATCGGAAACCAATGACGAAAAACGCAAACCTCGATATCCTTGTCTTATTTGTGAAGAGGATCATTTTACAAGAGACTGCCCTCATCGAGCAAAGGTTGCGAAGATTGTCAAAGGTTCCCAAACTCCTGCTGTCTTGAAGGATCCATTTCCAAAGCAGGATAGTAAGATGATAGGTTCTTCCTCAAGTGCCAGTGAAGAACCCATATTGATGATGTCCCATGTAAGGATTGCGACTCGATCGCAAGATTATGGTAGTAAAAGTCCTGTTGATGGCAAAGAAGCAGAATCTTCTCATTCTAATCCATCAACCTCAGCTCCCGGCTCCGATCCGCTACAGATCGAGAAGCCTAATCCAGACTTAGTAATCAAACCGCCCGCCAAGGGTATACTTCGAAAGTCTGCTTTCAATCCACATGCAAGAGCGGCCCAGAATTATAACATTGTTGAGGACTTAGCTGTTTCACCCTCAGCAATGTCGGCTTTGGAAGTGCTGCAATCATGCCCAGCACAACGTAAATTACTTTTGTCGGCTATAGGAGTTGTTGATGTTCAGGACCCGAACCTAATAATCTTTGATCTAGAAAATAGGACACCATGTTTGCCTCATCAAATGGCTTTCCAGATCCCAGTGATAGTAAAAAACAGGCCTATTCATCGGACTGTAATTGATGAGGGAGCTTCCATGTGTATTATTTCGATACAGTGTTGGAGATCGCTTGGTTCTCCTTCACTAAATCAATCCCCGACAGTTCTTAAGGCCTTTGATGGCCATGGGTTTCATCCTTTTGGCATTCTACAGGATTTGCCTATAGGGGTTGAAGGAAAAACCGTTAGTCTAGCTGTGGAGGTGGTTGATGCCCCTCTAGACTACAACCTTCTCTTGGGTCGAAGTTGGTCTTACACTATGACAGCGGTCGTTTCATCGGTCTTCCGAGTAATAAAGTTTCCACATAATGGCAAGATCGTAACAATAGACCAGCTGGCTTACTTTTCATCCGACCCAGCCTCTTCAGAGAGTATTCAGCATGTCGGTAAAACGACTATCCCATATAAGGATGTTGGAGTCGGATTAGTTAAAGATGTCGGTTTACTGGGAACTTTTCCTTTTCCTCCTATCAACGCATTGTCTTCATTTGCATCCATTCATATGATTACATCAGACACCATTGTTTATGACAATCCTTGGATCATTCCTTCTGAATCTGAGATAGACTCATTTGGTGATGCTATGCCTTTGAGTCCATATGAAATTGCCTATGAAGCTGTGTAGTCTTTTACCGACCCGTGTTCAACCAAAATCGACCTAATGAATGTGGTCTGTGAGAAATCACTTTTCACATCAACCTCGGAGTTAATGGCGTTTCCCGAAGTTGTTTCATCTGACGAGCAACTTCGTGAAGTCCTGTGTATAGATGATTTACCATGGGACGATCTCCATCATAGATCTTCGTTTTTACCCGAGGATGATCATTTTGAAAATGATTTCTCATCAATCTTTACAACTGAATATGTCAAGGAAGCTTAGAATCCAATGAAACATCCTGATTCAAAGCTGAATTTGGGAAACATCTCTCGAACTATTCCCATTTATATTTCAGTTAAGCCTGGAATTATTGAGAACATTCATATAGGCACCTCGTGTACAGATGACGAAATTCAGACATACAAGGCCCTATTTCAAGAATTCCGCGACGTGTTTGCCTGGTCCTATGAGGAAATGCCAGGAATTGATCCCGCGATTGTTGTCCATGAGATCAAGACTTACCCGGACGCTAAACCCGTCTGGCAACGTTTGCGTCAGATTCACCCACGAAAAGCGGCTGCAATTAAAGCAGAAGTTGAAAAACTGTTGAAAGCAGGTTTCATTTATCCGATCTCGTTAACAGATTGGGTATCGAATATTGTTCCAGCTAACAAAAAGCAGAGAACAATAAGAATATGCATCGATTATAGGGACATTAATCGAGCTTGTCCAAAAGACAACTACCCAACTCCCTATATCGATCAAATAATTGATGATTGTGCCGGCAGTGAAATATTTTCCTTTATGGACGGTTTTTCCGGTTACAATCAAATCAATATTCTACCTGCCGATCAACCGAAAACGGATTTCATTTGTCCATGGGGGACATTTGCTTATTGCAAATTACCTTTTGGGCTCAAGAATGCCGGAGCAACTTTTCAAAGGGCGATGTCTTATGCGTTTCATGACATCAAGCACATTGTGCAACCCTATCTCGATGATTTGCCTGCTCATTCATTACATCGAGCTGATCACCTTGTCCATTTACGAGCAATCTTTATGAGGTGTAGGCATTATCGAATTCGGTTGAACCCACACAAATGTGTCTTCTGTATCGAAACGGGTCGATTGTTGGGGTTTGTAGTTTCAAAAGCCAGCATTCGCGTCGATCCCTCGAAGGTCGAAGCTATCATCAAATTGCCTCCTCCTTCGAGTCTTCGCCAACTCCAAAGTTTGCAGGGGAAAGCAAACTTTTTACGCCGATTCATTCCTAACTACGCCGAGGTTACAAAGGGTTTTACCCGGCTGTTGAAATAGAACGCTCAATTCTCTTGGGATGAGATAGCTCAGAAATCTTTTGATGCACTTAAACACGCGTTGACCCATGCACCGTTGTTGCATCCTCCCAACTACAACCAGGATTACTTTTTATACCTCGCCGCCGCCCATTCCACCATTGGGATGGTCTTAGTTCAGGAAGACGAATTCGGAACGGAACATGTGATATATTACCTTAGTCGGACGTTAAACCCAACTGAGCTAAAATACTCACATGTGGAGAAATTGGCATTGGCAGCCGTTCAAGCTGTCCAACGTTTTCGTCACTACATTTTACTCCATAAAACTACAGTCATTTCGGATTGCAGCCCTATGATCTACATTTTGACTAAACAATTACTAGGGGGCAAGTACTTTAAATGGATTGTTATCCTGCAGGAGTTCGAATTGGAGTTTGAGAAATCTAAGTCTAAGAAATCTTTAGTTTTTGCAGAGTTAATGTGTGACTTCCCGCATGTTGACACGGAAACTGTGGCAGAGGATCCCATTGCGGACGAATCTTTGTTTCTAATCAGCACTTTAGATCCGTGGTATGGGGATATCATCGTCTATCTCCAAACCCAATCCTTTCGGCCCGAAGTTTCAAAGTCGGAACGTCGGAAAATTCGATTCCAGTCCCAACAGTACAAAATTATTGGAGATACTCTTTATCGCCGTGGGGCAGACTTGGTTTTTTGACGTTGCTTAACACATGAAGAGGCTGAAAGGGTTCTAAATGACTGTCACTCTGGAGCGTGTGGCGGTCATATTCTGGGTATGCCACAACCCAAAAGATATTGCGCGCTGGCTACTTCTGGCCGTCCTTGTTTAAAGATTGTATTACTGCGGTCCGGAAATGCCACAACTATCAAGTGTTTGATAGAAAGATGCGCGCTCCTCCTGCTCCTCTCCACCCTATAATTGTCGTTGGTCCTTTTGCCAAAAGGGGTATCGATTTTATTACATGTAACCCTCACTCGGCCGGGGGGCATGCATATATCATCCTTGCGGTAGATTATTTTACTAAGTGGGCCGAGGTGATGCCTACATTCGAGGCAGACGGCAAGACAACTGCAATTTTCGTGTTCAATCATATAATTGCTAGGTTTGGTGTCCCAATAATCACTGACCATGGGCACCATTTTCGAAACATTATGATGACAGAACTTATAGGCCATCTTGGTTTGCGTCACGATAGTTCAACTCCTTATTATCCACAAGCGAATGGTCTGGTTGAGTCCATCAACAAAGTTTTAGTTATCATGATTTGACGAATCATTGGTATTCATCGGTCGAATTGGCACAACATGTTATTTTCAGTGCTTTGGGCGTACCGAACCTCAGTGAAAACATCAACAGGGTTCACTCCTTTCCAACTAGTTTATGGTTTGGAAGCTGTGCTACCCATTGAATGCAAAATCCCGTCACTGCAAATGGCCATCGAGTTACTTCCAGCTACTTCTGAAGAGGAAAAGAGTTTATTATACTTAGCTCAATTAGATGAGAATCGACGTGATGCTGCATTGGCGATCGAGACTCACGTAAAACGTATGAAAGCTCAGTATGATCGAAATGTGACCCCTCGAAATTTTTCGGAAGGAGACCTAGTGTTATTATATGATCAAGCTAATGATAAATTAGGTGCTGGAAAATTCGTTCCTATGTGGCATGGGCCCTATATTGTCAAGCGAAAGCTAGCAAAAGGGGCCTATGAGTTGGTAGACTTTGACGGGGACTCTTTAGGTAAACCAGAAATGGTCTTTACTTAAAGAGGTATTATGCTTAAAAGATGGGTTTGGAGATTTTTAGTTAGGTTAGTTTTTCTTTCTAGCTGGTGTGTTTGTTAGTTTAGACAGTGTGCTTAGCTTAGAGAGTGTGTTTTTGTCATTATTCTGGCTTATCTTGGTTTTACTCTTGATATTGCAGATGTCGATGCCTCTCCAAACATACATTGGATTTGCTGATGGTGCTTGTCGTAGTACACGGAATATCTCTTCCGCAGCTTGGGTTATCTATTCACCCTCTGACGAGTTAGTTTCTATGCATGGGGTGAGCCTCGGTCAAACAACAAACAACATTGTCGAATACAGTGCAGTGATTGAGTTATTGTCTGAATCTATTTCATTTGGGATTCGGAGTTTGATAGCGAGGTTAGATTATGAACTCGTTGTATTACAGCTTAATAGAGTGTATGCCATTAGAAATCCAGTGTTATTAAGGTTATTTTTGAGAGTGCGTCTCTTGGAACGTGAATTTGATTACATTGAATATCAGCATATTCCGAGGTCTTTAAATACATTAGCAGATGCAATTGCTTCTCGAATGTTAAATAGACATTTGCAATAATCATACATGTAAATTTAAAAACATTTCATCACACATGTTTAACAAGATAAGCCGGTAATAATGATATATATATATAGGAGTGTGTCAAAAAATACATCGTCTTCGATCATAGGTTGAAAAAACACCTTATGATCGGCAAAAATGATAAGTACAAAAAACCAAAATGTCACATGTGTCTACAAAACGACCATCCAATCACTGGTGATGATCTCTATATGACACCACTGCACGGGCCACCCTACACAAGAACCTCCTAAAAGGTCCTGGGACCCCGACTACATAGTGCTGAAGCCGGATTGGAATGTCATCTATGGTAGTCTCCGGTATATCTGTTGTAAGACGCTCCAGGTCACTTTCCAACTCAGCCAAAGTCTCTGTGGCCTCGTCCTGTGGGGCCGGTGCCGCTGCAACTGGTAGTCTCCTCTCGTAAGGCCGGAGATTGGCTGGACGTCATGGGCCTACATCTGCATTTTGAAAATTATTACTATCAGTTTTGAGACGATATAAAACAAACAAAAAAATAGATAGTTTAAAAAACTTGTGAAAAATGAATTACCTGTATCATCCCATTGTTCTCCCGGTGGAAGAACCATGTCCGGATCTCCATGAAAATCAACTCTGGCATAAGGAAAATCCTGTATAGAAAAGACCTGGTCTTCTAACCAGTGAAAGTACTCGGAGTAAATCGGACAACCTCCATTCCCTCATCAGGATGACGGGCCATAATCGCAACCCATCGCATCAATTTGGGCTCTCGAGGAAGCCCAGCCTCAACAATGAGCTGCTGCGGGATCAGCATTGGAACCCTCTCTAAGCCAAAACTCACAACTAAAGGCCCATAACCAAAATTCTTTAGCTGTCCGTTTTTGGCTCTAGTCAGTTGGCCTTTTATATTGGCCAACACAGCATCACACCAGTTGAAAATGGTACCTCGATAGCAATCAATCGCCATCCGCATCTGGGATCCAGTGGCAATGTGTAAAGCGGCAGCCCCGCAAAGTCTGGTAACTGTAAAGGCAATCACCATAAGTTCAGGACGGGATATAGTTTTGATCTCTACCCCCTTCTCCTGAGTCTGAGTGTTACACCACTCTAGTCAGAGACTAGCGATGGACTGGCCACCCGGCCTAGTCCCGAACAGAGTCAAGTGTTCGCCTCTCTTGGGCAAACCAGTGAGAAAGTAGATATCTACCAGCTCCATCTCAAGCTGGTGTCCTCCAATATAAAAACACTGGTCCTGAACGTTCCATCTTTCTACCAGCCATTCTAGAAATCTCACTTGGGCCCTCATGCCAGGTATGGCCCAGTATTTATAAAGGCCGCATGCCTTCAAAGCATCAATTGATGGTTGATGATTAATGGCGGCCAAATCAACATCTTTGTGCTCTCTCTCGCGCCAATCAAGCATGGTGAACAATCTACACACCATAAAACATCCATTAGAGTCCGTAAAATCAAAACATTTTGGTCCATTTTGGAGAATTTGGGGTTTAAAAACTTGTTGCGCGGAGTACGCACCCCGCCTTTAGGAACAGAGCGTGGGTACGCAGGGTCCCTGAAGGCAAGGTGCGTACCCCCGACATTTTTCCAACTGAGGAAATGTCGGGGTACGCAGGTGTTGTTGGGAAAAGTATCCAATACGGAATGACCCTATCCCACTCTAAGGGTGATAGTACCTCAGCAACAATCAAAGCAAAGCTATTTGAAATTACTTCTTTATGAGATGTAAAAGAGGAGAGAAAGAGATCCACTAACCGATGTCTTTCGCTAATGATTGACCCAATCTTCTCTCCTTGCTGCTTGCTCCCAGCTCCTTGCTCTTTCACTGGCCCAGCTACACCAAGATCCTGCAAAATGACAAGAGAGGGAAACTACAAGAAGCATACATTCATAATTGATTCAAGGATTAGGATAAATCAAATACACAAGCATAACAATACATCATTGAAACACATGCATATAGAAGAACCTCAAATGCTTTATTAATGGAAGAAGTAAAGTTCAGGAAGTGATACAACCATAAGAGGCCCAATCCAGCATCACCTTCCCAGCAGAAAGAAATCTCCTCTTCACCTCCTTCAAAGCAAATCACCCAATAGTTCTAAACTCAAACCAACAGCAATTCTTTACATTCACAAGATTCCCGCCTCCTTAGACCTCATGAGAGAGATCTATATATAGGATTTTTGGAGAAAGGATGAGTCAGCTTGAGCTTGGCATGAAGCTGACTAGTGTCCTCTCTCACTTCAGTTATTCTTCAGTTCTTGAGTCCACTTGGAGGTTCTTGCTTCCACTTGGAGATCTAGACCCTCTTACTCATCACCAGTCGAATTCCTTGATCCAAGTGTCATTTTGGAAGCTTCCTGGGCATTGACACCTTGAGGAATGACTGTGCCACATGTCCCAATTCGCCCAGCGCAGGTAGCCTTCTTTGCAGTTGACATTCAGCGCAGGTAGATAGTGGAGCAGTTTACATTCAGCGCAAATGCTCAGTGGAGCAGTTGACATGATCCAGAATTGCCTTGTTTTTGAGTGTTTTCAGGTGGAGAACTTTTATTCAGTGCTGTGGTTTGCTGACCTTGTTTCTCTAGGGGTAGGAACAACATGTTTAGGGACTTTGGATCCCTTAGATTATGGACATTTCATGCTTCATGCTGTAAGGCACAAAAATGTCTATAACAGTTGCCCCCTAAAGTATGAGGTCGTTTATCGGGTGAAATGCTTTATCAGGAGGATCCGAAGTTCATTCAATCGCTGAGAGGTGACCTGTAATAAGATACAATACAATACATTATTTTTCATATTGCTTTCATGATCTAGCTGAGGCGGGCATTCCCATGCTCAGCTTTATAAATTCATTTTGGTACATAGAACAGACGATCGTCTGATGGTAGACTGATAATTTTGGTGAAAATTATCATCCTTTGAGTAGGATGATCATCTGCTGCACACGTCAATGTCTTTATTTCCTGAATATATATCGCAGCCCGGATGGATGAAACTAGATCCGGGGTCTTCAAACTCGTTCGATCTTCACTCTAAGTACAAGTCGATCCATGTGAGAATTGCGCTGAAGTCGAACATGGAAAGACATCGCTTGATTACCGGTCAATGATGTAAACCGTTAACAAGCGCGAGAGGAATCACCGATAATGATAATGACCCTCAAGGTACTGCAGTACAATTCACGTGGTGTGAATATAGGACTTGGCGTCGAACACCACGCAAAATCTTCTGGTCGAAGGTCATTGATGTATATCTGTCGCCGGAAGTGAGAAACTTGCCATTGAGGCATGCAAGCTTCAAAGTACTGAGGGGGGTGTTCCTAGATCAACTTCTTGGATAATGAGCTGAAGTCGACAAGAAGCGATCTGTCAAAGGAGGGCCTTAATGAATCCCACATCAGTGACACGGAACGGAGCTAATGATTTTAATGGAGGTGAAAACAATCTGTGAAATATGATTCAGGGTGGCGGTCATGAAAGGATGAAAGATGATGTATGGTAGTGGATGGGACACGGTTGACTCTTTTTGAACGACATCTCTTGAACATATAACGACACTGATGCGATGGATCGGTAGCATTACCCCAAATGTGGATGGTTTGGCGAGACCATGGTGATGAGACCGGTGAATGAAACAACCCAACCCGATGTGGTACAGAGGAAAAGTGTCATGTTCAAAAGCGACCTGCTACCATTAAAGCTTTGAGGTTCTCCCAATTTTTCCCCAGTCATTTCTGACCAGTACCTCTTTATTTTTGTCAAGCTTGAGGAGGATAACATATGCTTGTTCTATAACCTGCCCTTCGGGCAAGCCCATCGCTATGTTTTAACGAGCCTAGCGATAGGGAAACTCGTTCTCGTCTAAAGACAAGTTTGTCGCTATTTAATCATTTTAACGAGTCTAACGACAAGGAAAACTCGGTCCTTTTCATTTTTAGAGAGTCTGAAAAGGTACATAAAGTTAACTCCAAAATTCCTTTTTCGTCATCTAATCCCTTAAGTCCGAAAAAGTATAAAACAATACAGAAGGGATGAGTTTTCGATAACTTTAACGAGCCGAATAAAACAAGCGCTCGACCTTTTTGTGCAATAATCCCTCAGGTCCAAAAAGATTAAAATCTAGAGGAGGGATAGCTCTTCCGGTCACTTTAACGAGCTGGAAGGCCAAAACTCGGCAAACTTTTCATATTTTACGAGTCAGATGAAAAGAGCTTAAAGAAGACTCGTCTTTTGAGGAACGAGTGATAAACAGGGATAGCAACTGATTCCAGGTACAGGTTGGAATTTTCCAATCACGACAGTGTCACAAGGATGGCTAGGTGAAATCACTCTTCGCAGCTGTTCCTCAAAATGGGTAAACAATCATATGGAGGTGAACGATCGGCCAAATGAAAGTGGAGGTGGCAGGTGCAAAACACGACCAAGGCTTTTTATGGCTGATAAATTTACGATCACAGTGGTTATTTACCAGGATAGGTTCATTTTTTATTTAAAAATGAGCTTAAACTCTGGAGGAAACATTGCTCACTGCTTATATTTATTTTTTAACGAGCATGAAGACCGCGTTAAAACTGCTCGGATCTTGCGTTTATTTTTTAACGAGCATGAACTTTATGCTAAAACTGCTGGATTATACCAGTCATAAGATAAGAAATGTCCCCTGTGAGATCTCTATTTTTTTATGGAGCTTCATCTCACTAAGCTTTGCTCTCCTTCCTTTCTTTATGCAAGTTCGGAAACGGCTAATCCTACGAGTTTAAAGGGTTAGACCTACAGGTTTAAAGGGAGGACCTAAAAATTTAAAAAATAAATAGTCGCCCCTTGCTTGCACTCCAAAAGGTTGCATGCCCCCAAGTATAAAATACAATTTCAAGGCTGCCCCTCCTCCTTCTCACCACTGCTTTTCTTTGGGTGTTCACAGCTACTTGTCGTCTTTCTAGTCCAATTTTCAACAGATTTTTCGCAAGATCGCAAGAGAACAGCTACTTGCGACAAGAGAGCAGCTACTTGCGACAAGAGAAGAACACTACTCAAAGACAAAACATTTGTTTGACTGAGGGAGGCTTACCTCTTTCTAGTTACCCAAAGATTGTCCTGTTATTTTTTCAACAAAACACTTCCTCGGCAATGTCTACCGAAATAGACAAAGGTGAGTGACGACCCCCCGCCCTTTCACATAACTTTGACAAAAGAATCTTATTCCAGAACAACCCCTCTTCCAACCACGGATGGGGTACGGACTAGTCATATTCTCCCGCGGAAATTCTACCTTACACCCAGGGTTTTTTCTACCCGAAGCAGACCAGGATGCATGCCCCCTGGGTTCCAGTCCTATCTTCTGAATCACTCACACTCATCGGGAAGAAGGACCGGGGGTGGAGACATTTCTTGATTGAATAGACCATTCAGGGTTGGTATGTGACTATTTGCGATGCGTGATCCCGGAAATGAAAGTTGGTCTACGAGCTTGACCATTCTTCCTTCGTGTGGAAAACACATTACTCTAAAGAGTGAGGAGACTATTGCTCCCATGCAATATATATAGTCTCGTCCAAGGAGTAGGTTATAATCCAAGGGTCCTTGAACGACCATCACGTTCATTTGAACGGCCTTCCCTTTCAATGTAATGGGCACATTGGGGAGGATCCCTAATGGTCGACTGGTTCCTTTATCGAAACCCGAGATATTTCTTATCTCAGGGAAAAGCGTCGGGGAACCCAGTGCTTTCCAAGCAATAGAGGAAAGGATACTCACAGATGCCCCTTCATCAATGATAGTGCCAGCCATTACCATTCTATATATTTGGACCATGATTCTGAATGGTATACTGGCTGGCAACCGGGGTCTGCCTAATTGGTTCCAATCAAAGGACACAACCAGGTTGCTTGGTGGTGGGACCGAATACACGGCCAGATATGACCCTGACGATGTTCCTTCCTGCGATAAAGGAATGGGCGCATTGCCCTGATGCTCGTCAGAGTCTGTGTTGATGAAAAGAATCTGGATGGTGTCATCCTTATTCTCTTCAGTGAGGGTGTCATTTGAAGATGAATCTTCAGTGACGGTGTCATTCGAAGATGAAACTTCTGAAGGGAGAACCGGGTCAACTGCCGTTTCGACCTTTGGACTTTCGTCCGGTCTGGATTCAGTAGGTTCATTCTCAATGACTGACGCTTCAGCTGACCACTTGAGCGGGCCAGCTGTATTCTCAACCAACGAAGGACTTGGCACGAGTTTTTTGTATCCAGGAGGAAGTCTCAACGGTGAAACCGGACGATCTTCCAAAACTCTCTTCGCTTCGTCTAAGAAGGGACAACGGTGGATGGCGTGATCGCCTTCACACAGTCTGCAGAGGGATCTTGCTCCCCCTCTTTGTCTTGAACCTTCACTTTCGCTGGTTGACGGTAAGCATTCAACATGGCTATCAGAGGTTGATGCTCCCGAATTGTGCAAACGAGGGGACCAGTCCCTTAGTATCCGGGGAATACAGGGACAATCTCTATGGAAGTGGTCTCCTCTACATATGACACATGGCGATTTAGGCCCGGTCTGTGCTGTGTGTGGATTTTTGTCAGATGTCTTTTGCTTGCCCCCAGTCGCCTTAGGCTCCTTCTTCTTCTTCTCTCTCTTCTTCTTCTCCTTCTTCTCCATGGGAGCTTGGCTTTTGCCGGCTCTACCTTGCGAAGATGAAGGATTGGAGGAAGAGTTATAGGAAGTAGAAGGCTGATGGGAAGCTCTAGACTGATCTAACTGTTGACTCGACTGTTCAGGAACCATGGTGTTCTGAACTACATTGGTTGAGAATAGCCAAATTGGCAGGCCAATTGTCAGTCCTGGAAGCGACAATGTGGCCATGTGGGGCGCACCAACTTCTCCCCAAGAGGAGAAAGGACTAGGATTTCCATCATGTGGAACTCCTTGGTTGGTGCGTTCCATGTTCTCGACCTACAGATCAACGCAGGAATAGGAGGTGATTATGTTCCATTTAAAATAAATTTTATAACGACGCTTTAGACACAACATGCTTTTTCACTTTTTAAGAGTCGAGAAAAAGCTAAAGATGACTCTAGTCTCCTTCGATGTTTTAACGAGCCCGAAGTGACAAATGCTCGGATGGACTTTTTCAGTTATAGAGTTTGAAAAAGGCCAAAAGAAACTGCTCTGGAGATCTAGGCAGAGGGTGTGCCAAACCTTTCGCAAAACCACAGAATACGTTTTACGGTACGGGTGGTCGATCTTCGTGAATGCTGTGTTCACTGCATTGCGATCAGTAGGGCAGCCGACACGGCTTCCTATGGATAAAGGCTTTGTTCCTATAGGGGTCTCCCAATATATACGCGACGGTACGTGGGAGCACAAGTCCGTATTGATACTTATCGCTTCACCGTGGAGGAATCACCCAACCACTCAACGCTAAGATATCACGTTTAACGACGCCGGAACATGTCTCTAGCTTAGACCTCTATGTGTTTGTGTTATGTTTCAAAGCATTGTTATGTAAATTCAATTTATTTTAGGTTGATCTTGTTTAGCAGTTTGCCTTTATGGATCACCACGAGATGTATGGTACAACTCCTAAATGCAGTCTAAAGATGAGAAGCGAGCTTTTTCAATCTTTTCAACTTATGAAAATCTTAACTACTGAGGGAAAAGAAAGACATCATCTTTTCACACAGATCATAGAGCACACACTAATGCACTTTTCCCTAAATCAACATGCAAACTTATCAAATGCAAAATGCACAATGCAGGTATTTCTTTTCTCTTTCTTAATGTTGATGTACTACAAAAAGAAAGCTGTTGTATAACTTTGAATTTAATTTCAAGTGAAAGCAAACAAGCTTTTGTCCAAAATCAAAAGACACCTTAAGATTTACTTGTTTCAATACTAGAAATACTTAAATTCAAACCATATGACGAAAGCAAAAGCTCAATCAGCTATTAACAGCAAACAAACTAACTCTTAAGATCAGAACGACACTTATCATAGGTCTAGATCTAAGAGGCCACAGCAAGACTAGTTCACTTTTGTTATGGGAAACTGCAAATGATGTAAGAAATACACAAAGAACAAATACAGTTTCTTTATACAACCGAGGCGGAATAGTGGCAAAGAAAAGTGGTTTCAGATAGGTACATTGACTGATAACAGGCTGCAAAAACAAGGATGAAAACAGGGCAACAGAAAGCAGAGAACCCCAGTTGCACAAGGCCTAACTGGTTCAGCGCAGGTAGTACACTGTCAGTTTGACATTCAGCGCAGGTAGCCCCTTCGGGACCTGCGATGAAATGCAGACTGCCTTCACAGTGCCTGCAATGAAGAGAGAAACTTTCGTTTTTCTCAGGTTCTGAGTCACAGATTTCTCAAAAATCAACAGTTTTTGGCCAAATCAAAGCTATCAATCAAGTACACAATAAAGGATGAAAAGGAGGATGAAAAGCTATCACTAAGAGCTATTCAGAGTCCTTGTGGATCAGCTCTTCAAATCATAAACATGCCCAGAAACTGAGCTAGAGTAGCTGCCCTCTACTTTGCATTTGAAAGATCCAAATGCAGTTCGATTCGGTACTCCCCGTGTTTAGGAAATGAATAGCAAAAACACAAACAACCAACAAGATACGGTCCCCAGCGGAGTCGCCAATTTGTTGTTGGGAAAAGTATCCAATACGGAATGACCCTATCCCACTCTAAGCGTGATAGTACCTCAGCAACAATCAAAGCAAAGCTATTTGAAATTACTTCTTTATGAGATGTAAAAGAGGAGAGAAAGAGATCCACTAACCGATGTCTTTCGCTAATGATTGACCCAATCTTCTCTCCTTGCTGCTTGCTCCCAGCTCCTTGCTCTTTCACTGGCCCAGCTACACCAAGATCCTGCAAAATGACAAGAGAGGGAAACTACAAGAAGCATACATTCATAATTGATTCAAGGATTAGGATAAATCAAATACACAAGCATAAGAATACATCATTGAAACACATGCATATAGAAGAACCTCAAATTCTTTATTAATGGAAGAAGTAAAGTTCAGGAAGTGATACAACCATAAGAGGCCCAATCCAGCATCACCTTCCCAGAAGAAAGAAATCTCCTCTTCACCTCCTTCAAAGCAAATCACCCAATAGTTCTAAACTCAAACCAACAGCAATTCTTTACATTCACAAGATTCCCGCCTCCTTAGACCTCATGAGAGAGATCTATATATAGGATTTTTGGAGAAAGGATGAGTCAGCTTGAGCTTGGCATGAAGCTGACTAGTGTCCTCTCTCACTTCAGTTATTCTTCAGTTCTTGAGTCCACTTGGAGGTTCTTGCTTCCACTTGGAGATCTAGACCCTCTTACTCATCACTAGTCGAATTCCTTGATCCAAGTGTCATTTTGGAAGCTTCCTCGGCATTGACACCTTGAGGAATGATTGTGCCACATGTCCCAATTCGCCCAGCACAGGTATCCTTCTTTGCAGTTGACATTCAGCGTAGGTAGACAGTGGAGCAGTTGACATTCAGCGCAGATGCTCAGTGGAGCAGTTGACATGATCCAGAATTGCCTTGTTTTTGAGTGTTTTCAGGTGGAGAACTTTTATTCAGTGTTGTGGTTTGCTAACCTTGTTTCTCTAGGGGTAGGAACAACATGTTTAGGGACTTTGGATCCCTTAGATTATGGACATTTCATGCTTCATGATGTAAGGCACAAAAATGTCTATAACAGCAGGACCCTAGTGTGGAGCCTGCGTACGCCGAGAGGCGGTTTTTGAAACCCCAAAGCCTCCAAAAAATGAAATCTGGGGCCTAAAAAAGAATTCTAAACAAATGAAATTGAAGAGGAGGATGTTGAAAATTACCTGGAAGAGACGGCGTTCGGTTTCGACGGTTGGATTCTCCGCAATGTCCACGGGAAGTTTCTTGCCAAAAGCCCTTTTTTCTCTCCTCAACAGTAAAATGGTAAAAATGAATTGGTAAAAGCCCTTTTTATAGGTTTTTTGGGTAAATAAATGGTAAATTTGTTTATTTTTCACCATGAAAAGGTATTTTTCAAAGTATTTTTATCTATCTTCAACAGGTATGAGTAATTTGTTGGTTTTTGTGCAGGATAAAGGATTTTCAGGGAAAATTGTCATTTTTTACAAACAAAAACATCAGAGTCATCTTTAAGCCCTTTTCTGACTCCTAAAACATGAAAAGTTTGCCGAGCATTTCTTTTACACTCGTTAAAACGGAATTAAAAGACGGTCCTCTTACAACCCTTTTCTGACCGTAAAAACATGAAAAGATTGCCGGATTTTTGTCGTTTCAAATTCGATATTGGAAATAAAATGACATGTCCTTGATCGCTTTTTACTTTTCAGGTCAAAGACACTAATCATGAAAGTACTCCTTGGTCGTAAAGATAAAGCGGTTCTCTCAAGTATTATTTTATACTTTTTCGGGCTTGGGAGACACAAATTTACGAAAAAGGTCAACCCTCGAGTCTTCTTAAGTTTTTTCAGACTCTCTAAAATTGAAAAACGCCGAGTTTCTCCTATACTGGACTCGTTAAAATTTCACAGTAAAGGACCTGTTCGATTACAAACAGGAACGGACCACTCCTTCTTAGGGTTCGAATCTAAACTAAGTTGGACTCATCCGAAGGATGAGCTTATAATCAAGCAAATGTTATCCTCCTCAAGCTTGTAAAAAATAAAGAGGTACTTGCCAGAAATGGTGGGGGAAAAGAGAGAAAATGAGCCTATTTGTTATCCTTTGTCTCGGAAAAAACCTTATCACCACTCTTGAACACGAAACTTTTCATTCACCTGGGTTGGGAAATCCTTTGCCTAACAAGTTGATCAAACCACATTGAAAGTCTTCAGCCGGTTTCTGGGTATTAACTTTGGGTCAATTGTCACCAAGCCATCTGTTGTGTCGTTATGTGTTCAAGAGGTCACTGCAAATAAACCATTCATCTGCAAAATATCTGTCATCCATCTTGACCATCCCTGAGTCAGTCCTTACAGCTACATTTCTTCAACTTGATCTATGATTTCGTGTTGTGGGCTTGCCTGCAACGGGTCGCTTTCTATCGACATCAACACATTATCTAGAAAGATGATATAGGAATCATCAATACCTTGAAATCTGCATGCCTCAATGGCAGGTTTCTCGCCTTTGACGACAGTTTACATCATTGGCTTTCGATTGAAGGATTCTGTGATATGTTCGACATCAACACATTCATTCACATCTCATGGATTGTACTGGGTACTTTGAGAACCATTGACATCACTGGTGGTCTCTCTCACACTTGTTAACAGTTTACATCATTGACTGGTAATCAAGTGGTTTCTACCATGTTCGACATGAACTCATTTATTCGCATGGATAGAATCGTACTATTTCGGGAAGCAGAAATGAAGACCCTGGATCTAGTTTCCGCCATCCAGGCTGCGAGGAGTTTTGTATTCATTATACCATAGACTAATTATAAACAGATGGCTGCGTCCATACTGTGTCTACATGTGTCTATGATTATGATGTATTGCAAGATCATTCCTGTATCAGAGCAGTAGTTAGTTTGTTAGTTAAAGTTTTTGATCTAAGTATGGGAATGCCTACCTCAGCGATGATATGATCTCATATATGTATTTTGTGTTGAATATTTGCAGGTTCCGACTGGGCTCTCCACAAGATAATCCTCGAAATGATAAAGTGCTTCACCCTTCCTAGATGATATAAAACCCTAATCTACTACAGACTTCGCACTTTAGGGGGTAATCTGTTACACTAAAATTTGTCACCATGACTATTTTCAATCAGTATGGCTCCATCAATAACCATATTGTCCTCCTTGGCAAGTCTTATAGCTCTGCTCCTCATGTCAAACTCCAAAAAAGAGAGAAAGTCTTTAAAAGTCAATATAACTCTGGTTACACAGTTTCTCTTACTCTTACCTGCGTGTACGCACCTCAAGTACATAATACCTGCGTACTTGTACGCTTTGTTTGTAAAGGGGTGGGTGCGTACCCCTGTAAAAGTCAAAAGGCGCAAGTTTTACTTCAAAAAACTTACTTGTGTTCGATTCTAGAGCATTCTAGAAGATGGTTTGACGTGGATTGAGCGCCTCCAGATGGTTCATGCATCCCAAAGAAAGAGGAACTTGTCCCATGAAGAGGGGAGCTATCCCTTTGAAAGAGGGGCTTATCCCATTGATGGTGGACCTGTTTAACTTCCTCCAAAGCATTATAAATACAGGCATTGGGCCAGAGGGAGGGGAGGTTGAAAGCTGAACATTCCTAAGGGTAGATGTTGCTAAAATTAGGACTCCCTTATAGAGCTTGAGAGGATAGATTCCAATCCTTTCTTAGCTTCATTTGGAAGTGGGTGAGCTGATCAAAGTAGAGGAGAACTCTTGCTAGACCCTGGGAGGGACCTGCACAACACCAAGGCACTGGTTGTAAGGTTTCTTTTGTTTCCAATTAATACAATTAAGTTCATTTTTCTCAACAAGTTGTTATATATAATTTGTTTCATAAACTCCTTGGTCTTTATGATGAATATGTTTTATTATATGAGTTATTCAGGTGCTATGTAATCGTTTGCTTGTTAGTGAATGCAGGTTTCAAGGAGAAGGAGCTCATCTGGATCGAAGAGGCTTGGCTGCTACAAACAACGTTGGACTAAAGGTATGCCTTAAACACCTGGTTGCTTTTATTTTAAATGCATATTTAGGGAAAGATAGTGCTTGATTGTTTTGTTTGTCACTAGAAAGCCTTGTTTTCTAGGGAGGTCGGTTTTGTCCACAAAATTGACTCTTTCCGCATGACACTAATAGCTCTATAAGATCCATGAGTTTACCTTCCTCATCTTAATTGAAGCTTTCCTTTTTCTATATGTGATTAATTACTAAAAACCCTTATGACTCCATGCCCAATGGGCTCTTCCTTCATTTTTCAACCACAATTTTAAAACCAATTTCTTGATCTTCAGACCTAGACTAAAACCCTAAACATTGATTGATTGAAAATCCATTGAGAGAGAGCCCTCTTTGGGATTGGAAAGACTAGTTTCTAATCCTACAAGCGGTTTGTGGTTACCTTTTTAATTTTCCTCCTTAGCCTAGGAAAAATACGGAGTGATAACACAACTAAGCATCTATAGTCCTTTCATAAATAGGCATTAGATGTAATAGACTGTAGTGGGGATTGTCTTCTCCTAATTTGAATCTAAAGAGGAGGAATCTAAATTCCTTTATCTGGATTGATTTTTTCTTTTGAGCATATAATTTGTCTACATTTGTGAATCCTTTTTCTATAACTTTTCCAATTTCTTCTTCTACGATTTTGCATCCCATTGATGTAAATACAATTACATTCCATTTATAATTTATTTTTCCTAAACTTAGAATTTTTTGTTTTAGCCCTTCAACTAATAATACATTAGTTGATTATTTATTCTTAACATCAAGATCAAGATTACCTATTCCTAGTACCTTTACGGGTCTGTTATTTCCAAGAATAACCTTACCATTCTTGTTTCCTTGAGAGAGATACATTTTCTATTATTTCCTGACATGTAATGAGAGAACCCGCTATGTATGTTCCATTGATCTTCTTCTTACACCTTACTTGTTCCTCTTTCTTCCGATTAATATGAGTAGTGCTAATGGATCCATCTCTTTTAAGTCTTTTGATAACAACATTTTTGTTTGGTTGTTTTATTTGCATGGAATCTACTTTTTGTCAGTATGAATTCAATGTCTTGTTCCTGCATTGTTTTGCTAAATGTCCAACCTTGTTATATGTATTACACCTTACATGATCAAACAAGGGAACATGAAAATCATAATATTTCTGCTTCATATTTTTCTTATTGCAATCAACAACTTTGTGACCAAATACACTACAAAACAATACACCTTAAAGAAACTTGAGTATCTAGGGACTAAAGTCAGTAGTAGTCACAGTAGAGGGATCAAATATGCATCATATACTTATGTAGGAATCGTTTTCTCGAGGTTTGAATAATTTTCTTTTACAATTGGCTGCAATGTGTCCATAGTTATGACAAATGAAACATTCTATATCATTGATAAAAGGAGAGAATTGATTGTTATTTCTATCATTGGGGGTAAATGATTTCCTTTGAAAATTCACTTTCCTTAGTTTTTGGTCTTGTTTACTTCTTGATTATTTATCGAGTTTTTCATAGTTTGCATTGTTATTCTCAAAGTGGCTTCACAAGATTGTGAACTAGATTCTCCTTTATAAATTTCATGAAAACCAATGCCTGATTTGATAGAGAAGGATTTTTGGATGTTAAGAATATTGCCCAACATTTTTGTACTAATGTGAAATTTAAAATGTTTATCCTTTTATGTTAATTTACCTTTTATAATGCTTAACTCAGTCTCTAGTCTTTGATATTGATCTTCTTTTTCCATTTACTGCTTCCTCATTGATTCTTCAATCTTTCGTCCTTCTTATATTTGTTTTTTTAATTTGATAATATCTTCCTTAAGTCCATTCTCTTGTTCTTGAAATAATTGGAGTAGCTCCTAATTTTGTATGTTTGATTTTTCCATATTTGATCTTAGAACGATGATCTCATCTTCAAGTCCTTCAAAATATCATTTATTTTCATTAAGTTCTTCAATTAAAATAGTATTCATTGTGTAATCATGATCCCTTGTAATGTTTATATTCCTACAACTTATTCTTAATATTATTCATCCTTTTCAGAACAGAAGCAAGTTTTCTTCTAAGTTTAAGTACTTCTTCTAACCCGTCTTCTTCTAAATCAATAGCTCCATCTAATATAATAAAGGTTGTTTCATTATCACTCTCATCTTCTGAAAAACTATAATTTCCTTTTGTATTAGGAACAAGATTACCTATTAGTTTAACTAATGAGAAACCTTCCTTTCGATGTTTTCTTTCTTCATGGATGACTTACAAATTATCCCATGTCTCTTTTGTAGTTTCATAGTGCATAATTTTCTCTAATATTGAATCAGGTATACTACAAAAGATTTCATTCAATCCTTTACTATTCTTATGAAGTTCTTGTCTTAATGGAGGAGTTTTATTATAACCATTACAAATTAAGTTCCAAACATCATATCCGAGAGCCATTATCCTAGACTTCATCTTTTCTTTCCAATCCTGATAATTATCATCATCAAGAATGAACATACCTTAATTACCCATTGTTTCCGACTTGCCTTGTTATGCTACTAATTGTACTTGATCTATGAATGTTGATACTTTTACGAGATATGGTACATGACTATCATTGCCTTATTGAATTAACCTCTTCCTTTATGTTTCCTTCTTCTTGTGCTTGCTTCCCATTGTCCCAAATCTACCTTCAAGAAGTTAAGATTTATTGGAAAACCTTAGCTCTGAAACCAATTGTTAGAAATATTGAGCGAGGAGGGTTAATCGATATTTCATTGCCAATTTTATTGATGCTATGTGATTCATTTCACAAGTTTCAATCTCACTTCTTCACCCCTGTGAGAATGACCCAATGCAATGAGTGCTAAGTGAACTATTCAAAAATCATGAAAAATTAGTCAGTTACGACTACCTCTCATGGAAATGGTCATACGTGAATGACTTACTTAATGCACTTGAATCCCAAAAAATGATATCTAATATAATGCACTGTGTAAACCCCTTAATATTTAAATTCAAAAGAGTGAAGGGAAATCTACTTGAATGGTTCATGAGGCACAATACTTGCAAATGGGGTAGCAAGCTAAGTGGGCTTGATTGTGGGGAAAACTGCATAGTTAAGTGCGCCCGAGCCAGAGGAGATCTGGGATGGGTGACCTCTCGGGAAGTCTTGGTTACTGGGTGCAAGCCCTATAAGTGATGATTGATGCTATTTGATTCATTTCACTGGCTTCAATCCCACTTCTTCACCCCTGTGAGCATCACCCGATGCAATGAGTGTTAAGTGAACTATTCAAAAATCATGAGAAATTAGTCAATTACGACTACCTCTCATGGAAATGGTCATACATGAATGACTTACTTAACGTAGTTCAATCCAAAAAAATGATATCTAATCAAATTTACTTAGTTTATGCATTTATTTCCAAAGTTGTCGTGTTGATTTATTTCATTAGTAATCAGAATCTGGATTAGGGGCAAAAATTTGCTCAAAAATAAAATTGCTTGGAATTGATCAAACCCTGAGCAACAGCATTCGTCATGGCGATACAATCCCAACGCAACTCGTTTCACTCAAAATGAAGTTCGTATGAGAACGTTAGAGCCTGTTGTTTGTTGGTCAAACGGGCAAAATTTGGTGACTGTGATGCTAACTAGGCATCCGTATAGCCCAATCAGCAAAAAATAATATTCTAGGGAATATTCCCACAGGTGGATCAATGTGGATTTGACATTTGGTGACACGTGATTGGTCAATGGTGTATTGGGTGGACCAATGAGAGGCTAACATGTGGCAAGCCTAGAGGCTGCCACGTGGCCTCTCAAAGGTCATTTAAAATTTTATGGGTAGGCTAGGGAATCAAAAAAATGACCTCACTACACAAGCCCAAAGTCTCCTCGCTATGCCATACGTTGGTTCTTAACAACCATACAACACATTATGTATTTAAAGTTAAATACGTTGAAGTTTAAAATTAACCACTAGCATTAACCGTTAACAGTTAACCACTCATGTGACTAGCACTGTAAACTTAACCTCTAGTGGTTACATAATCGCTAGGTAACACTAACCATGAGTATGTGACCAACACGATTCTAACCTCCAACATTAACGTTAATCACCAGGTAGCCAAACCGCTAGCATTCATCGCCGCATGTGAACACATAATCCTTAACCGCGCCAGATTAATGCACTAATGGAGTTTAATGCTAATTAAACCAACTTATCCGTTAATTAATTTCAGGATTAGTTTGGCATAATTTTTGGCGGAGCTGAAAAATCTGGAGCTAACTCCAAATTTGGCCGCGTTAAGTGGAGTTTTTCCAGATTTAGTGGAGATTTCCTAGGAAAAATTGAAGAAGCCATAACTTTGGTAGTTTTCGACCAATTTTGGCTCAAAAAGACTCATTCCTAGATGATTTGAATGCTTTGAACACAATGGAATAGGTTGCAAAGGCAGAATGGAATTTTTGTATGTGATATTTCTACGTTTAAGTTTAAGGAAGCCTAGGGCCACTAGGAGAGGAGGTCAAGCCTAGATCAGTTGAAGTCCAATTGCAGAGCTTGGAGAGTATTTTTGGAGTTTTTGGGTCTTCTGAATCCAATGGAGAAGGTTGCAAATACATTGGAGTACTTTAGGTGCATGTAATCATAGAATTGACCATAAATCCAAAGAGGGCCTAGCCATTGAAGCAGGTCCAAGGAGATGTAGCCCAGGAGGGGTGAAATCCTTTATCATCTTTGTGTTATGAGTTTGCTATTTTTTATTTCTATGCATTTTACTTGTTGTATATGTGTTTTAAAGAGATAATTAACCTCATACATTGCTCATAAAATACACTCAAAACTTGACACATAATTCCTGTCATTTTGGTTCATTTAAGATGATCCTAAACACATTTTTAATACTAATGAGGGAGCTTGCATAGCATTAACAAGTCTTCCCAACATTTCAAATCAATTAGTAGAAAAAAATGTTATATATTAAATCTTAGTTAGTAAACCATGAGTATAAATGCATATAAACCATAGTAACACATTAACATCAACACATATGGACATAAGGATTTTAGATGGAAACCCAATGTGGGAGAAAACCACCATTGTTGTTGATATGTCTTCTTCTTTTATTATAAATAAAGTCTTCTTACATTTTGTATTGGTGCAAACTCTTTCCAACACGCAAGCTTCTACCTGCAGGAGGCTACAACCTCCACAAGTTTTGCAGTTGCTACTAGAAGGGAGCTCATACTCCATAATCAAGTTTATTGGCTCCTACTATAAGGAAGCTCCCACTCCCTCACTAAAGGCTACAACCCTTAGGACCTTTCTGGATCATGTTTCAAAATTTTCATATTGGATCCATGTTGGGCCTCAGTTTTGATCTTATTTTGATTTGAGAAACTTACCTAACCATCTATTTATCCTTCATTTTCACTCCATCCATTCCATTTTAATGAATATTTGATGTTTAATCAGGTATTTAGCTTTAATTTGTCAATTTCTAAAGTTTTTATAAAAGTTTGATTTTAAGTGCAATTTTGGCAATTTCAGAAATTCCCGTAATCACTTCATGGTTGATATGGATGCAGGCCACTTCAGCACGAATGGGATACATGAATGGAAAGCTTGGGAACTAGGACCAAGCCACCTGTGCTTGGTTCCAACAGAACGAGCTTTATTATGCCTATTTGGAGCTAGTCAATCATGACTAGTCATCCAGAAATCCCATCTAAATAGGGCAGTTTTGAGATTCCATGATATTAGTCATATTTCTTGGGATGAGGGGAGTGGATTCGACTTGGATAGGTGGCTTAGAGTAGATAGGTTTGTTAGAGTGAATGTAGATCAGTTGGTTTCATGAAACTCCTTATTTAAGAGCCACAACTTTGATGGCTCAACACATTGACTTATGATACTTTTATGCTGTAATATTTTTGGTTTGAAGACTTAATTTGAAGACTTGTGCTACTCTCATTTTTGCTGCTCAATACATGGATGTGTGACTGATATAAAGCTTCTGATATCATCTTCAAAAGTGTGCAAGGCAAGGGTGGAGGGCCCCCACTCCAAGCTAAGTACACTTCCAAGTTAAACTAGTTTTATTTCATTGCAAATCTGGTTGATTGTAGCTTTAGTTTTTCAAAGTCTTATTTCAGATTGCCTTATGGTTATGCATAGTGATTGATTTCATTTGTTAATGGTTTGTTCATCATCTAATTGAGTTGGAAAACAAGTGTTCAAGTTGGGCATTCCCTCTATGAAATGGTGAATCAGAACTAGTCTCTTTTGTCTACATGCAAATAGTTTGTTTCCATTTAGATTTATATCTTGAGATGAATGAGTTATGATGGAAAACTTTAAGTGTCTCTTAAGTTAAGAGCTTCTTTCATGTATAATTTATGCATCTTGAGTTTTTTGGTTACAATCTCTAATTCATTAAGTAATAACTGAGGTGGAAGTGGACTTCTTGAGTTCAAGAACCCTTTCAATGTTTTCTCTTTTGAGCTGATTGAATTAGAGTTATAAGATATATTCTCTTTAGCTTTTAATCATTTATCTTTCAAGGTTTGGTTATATTAGATATTCACAAATAGTGAATTTGCCTCAAAGAATAAACAACCCGGATTGATAATAAATAATTGTGTTAGTTTAGGAACATAAATTAGCTCAACATTTTGGCACCGTTGCCGGGGAGGCAAATATCGGCATAGTCAATAGAGAGATAAAATCCAAAATACACAAAAACATTAGTTACATTTCATTTCTTTAATTATGCTTCTTTATGCCTAGAGTTAGAGATCCTCAAGGTAGATTTATCAAAAACCCCCCACAAGTAGAGATAGGATCATCACATACACCTGTTACTGGTAATCCAATCATTGAAGAACTGATAGAAAAGCAAAGAAGTGGCCAAAGATTAACCTTGATTGAAAGACAAACTTTGTCAGCTTGGGAAGCAAAGCAAAAATTCTCCACTTCCGGAAAACCAAAAGAGAAAGGAAAACAAATTGTTTTTCCATCCATCGATCCTCCTATCTTCCCACAACTTGAACCTCCACCTGAAATTGAAACAACTCAACCAATGGCAGAAGAGGGACATGGATCCATTCATCTTACTCCTGAAGAACAAAGAGCTGAAAATGAAAGACAAGAAAGAGAATGGAGAAGAAAGAGAGAGGAAGAAAGGAAACACGAAAATGATAGGAAGTTAGAAAATGACAGGAAAAGACAAGAAGATGGACTTGACCAAGAATCTACTT
The DNA here is from genome assembly GCA_031772625.1 of Pinus tabuliformis. NCBI lineage: Eukaryota > Viridiplantae > Streptophyta > Pinopsida > Pinales > Pinaceae > Pinus > Pinus tabuliformis. The sequence goes on along the minus strand of CM062817.1, from coordinate 1,037,588,895 downwards.
TTGGTTTCCCGATAATAGATACAAGTGCAATACTAGGAGAAGAAGTAAAAATGAAAAACATTCCACCTTCTGTGTTGCCAAACTTCTATGGAATGTCTACAGAAGATCCTGATTCATTCATGTTTGAATTCGATATCTTATGTAGAACATATGGTTATACTGATGATGTTCATAAGCTCCGTCTTTTTCCTGCAACATTAAAGGCAACAGCTTTAAAATGGTTTATGGGTTTAGGAGAACAAACAATAGCCTCCTGGGATGATATGCGAACAGTCTTCCTTAAGAAATATCAGCCTTATTGTAGATCTAGAGATTCAAAGGAAGATGTGTTTAGAATGACACAGCAAGAAGATGAAAATCTAGAAGAATATTTAGAACGATTTGCATATAATCTTCAGAAGTCTAAACAACATTCCCTAAATCAAGAAACAGTTCACACAATCTTCCTCAAAGGCATAAGAGATGAGTACCTTGACATTTTAAATGTAATGGGTAAAGGAGATATTTCAAATCTTCCATTCGATGAAATTGTCGAGTTATGTCAGAAATATTCTAGAGGAAGATCAAAAACCGGAAGAAGGGAAGTAAGTTCTAAAGCAGCAAAGTCAGCTGCAGGAGGGATAACAAGAGCTGAAATAGGAAGTCTATTGGAAAATTTCAAAGCAGATCTTTTGAGTACATTAGGGACATAAGTAGATGTGCTAAAGGCAAACAAGAAGAAAGAAGAACAAGAACAAGCCTTAACAATATTTTGTTCAAAATGTAAAAAGAAACATCCTTTGAGAGACTGTCCTTTAGATAGCATTCAAGTGTGTGGTCTTTGTACAGGCAATCACTCCACAGAAAATTGTGTAACATTGAAATACTTACAAACTAATTCAATGGAAGAAATGCCAGGAGCAGAAGGTTTCTATTACGTTGCACCAAGAAGACCATGGCCACCTAGAATGCCTCAACTAAATCAGCCACAAATCCCTCAGCAAAATTATGCTTATCCATCTTATAATCCTTGGACCCCTCCAATGCCATGGCAAGCTTGGCCTCCACAACAATATCCACAACAACCTGCACAAGGTTGGAGGGGATATGGTTATGGAAACCAACAACCTCAACAGTCTCAACAGTATCAACAACATTACCAGCAACAGTACCAACAACCATTTTCATACCCACCATATCCTCCATCCATGCCATTTCCGCAACAAAATTCTGCATATCCATTCCAACAGCAGAATCCACCACCATTGTTAACACAACCACAACAGTTACAGTTACCTTCAAATCAACCCAGACCAATGCAATTACCATCCCAACCGGTGGCCAATCCGAATAACAAAGTGGACAAATCTGCATATACTGTAGAGGAAGCAGCATATTATCCTGCATATTCAATTCTTCCTCTTGATGATGTCCATTTAAGGTCTGGAAAAGTACTTAAGAAGGATTCTCCTCCAATTATAGAAGAACCAACTGAACAAGGAGAATCATCTGAAACAGCACAAACTAAGGTACAAAATCAGAAAGGAACAAATATTACAACACAAACACCACCTTATCCTGAAAGGTTGGTAGAACAACAAACTAAAAATCAAATAACCCTTCCTGAATTTGATATCTTAGATGAGTTAAAAAATGCATATGTTAAAATTCCTTTGTTAAAAGCCATTAAAGAAATACCGATATATGCAAAAACAATAAAGGAATTGTGCATTCGGAAAGAAAGAAAGAAAAAGGATCCTGCAACAATCCAAGTCATTGGTAAATTAGCAAGTCTCATGTCTACTCAAACTGTAATAGAAAAATATATTGACCCTGGTATCCCAATGGTTACCATATCAATAAATAATTTCTCTGTACCTAACACATTAATAGACTTGGGAGCAGCTATAAACGTAATGACAATGGAGACAATGAAAACTTTGCAATTAAACAACATTAGATCAACTTCAACAGTCTTGGAATTAGCAGATAGATGTAAAGTTGTTCCTGAAGGAATTTTAGAAGATATCATAGTCTCCTTGGATTCATGGGAATATCCTGTTGACTTCTTGATCTTGCAACCAGAGACAAACTTGGGAGGACATCCTCTGATATTAGGCAGACCATGGTTAGCTACTGCTAATGCCTTCATAGGATGCAAATCTGGAATTATGATAATATCACATGGAGATGAAAGGAAACATATCACTCTCTATTCACCTGCACAAACCACTTCTTTAGAATCAATACTTGAAACCCAGGAAAAGCAACAAACAAAAGCAGTTTTAAGTATCAATCAATTCTTTGATTTTAGAGAAGAGGAGGAGAATGAAGACTTGATGGACCTTTTTATCTCAGAACCAAGTATTTCAGAGCAGCTTAGGAAAGTTCAATATGAAGCTGCAAATGAACTTTTGAATCAATGTTTTCAGGAAACATGTACTATTCAAACTTTGCAGAATTCTTTGGGAGACATCTTTCCTGTAAACACAATTAGCAACCCAACAATCAAAACAATTGAGGTACATCCTGGGAAACATTTAAATATTGGAAACCAGCTACAAACAAAGCAAGAACAACAGGTAATTGCATTACTACAAAAGTACTCAAAAGCATTTTCCTGGGATTACACTGATATGCAAGGAATCCATCCTACCACATGTATCCACCACATCTATACAAATGATAAACTTAAACCTGTTAGACAACCTCAAAGAAGAATGAATCCTATGATGAAAGAAATAGTGAAAGAGGAACTGCAAAAACTGTTAAATGTTGGATTCATCTATCCTATTTCAGATAGTCAATGGGTTTCACCACTGGTTGTTGTACCAAAGAAAAATGGAAAATGGAGGGTATGTATAGATTATCGAGAATTAAACAAAGCTACCTTAAAATATCATTTTCCTTTACCATTCATTGACCAGGTGCTAGATTCTTTGGCTGGAAAGAAATACTTCTCTTTCTTGGATGGGTTTAGTGGGTACAACCAGATTAGAATAGCAACAGAAGACCAAGACAAAACTACATTTACTTGCCCATGGGGAACCTATGCATATAATGTTTTGCCATTTGGTTTATGCAATGCACCTGCAACTTTTCAAAGAGTAGTGCTTGCGATATTTGCTGATCTAGTCCATGAATGTGTTGAAGTTTATATGGATGACTTCACAGTGTATGGAAATACATACGATGATTGTCTTAACAATCTTGAGAAAGTCTTGAAGAGATGTATCGAAACAAATCTGTCATTAAGTAACGAAAAATGCTATATGATGTTAACAGAGGGTATAGTTCTGGGACACCATATTTCCGGCTCCGGAATTAAGGTGGATCCAGCCAAAATTCAAGTCGTAGTTAACCTGATGCCACCTACAAATCAAAAGGAGGTCAGAAGTTTCTTGGGCTATGCGGGCTATTACAGACGATTCATAGAAAACTTTAGCAAAATAGCTCAACCCCTGTTTAAATTATTAGCACGAGATGTTGAATTCCAATGGACGAATAGCTGTCAGAATGCTTTTCAAATTTTAAAAGATAAGCTGTCAGTGGCACCCATACTTCGAGGGCCAAATTGGTCTTTGCCATTTCATATTTCCACTGACGCATCAGATACAGCAATAGGTGCCTCTTTGGGACAGAAAGAAAATTTGTTCAACTATGCAATATACTTTATCAGTAAGAATTTGACACCTGCAGAAACAAACTATACAGTCACCGAAAAGGAAATGTTAGCCGTCATACATGCAGTAAACAAATTCAGGCATTACATAACAGGATATCAAGTTTTTATTCACACAGATCATTCAGCAATAAAATACTTGATGAACAAACCCATCACTAATGGACGAATTACAAGATGGCTCCTGTTATTGCAAGAATTTAACATTACAATCCAAGACCGGCCAGGTAAAGAAAACCAGGTGGCTGACTTTCTGTCCCGCATCCAATCACCTGAAGACCCAAATCCAGTTATAGACAACTTCCCTGATGAACATCTGTTTGCCATAACAGTTAAAACACCTTGGTTTGCAGATATTGCCAATTATTTGTCATCTGGAAAATTTCCAACTCAATTCACTAGCAAGCAAAGAAAGAAAATTGTTAGAGAAAGTTCTAGGTATAGCTGGGTGAATGGTGATTTGTTTTATACTGGTTCAGATCTAATGATTAGAAAGTGTGTGCGTGAAGATGAAATACTAGATATTCTCAGGGCATGTCATGACGAACCATGTGGTGGTCATTTTGCAGACAAACGAACATCATATAAAGTGCTGCAACTGGGCTATTACTGGCCATCTGTCTTCAAGGATTCTAAGGCATATGTCAAGCAATGTGACAGTTGCCAAAGAATAGGGAGACCCATCATGTCAGATGAAATGCCGCTCAAACCGCAGGTCCTCATTGAGCCATTTGAGCAGTGGGCACTTGATTTTGTTGGACCCATTAATCCACCATCAAATGGAAAAAGGTACATCCTAGTGTGCACGGACTATGTAACCAAATGGGTGGAAGCCAAAGCAGTGAGCAGAGCGACAGAGGACACAGTGGTTACCTTCCTCTTTGAAGAAATTTTTGTAAGATATGGAGTACCAAGACAAATAGTGACAGATCAAGGAACGCAGTTTACATCAAAGTTAGTGCGGGATCTGACAGAGAAATATAAGATAAAACATAGGAAGTCTACTCCATATCACCCTCAAGCAAATGGTCAGGTAGAATCCACAAACAAGGTCTTAGAAAATATCATGACTAAGACGGTGCAGCTGAATAGAAAAGATTGGTCTGAAAAGTTAAAGGATGCATTATGGGCCTACAGAATCACATGGAAAAATACAACTGGTTTTAGTCCATACCAGTTGGTCTATGGGAAAGAAGCCTTATTGCCTATTGAATTTCAGATACAAACCTATAGATTAGCAGCAGAATTGGGCATGGACCTGACTGAAGCACAACAACAGAGGATTATGGAACTTAACCAATTGGATGAACATCGTCAACAAGCAATTGAACAGACAGCATTAGTACAGCAACAGAGAATGAAATGGCATGATAGATACATTAAAACAAAGACATTTCATAAGGGAGACTGGGCCTTATTATTTGACTCCAAATTCAAGGATTTCAAAGCAAAGTTTACAACACACTGGCTAGGGCCATATGAAATTGAGGAAATCTTTGACAATGGAGCAGTAAAGATAAAGACCATTGACCAGGACCCCACCTCATTTGTTGTAAATGGTCATAGGCTGAAAGTTTATCATCAGCCTATTAGTAAAGAGACATTCATGAAACAACTGGTAGAAGAAACAGGACTGGAAATTATGGCTCTGCCATCTTCCAGTTCGAAAAAAGAATAAAAAAATTGTTGAAAAAATAAAAAATATAAAAAAAAAACATAAAAAAAAGGAAAAAGATATATGAAAAAAACAAAACATAAAAAAAATAATTTGTTTGCTGGTGAAAACCAGGCAACTGGCACCATGCAAACACGAATTCATAGGGGAAAACCAGGGAAACCTGGACTCTATGAATTCTATATTCTTGTTTTACTATTCTCACACAATTTCAATGCAGGACCTTTCCACAATTGACTTGAGGACAAGTCAAACTTTTAGCAAGGGAGAGTCTTGTAGCAAGCTTTTAGCTGCCACAGCTAAGGGATTGTGTTGTCCACTTTGGACCTGAAGCAAATTTGTTGCAGCAGAACTTGAAGGGACCTGAGCTGAAACATTATTACAGAAGGGACCTGAAGCAAACATTAGTTGCAGCAGATCAAATCATTCCAGAAGCATTGCAGAGGGACCTGAGATGAAATAGTATTGCAGAGGGACTTGAAGCAAACTTGTTGCAGCAGAACCAGATCAAAGCCGACACAATATACCAGAAGCAGTGCAGAGGGACCTGAAAGGAAAACATTATTAAAAGGGACCTGAACAATTCAAGAAATGGAGCATAGTGAACAAGGAACAGTAATAAAAGTCTACTTTTCATCTATCCACAACATTCAACATTCCACCTGTATAAACAGCATTCAACATTCCACCTGTACAAACAGCATTCAAGGGAGTATATTCATAGCCATTTTGTGCTTGAAATTCAAATTTTTTTTAGAAACTTTTAGTTTTGATCTAATTGAAGTTAGTATCTGCGAATATTCATTAATATTCATTCCCAATATATACCCCAAATCCCCTATACATATTCCATTTCATTCACATACATTTCCTATACATCTTTTTATAACCCTAGGTATTTTCCTTAAACGCAAAAAGATCAAGCTAGGACAACTCTTTTCACCTGCACATAAACTCAGAGCATTAGAATGATTATAATTTTAAACATGACCCCAATGGTCATTTTAAAATTATAAAACTATGTTATAAAAAGTATGCGCTATATAAGTGAAAGGCATTGAACATATATATCATAAGTTTATATGAGCGCTAAAGTTATTTTCCAAATGCGCATAAGTTAATGGTATAAGGTATATATGTTGCAAAGAGAATATAATATACGCATATATCAAATACATTAAGGTATAAGGTAATGCGCATATAACATGGAGGTATAAGAAATATACATAAATCAAATGCGCATATCCAAAAGCATATAGCATAGTTATGAAGGGCCGAGGGTTATGATAATAAAGTTCATGGGTTGCAAAGGAATGATATAAGGTGGAGGCCGTAAGCATTAGAGAATGATAGCGGGAGAAACATGGTATTCAAACAAACATTATGGCATATAAATTTCCAACGCAAACCTATGATATTTAAAGTGCAAAGATTAAAGTTTGGGCGCATATCATATGGAGTATAAGGGATGTATTTGGCACATTTATGCAACCAGCCATATGATAATAATCAAACAGCAGTGTTGCAGCCAAGTAATGAAATAATGTATGCAAATGTCATTGCAATGAAGGCGCACGATGGTGGCCATAATCAACGAGGGTCGCAGCAATAAACAAAACGATAACCCATAAACACCACGCAGGCCAACACGCAGGTACGGTTTGACACGGTGTCATGGCAGTTTATGGTTATTGGACGGTGTAGCGGCGGAAGAGATATGCGTATGAAACAATAATACGGCCATCCTCATGACTCAGTCGGGCGACTGAGTCAATGAGGACGGCCATGTAACCACGCATAACAACACCAATGAATGAAACACAGGGTACAGTAGTGAAACGGTCATAAACCAACCTCCCCTGCATTGTTCAAATCACAAATCCTCATTGCCATAGCTCAGAAAATCGTGTTTGAAGCCGCAGCATAGTAAAAGGAGAAAGGAGTGTATTGAGGTGATTTTAAAGAAGAAATCTGAGTCAAATGAGTAGAGGAAGCCGAGTTTTGGAATCAAGCAAGGTAAGACTGGAGTTTATTTCGCTCGGCGACTGTGGATATGTATGAGTCCTCGCCATTAAACTGATAGATTTTGTTGCTTTGCCACCAGTTTGACTGACCGAAGAAAAAGGGATTTGAAGTGCTTGTTTGCATTCCACGCGCCCAGTGACAGTCAGGTAACACTAAAACCGTGATAACTCCAAGATGACAGCGCTTATGGATAGACTAAACAGATTTTTATGCGTCAATTATGGTGTAGAAACAGTGGTCAACCGTCCAGCATTTAAAGTTTAGCTATTGCATGCATAACACGTTATAAGAATTTGGAATATAATGCATCAAACGCGGAGAGTTAGTTTGAATGCCGAAGTGCCGAAGGTTGTTTATATATGAGCGCTGATTGTTTAAACCATTGTTGCATTTAACCTTCCTTTTTGCTGCGCGCTGGTCTCTGTCATGTGTTTTATGCATGTTAATATGTGGTTTGACCAGAACAGAGGAACGCATTAAATCAGAGAATGTTTGTCATATGTGTTGTTGACTGCCAAACGAAATCAGATTGTTGAGCATTGTTGTATGTGTTATGGGCTGCCAAAACCGAGAAACGCATTATTATATGCCAAGAGAGGTTGGATTGTTAAATGTGAAACAGAGGAATGTTGTAGATTGCGCAGATTTCAAACTAATGAAATGCATTCATGCCTTAATGCGCGCCTGTGTATTGAGATTTTAATGTATTTATGCCATTTACATTAAAACAGAGGATTGAAATGCGTAGGGATTGGTTGCATACATGCTGTGTTGACTGCAAGATTTAGTTGAATGCCAAAAATTTGCATTGTTCTGTGTCTTGAGGCCGAGAGCCTTTTTCAAAATTTTGAAGCCAAGGATTGAGAAATGCATTCTGCGTTTTTTTCAAAAAAAAAATTGACATTTGTTTATAAGCAGTAAGCATAATGAGGCTGAGCGCATGTGAATAGTCCTCTAAGCTTATAACTCTGTCAATTAAATCCATGTGCAGTATTTGCTACATTACACAGTCAATTTTCTTGAGTATTTGTTGAGAGGCCGAGAGCAATTTGCTGCATTACACAGTCATTTTTTTTAAAAAATGATAAAATGGGATTAGGCCGAGAGTGTTTTTGAGGATCTGTTGTGAGGCCGAGAGCCAATTTTTTCAAAGTTTTTGTTTAAATACACAGTAACTCATGTTATTTTGAGCTGAGTAAACATGGTTATTGTTGCATGTGTATTTAATTTTCAAAAACAAACAGAGAGCAGTGTATTGATAGAAGATATTCAGGTGTTGTTTGCCTTAAACAGGGAATTGAAACAGTGCTTGTGCAGAGGAAAGACAGCAGAGGTTAAAGAAGGCAGAGTCAAACAGATTAAAGTTGAGTCAGAGGGGGAAGGTAAGCCTCGTTGCTTCCAGAATTTCATTTAAAAACAATAGTCATAATTTTTGTTAAAATGAAGTTAGTAACAGCAGAGGATTATATTGATTGGTTCACAGAAATCATGACAAACCGGGTAGAACCAAGATTTCAAATAGAAAGCTGGGGAAAAGAAACTGTAGAAAAACTGTATCAGTCAGGGATGATAGGATTTCTACAGAAGTTTAATGGCCATTCTGAGCAGATAACTAAAGATTTCATCAATAATTTCAGCCAAGACCAAACTCAAGTAGGAGAAATCATTGTCCCAGTAACTCAAGAGTACTTGTCCAAAGCCTTAGATTTGCCAATGATAGGGGAGAAGTATCATAAAGGTTTACACTTCAAGGAGAAAGCGTGGACTTTCTTCCTTGAGAAAAACCGGAAGGGGACATTTGATAGGACGAAAGGGATACCCAGGGAGTGGTTTAATGAACCATGGGGGGAACTGGTCTTGGTCATTCAAAAGTTCTTGACTTGTGATCGTGGATACAGCATTGCTCACTTATATCATGTTAGATTACTACAGCATATCAAAGGGGATGATAGGATTAATCTACCATATTTCCTATACAAAAGTCTTGTGAAAATGATTGAAACAGTGAAACAGGAGCATAGGCCAAAGGCAGCACAGATATATCATCAGGGGTTAATCAAAATCTTAGTGGAACACCAGGTGAGATCAAAGGGCCTAGAATGGAAAGAATTCATGAATAAAAATCATTTTACTGAACAGATTATTGGGGTACAGGACAAAGTAGAACAGGAAAACAGGAGCTTGATGAATTCTCCCTTATATCCAAGAACAAGAGCTAGAAATATGGCCATGCATGAGACTGAAACATCTGTCATGTCTGTTCCTAGGAATAGGAATTCTATTGACTTGGAAAAAGAAGTAGAAGCATATTCTCCTAGAAAACCAGAAGAACATGATATGGCACAAGAACCCCTTGAAAGGGATTCCACATATGATAATGATGCAGGAGAATCATTAATGAAAACCACCCAGGACTTTGAAAAGGAAATTAATTTGGCCAAAATCCAAGACTTAACTGATCAGATAGAAATAAGCAAAATTGTGGAAAAGCAATTAAAAACAGAGAATAAGACACATAAAAAGGACAATGCAAAGCTGATCAAAACAAATGAAAAGTTACAAGAAGAAATAAGCAGGTTGAAAAGGAGAAATGAATTACTTTCCAAGCAAGCATTCAAATGGTTAAAGGACAAAAATATGTGGCAAGCCAAATATGAGAAACAAAAGGTTAAAGCAGCAATGTTGAAGGTAAAGCAGGAATCAAAATTTGATTGTTTGAACAGGGAAACAGCTACAGGTACAGCATCCACTTCAGAGGGCAGAAGGTCCAAGAGAAGCAAGCAAGCATGGGGACATGCTTGATCATAAGCATGGGAGAGATGTTGGGCCTCAGTTTTGATCTTATTTTGCTTTGAGAAACTTACCTAACCATCTATTTATCCTTCATTTTCACTCCATCCATTCCATTTTAATGAATATTTGATGTTTAATCAGGTATTTAGCTTTAATTTGTCAATTTTTAAAGTTTTTATAAAAGTTTGATTTTAAGTGCAATTTTGGCAATTTCAGAAATTCCCGTAATCACTTCATGGTTGATATGGATGCAGGCCACTTCAGCACGAATGGGATACATGAATGGAAAGCTTGGGAACTAGGACCAAGCCACCTGTGCTTGGTTCCAACAGAACGAGCTTTATTATGCCTATTTGGAGCTAGTCAATCATGACTAGTCATCCAGAAATCCCATCTAAATAGGGCAGTTTTGAGATTCCATGATATTAGTCATATTTCTTGGGATGAGGGGAGTGGATTCGACTTGGATAGGTGGCTTAGAGTAGATAGTTTTGTTAGAGTGAATGTAGATCAGTTGGTTTCATGAAACTCCTTATTTAAGAGCCACAACTTTGATGTCTCAACACATTGACTTATGATACTTTTATGCTGTAATATTTTTGGTTTGAAGACTTAATTTGAAGACTTGTGCTACTCTCATTTTTGCTGCTCAATACATGGATGTGTGACTGATATAAAGCTTCTGATATCATCTTCAAAAGTGTGCAAGGCAAGGGTGGAGGGCCCCCACTCCAAGCTAAGTACACTTCCAAGTTAAACTAGTTTTATTTCATTGCAAATCTGGTTGATTATAGCTTTAGTTTTTCAAAGTCTTATTTCAGATTGCCTTATGGTTATGCATAGTGATTGATTTCATTTGTTAATGGTTTTTTCATCATCTAATTGAGTTGGAAAACAAGTGTTCAAGTTGGGCATTCCCTCTATGAAATGGTGAATCAGAACTAGTCTCTTTTGTCTACATGCAAATAGTTTGTTTCCATTTAGATTTATATCTTGAGATGAATGAGTTATGATGGAAAAATTTAAGTGTCTCTTAAGTTAAGAGCTTCTTTCATGTATAATTTATGCATCTTGAGTTTTTTGGTTACAATCTCTAATTCATTAAGTAATAACTGAGGTGGAAGTGGACTTCTTGAGTTCAAGAACCCTTTCAATGTTTTCTCTTTTGAGCTGATTGAATTAGAGTTATAAGATATATTCTCTTTAGCTTTTAATCATTTATATTTCAAGGTTTGGTTATATTAGATCTTCACAAATAGTGAATTTGCCTCAAAGAATAAACAACCCGGATTGATAATAAATAATTGTGTTAGTTTAGGAACATAAATTAGCTCAACAATCCACCTATATCAATCAACTGTCAAACACATGTAGGCAACCACCCACACTAACCATATACCAAGATACCAAACATTGAATCACTGAATAATTAGATACCAATCACTGAATAACTGAATACTAATGCAAATCCTCTCAACAACACTTCCAAAACCAAGTCAATCAATCTTGAACATTATCAAGTCATACCATGCCAATTCTTTTTAAGCACCATATCAAACCCTAACTGGCCAATACTCATCAAGACATCATCAATCATTCACTGCATCAAAGAAGACATGTCATAAACCCTGTCAAATGCCAAGCTAATCCAATACTCATGAAGTCATTCAATTCACATTTCAATATGTAACATCATTGTTATGCAATAAGCTAGAATCACCATGAACATATGAGAAAATAACAAGCATCAACATATGAGATCTATGTCTCAATGTCATAATACTTCTATCACAAAAAACTATATGTTAGTCATATATATTGGTAAAATTCATTAAAACAATTCTATGGATTTCCTAAAAACTACACTCACACCTTGAGAAATGTGCAAAAAACATCTTTCACTATAGACCCTTCAATAAAATATCAATCAGGACAAGCAACAACATATTTTTGATGCAAGCAACCATATATCTCATCTACACTTTCTTTTTCATTGTCATGTGGACCATGTATTAGGACAATTCCTTCATTTCTGCAGAAATCTTAGTCACATTGCAACCAAGTATTGATCTCTTCATTCATTGACCATTGCATTTATCTATAACTAACAATGCATCTCTAGACAAAGTACAAAGCACCATTCAAGTTGTTATCATCAAGCACAAAAGTATAGATCCAAATTGTCAATAGAGAGACTTATTTTCATTAAGCTGGTCAAAGTTTCAAGGATAAGAGTCTCAAACAACCTCTGCAACATATACATTCTATGTCATGCATGAATCTTTTAATCACTCGTTGAATCATATATTCTTGCAAAACAAGAAGTCATTGCTAGCACATGGCATTCAACATATTCAAGCAAATGCAACCCTTTGTCTATTACAACACATTACATTCCTTGCACATAGATATCTACTCTGAATAATATCACTATCAAAGAATATTTCTACAACATAAGTTACAACAGCCTTTGCCATTGCACATAAGTCAAAAGGGAAGATACAAAACACTTTTGTTAACAAGTCAGATAGAGAATCTATGTCAACCTATATACACATTGATGTTCTTTACAGACCCTTTTCTGGAAATCAAACAAGTTATATACCACAAACAGAATCTCTGCATATATAGCATTAAAACCATCTCTACAATAAATTCTAAAAATGTGCTAATCATAATCCATACTGTGATCTTCTATGTGTAACAATGATGACATTATTTGTAAGGTTGTATGCACTCTATACCAATAATAAACACTGCATCTTCAATAGGGAGGAATCATTCACAGCCTTATAAAACCAAATCAATAAGTTTCAATTTATGCATCAAACATCATATAAAGACAAACTACACATTGATAAATGTATAGTCTCTACATATTACAGACTCCTGCAACATGTATACCATGTTCAAGCATATAGTGATCTCTACTTTGTGTGTTGAATACAACATTAAATGCAATCTCTGATTATATCTAGATAAATCAATCTAAACTTCACCTCTTTTGTCTTTGCAAAAACCATTCCTACAATCACTGTAAAAGAATCACATCCAACATTATAGATATTCTTTTATTTATAACTAAACTAGCGAGTATATAGGTGACTCCACCATTTTACTTTCTATCATCAGCTTCATTTCTTCATACCTTTCGATGGAAAATAGATTTGAGCCTCCTCTTGCCCTTAGTCTGCACTCGCTTAAGCCAAATCACATGAAGAAATCATCGAATGCACACACAATATTCCATATTGCTTCTCTTTTTATAACTGCTTGATCCTCTCAATACCATAAGAATTTACTTTGGTTTTAATTTACTAGATCATTGGCCAAATCAATTCCATTCATGCGCACAAGTTCCATGAGAAAAACCTTGGTTTTGCTCGTGGTTTTTAGTCTTTTCCACCAACAGGCATGGCCGCAGGGACAATACATGGGTATTTCAGCTATAGTCGTACTATGAACACAAATTATTTTTTGTTGAAGGCTTCTAGATGCACTATCGATCCTAACTCCATGTGGCTAAGGCTTAAACTAAGAAAGAACAACTCTTTTCCATATATATTGTTAACATCTTCTATCATTCTACAACACCTATATAGGCCTGATCTTTGTACTCATGTATGCACACCGACCTTGTACTTAAAGTTGACACACCAATCCTGCACTCACACATCAAACACACACTATACATCAATCATGTACTATGCCTGCTAACCATCATGTATTCACACCAACCCTATGCTTAAAGTTGACACATCAATCCTTCATTAACACATCAATCTGGCACTCACATGTCAAGCCTGCACTAGACATCAATCTTGCAATAACACATCAATCATGTACTTTGATTTCTGATCATAATGTAGACACATTTTCAGGAATAAAAAATTGCTAACAATTTATACAATCCATGAAGACAACCAACAAACTATGAAGAGGTTGACATCAAGGATAACTCACGAGCCATAACTCCAAGAATGATTCATGTTCTTTGACTATGGAACTCATTGAAGTTCTCGTGAACTCAATTTTAGCAACCAACTTGTGAGCCATGTGCTTTGGTTCTGGAATTGGATGGGAGTTGTTTCGATTGAGGTGAACAGTTGGTGAACCATGTGTTTGGGTTCTGGAATTGACTAGGAAATGAGTCATTTTATGGCATATAATGGTGCCTAGAACCCCTGGAAGTAGCACAAGAAGAAACATGAGGTCCTTGAAGCCTAGAGTTGAGACCATTCCTGGTTGGCCATAAGGCATCCCTGAAGGTGGGCACCACTGAGGGAATAATAAGGTGCAAATAAGGGATGAGCCACTTGGGTCTAGGTTTCAAGGGAAGTGTAAGCTTGAGGTATGAGTAGTAACTATTGGGTTGATACCTTGGTCATTAATGCATTAATGTTTTCTAGTTTATATTGTTTCCCATGTAGTTGCAACCTTGACTAACAAGTGACCTATGGTTGAGATTTATGAAACATGAGGTCTATGGCTAGGTGGAAAGTGGAGCGCCCATAGCCAGTTGGATTTTCTTTCAAAATAAGTGTTCAAATTTATGTGTCACACTAATTATTGGTTTTATGTTAAAACCCTAGTTTTAGGGTTTTGAGCATTTATGTTTTTATTTCGAATGTGTCATTGTGTATTTATAATTTATGAGTGAAACATTACATTATGGTATTTTAGTATTGCATTCATGCTATCTGATAAATGATAGGTACAAGAGAAACTATGACAAAGTTAGGGTTTTATCACCTTCACAGTGAAAAATTTATAAGTTTCAACAGTGCAGGTTACATAGTGTTTCCCAAAGTTAATTGGAGATGTTACTATCTATCTATGCAATATCCTTTAGATCCATATCTCATTGTGTCATTGGTACCTTTGATACTCTAATGTCTTCCTTTGCACAAGATTTAGGACATTGTGCACTACAACTAGCTTCTTTACTCTCCTAGAGGAAAATTTGTCCCACTCCATTATTCACCCTTATAGGTTTTAGTGTTTAATAGGATTTATTCCTTTTCTAATTTTATTCTTCTTCTTTTTTAATTTTTATAAGAAAAAAATTGGTGGAGTGAATTGTGGGGAAAGTCTCTTTCTTTTCGGGGGGACAAATAAAGTAGGGAAATCTTTCCCCATGGGCCCTAAAGTACTTGGAACATGGAAAGAGAAAAAAAAACAAACCCCTTATCCTTGGGAATGCATCCCATGGAAATAGGGTTCAAAATTGAAGTCACCATTTCCCTTCAAGCGCTCTCTTGCTTGTCATAGAAGGACATAAAATTATTTCCTATGCAAATAAAAAAAAAAAAAAACTACTTGTCAAATTTGAAATGAAAATTATTTGGGATTTTTTCAATTTAAGGTAAAAAAAATATTCATAATATGTTTTACTTGTCATCATTATTATGTTTTTTTATTAGTCATTTTTCTATATATTATGATAATTAAAAAAATAATGAATGTTGTGATGAGAGTTCAAAAATAGAAATGTTAGTCATTTTTATACAATAAGATCCTATTGTTATGAAGCTCATGTATGCACAACCTATTTAATTGAAATTACATCTCAGTAGTGGGCATTTAATATCAAAAGATTTGTTTGTGGCGAATCCCTTTGCTACTCATAAAATAAAAAAAATTCCAATTCAAATAAACTCCCATCTTCTCATTGCTTGGATTTACAAATGGTACCGACCAATCTTCCAAGGATCTACTAGTAAATATTCTTATTGCTTACTCCACTTGCTTGTATGTATTTCCTACTTCCCTTGTTTGGATTTACTACTTTCTTTAATTTCTTGGATTAATGAAGAGTACTTGCATGTCTTCTATTGATGGACGAAGTTTGAAAGCTTCACCTATAACATTTTTGAATCTCACAAGGCTAGGTGAGATAATGGGACCAAAGCTCAGTTGCTTATAGCCCTACCTATTTATGTTAATATATGTACAAATTCAAATCATGTACAATAAGTAAAAAAACTAACTTTACAAAACAAAACAAAAAAACTATACAAAACAACACTTTACAATATAAAAGCTGAAAAAGAGTTGGCGAAATTAACAGAATTTATAGGCAAATTTAAAAATTTACACCACAGGCCATAAGACCTTACATGTAAAAATATGATACAAGAAAACCAATAAGAAAATTTCAAGTGCCATAGTCTGCTCAATATTTCAAGAAATTATGCATGAAAGAGATATATGTTGAATCATAAAGTAGCCAAAAAGACCAATTTTTATTAAAAATAAGTGTACAACAAATTGTTTCTTCAATTTTTTGTGAAAATATGGATGAGAAATAACTTAAAAAGCGAAAGATGTTATGTACCCATATAAGGGAAACTAAGTGACATGAAAGAAGCAAAACAAGAAAAGAAATTGTAGCTTGGATACCTTTAAAATGATTGTTAAAGCCAATACTTTGTAAAAGATGCACTAATTAACATTGAAAAACTAACTAGAACTCTAAGAATACAACAAGATACAAGAAGACTAAACAACCTTGTAAAAACCAAACAACAAATGTCGAGATTACTCCTTCCTTGTCATTCTTAAGAGATTTCTCTCTTCAAGTTTTTTTATATCCTTCCTTCAAAGTCCTTTTTCTCCTTTTGTAACCTCTTGCAATTAGTTACAAGGTAACTACCCTAAATTCATTCAATTTTATAATTTATTTTCTTTTTCTTTAATTTCGGAAGGATGATTAATTGAAGAAAATAATATAACTTCTAAATTTTATTTATGTGTAGGTGGTTCCCACTAGGTTCATATCCATCATAAAACATAGAACACAACCTTGTGACTCTCATAACTATGAAATATAAATGATATCATAGTGGCATAGCAAAATTAACAACCATCATAAACAATAATATCAAAATTCTTTAACCTTCATCAACCATACACATGCAATGTAGGAACATAAATGTAACACAAAAAATTCATATGCCTCAATCATCCTTGTGTCTCTCTCATGTTTATGTCCAAAAAGAGACATATAATAAAAAAATGAGATTGTTGCCATAATGTATGTTTGAACTAAAATCTTGAAAAATAAATTAGAAATAAAGTCAACCATAATATAAGTCAATATAGCTTAGGGTATCTATGAATTAATGATTTGTGCCTTCTCAACACTCTATCTCCTCCCTATGTCTTAGGATGCAAGTCAAGGAACAAAAACTTCCCTTGTTCTTGCATTTTGAATTCTAGAGTTGTCCGTGCAAGCAAGGGTATAAGTAGCTTCAGTGGATGAAGGCACATGTAAGGAAATCATATGCAACTTCCCTCCTTCTATTTGTGTAAGGGAGATTAGTGGATTTTTTGCAAAAGAATACATCACATGTGACAAAGAAGTGTGAATCTGAGGTATTGCAACAAGTGGTGGGATATCATGGTGGGAGCTTGAAGGACATTGAGCAATACCACAAATTGGTTTGACAGGGTTAGCTTCCCATCCATCATGAAGTTGTGAATATTTTTGAGGAAGTGGAGGAGGCTCAAGAATATTTGTGATTCTTGGATGTTGCTGAGGGGAATTGTGTCATACATGTGGGGTAGGGCAAGGTCCTACTATGTGTAAGTGACATGTATGAGTTAGCTGTGTAAATTCATCAAAATCTACATCAAAATGAATAGAAAACATGATTTTGTTATTTTTGTTTTCACGAAAAGTCACATTAATTCTTCTTCCCATCCCCCTCTATTTCCTTGGGAACCTCTATTAAAGAAACTCATCTATCCATAAATAACAAATTCAGTCATGACAAAATACAATTTATTTGCATGGTAACTAAATAAATCAAATAGTCACCAACATAACTCTTATCTAACAGAACATTCTAGATATTTTGAAATAACACATAATTACAAAGAGTGACAAGGGAGAACAATAAGTCTTGTTCATGCAGTATGTGACTAGGTCATTGGTTGTTGAGTGAAGAACATAACTATAAAAGGATGGAATTTTGCAACATGAACGGTTAGCAAATGTAGCAAAAGGTCAATAACTGAAAGAAAATATTTAATTGGCTTATGTTTAGTATAGAAAGTGACAACAAAGATCGTATTTCCTAGACAAATATAGTGTTCTATATAGACAAACTCTAGATTTAATATGATATCAATCTAAGGGGCATTTTCTCTTATGAAATTTTAAAATGGTATATACATATAAAAACATGATACGTTATGGCATGAGATGGAGTGGGTGTGCACTGTCCATTTTTTTACAGAACACAAATGTAGCCGAGTAAGATATATGATGGATAATCATGATTTTTGAATTAGGAATGAGACATTTCTAGGTCCACTTTAAATACTTGATGACTGGAAGCTCATAGGGAAGTAGTTTTAAAGACATAGTAATGATGCAAGTTAAGGGAATATGTCTAAAATTAATGGTTGTGACCTCAATTTTTATTTTTTATTTTTTTTATAATTTGGTGCATAAAAAAATTGTACATTTGCTACATAGTGAGTTTGATAAGGAGGTTTGTCAACTTTCTTTTCTTGATTGAATTTTTACCAACTAATACATTTTACGCAAGAGAAAGGTAACAAGTAGGTTCAAGTGCACAAAGGCTTGCAACAATAACTTATTATTGATATAACTTTGTTCTATTCAAGAAAAAACCTCATACATAGTACACTAAAATACATGTAACAGGAAATGCAATGTAAGAGATCCATAAAACTATCTTAGTGGACCATGGGGGCTGACTGGTTTTAGACTTGAAAATATTTTAACATAAAATCATGCCATATAACCCCAAAGAGACCAAAAATAGTGTAACATATATTTTTAAAACCATTTGCATTTCCTCCCTGTGGTGAAGTAAAATTATGAGTGCAGACACAAACAATTCCTCTAGCCCGATAATGGGTCTAGCCACAACCGATACATTCTATGGAAGATTTTCTTAGGTTAGAACCAATTAATAGGGCCTACCTCTTAGTACACTTATCCCATTTGATGATGACCTTGCTTGCTTGCTCTAGCTATCTCTCATTTCCTTCTTCAAACACCTGAAACAGGTAAACAACAACAAACAATAACCGTGATAATAGACGAATTGTAATTCAACCTACTTAAAAAGTCAAGAAGCATTAAGCCATAAACATAT
Organism: Pinus tabuliformis; assembly: GCA_031772625.1. Taxonomy (NCBI): domain Eukaryota; kingdom Viridiplantae; phylum Streptophyta; class Pinopsida; order Pinales; family Pinaceae; genus Pinus; species Pinus tabuliformis. The sequence continues at coordinate 1,037,569,607 of CM062817.1, read as the reverse complement.
GAGATGACACATTACATATGAAATCAATCGATATTTGCATATATAGTGAATCAATAAGAGATTACAACCATTTTCTTGACGTTGTTGTTCTCCTCCGACAAAACCATGTTCCCACACACTTCCGTTAGCATTCCATGATGGCCTCAACAATGATAATTTTAAGGCTCTTCCCTTTAGGCTTCACACTAAACCAAATTCACACCTCTCCCTCACAAAACTAGAGAGCTACAACTATGAATAGCTTGTTGCTTACTCCAAACTTAATTAGCACTAACACACCAACATTAACACTAGCTTGTGCTTGGGAAAAATGGAGGTTTATATAGCATGAATGGATGGGAGATGGTTCGTATTCTCATGGGAGAAGGTCTTATCTCTTGAGGTAGTTCCATCCTTATAAGGAAAAGGAGCCCAAACTGACATTCTTGACTCCATCCGGCTCAACCATTTACCGGACTTCCATTATGAAGCTTCTAAAGCTGGAAGCTTCAGCTCCTTACTTAAAAAACTTTCCATAAGAGGATTAGCGCGACTGGAACAAAGCTCAGTTTCTTCGGTTGGCACTAGGGACAATGTTAATCCCTTTATATAGGCACGAGGAGGACAAGGTTCATTAGCACTGGTCTTGTAAACTGGGAAAAACAGAAGATTTTGGGGAAATGGTGCAAAAGGGAATTGTTATTCTCATGAAAAGGGACACAATGGGAGTTTCTTCGTGAAGGGAAAGCATGTAGGGTTCACTGTAGAGGTCATCCAGGATCAAGGGATGGGGAGTACAGGGAAAGTGACAAAATACTAAGTAACAGATGAACCCTAAAGCGTGAAGGCCGAACTAGAGTGAGGGATGAAATGCTTTATGAATCAGTGCGGGGAACCAGGATCTGTCGTTGGAAAACCTACAAGCAAGTACATATACATATACATAACTGAAAACCCTGTCAAATGATACATGAATTGTGGCATGGACGCAACCATCTAGAGAATGATCATGTAAACAGATCTAGGCATGGGTGTAGCCATCCTATAAAGGGGATCATTTCGAAACTAAGGTATGATCACAACCATCCAATAATGAGAAGGATCACATATGATAACTCATGGTATGGTCACAACCATCCATATGAAAGAGACCTATATATCAACATAATCATGTCACGCCACTTTGCAACTTGGAATTTTGTAATCTGAGCCCAGGGTCTTGTGCTGTAACATGACCCGATCAAAGTGAAAATTCTAACATGTGAATAGATGTGTTGACGTCAAACATGCTAGAAAGTCGCTCGATTACTATTCAACGATGTAAATTGTTAACAAGCGCGAGAGAAACCACCAATAACGATAATGGTCCTCAAGGCACTATTAGTACAACCCACAGAATGTGAATAGAGGAACTGAAGTCAAACACCAGTGAAATCACTTGATCGAAAGCCAATGATGTGAACTTGTCGTCGAGTGTGAAGAACTTGCCATTAGGGCATGCAAGCTCTAAGGTAATGGAAGGGAGTTTCTCGGTCAACTTCCCAGATAATGAGCTGAAGTCGATAGGAAGCGACTACGTCGAAGGAGGGCCTTAATGTATCCCACATCATCGAAATTGTTAGCACCTAAATCTGCCTTAGCTGAATGAAGGAAAATATTAGGGTAACCACAAACCATGCTCAGTCTGGTAGCTAGCCCTACCAAAGCAGGAGAGGGCTCTCTCCGAGTCACGCTCAGTGAATTGATAATCAAAAACGGTCTAATATGACTTACAATGAAATATTTACCTTAGGCTAGTAAGTGAATAGGGATTCTGGAAACAGTTTTCATGAATGGTCGAGCTTCTGGGATGGTATGGGACCAACGGTCAGCAAAGAACAAAGAATTTAATACAAAGGCACAGATTATTCCGTGAGGAAAGGTAGATGGAAAATATAACAATTTAGTTTGAAGTACCGCGGCATGAATAGATTGCTGAAGAAAGTGAAAAGGGCATAGTGACATGAATCCTTTTCAACAGAAGAATAACACTGAACATGAAATTTTCCCACAGGCAGAGCAATAAAATTGAATTCTACCTAATCTCACTCAGAAAATTTCACTGGAAATCAAAATGAATTGAATTTTGAAACATAACGTAATACATATGAAAACATAAGAGACACATTTTCTACACTCACAACCAAAAGAATCTCATGAAACAGAGCCGCTGCCTTTCATTAATTCTCTGTCAAAAATACATAGTGAAGAAACCAAGTTTCTTTCCCACAGTCTCCCAGAAGTTACAAGCCAACCAACCCTTTGCAAATAACTTGCATACAATATATAGAATGTTTAAGGAAGATATAGAACGCCCAAGGGTTGGGGAGTTACTCGAATCATTGCAAAATGGAGATGGAGAGCCAACCATTAGCTACAGGTGCGGCGCTACAAACATGACATTTGGCATTGGGTGACCGTTTGCCTTCCTTCGCCACTTGGATAGAAGCCAATCTGGAGAAAAAAACACTTTAAATTCTGCCTTTGGTGCCAAAAAACCGAAATGTATATGAGCGGGCCCACTTGGAGAAGTCGTGAACCGAAATTTCGCGAAACAGAAGCAAATTGGCCAATTTTTCCTCTGTGTGCCGCGCTACTTTGGGGCCTATTTTGGGGCGCTTGCAGGTGTCCAAAATGTTCCCAAGTGGGCTTGTTGGAAAGCCTATCCTGTCTACTTTCTAACCCCGCTAGAATTTTTGAATTTGGTGCTCATTTGCCCCTCCAAATCTTCATTCTCCCAAGATTGCTTCCTGTGTGTCAAAAATGTGGTAGAGAGGCCATTTTTGGGTGTTTTTTGACCTTTTGGAGACTCATACCTTGCCAAAATTTCTTGCCCGGACACTAGTAGTCGTGATTTTCCATGCTGAATAAAAAATGCAAGCCATTCCTCATTTGGAGCCCTAGAATTTTAGCGCCGCGCCACTGGGAGAAAATCCCTGTTTTTTGCCCAAAAAATTACCATGTGACCAAAAATTCCCAAAATTTCTTGAAATTTGGGCTGGAGGTTCCCTATGGGGTATTATGATGGGCCAAGGAAGCCTCAGCCAATATTCGAAGCCGATCTTGCTCTTTTGCCTCTTTTGATTTTCTTGTTGCTTTCCTCAATTTCGCTTTCAAACTCCTTATTCGGGCCTGTGCACTCATGTTTCGCACCCTGTAATCGAAAGCCATATGTCTCAGTAGAGCAAGGTCCTGGTCAGCTTTGTCCAGTAGTCTCTCCAAATGCATGTTGACCCTCTCAAGGTTGGCATCCCGATCCTCGTTGATTTCTTGCTCCAAAGATGTGAGCTCAACCCTTCTTCTTTGGGTAGCTTGGCGATGCTCACAAATATTTTACAGCTCCATAATCGTCTGTTGGTCCTCAAGCTGCTTTTTTCTCTACTCCAGGTACTTCATGTTCCACTTGGCCCTCTCCAAGTCAAGGGATAAGGACTCAATCACTGATTGCTGCTCCTGGATGATCTCTGTAAGCTCTGCATTTGTTGGTTCTGCATCTGTCTCATCATCATGGAGGAGAACGAATTTGGTCTCTCGCTCACCTAATGGCCCTTCCTCTTGCACTGGATCCTTACCCTTACCCTACTCCTGTGATGTTGATGTCGGAAACGAGGCCCGTTCCACCCCGGGTGGAGATAACACTCGCTTTGCTACTGCAAATAAGGGTCTACTGCCTCTCTGATAGGTGATGTATACTGGCATAGTAGCAGTCTCATGTCGCTCATACCAATGATATGGGCCTCCTATCTCATGCTCTACCTCTGATACTACCTGTGGAGCATTGAAGAAGTCACGGGAGATGAATTCCTCCCAAACAATACCCTGCAATCCCAACTGATGGTCCACCAAAATCCAAATAAGAGAAAAGTAATAAACACTGTTGAGCTGCTATCGAGGGGTCTTGTGCTGCATGAAATTATTCATCCTTTATATGTTCCCGCAGATGAAAAATGGGAGGTTCATCATCTGCACCCTGGTAAAGTGCATAAGAAACCTGATGTGATAGGCATAAAGGCGAGAAAACCTCCCCTAACAACTGAAGTATTTCATGATCAATTTCATGAGCGGAGCATACTCATCTCTCAAAAATCTGAATGGAAAAACTCTCGTGAGCTGGCTCAAACAGCTGGCCTTAATGTAAGGCTCATAATGATGTCTCTCCACCTTCTTCTTCTTATGCCACTGTTCTCCAATGTTCGGTATGCCTGTTGCCACTGATATGGTTTCGAGTGTCAATGTGAAAGTGACCCCAGCCAAGATAGACTGTCCTCCATGTAGGTGAAGTGAAAAAAGACGGGCCAACTCATGATGAACTCTGACATTTGCCACCCTCTAAAAAAATTCAAAACATGCTAAGTTCTGGAAACATGACATAGCAAGAGGGCATGCCTACAACTCGGTGAGGGTGTTTGGCTCATCTCTAACATGTTTGCCACGCCGGTGATGTCTCCTGGGGGCCTATTCTCCTGAAGCTGTATCGTTGTGGGTCTCCACCTCATACTCTGACGAAACCTCGGATGCCATAACTGTTGTTTTGTAAACTGAATTTAGGTTTCCCTTTGATTATAGTGGAGCTGGAGTTTGTTTTGACAATCTGCCACCAAGGGGACAATTTAAACAAGGGAGTATTAGGAGGGGAATGATGAAATGGGAACAAGGGTTATAGGGAGAATTTTTTAGGGACTTGGGAGGAGTTTGGGTATTGTGTTGATGGGGTAGGGTTTGGGATCTTGTGTTGATCGAATAGTGGAGGGATAGGGGAGAGGTTTTGGTAGTAATTTAGGGCAGGGGTTTTAGGAAAAATGATAAAGGGAGGATGGGAAAAAGGTGAGTGGAGTGAAACCTTGGCACTAACAACACATTTTAACAACCCTAGCCATCATTTTCTTGGTGATTTCTTATAGTTGGCTTTATGCATTTTGGTGACATTCAAACATCTCTATAAACACCATATCATTGATAAAATTTGATGAACGGGTGATGTCATAAGGCCTACCTCTCGATTTGATAGCATTCACCAAAATTTGGAAGTGTTTGGGCACTGTTTTTGGTCTTTGTCTGTGTGCACTGTGCGCAAAGCCTAGTGCGCCACGTGCTGGGTATGCACCGTGCCTGTGGTAATTTTCTACAGTGGGCAGGCTGCGTGTGCGCCGCACTCCTGGGTATATGCGCCACGCCCTCTAAAACCACCTCCAACTCACTCAAACGCTCACAATTTCACACTCACACCTTTGCAACGTCTCTCCAAGGCTTGTAATAGCACAATTCCCTTGATTTGGATGAAAACATGTATATATAGCCTTGGAAGAGATGGGTTTAATTTTTGCTTCCTTGAAAACCCATTTTTCTAATGTTGTGTTTTGCACTTTTTTCGCTGACTTTAAAGCACACTGATTTTCACTTTCCCTTTGAAATTTTGGCTCAAATGATGAAATTTTCGGCACTCTTTGCAGGGACTGTATGACAGGACATTTGGCCACAGAACCATGATTGCATCTAAAAAAATCAAGTGGCGACTTTTTTGGAAAATTTTGTCATAAACGACACTGTTTGACTTTTCTTCAAAACAAAGTTTTGAAGAAGAGTCGAAGTCTATCCACATGATGATGAAGCTCTCTGAACCATAGCTGTGTAAGGGCCTCCCTCTGGCCTACATGGCTTTACTGGACATGTTTCAAAGACCAAATTGATGAATTCCTAGACCTAATGACCAAAAATGACCATTTGTCCGTTGAAGGACCAGACCTTGACTGTTATGGACTTTTGATTATTTGACAACAAGGACATAAGCTAGCGGGAACCAGACATGAGGGGAAATGATTAGCATGACTTTCTCCATCAGATCATGGCATGCCCCTAGCAGAATGCAGCTGAGTGAATGGAGCAGGACACCTAAACATGAAATGCATAAAGAGTTTTGATCTCTGACGGAGGGCTGACCAGACCGACTCTAACATTAACTCCAATGGGGGATGGTAGCTCCATGGAGGTGCCAAGAACAATAGATCTCTGGAAGAGCTAGACAGTGCCTTCATCCATTGGGCTATGGAGTCATCATTTTGACAAACAACATAGGACTCTGACTTATTTATGAAACTGAAATGACCAAGAAATTGACTCAAACTTGACATTGAAATAACTCAAAAACTAACTTGACAGACTGAAACCAAACTGAAATAAAAATGGTATTTACAATGCCAGTGGAGGCAGCGTTAATAAATCAACAGTGGTACCGCTTGAGCAGCCGACCATTGATCGGCCCTCCTAGACAATCTTCCCCATTCATTTCCTTCAGAAGAAAGGCATTCTGACCCCTATATGCTGCAATTTTGAAAGGACCTTTCCAAAGATTTTCAAACTTTCCGTGCTTGCCTTTCTCTTCATTCCTTGCATCCCACTTCAACACCACATCATCCAATTGAAATTTATCTACCTTTGCTTTTCTGTCATAGATTTTCTTTATTTTCTCCTGCAATTTGGATGTGTTCTTGAAAACTTCTTCTCTTGTTTGCTACAAGTGGATCATTTGATTCAACCTTCTCTGCATGGGATCTTCTTCACTTCCGGCCTCTTGAAGAAGTCTGACTACCGGGGAAACAAGAGAGGCGGGAAATAATATGTCAACTCCATAAACAAGCTCAAACGGTGACATACCAATGGACTTTTTCTGACTGGTCCGATCTGCCCAAAGCACATGGACCAACCTCTTATTCCAGCTCTTTTTATTTATTTCTAGCAACTTCTTGATGATGTTGACCGATGATTTATTCGAAGATTCCGCCAATCCATTGCCTTGCGGATGATAGGCAGTTGAATGACCCAAAATGATGTGATACTTATGAAAAAATTCTACCATCCTCTTTGATTTGAAAGCTGCTGCATTATCGGTGATTAACTTATTTAGACAACCAAAGTGAGAGAAGATGTTATTTTCGAGAAATGAAATGATTACCGTATCTGTAGCTTTTCTGGTGGGAGCTGCCTTAATCCATTTTGTGAAATAGTCGGTCACTGTAAGGATCCATCTGTGTTGTCCGGAAGAAGCGGGATGAATTTCCCCAATGAATCCAATCCCCACTACTGGAAAGGAGCGCTCACCTCAATAGGCTTAAGTGGCAAAGGCTGTAATTTCTATTTTCCTTCGAAAATCTGACATTTATAACAGTGCTTGACCATCTTATACACATCAGAAAACAAAGTAGGCCAGTAGTACCCTGCTCTCAAAATTTTGTTTGTTGTTGGCTTCCAAAAAAGGTGACCACCACACTCTCCTCCGTGGAAATCCTCCATGACTTTCTTTGCCTCCTCTTCCACCAAACAATTTAACAAAATGCCACTGGGATCTTTCCAATACAGTGCAGAATTCAAAATACAAAACTTGGCAGCCTTCAATTTGAGTGTTCTCGCTTTGTTTCTAGTTATTCCGAGCAGTGGTGACAGATTTTTCAGCACATATATTATATCTGAATACCATGGGGATAAAGCAAACATTTCAGATACCTGAATTGACGTTCCTTCCTCATTCTCATCAGACATGACAGTGATCAAGTTTATGTCCAAGGCATGCAAGTTTGATTCGGCCATTAGCTTCGCCAACCATTGTCCTTTGACTATCTTTGTGGGCTTTATTTCCACATCATATTCCAGCAAAGCCACGATCCATTTGCCTCTTCTCCCTTCTGGATCGGTCTGCACTAAAACATCTTTTACAGCAGTATTAGGAACATAGGCCAGAATGTGAGAATGTAGGATATATACCCGGAAATCCTTCAATGCCTTCACCAATGCCAGGGCTTGCTTCTCAATGATGTTGTACTTTAAAGCTGCATCCCTTATAGCCCTGTTGAAGAATGCAATGGGTCTTTCATGATCATCCCTCTTCTGCAATAATACCGCTGCCATAGTGTGCTCAGAAGAAAATGAAAACAATATGAAATCCTGAGTGTAGTCTGGGCTGACTAGAACTGGAGCTGAAGAATGGGCCAATTTGACCAAGTTGAAAGATTTTATAGCCTCCTCTATCCATTTCACTTGGCTGTCCTTCTTGAGCATGTTAGTCATCTCTCTTAAGTGTTCAGCAAGATTAGGCACAAAGCGACGCAGAAAATTCATCTTACCATTGAACGATTGTATCTCCTTTTTATTCCAGGGAAGATTGATTTGCTGAATTGCTTGCACACGTGCTAGGTCAATATGAATGCCATCCTTTGAAATGATGTTCCCAAGTAATTTGCCTTCCTCCATGGCAAGCAAGCTCTTCTTAGGATTCAGCGATAGACCATATTTTCTACACTTTTGAAAGACAATTTTTAGGTGATGCATGTGCTCTTCATCAGATTTGGAAAATACCGTCAAATCATCCAGGTACACCACCAAAAACACATCCTTCTCATTCGCAAAAGCCAAGTCCATTGCACGCTGAAATGTGGCACCTGCATTCTTTAAACCAAAAGGCATTTTAGCATAATGAAAGGTTCCCCATGGAGTGGCGAATGTCGTCTTGTCTCGGTCATCCTCATGGACAGAAATTTGGTTATATCCGGAATAACCATCAAGTAGTGACATACGAGATGCCCCCACTACTCGCTGAGGTATATGGTCCATCCTGGGCAGTGGATAGTTGTCCCTCAATGAGACTTTATTTAGATTTCTGAAATCAATGCATAGGCGGATCTCACCAGTCTTCTTGCGTACAGGCACTAAGTTGGAGATCCAATCTGAAAATCTGATGGGCACAATGATACCTAACTTGTATAGCTTGTTTACCTCCTTTTCGATAGATGGCAGCAACTTGGATTTATCCTTCTCAGCTTCTATCTAAATGGTTTTTGATTGGGCTTGATGGGTATTGTGTGTTGAATAATATTGGTGTCATAGGTCTTTAAATCAGAATAGTCCCAAGCAAACACATCTGAAAATGAAGCCATCAAATTGATATATTTATCCTTGATCTTTGGCAGCAATGCTTTAGAAAATTTTACCAACTTAGGATTGGCAGTTGTTCTGATGTTGACCTCTTATACACCCTTCTTTGTTGGCTGTAATGTTGGCTTGCAGGATACATCATCCTGATCAAAAAGTTCTTCTAGAGGTATCAAGCCTTTAGGAATGATGTTATTCTTCAGCTGCAACACGTCCATTTCATTGATCTGCACTTCATCTATACCATTCCCTTTTCCCTCATCGTTTTCTACATCAATTGAGGTTTCTTTGAACTTGCTTTTGTTTAGCATAAAATCCTTAATCTCGTCATCATCTTGAAACACTTGCCAATATCGTTGATTGTCTAGAATGGTTGGACGATGCTTGACATGGATTTCAAATTTATTGCTGGAGTCCATGGGGATCTTCAAACTGCTTGCTGCCTTGGAAAGAGCATCAGCAATACTATTTTGTATACGAGGCACACATGTCAAGGTGTATTTTGAAAAATAACTTCAAGATGTCTAAAACTGCATTACGATAGGTCCGCATCCTAGGATGTTTTGCTTGATACTCACCTCTGACCTGCTTTATTACCAATTCAGAGTCGCCATATATCGAAATCCTTTTTGCATTCAGCTTTCTAAGAATCTTTAGGCCAGCAATCAGAGCTTCATACTCAGCTTCATTGTTTGAACACGCAGGCCAGCTTGTAAGAGCAAACCCTCACACTGCTAGGCACTTTGTTTGGGGCGGAGAAAGGACTGTGTACCCAAATTCCAATTCCAGCGCCATCATTTCCTACTGCTCCATCGAAATCCATGGTCCACAAGCCTTCTTCCTCCTCTTGTAAGTGCTGGAAATCTGTTTGTTGTGCCTTGTCTGCTTGTTGTCCATTACTTTCAGCTGATTGCCCAACATTTTCCTGCTTTTCTTGTCCTTATTTCTTCAAAATTTCTCTGAAATTTTCTGTTATTTCCGGAATGTCATCTGCTTCTACTATCTGACTATCTATATCATTTAAACTATCTGAAAACAAAACAAAAGACTCTAAATCTGTATGTACATAGTTAATAGGATGATTTATAGGTTTCTCCTTGCTTGTGATCATATATTTCATTTTTTGTTCCCGATATAACTTCCTCATTTGTCCAAACACTAGGATTGTTGCATAGGAGAAATCAAACTGTAGTGTCCCTTTCAATTTCGCTACCCAAGACCTGGAAAGAAGCATGCCAAACCTTGGAGGAATATCTGCTACCACCACATCCATCAAAACATTTTTCATAGGAAGTTGATCCAAACTCACAACCAAGTCTTTGATGAGTCCTATACATCTTACTCTGCTGGAATCGAATGAATAGAGATCATGATATTGCTGGGTGATGTCCAAACCAAGCTTATCCATGATAGCCTTGGGCATGAGATTGTGAGAAGCTCCAGAATCAAACATGGCATTCTGTAACACAAAATCATGCAATCATAAACTGATATAGAAGGGTGGCACATCGCTATCAGGAGACTCACCATTCGATGCTGGTCCAAAAATAATTTCGAGCTAATCATCTTCTACATTTACCATGTCGGACATTGGTTCCAAATTCAACATTTTAGAGATCTATCCTCTATAACTATTGTTCTTCATTATTTCAACCAAGGGGATGGATACCTTTAACTTAGAAATCTCATTCTCTAAGCTAAAAGCGGGAGTCTTTTCTACCTATTTGACTAGGATCTCTTTCTTTCCTTTTTCTTTTGATGTAGCTTGCTGCTGTGATTGTTCTGCTGATTTTGATTTGCTGCTCTTCGGACCAACCGCCTCCTTTCCTTTTCTTTGTGTAGCTGATGAATCGTTCTTTGCTGCTTCAACCTCCTTCTTTTTCTGAATTGGTTTGGCCGGCACATCTCTGTTTCTAAGTGAATATCGGTACTGTTGTGCGGACAAAGCATTCATATATCCCCTTCGATATTCTTCTGATTCTTCTTCCAAAACAATGTATCTAGCTAGAATAAAATCCGTGTCTTGGTGTGCAGTTGAGTTCACTGCACATTCTTCTTCTTCGGTAATGTAAGTAGGCAACTCATCTGGAGTAAAGAGGTGGTTTTCTTTGCCTATTACATTCCCATCCTCATCTGACTCCGGTCCATGCACAAAATTCTACTGCAAAGGTGTTTGTACTGGCTGTTTTGCTGTCTACTCTTGAGTTCGTTGATCTCTCTGTCTTATTCTATATTGTGGTTGTTGCTGGCCACGGAAGTTAGGATTCCTAACTTGCAGCTCAGGCTTGTCAAGCTTCACCCTTTCAAGCATCTTCTCTACTTTTTGAGTAGTTGATCCATTGAAGAAGACTCTTCTTTCACAGTGATCGTCTTTTCTGCTTTCGCTCTAGCTCTTTTGGACAACAGATTTGCTTCAACGATGACCGCAATTTTCTGCATGTCTTCCATTGTGGCCGGTTCTCTCTCTCTTAATTGGTAGGCCATGTAAGCATCAAAACCATCTGGAAACTTATCATAGCTAGTCACACAGGTGGCTTTAGATGATCTGGAATTTTGTTATAGACTGCATTAAATCTAACACAATAATCTTGGACCGAATCACCAACGTTTCATTTGATTTGTTCATATTCGGACAGAATTTGAAGGGGATTCTTTTTCACTTCCCACCGGTTTAAAAATTGTCTTTGTAGTTCAGCCAAGGTAGTGATACTTGCTGCCGGAAAACCTCTGAACCATTTCCTCACATCACCTGCAAATGTCTGTACAAAGAGCCTCATTGCCATGTTCTCCGTATCGATCTCATGGAGTTCATAGAAGTCTGCCATTTTGTGTACATGTTGTTGGGAAGTAATGCTGTTAGGAGTGCCATCAAAAAACAGGATTTTACTTTGATAATCCGTTGGCATATCATCTAGAACTTGGGGCAGAATAAGGGGTGTGAAATGGGCAGCCATCATTCTCGGTGGATTTGGCCTTGGAGGTGTTGGAGGAGTGTGAAAAGTTTGTAAGGGGCTTGCAATTGGAGTTTGGGGTTGTGTTGCAATATAATTATCAGTTAACCTATTAGCTCTTTTTGTTTCCAAGTCTACAAGAAATTGTGGATTTGGGACAGTGTAGTCAACAGCCCTATCGGATTTAGACTCAAACAATGATATCTCAAACCGTTCATCAAACTCAAGCTCTTCAAGATACTCAAAAATGTCGGGACATGAATGGGATTTGAACACAATAGTTATGGTGCTTTCTTGACGAAGGAGTCTCGGGATCAAATTGGGGTTTTCGTAGATATGAGGAGGATCCGGGTCTGGATTGGCTCTGGTTTATCGTCTTGAAGCCAGTGTGCTATTGAGAAAAATCACAGGACACAACCAACTTACTCAGCCTTTCCAATCCTAATCTCATCATCCAGAAGCTTAGAATTATTATGAAACAAGGGGATTTGATTTCAGTTTGTCCCCAACAGAGTCGCCACTATGTTAGCACCTAAATCTGCCTTAGGTTGAAGGAAGGAAAAAATTAGGGTAACCACAAACCACGCTAAGTCCGGTAGCTAGCCCTACCAGAGTAGGAGAGGGCTCTCTCCAAGTCACACTCAATGAACGGATAATCGAAAACGGTCTGAGATGACTTACAATGAAATATTTACCTTAGGCTAGTAAGTGAATAGGGATTCTGGAAACAATTTTCATGAATGACCGAGCTTCTGGGATGGTATGGAACCAACGGTCAACAAAGAACAGAGAATTTAATACAAAGGCATAGATTATTACGTGAGGCAAGGTAGGCGGAAAATGTAACAATTTAGTTTGAGGTACCGCGGTATGAATAGATTGTTGAAGAAAGTGAAAAGGGCATAGCGACATGAATCCTTTTCAACAGAAGAATAACACTGAACATGAAATTTTCCCACAGGCAGAGCAATAAAATTGAATTCTACCTAATCTCACTCAGAAAATTTCACTGGAAATGAACATGAATTGAATTTTGACACATAATGTAATACATATGAAAACATAAGAGACACATTTGCTACACTCACAACCAAAAGAATCTCATGAAACAGAGCCGCTGCCTTTCATTAATTCTCTGTCAAAAATACACAGTGAAGAAACCAAGTTTCTTTCCCACAGTCTCCCAGAATTTACAAGCCAACCAACCCTTTGCAAATAACTTGCATACAATATATAGAATATGTAAGGAAGAGATAGAACGCCCAAGGGTTGGGGAGTTACTCGAATCATTGCAAAATGGAGATGGAGAGCCAACCATCAGCTACAGGTGCAGCGCTACAAACATGACATTTGGCATTGGGTGACCGTTTGCCTTCCTTCGCCACTTGTATAGAAGCCAATATGGAGAAAAAACACTTTAAATGCCACCTTTGTTGCCAAAAAACCGAAGTGTAGATGAGCGGGCCCACTTGGAGAAGTCACGAACTCAAATTTCGCGATACAGAAGCAAATTGGGCAATTTTTCCTCTGTGCGCCGCACTACTTTAGGGCACTTGCAGGTGTCCAAAATGTTCCCAAGTGGGCTTGTTGGAAATCCTGTCTTGTCTACTTTCTAGCACCACTAGAATTTTTGAATTTGGTGCTCATTTGCCCCTCCAAATCTTCATTCTCCCAAGACTGCTTCCTGTGTGTCAAAAAAGTGGCAGAGAGGCCATTTTTGGGTGTTTTTTGACCTTTTGGAGACTCATACCTTGCCAAAATTTCTTTCCCAGACACCAGTAGTTGTGATTTTCCATGCTGAATCAAAAAATGCAAGCCATTCCTCATTTGGAGCCCTAGAATTTTAGCGCCACGCCACTGGGAGAAAATCCCTGTTTTTTGCCCAAAAAATTACCATGTGACCAAAAATTCCCAAATTTCTTGAAATTTGGGCTGGAGGTTCCCTATGGGGTGTTATGGTGGGCCAAGGAAGCCTCAGCCAAGATTCAAAGCCGATCTTGCTCTTTTTCCTCTTTTATTTTTCTTGTTGCTTTCCTCAATTTCGCTTTCAAACTCCTTATTCGGGCCTGTGCACTCATGTTTCGCACCCTGTAACGGAAAGCATATGTCTCAGTAGAGCAAGGTCCTGGTCAGCTTTGTCCAGCAGCCTCTCCAAATGCATGTTGAACCTCTCAAGGTTGGCCTCCCGATCCTCATTAATTTCTTGCTCCAAAGATGTGAGCTCAACCCTTCTTCTTTGAGCAGCTTGGCGATGCTCACGAATGTTTTGCAGCTCCATAATCATCTGTTGGTCCTCAAGCTGCTTGTTTCTCTGCTCCAGGTACTTCATGTTCCACTTGGCCCTCTCCAAGTCAAGGGATAAGGACTCAATCACTGATTGCTGCTCCTAGATGATCTCTGTAAGCTCTGCATTTGTTGGTTCTGCATCTGTCTCATCATCATGGAGGAGAAAGAATTTGGTCTCTCACTCACCTAATGGCCCTTCCTCCTGCACTGGCTCCTTACCCTTACCCTGCTCCTGTGATGTTGATGTCGGAAGCGAGGCCTGTTCCACCCCGGGTGGAGATAACACTCGCTTTGCTACTGCAAATAAGGGTCTACTGCCTCTCTGATAGGTGATGTATACTGGCATAGTAGCAGTCTCATGTCGCTCATACCAATGAGATGGGCCTCCTATCTCATGCTCTGCCTCTGATACTACCTGTGGAGCATTGAAGAAGTCACAAGAGATGAATTCCTCCCAAACAATACCCTGCAATCCCAACTGATGTTCCACCAAAATCCAAATAAGAGCAAAGTGATAAACACTGTTGAGCTACTATCGAGGGGTCTTGTGCTGCATGAAATTCTTCATCCTTTATATGTTCCCGCAGATGAAAAATGGGAGGTTCATCATCCGCACCCTGGTAAAGTGCATAAGAAACCTGATGTGATAGGCATAAAGGCGAGAAAACCTCCCCTCACAACTGAAGTATTTCATGATCAATTTCATGAGCGAAGCATACTCATCTCTCAAAAATCTGAATTGAAAAACTCTCGTGAGCTGGCTCAAACAGCTGGCCTTAATGTAAGGCTCATAATGATGTCTCTCCACCTTCTTCTTCTTATGCTACTGTTCTCCAATGTTCGGTATGCCTATTGCCACTGATATGGTTTCGGGTGTCAATGTGAAAGTGACCCCAGCCAATATAGACTGTCCTCCATGTAGGTGAAGTGCAAAAAGACGGGCCAACTCATGATGAACTCTGACATTTTCCACCCTCTGACAAAATTCAAAACATGTTAAGTACTAGAAACATGACATAGCAAGAGGGCATGCCTGCAACTCGGTGAGGGTGTTTGGCTCATCTCTAACATGTTTGCCACTCCGGTGATGTCTCTTGGGGGCCTGTTCTTCTGAAGCTGTATCACTGTGGGTCTCCACCTCATACTCTGACGAAAACTCAGATGCCATAACTGCTATTTTTTAAATTGAATTTAGGCTGCCCTTTGATTATAGTGAAGCTGGAGTTTGCTTTGACAATCTGCCACCAAGGGGACAATTTAAACAAGGGAGTATTAGGAGGGGAATGATGAAATGGGAACAGGGGTTATAGGGAGAATTTGTTAGGGACTTGGGAGGAGTTTGGGTATTGTGTTGATGGGGTAGGGTTTGGGATCTTGTGTTGACCGAATAGTGGAGGGATAGGGGAGAGGTTTTGGTAGTAATTTAGGGCAGGGGTTTTAGGAAAAAGTATAAAGGGAGGATGGGAAAAAGGTGAGTGGAGTGAAACCTTGGCACTAACAACACATTTTAACAACCCTAGCCATCATTTTCTTGGTGATTTCTTATGGTTGACTTTATGCATTTTGGTGACATTCAAACATCTCTATAAACACCATATCATTGATAAAATTTGATGAACAGGTGATGTCATAAGGCCTACCTCTCAGTTTGATAGCATTCACCAAAATTTGGAAGTGTTTGGGCACTGTTTTTGGTCTTTGTCTATGTGAATCGCGCGTAAAGCCGAGTGCGCCATGCACTGGGGATGCGCCGCGCCTGTTGTAATTTTCTACGGTGGGCAGGTTGCGTGTGCGCCGCGCCCTCTGTGTGCGCCGCGCTCCTGGGTATATGCGGCGCGCCCTCTAAAACCACCTCCAACTCACTCAAATGCTCACAATTTCACACTCACACCTCTGCAACGTCTCTCCAAGGCTTGTAATAGCACAATGCCCTTGATTTGGATGAAAACATGTATATATAGCCTTGGAAGAGATGGGTTTAATTTTTACTTCCTTGAAAACCCATTTTTCTAATGTTGTGTTTTGCAATTTTTTCACTGACTTTAAAACACACTGATTTTCACTTTCCCTTTGAAAGTTTGGCTCAAATGATGAAATTTTCGGCACTCTTTGCAGGGACTGTATGACAGGACATTTGGCCACGGAACCATGACTGCATCTGAAAAAATCAACTGGCGACTTTTTTGGAAAATTTTGTCATAAACGACACTTGTTGAATTGAGACTTCTATGATCCATAATAGTTATAAGAAGAGCTTCGGCGTAAATCACATATAGAAAGACCTTTGTCGACGCATTTCGAACCAGCAAGTGTGGCTCATCGTCAGGACAAGTTGAAGAAATAGATCCAACTTTGCATGTTAAATAGTCTGAGCAGGGCCTCCAACAGCTATCTAGATAAATGGCTAGCTTTGACTTAGGGACAGTCAAAAAGTCAAATTGGTTATTTAAAGGAGGATAGTTAATGACCATACCTATATATAAATATAGGATGAAATAATTTTAGAAGGGGTATACGTTAATAATTAGTTAAAAATGTATAATTTAATAATTAAAAATTTTTATTAAATGGGAATTAGTTAAATTGAAGACCTAACTTTTTTATAAATAAGGTAAATGTAAGATGATAGTTAAATAAAATAAATAATAAAAATAAAAATCAGCAAATAAATAAATAATAATAATAATATATTCGTTAATAGATAAATAAATAAATAGATAAAAATATATAAAAATAAAATAATAATAATATATATAAATTAGTTACGAAAGAAATAATAAAATAAATAAGAATAAGAATAAAAATGATAATAATACTAATATATATTCATTAATAAATAAATAAATTATAAATAATAAAAATATATAAGAATTACTTACGAAAAAATAATAAAATAGATAATAATAATAATAATATATATTCATTAATAGATAAATAAATTAATTAATTAAAATATATAAAATATATATAAAAATAATAATAATATATATCAATTAGTTACGAAAAACTAACAAAATAAATAAATAATAATAATAAAAATAAGTAAATAAATATTTGTTATGACTATAAATACCAATATCAATCAGGGAAAAGGGAGCGACTCAACAATAAAAATAAGCAAATAAATAATAATAATAATATATTCGTTAATAGATAAATAAAAAAATAAATTAAAATATATATATATATATATATATATATATATATAACTAATATAAGATAAATAAATAAATAAATAATAATAAAAATAAAAATAAGTAAATAAATATTAGTTATGATAATAAATACCAATATCAAACAGGGAAAAGGAGCGACACAAAATAAACAGGAGAAGGACTGGAAAGAGTCCAGAGCAAGAAAGATAAACCCTAGGAGATGGGAAGGCTCTAGGGGAACGACGAAAGCGAAAAAGATGAAAGGGGGGGGGGGGAGACTAAGATGAAAGGGCAGGGATCCAACACCTACTGATCTTCCAGCCGTCATCTCTATTGAGATTGTTAGGCCTTCTTTCGATCTCAATAGCTTCCCTGAGTTTACGATGATGGAACTGGGAAACTTTGGCAACAACCTTAGCCTCCTCAATACAAACGTGATGCTTGGTCTTATCCACATGCTCTACTAGCGCTGAAGACTTGGTTCTCCCATGTCTTAGGTCAGTTGCATGTTCGTTAATCCTCTGATGGATGGAGCGCCCTGTTTCCCCGATGTAGGGGGTCCCACAAGAACAAGGGATCAAGTAGACACCCTTCATGTCCTTGGGGTTAACGGGATCTTTAACCGATCGGAGGGAATTACAAATAGTTTTGAGGGGTCTAAATGTAGAGGGAATATCATACCTCTTAAGGATCCGAGCAATCTTGTCCGTGGTTCCTTGGGCATATGGAAGGTAGACACCTAGTCGGCGCTCCTTAGGTTCTTTCCTAATAACTGCATTTCTAGAAGCTTTAAGGAAAGCCTTCTGACCTAGGCGCCTACTATATCCATTTTCCACAAAGACATCAAGGAGATGGGATCTCTCCTTATCAACGCTCTCATTATCAGAAATCCTGAGGGCACAAGTAGCGAGGGTGTTAAGGACACCCATCTTCTAAGCAGGGAAATGATGGGATTCGGCATGAAGATACTGCTCAGTATGTGTTTTCTTCCGGAACACAGAGTGGGAGAGATAGCCGTCCTTATTCTTAGAAATAAGAATATCTAGGAAAGGGAGGCAACCATTGACCTCTTTCTCCATGGTGAACTTAATGACAGAGGACTGACCGTTGAGGTGATTGAAGAAGTGATCCAGCTCCTCTTGGCCATGGGACCAGATGACTTTAGTGTCATCTACATACCTTTTCCAAAGCTTCGGAAGGAGATGAGCCGAGGCTAAAGCTTTGGCTTTGAAATCTTCCATAAAAAGATTCGCAACAATCGGGGAAAGGGGGGAGCCCATGGCAACACCACAAGTCTATTCAAGGAATTCACCCTCGAAACAGAAGAAAGTGGAAGTGAGACAGATCTCAACCAGATGCGCAGTATCGAGATCTATTAGGCGATAGATCACTTCCAAGGCCTCCTTTATAGGGATGCAAGTATAAAGAGAGACCACATCAAAGCTGACGAGAATGTCCTCAGGGTCAAGCCTAATATCCTTAAGCTCCTTAATGAAGGAAGCAGAGTCTTTAACGAAGGACTCAGTGCGGCCGACAAGGGGCTTAAGTTTAAGGGCAAGGAACTTAGCAAGAAGGTAGGTTGGACCACCAATGGTGTTGACGATAGGCCTCAGAGGGGCCCCTTCCTTGTGGATCTTAGGTAACCCATAGATCCTAGGAGTAATGGGACTGCTCTCAATGAGTTTGTGGCACAGGGAACTCACCGAGCTACTAGACTTGATGGCGAGAGCCACTGTCCTAGAAATCTTCTTCAGAGGGTTCTTGGGCAGTTTTTTATAACTACCACTATTGTGAAGATGATCTAACATCTTCTTAGGGTAATCATCCTTGTTAAGGATGACCGTAGCCCCTCCTTTATCAGCCTTCAGAACGACAATATCTTCGTTCTGATTTAAGGATTTCAGGGCAGAGAATTCCTCATTGCTGAGGTTCTTCCGAGGGGGCTTAGCCTTTCTAAGGACGACAGCACAATCCTGCCTAATAGTGTCCTTGATATTATCCAGAAGATCTCTAATCTCGTATTCCACGTCGCAAATAATGTCATCCACCAGGATGCTTCTAGGGGCAAGGGCAAAGTTTAAACCCTTGCTTAAAAGGCTAAAAACAGAAGGGGAGAAAGAAAAACTAGAAAGGTTAACAACCTTATTATTCCGAGAAGAAGGGGGAGGAATAACCGGGTCCACATTCAAAACTTCATGGTTATCAAAATCCTTGTTATTGTTAAGAAAATCTTTATCATCACTTAAACTGTTATCAGAACCAATATTATTCATACTATTAATAGAATAAATATTATTCATACTATTATTATTATTCTCATGTATAACATTACAAATATTGTAATTCTTACTATTAGTATTATTCCTATTGTTATTATCCTTATATGAATAATTAATAATATTATTATTGTTATTGTTAATAAGATACATGTTATTATCCTCATGTGTGATATTACAGTTACTATTAATAATATTATTATAATCATTAATATCACAATTAAATAACTCATTATTATTATTATATAAACCGTTAATATTATTGTTATCGTTATAATTATATGACTCATTATTATTAATAACTATACTATTGTTAATATTACGATTCTTATCCGAACTATCATCCAAACCATTAGTATTATTCATATTTACGCTATCACTATTATATAAATTAATATCACTATACCTATGTAACTTATTAAAAATACTGTTATCGTTGTTATTATAATGGTTATAATTAATAAAATTATAACCATTATAATTTTTTAATAAAAAATTTTAATTATTAAATTATACATTTTTAACTAATTATTAACGTATACCCCTTCTAAAATTATTTCATTATATATTTATATATAGGTATGGTCATTAACTATCCTCCTTTAAATAATCAATTTGACTTTTTGATTGTCCCTAAGTCAAAGCTAGCCGTGCTCAGACTATTTAACATGCAAAGCTGGATCTGTTTCTTCAAATTGTCCTGACGATGAGCCACACTTGCTGGTTCAAAACACGTCAACAAAGGTCTTTCCATATGTGATTTACGCCGAAGCTCTTCTTATAAACGACACTGTTTGACTTTTCTTCAAAACAGAGTTTTGAAGAAGAGTCGAAGTCTATCCACATGATGATGAAGCTCTCTGAACCATAGCTGTGTAAGGGCCTCCCTCTGGCCTGCATGGCTTTATTGGACATGTTTCAAAGACCAAATTGATGAATTGCTAGACATAATGACCAAAAATGACCATTTGTCCATTGAAGGACCAGACCTTGACTGTTATGGACTTTTGATTATTTGACAAGAAGGACATAAGCCAGCAGGAACCAGACATGAGGGGAAATGATTAGCATGACTTTCTCCGTTAGATCATGGCATGCCCCTAGCGGAATGCAGCTGAGTGAATGGAGCGGGACACCTAAACATGAAATGCATAAAGAGTTTTGATCTCTGACGGAGGGCTTACCAGACCGACTCTTACAGACATGAGACAAAGGGATGAAAAATTATTTTGGATGATACATAGAATTAGAGGTAAGTGTAACTATAAAAGGACAACCCTTGAACATATCAGCGACACGACTAGAATTTTGGCAGATTTTGGATCCATAGGATCGGTGGTCATGATGACATGGCAAAGCTCAAATGGAAGGAAAAAATAAATGGCCCAACCCAATGAGGTAAATGATAAAAAGGCGGATATCCCATCCCAACACGAGCAGAAAGTGTCATGTTCAAGAGTGAGCTGTCGATACAACTGATTAGATTTCCAAATTTTCCTACAGCATTTCTGACAGGTACCCCAATTATTTTTAATCACAAGCTTGAAGGGGATAGCATATGTTTGCATTGTAAGTTCATCCTTCGGATGAATCTGACCTAGTGAGTTTAACAAGCCCTAGGAAGGAGAAGCTCATGTTCGTCATGGTGACGAATCCAATGTCGTTTAATATTTTAATGAGTCCGACAAAGGTGTAACTTAGTATCTTTTTCATGTTTAGAGAGTTTGAAAAAGACATGGAAAGGAAAACTCCACATGGTCCATTTTCGTATTTATTTGTGTCTCTCGAGCCCAAAAAGGTATAAAATGATACTTGAGAGAACCGCTTCACCATTTCAGTCAAGGAGTACCGTTTTTGTAAATAGTGCATCCCAACCCGAAGAAGGGGTAAATGTATACTGGGCGCATGACGTTTCACATCCATTAATGAGTTCAAAATGACAAGAGCTCAACTATCTTTTTGTTTTTAAAGGGTCGAAAAAGAGCTTGAAAGGAGACCCCCCATTTTATTCTCTTTTATGAGTCAAAAGGGAAAAATACTCGGCAATATTTTCATATGAGTTTTACGAGTCGAGAAAGGACCTGAAATGTGACTCGACATCATCGTCAAACATCCATCACTTGTCGTTGTAGAAAAAGGTAAAGTGAATTATCCAATTCTTGAGGAAAAATAGGTCAAAATATTTACAAAACCTAATATTTCATGAAAAACTGAATAAAAGGGAGGAAAAGTAAATTTTTTACCATTTAATATTTTACCTTGCTATGAAAACTTTTCACCCACTTTTTCCCTAATTGTTTCGAAGTATATTGTGGGAGATCCGGGAGGCCATTTTCCTAGCCACAAGTTACAAGTAAGAGCCAAAGCCCTAAGCTCCATTTTCATACCATTTATTCTTGTTTTCATCCATTTTTTGGATTTTTGAGGGAGATTTTATCAAAAGTTTTTCACCCTTGGTCGGCGTGACTTTCAGGTACAGAATCACACCAGCCAAGGGTGATTAAAACGACCTATCGTGCCGTTGGAGAAACTATTTTTAAAATAGGTGCGTCAGTGCCATGAATAGGAAAAAAATCAATTTTCCCTCAAAACCACCATTGGAATCTGAATTTTATGGGCCAAAAATGATTATTGACTTAAATATATGGTTTTTGCAGGAAAGAATCGTCGAAAATGGTAGACTGGAAAGATCGTGAGGTGGACACTCACGCATTGAATCATCCAAATTGCCTGAACGCTTTGAGGAACTATGTTATGAAACCAGCTCACAAAAAGATAGAAAAGAAAGATCAATGCCTTAGAATTCAGCCTCTTCAAGGGGGCAACCTCCTTTACATTACACAAATGAACAATTCTTAGATGATACAAATGACAAGACCTCCTTTCTATATATAGGAGTCTAAGGGGTCATAATATATTCAGAACCGACATAACAATAATAATTTAAGGGAATAATAATAACAATAGTGGGCTTCTATAGGGCATAATAATAACAATATGGGGACTACAAGGGCACAATAATATAATAGGGGGTTTGTACTAATAACAATAATGGGTTACACTAGTAGTATAGGGACCTAACAAACTGTGGGATCCTCAAGTTCTTTCTCACACCAGGGATGTGGGCTTAACTTGAGCTGCTTCGGTACCTAATTAGTCTCTGGGACATAAATCGGGAAATATTCATCATTGGTGACCAGGAGCTGAAGTTAGAAACTTCAGACATATATTTCATCACAGGACTATCCTGGAGAGGGGAACCAGTCAAATTATATGGGTCACGACCTATTGGGACAAGCATATCCATGTTTCTTGTCGAACATTACCCTAAAGCCCTCAAAGCCAAGAGCAGCAAGACTGATATTGCCACCGTGCAATACCTGACACTGAGAGTGCCACTATTGACTATCAGCAGAGTGGCAAGGTCCTAGGTAGTGCATGAGACTAACAAGTCAAAATCCCTATTTTCCATCGACTGTACAGCACCAAAAATCTTCAATTAGGCAAAATCCATGAAGATCAACATAAAACGCGAGTTGGAAAAAGCTAAGGCAGGGAATCTGAAGCAATTTTTCTTTGGATCCATACCAGTGACCTTTTTCTTGGAACAGGTGTCATTGTTCTAGTACCAGTTGACTGAGGTAGATCCTTTGATGTGACGTGACCCATGGATCGCCCACTCGAGTCGTTTGATGCCTAGGATCACTGGGGTCCAGCATATGTCTTATAGTCCCGCCTTCTTTTCATGGCTATGACGAGAGATGATCATCATGGAGGACTGGCCATACAGTGGCATTAACTTCTGTGGAAATACAGACATGCCACTGCTAGATGGAGAGGATTTTGACGATGAAGGTAAAAAGCCATTTTTTTAATTTGGTGATTTTTTAGTTTTTTTTGATATATATGTGTTTATAACATTTCGTTTTGTCAATGCAGATTTTGGACCAAAGCGTCCTACTGGGATGTCCTCAATAGGCAGGCACGTCACCTGCTAGTTTGATGCCATTGCTCCTTATCAGGAGGGGAGTGACAACAAGGAGGAGATCGTGAGGAACCTTGCAGGGTTGACTCATGGTATTCCAGAGTATGCTCAAGTGGGAGACACTACTCGCAAGTACCAGAGGCACATGGTGGGAGTATCAGATCAGATCCATCGATTACTGACTCCTATGCATGAGCTGTGTCATGCTACCATGATCACCATGTTGATTAGTCCCTAGGTCCAAAATTTTACATTTTTGAGGCCTGCGTGCCACAGATATATGAGGCCTATGAGCCACTCATGTTATTTAGAACACACATATTATTTTTTGGGATTTTGATGTATCAAACATTTTTGAGGCCTGCATGCCACGGATATATGAGGCCTGCGAGCCACTCATGTTATTTAGAACACAAATATTATTTTTTGGGGTTTTGATGTATCAAACATTATCACCATATATATCTATATATATATATATATATGCTTTATTTTCTTGCTTACTATGGTACAAATGATTTGTTTTATCTTTTCACATGTTTCGTAAATGTATATCCAAAACATAATTAGCTAATGCATCTGTGAATGTATTCATGCGTCTAGGAATATGATGATATGTAATGTAATCAAAATTCCTTTCCAGTAGATGAATATGGAGATACATTCTCAATATTTGAGGGTTTTTGGTGAAATATTGCTTGTTGAGTTGAAGGACAACACGTTGTGAATCTAGGTTGACAACCAACTCTCGAATGTCAAGAGCAATGGCTTCTGACAATAGTTTGATGACTGCACTGTATTCATCAATGTTGTTAGTTTTGCAACCTAAACAAATACCTTGAAGATCAATCAACTCACTGTGAGGGTCATAAATAGCCCATGCCATGGAGGATAGATTATGGGTACTACAGCAAGCACCATCAGCAAAACAAATGTGAGGAATCACAGACATCTGCAAAGCAGGAAAAAACATAGTAAACAGGAAAGCTGTTTGACAACCACACTGCACAAAAATGAATGACACACTAATGTACAAAAGTAACCATGCAAGATGATCTAAGCATAGTACTTCTTGAGATAAAGTGTGTTTTTGGGCTTGTCCAAAGGATTTCCTTCATAATCAATGAGCTCATAGGCCCACTTTTGCAAAACACACTTTACAATGTATGGCCCATGCCACATGGGCTCAAACTTGCCTGCCCCCATCTTATCATTAGCTTGATCGTGTAGTAAAACCAAATCACCCTCAGAGAATGCAAGGGGAGACCGATCGATCAAACTGGGACTTGACTCTTTTCGTTTATGCTTCAATAACCAAAGCAGTGAGATGACGAGTCTCATTTGGCCATTCTATATATAAGAGGCGCTCTTCTTGAGGTGATGTTTCAGGGAGAAGTTCGACAGCTAGCTTGAGTGAAGGAATACTGAATTCAATCGGCAATGTTTCTTCCAGACCGTAGACAAACTGGAATGGTGTGAAACCACTTGCGTCTTTGTTTGAGGTTCAGTAAGCCCACAGAGATGGAAAGAGCATGAGATTCCAATTTGACTTGTGCATCCCAATAGTACGCTAAAGCATTGTAACCAAAACCTTGTTCACAACTTCAACTTGGCCGTTGGCCTGAGGGTAATATCGGGTTGAGCCATCATGGTGCAAACCCAACATATAGGTCATCTCAGCCATCATGTAATCTCGGAAATGGGAGCCATGGTCTGTGACAATGGATTGAGGTATGCTGAACCTAGAAATAATGTGGTTGAAAGGAAATTGAGTTGTCATTTTACCATCTGCAGAGTATGTAGGCATTGCTTCGGCCCATTTGGTGAAATAATCCACAACAACGATAATATAACCATGGCCCCCGACTGAATGAGGGTTACATGTCATATAGTCGATGCCCCATTTGGAAAAAGGACCAACGGTAATGACGGGGTGTAGGTGAGCAGGTGGGGCTCGCATATTGCGTTGGTAAATTTGGCATTCATGACACTTGGAAACAGCAAGGATGCAGTCCTTAAAAATGGACGGCTAGAAATAACCAGTGCGAAGGATTTTTTGAGCGGTAGCATAGCTAGACATATGACTGCCACATGCCCTAGAATGGCAATCATTGAGAACTCTCTCAGCCTCCTCGAGAGTGAGGCATCGGCGAAGAACGGAATTGAAACTAACACGATATAAAGTATCGCCAATAATAGGTAGGGTTGGGAGTGATGCCGAATCCGTCGGAGATCATCCTTAGTCAACGTGGACTGGAACATGGATGTCTGGAGATACACAATGATATCACCGTACCACAAGTCAAGGGTTCTTATCAAGAAAAGAGTCTCCTCAGGAAGTTGTTCATCTGCACGGGAGAGCCGTAGAAGGAAGGGAACAAATCAACTTGACAAAAACTAGTGACTTCTTAGATTTTGTAGTAGTAAATACCAAATCGAATTCCTGCAAGATAACAATCCATTTAGAATGCTTGCCCCCAGCAACTGATGAGTCAGGATGTATGTCATGGGTTTGCATTTAGAAATCACAGTAGTAGTGCATAAGAGGATGTAGTGTTGAAAGCGTTGAATAACCTGGATGGCAGCCAAAGCCAACTTCTCAACATGGGCATAACCAGTTTCGGTGTTGAGGAGATTACGACTAAGGTAGTAGATAACATTTTCATTGCCTTCATCGTCGTCTTGAACCAAAACCATAGCAATGGTGCTAGGGGCTGTAGCTAGGTAAAGGAAGTAATCTCGATGACAATCCGGGGGATGCAACAAAGGAGCATTCACGAGGATAGCCTTAAGGTCATCGAAATACTTTTGGGCAACCTCATCCCAGGGAAAGGGTGTTCCTTGTTTAAGAAACCAGGTAAATCTTGTAGCTAGCCCAGCATAATTGGGTATGAAATAACGAAGGAAATTTTCCTTTCCTTGTAGGCTCTGAGGTTGGTGCAATGAAGATGGAGGGGGTAAATTTACAATGGCCTCAACTTTAAGTGGGTCAAGGTGTATACCATCCTTGGAAACGATAAAGCTGAGGAGCCGTCCAGATTCTACGCAGAAAACACACTTACGCGGGTTTAACTGAATGTTGTAGTGTCTACAGCGAAGAAAAATCTGCCAAAGATGGTCAGGGTGATCTTGGCACTTACGAGAATGATTGGGAAGGTCATCCAAGTAAGGTTGTACGATGTTGCGAATATCGTGAAATGCATAGGACATAGCCCACTAAAATGTAGCCCCAACATTTTTGAGGCCGAAAGGAAGATTTTTGTACATGAACGTACCCCATGGATAGATAAAAGATGTCTTTTCTTGATCGGTCGGTGCAATGCTAATCTGGTTGTAACCAGAAAAACCGTCCATAAAGGAAAAAAATTCGCTCCCAACACATTCATCAATGATCTAATCAATTAAGGGAGTAGGGTAGTTATCCTTAGGACAGGCACGGTTGAGATCACGGTAATCAACACAAACTTGGACCGTGCCTTGTTTCTTTGTCACTGGGACAATATTTGACACCCAATCTATAAGAGGGATCAGATAGATGAATCCAACTTTGAGAAGTTTTCAACTTCACCCTTGATAGCAGCGGCTTTCCTAGGGTGTGCTAGGTGGAGCCGTTGGCGAATGGCCTTCGCGTGAGGATAAGTTGGTATTGTTAGTGTCATCCTTTGAAGCCTTCCATCAGTGATCAAATATGCTCTTACAGAGTTGTCTCAGGGTGTCAAAGTCAAATTTTTTCATTTCAGTGAGTCTTCAAGTAAAATTTGGTCACTAGGTATTAGGTCTAGGGTAGTTTTCACTCTTTCCAAAGTCTTCCAAATATTGGTCCATGTCACCATTCAGCTTAGTGTACCATCATTCAAAGAGTTTTCATCATCATTTCAGGTTCCAATGGGTCATTTTACACCTTGTTCGTGCTTCAGTTTTACTTGGGTAAGCCTCATTTCCCTCTCCTAGGGTTTTGAAGGTAATTTTTCTTGGATGGCAAAATGATCAACAAAACTTGTATCCTAATGCTCATACACCTTCCCCTATCCTTAATGTATCTTATTAAGCACTTTCCATCACTAATATCCCTCAAATTGCTCATTTTCCCACAAACCCTAGTTTCTTGCTACAATTTGACAATTTTCTAGGCTAAGCCTGTGTTTTTCCCTTTTGGACCCCTTCCCCTCACTCAATATTTGAAATTACACTTTGCCTTACTTCCTAACATCCCTCCCTACTTCCCAAAATTTCCTCAATAATTTAGAAGCCCCTTATCCCCTTCATTTCACTTCATTTCTACAAATCCTATGTTCCACACATCAGGGTAGGTTTTACTCAAATGATGTTTCTAAGAAATAGAAAATGAATTTGACAAAAGAGAGAGAGGTTTTTGTCCATCATTGACCCAAGAAGAAAAACCTCTTTCAGGTTTTACACAGGTTTCATGGTTTGAAAGAAATGTCGAAAACATCATTTGCCTCAGGAGGATTGATGCACTTCTCGAGTGACCTTGGGAAGATCCAGAATTCACCTATCTGGGATGTTCAATGACTTGGTTGATGACTTAAATAGTATCTATACAGAGAGATATTTCCAATGAGCTATCATTAGCTCAATTTGGAGTTGAGGAAGACCTTCAAAAGTTGACCTCAACAGCACTCTGCATTCAGGCAGTCTCATTCTGCACATTTTGACGAGTCTAGGGAGATTTGACTTTTGACAGGGAAATTGAGCTCTAAATTAAAATACTCAAGATGTTTTGGAAAGTAGACTCAACTATATTTCCAGCAAGCTATCACACACCCAATTTGGACACTGGGAAGGCCTTCCAAAGTCGTCTTCAAAAAGGCACTACGCATCAGAGGGTCAGCGCTGCGCATCAAGCAGTTTTCTCCAGTGTAAATTTACACTGGTGCTGCGCATCAGAGAGGCGCTGCACATTGGGTTTAGGGTGCTGCACATTGGCCAATAACACCTCAAAACCATCAAATTTCACCTCTAATCACTCTCATTTTTGCATTTCTCCTCCAATCAAGTAAGTAAACTCTCTTTTGATCTCACATAGGGTTTTTTATGCTTTGATGGTGGTTTTAGCATCTTAAAATTCAAAACCTTAATTTGTCTCTAAAACTACCTCATACACTACAAATTATAGTTGTTTATTCCCTATTCCCTAGTTTCATTTGCCCAAAACCTATCTCCTAAACCTCATCCTCCCTAACTCCTTTTCCTTTCTCCTATCTCCCAAACCCTACCCTCACATATCAAACCCTATACTCATATACCCCAAACCCTACCATACTCCCAAACTCTATCATTATTCCCAAACCCTATCATTACTCTTAAACCCTACATCATTCATTAACCTTACTTATTCCCCACATCCCTTTCCAATTCTTGTTCACCCTCACCTGCTTTCCTTTTTAAATCTCTTCATACTCCTCTCAGTCATCACAAGGGAAACATCTATAAAGTATGGAGAGGGATAGTGAGTATGACTATGAGAGAGAAACCCTTAGTGACAGTTCCATGGAGAGACTTAAGGAGAGAAAAGGAGCATGATAATCGAAAGATCTTGCCTAAGACTTCACTAGCCCAACAAAGCAATCAATGAGGGACCCCTGTACCAAATTTGAGCAAGTTTTGAGAAATTTTTGTCAGTTTCAAATTTTTAAATTTTACAACACAGTAAATTCCAGCTGAGCATTGATTTGGTGCATCCTCTTGAAAAATTGCTTATAGATTTGGATTCAGAATCAAAAAATAAGAAAACTGAGAAATTTTCATTAATTTTGGAGATCTTGGCCACCAAAAGGGCAAAAAACACTCAAAAAGTGCTCTCTCTACCACTTTTTGGACACACAGGGACCAATCCTGGGAAAATCCACTTTTGAGGTGGAAAATGACCTCCAAATCAAAAAATTCAAAGTGTTCCAGAAACTAGTGATCAGGTGCTCATGTCCTAAGTGTCGTAAAATGCTCAAAATTTAAAATGCTTAGAACTAGTTCAAAGTTGAACGACTGGAAAGTGCTTGTCCTCCTGATTCCGGCGCCACAAACGGTTTGAAAAACGGTCGCCGTATGAGGAAGTTATGGCAAAAAGAAGAATTTGTCAATAACATTGAAAATTTTAATTTTTCAAAAAAAAAATTAAAAAAGGAATATTCCAAGGAATATTCCCTTCACTCAGCCAATAGAAATCTGCCACGTGGCAGGCCCGAGGCCGCCACGTGGCCCCCAGATGACGTCAGCAAGCTTCATGGGCGCATATTCAAAATTTTTGGGAGTTCAAAGTTTTGAACCCACAACCTATGGAACAACACTCAAGCGCCTTACCGTTAGGCCACGGTATTAGTTCTTGTTAGAAGGGCGAAAATAATGTTATTTAAAGTTTAACTTTCTGTTGGGCGGGGCCCGAAGGGGGCCAGCCCCCCAATTCCATATGACCGCGGGCCCAGAACCAAGGGCTTAAGCCCCAACCGCCAGCACTAACCACCAGCGCGCAATCCGAGGTAAACGGTCACATGCGCTGTTAATGCAACTGCAGTCAGACTGGCGGCGGAATTGGCAGAGTGCCAAAATTGGCGGGCCCGCCATATTTGGTGGGCCTAACTGGACTCCAACTAAAGTTAGCTGGAGTGTTTCTAGGCATAACTAGAGGAAAACTTTAATTGGCCATAACTTCAACTAGGAAAGGCGGTTTTGGACGATTTTTTTTTTTTATTTATTTTGGGTACTTTATACCTTTTGAAGCCATTGGTGCAGGTCTTACAGCCATCTGAGGTCATTTGCAAAGGTTTTGGAGCCGTGAAAATTCTAGGAGCCACCAGGGCCCAGGATTGTGAAGACTGTATAGGGTTGCAAGTATCCATTGGAGGTGAACCAGTAGTCAATCCTGAAGGATTCAAGTGTTTTGAATCCATTTTTACTCCACCTGTAGATGCTTCTATTCAGCTGTATATTCAATTTGAGCATTTAATGAAAACAAGGACAAGCCCATTTGGGAGCTTTGGACCCAGCAGACGTAGGCCAGGAGGGGTGAACTGCTTTATCAACTTCTTTTTCATCTGTGGTTGATTTATTTTATAGAACAAATTCGTTTTAATGTGTTAAACAGTAAAAGGAAATAAATCTGCTATGCTTAAATGGATCATGAACAGCTGAAATTTTCATTTGTTTTCTTTCTGCAAGACATGGACATCTTTTAAACATGTATATTTCTGAATTGAATACCTTGCAAACAATTTACAAGTAGTTTCAAATTCAGATCAAGTTGGTATTAGAGCTAAGTTTTGTGCAAATATTTTCTAACTGTCTTGCAAGTAATGATGCTTACCAGGTTGAAACTTAAAAGAGGGGAAGGACAGTTGACTAGAGAACGAGAGAATCCTCAGTCAAGGAAGGCCAGAGAGCCATCACCTCCACCTTCAATTTCACCCTCTAGAGTCTCAGCAGAAGCTTCAACAATTTTTTCACATGAAGGAGAAATTCCTGCAGACATGGATCCAAAAGAAGAAGAAAGAGTTTTCAGAAAGGCTTTCTTGGACCTCACTAAAATGGTGAGGATATTGTACCAAGAAATAAATGAAAAATTGGTTGGAGAAGGGTCCAAACATCCACATGAAGGAGAGGGCTCTTCAGGAGGTAAGAAGGATGATGATCATTCCAAGAAAGGACATGGAGGAAATGGTGATCCACCACCCCCATCATCACCTTCTTCCTCTTCATCCTCGTCTTCTTCTTCTGTGCATAAGCATAGATCCTATGGAAAAAGTCCTTTTTTGAAGCTTGATGTAAAATTCGAATTACTTATGTTTAATGGTGAAGTGAATGCAGAAAAGCTTGACAACTGGATTAGGCAGTTGGAAGTTTACTTAAGGATCTAGAATATGCATGATGATGCCACAAAGATTCAGTTGGCTTCTTTGAGAATGGATGGAGCAGCATTGGTCTGGTGGGAGGCCAAGACTAAAGAGGAGATCAAGAAATTTGGTAAGGTTACCTTAACATGGTCTGAATTTCTGTTAGCCATCAAAAAACAGTTTTATCCTCTTGCTCACATGCAGAAAGCCATCATGAACTGGCAAAATTTCAGACAACTTAAGGGTCAGAGTGTCCAAGACTACACCCAAGAATTCAGGAGAAGAGCTCTCTTGTTAGGGGTAGATTTACAGACCCAGGAAACCTTGCTGAAATACATTGGTGGCTTGCATAGCTACCTTAGACACACCATCTTGATGTTTAACCCTACTAGCCTGGACGAGGTTTGTGTCCAAGCTACCCATTTAGAGGCAAGGGGAAAAAACACATTTGAAGAGGGTAGAAACAAACCCCCCAAGGGGAAAAACAAAGAGAAAACCTCCAAGGGAAAGGGCAAAAAGAATGCATCTGTCAAACAGGAGAGTGAGAAAGTGATCTATAAACACTGTTCTAAACCAGGTCATGAGGAGAAAAACTGTTGGAAATTACATCCTGAAAAAAGACCTCCATTTAACAAATCCAAAGGGAAACAGAAAACTGCGGCTACTACATCTACACCACAGGATTTAGGGGATGATTCAGGTGATGAAACCAAAATTTCAGCCATGGGTTTGAAAAACTTGAAGGGAAAATAAATTGAAACTCAAGCTAGCACTAGTACCTCAAACTGCCATGTACAAGCTCCTAATGAGGAAGAAAGAATTGAACTGTTTCATGTGAGGGTGATTTCAAAACATACTAAAATTGACACACTTTTTGATAGTGGGTCACAAGCAAATCTTATATCATAGGACTTGGTCAAATAGCTTAAACTTGAGACCGTTCCACATCCGAAGCCATATCCACTTGGATGGATTTGCAAGGATGCAAATTTACAAGTTTCAAGAAAGTGCACATTGCGCTTTGCAATTACTGCACATTTTATTGACACAGTTGAACTTGATGTGGTACCTTTTGATATAGCAGGAATTGTTTTGGAAAGTCCTTACTTGTTTGACAGGAAAGCTATCTTTCATTGCCATGAAAACAAATATCATCTTTTCAAAGATGACAAGGAGTTCATTGTTAGAGCTCATCGTAAGAAGACAAATATAGCGATGGTGAATGCAGGACAGGTAAAAACGCTGGTCAATTCAAGTAAGAATTTTGTTCTTCTTATGATTAAGCCCAAGGTTGATGTGAATCATGAGTCATTTGACAATTGTGATCCAAAACTTAAATCAGATCTATATGATGTAGTTGATGCATATCATGAAATGTTTCAGGAGCCAACAGGTTTGCCTCCTAAGAGGGAGATTCAGCATGAAATCCATTTGCATCCAGATTGTCCTCTTCCAAACATAGGCATGTACCGCATGTCTATTATGGAGAATGTTGAAATAAAGAAGCAAATCAAGGACTTGTTGGACAAGGGTTTCATAAGGCCAAGTACTTCGCCATGTGGGTCACCGATTGTATTGATTCCAAAGAAAGATGGCACTTGGCGTATGTGTGTTGATTTCAGGGCCTTGAACAAGATAACGGTAAAGAATCGTTACCCACTCCCAAGGATAGATGATTTGCTAGACCAGCTGAAAGATGCTCGATATTTCACTAAGCTAGACTTGCGCAGTGGATATCATCAAGTAAGAATTGAAGAAAGTGACATTTGGAAGACAGCCTTTAAAACCAAACAAGGACTCTTTCAGTGGCTTGTGATGTCGTTTGGTTTGTGCAATGCACCTGCAACTTTCATGCGGGTAATGGATGATGTCTTGCGTCCTTTTCTTGATGATTTCGTTATTGTCTACTTAGATGACATCTTAATTTTCAGCAAGTCTAGAGAAGATCATGTCATGCATGTTAGGAAAGTACTTGATGTTTTGAAGAAGAATCAGTTATTTCTTAAAATGTCAAAGTGTGAATTTGGAAAGACTTCTTTGGTTTATTTGGGACACATAGTAGGAGGAGGTGCTTTGAGAATTGATCTTGCTAAGATTGAGGCTATTGTGAAGTGGCCTACTCCCAAATCCATAACAGAGGTAAGAAGTTTTTTGGGTGCAGCTCAATATTGGACGAAGTTTATCTCTAACTTCTCTTCTATAACAGCTCCTATGCATGCAGTGACAAGTGTGAAGCATGCTTTCCAATGGGGAGGCAAGCAGCAAAAAGCTTTCAAATCTTTGAAAGAGAAGATTAGTTCAGCTCCAATCCTTGCATTACCGGATTTGAGACAGCCATTTGAGATACAAGCCGATGCTAGTGATTATGCCATGGGTGCGGTTCTTCTACAGCATGGTAAGCCTATTGCTTTTCATTCTGAAACTTTTAATGGTGCTGTTGTAAATTATCCTACATATGATAAGGAGTTGTATGCATTGGTACAAAGCGTCAAAAAGTGGAAACAATATTTGATGGGCAAAGAAACTGTTATACATACCGACCATCAGCCCTTACAGTACTTGCAATCACAAAGCAAGTTACAACAGTCACGACACTTCAGATGGATGGGCTTCTTGCAACAGTTCCATTTGGTAATAAGGTACAAGAAAGGTACTTTGAATAAGGTTATTGATATGCTTTCAAGGCCTATTATTGGTGTTGTTACTTTACTTAAGAATGATTCCATTATACATGATAGTTACATAGAACAATATGCATCTGATGATGACTTTAAAGATGTGTATACTAACTTGAGTAAAGGGAATCATGTAGAGGAAAATGACTATCAAATGCATAACAATTTGTTGTTTCATTTGGGAAAGTTGTGTATACCACAGGGGGAGAGGATAAATGTCATAAGAGAAGCTCATTCTTCTCTTATTGCTGGCCATTTTGGTGTAAGTAAAACAGTTGCACATCTACAAAGGTATTGCTATTGGCCTCACATGGTAGATTCTGTTTCAAGGTTCATAAGAGGATGTTCATTATGTGCTACAAGCAAGCCTAGCAATAGGAAGCTTGGCTTGTATACTCCTTTGCCGGTACCTTCTATACCATGGGAGAGCATCTCTATGGATTTTGTAGGAGGTTTGCCAAAATCTAGAAAGCAGCATGATTATTTATATGTAGTAGTTGATCGTTTCAGCAAAATGTGTATACTTATGCCTTGTAAGAAAATTATAACTGCTGAACAAACTGCTAAATTATTTTTTCATCATGTATGGATTCAATTTGGTTTGCCTACTTCCATTATTAGTGACAGGGATTCCAGATTTGTGGGGAATTTTTGGTCCAACCTATGGGAGATGATGGACACAAAGTTGAAGAAAAGTACTGCTTTCCATCTGCAAACAGATGGACAAACAGAAGTTGTGAACAGAACCATTGTGCACCTCTTGAGAGGATATTACAGCAAGCATCCCAAGTTGTGGGATGAACATTTGCACTACATACAACATGCTTACAACCGTGCCAAGCACTCTTCCACAAACACCTCACTGTTTGAAGCTTGTTTTGGTTACTTGCCAAAATCACCTCTTGATTTCATTCTTGAGAAAGATGTTGCCATTGAGGGACATAGTGATATTGACAAGCTCGTTCATTCATTGAAAGAATTAAGCAAATACATCAGAAAATTCAAGAACAGCTTGAGAAGAGTCAAGGCAAGTACAAGGAAAGACACGACAAGCATAGAGTCGATCACAAGTTTAAAGAAGGGGATGAGGTATGGCTGTACATTAGTAAGGAAAGGATGCAAGGAGAAGGTAAAAAGCTGAAGCCTATTCGTTATGGTCCATTCAAAATCCTCAAGAAGGTTGGAAATAATGCTTTTCAATTAGATTTGCCTTCCTACATGCAAATGTATTCTGTTGTCAATGTGGAGAACTTACGTTTGTATGACCTCCTTTGATTGTTGATCATGAAAGTGTTGTTCAGCTACCATCTATAGAAGATTTCTCGCCAGAATTCTTAGATGAGCTGAAAGAAGATACAATCCTTGATAGAAGGACACGCACTTCAAGAAGGGGCAGTGTAGATTATGTTCGAGTTGGTTTCAAAGGCAGCAAACCGAACAAGGCAAAGTGGATGGAGGTGGACAGAGTGAGGGAGCTGTACCCTCACCTATTTAACAGGTAGTTGAAGGCTTTTGGGGTCCAAAAGCTTCCCAATGGGGAGGCGTGATGAGGTGCTCATGTCCTAAGTGTCGTAAAATGCTCAAAATTTAAAATGCTCAGAATTGGTTCAAAGTTGAACGACTGGAAAGTTCTCATCCTCCTGATTCCGGCACCACAAACAGTGCGAAAAACGGTCGCCGTATGAGGAAGTTATGGCAAAAAGAAGAATTTGTCAATAACATTGAAAATTTTAATTTTTCAAAAAAAAATTAAAAAAGGAATATTCTGCAGAATATTCCAGGGAATATTCCCTTCGCTCAGCCAATATAAATCTGCCACGTGGCAGGCCCGGAGACCTCCACGTGGCCCCCAGATGACGTCAGCAAGCTTCATGGGCGCATATTCAAAATTTTTTGGGAGTTCAAAGTTTTGAACCCACAACCTATGGAACAACACTCAAGTGCTTTACCGTTAGGCCACGGTATTAGTTCTTGTTAGAAGGGCGAAAAGAACGTTATTTAAAATTTAACTTTTTGTTGGGCGGGGCCCGAAGGGGGCCAGCCCCCCAATTCCATATGACCGTGGGCCCAGAACCAAGGGCTTAAGCCCCAACTGCTAGCACTAACCACTAGCGCGCAATCTGAGGTAAACGGTCACATGCGCTATTAATGCAACTGCAGTCAGACTAGCGGCGGAATTGGCGGAGCGCCAAAATTGGTGGGCCCGCCATATTTGGTGGGCCTAACTAGACTCCAACTAAAGTTAGCTGGAGTGTTTCTAGGCATAACTGGAGGAAAACTTTAATTGGCCATAACTTTGGCTAGGAAAGGCGGTTTTGGACGAATTTTTTTTTTTGATTTTGGGTATTTTCGACCTTCTGAAGCCATTGGTGTAGGTCTTACAGCCATATGAGGTCATTTGTAGAGGTTTTGGAGCTGTGAAAGTTCTAGGAGCCACTAGGGCCCAGGATTGTGAAGACTGTATAGGGTTGCAGGTATCCATTGGAGGTGAACCAGTAGTCAATCGTGAAGGATTCAAGTGTTCTAAATCCATTTTTACCATCTATTCCACCTGTAGATGCTTCTATTCAGATGTATATTCAATTTGAGCATTTAATGAAAACAAGGACAAGCCCATTTGGGAGCTTTGGACCCAGCAGACATAACCCAGGAGGGGTGAACTGCTTTATCAACTTCTTTTGCATCTATGGTTGATTTATTTTGCAGAACAAATTCGTTTTAATGTGTTAAACAGTAAAAGGAAATAAATCTGCTACGCTTAAATGGGTCATGAACAGCTAAAAATTTCATTTGTTTTCTTTCTGCAAGACATGGACATCTTTTAAACATGTATATTTCTAAATTGAATACCTTGCAAAACAATTTACAAGTAGTTTCAAATTCAGATCAACTAGACAAGCAGGGCTTTCCAACAAGCTATCTTGGGCTTAATTGGGTGAAGTGGAAGGCCTCCAAAATTAGCCTTGAAGTGGCACTGCGCATCAGGCTCAGCGCGCTACACATGAGGCAAATTTTTTGCCAATTTTGCCTAAAAACTCAAAATTTCACCCAGTTTGACTATTAGTTGACTTTTTCTCTTCTCCTTGGTAAATTTATGATGGTAAATGATGTAATATGATGAAAAATCACTTGAAAGGGTAGATACATCAGTTAAAGGTGGTTTGAGGTTGAACGAATCAGTTTCCATAGTTTTAGAGGCAAGATGTTCCACTGCCTATTTTCTAGTTCCTAGTTTAGATGTTGTTGAAACTGCTTCTTGACTCATGGATTCGACCCCTGATGGCTAGCATAGGTGATTTGATGCCTATATCATGTACTTTCTTAGTCATTTGTAAAGGTTTGACTCTTGTGGATGCTTTGAGCTTCATTGTAAATCACTTTGGCAGTTTGGCAAGGAAATGAACTAGGGTTTTGCAGCATTTTGTGGGATTCTTGTGGTAATGTGTCTTGGCATTGTTTTTTGCTCTATTATTTAGTTTCCCTTATGTGTATATGTGCCAGTATCTATCTTTTTCTTCATAACTAAATGAATCAAGATTAATAGGTGGAATCCATTAAAATTTAGTGCTCTGCCTTGAGGTTACATTTAGTTTTTAATATTTTTTGTTGTTTGAAGAGGACTCATGAACCTTGCATGCCCTCTCCAACTCCTCCCGGTCTTAGACTTACCATCACACTCAATTCAAAGTGCCAAAACACCTTCCTACCTCGTCCCACAGAACCTCCTGCAAATTTGAGTTGATTTCCCAAACCCAAAACTGTCTTTTCATTAGATCCAGCAACCAATCATCAAAATCAAACAAAATCCTCTAGTCTATCATACCTAGCCTAAAATCATCATTCATTTCAATCATCTCAAGCCCTAGTTGCCAATATCCTAATTGAGATTGACAAGGAGAGAGCCCTCTCCCGACCTGGTAGTGCTAGCTACTAGGTTAAGCGTGGTTTGATGTTACCCTATACTTGCCTTTCTTCATCCTGAGGTAGATTTAGGCACTAACATAGTGGCAACTCCATTGGGGAACGTAGTTTTGTGTTCCTCGGCAAAATGTATCAAGTTCAGATCTGATTGTTGATGGTGGACAACGATTAGACATAGGAAGGCTGAAATCATTCACCTGGTGACTCCAAATCAATTTCGAGATCAGATCCAAGGACTCCACTGGAGGATGAACTTGACCAGCAAAAACATGAAAGGACAATATGGAAATATTAGGTATTCAAGTTGGAATTTCATCCAAGACATTATGTTCTTCATTATAAATTATTTCTCCTCTTTTCCCTAGAATGTCAAGAAGGCTTTAAAAAGTATATTGTATTCGAGGAAAGATCCTAAATCTGCATTTGATTCTTTCCCTTTGAAGATTGTGGATACAAAATATGTGCATGCCTTTGGTCTTGATCAAGACCCTTCTTCTGAATTTTGTGATGATTGTCTTCAAACTGATGAGCCTCAAGAGAGAAAGACTGATTCAACACCTTCTGTACATATTCCTATACCTTGTAAAATTCCAGATCGATACAAGCCTCTGATTTTACCTCCTATATCCCATGCTTTCCCTAAAAATCATTAC
This sequence comes from Pinus tabuliformis, assembly GCA_031772625.1. Classification (NCBI taxonomy): domain Eukaryota; kingdom Viridiplantae; phylum Streptophyta; class Pinopsida; order Pinales; family Pinaceae; genus Pinus; species Pinus tabuliformis. Next base: position 1,037,530,924 of record CM062817.1, on the reverse strand, counting down.
CTATATTTACCAAGATTTGATGGTGAATGTGACAACATCACTACTGAGAGACATGTACTGAATTTTGAGTCTTTTCTTGACCTTTTTGAAGTTGATGAAGAGGATGTCAGTATTAGGCATTTTTCTCTTTCTTTGCAAGGAAAAGTCAAGAGTTGGTTCAAAACCTTGCCTGATGCGAGCATCTCAGATTTCCAGCAATTCGTCAAAGTTTTCCTCGACAGGTGGGTGGTCAGATAGAACCCTTTATTGATTATAGAAGAGTATAACCAACTAAAAAGATTGCCAGGGGAGACAGTACAACAGTTTTCTACCAGGTTTAACCAAGTCTATTTTTCAATGCCGATTAATATAAGACCTCCTCTTGGATCCGCTCTCTTGCACTACCCAGAAGCCTTTGATCCAGAAATGGAATTTCAACTAAGAGAAATGAACCTTGCAACACTTGAAGAGATGCAAAACAGTGCAGTAGATGTAGAGGCTATTTTTTATCAGAAGGGCAAATTTGAAAGAAGGAGAGATGAAGAACATAGATCGAGAGGAATCGACATTTTTAGAGGTAAAGCTCGACATTTTGGTAAGTGCAATGGAAGAGATGATGCAAAATATCACCACAAGGAATGAGTATAATGCGCAAGACCATGGCTCGCTGATTAAAGAAGAACAAGTGGCCGATCCAAAACATTTTCTTTCTTATCCTAGTTGTCATAGATCTAATAATGATTGTTTTATAGATCATCTTACAGAAAAGAGATCTATTGATATGACATGTATGCTTGATGAAGTGTTTTATACTGATGATTTTCCTCAGTTTGATCAGTATGATGATGATTATGTTCTCCAAACTGAAGCTAGTCTTGCAAACAAATCAATAGCTAGTTTGTGGGAGGAGGAAGTTCACTTTCCACAGTTCGAGTACAGTGATCAGCCGTTGCATATCAGTTATGGAAGTGAGGAGGAAAGTGCGTCAAATTTTGAAGTAATTGAAGGATATTTTACTTTTTGTTTTGCTTCGTTTCAGTTCATTAGAGACAACTTTCATGCAATCAGAAATCAATTGTCGACAAGTCTTGATCTAGACCATCTTGAGGGAAATGAGATCCTTATTCAAGACTTCTCGTATCTATATTTGCAGCCATCGAATGCCATTGATTGTCAAGTTGCAAATGATTGTCAAGTTGTAGATGAAGACTTGGAATCTGGACCATATGATCAAATGATGCAAGATGATTCCATACCATTTTGTTTTGAACCATTTCAGTTTTTGAAGGGAAAATTGCATAGTATATCTTCAAATGAGCAGCATGTAGGAAACCATGTAATCTCATCGGAACCAATAGAAAATGGGTTGCAACAATCTTTTCAAGTTTTTTCACGATCCAATAGCTGATGTGTTGGATGATGTTGGCAATCTAATTCCTTCTCCATTAGCTAATTGTGAGCTTGAAACAAGTATTGATACAAATTTGATCTTGCAGCCAATTTCTTTGTCATTTTTAGCAGGAGTATTGTCACAAAGCTCAGATGAAAATTTGCTTTCATGGTACGAGGAAAAGAAAAGTAATCCATTGGATGAGATAAGTCCTAGTGTGCATGAACTTCATGATCCTTATGCAGTGTTTTTGGAGTCAGATAGAGAATCCATATTATTCAGTGGATCTATTTACAAGTTTTCATCGGAGTTGCCTTTCAGTAGTTCTCTCTTGTTGTTCATAAGCAATCACTTGTGGAGAATGCAAACAGTAGCCAAAATGATTACTTGGTTACATTGGTTGTTTCATTTCACTTGATTAGGTGATGAATGGAACAACTAGAGTAGGTTTTATTGAATAAGCTCCATTTTGAGCATATCTTCCAGTTTGTCAATTGTGCTTTAGTATTGAGTCAGTTTCAGGTCAGTTTGTGTCATCAAGTTGTCAGTTTTCAGTCATGCATTTCAGTTTGTGTTTTTGACTCCTTGCTCAATGGATAAGGCTACTTGGTCTACGGTGTTCTTGGAACCTCCAAGGAGATACCATCCCCAATGGAGCCAATGTTAGTGTCAGCCTTTGAATCCATCCATCAGTGATCAAATATGCTCTTACAAAGTGGTCTCAGGGTGTCAAAGTCAAATTTTGTCATTTTAGTGAGTCTTCAAGTAAAATTTGGTCACTAGGTATTAGGTCTAGGGTCGTTTTCACTCCTTCCAAATTCTTCCAAATATTGGTCCATGTCACCATTCAAATTAGTGTACCATCATTGAAAGAGTTTTCATCATCATTTCAGGTTCCAATGGGTCATTTTACACCTTGTTCATGCTTCAGTTGTACTTGGGTAAGTCTCATTTCCCTCTCCTAGGTTTTTGAAGGTAATTCTTCTTGGATGGAAAAATGATCAAAAAAACTTGTATCCTGATGCTCATACACCTTCCCCTATCCTTAATGTACCTTATTAAACACTTCTCATCACTGATATCCCTCAAATTCCTCATTTTCCCATAAACCCTAGTTTCTTGCTACAATTTGACAATCTTCTAGGCTAAGCTTGTGTTTTTCCCTTTTTGACCCCTTCCCCTCACTTAATATTTGAAATTAAACTTTCATTTGCTTCCTAACATCCCTCCCTACTTCTCAAAATTTCCTCAAGAATTTAGAAGCCCCTTATCCCCTTCATTTCTACAAATCCCCTGTTCCACACATCGGGGTAAGTTTTACTCAAATGATGTTTCTGAGAAATAGAAGATGACTTTGACAAAAGTGAGAGAGGCTATCTTCCATAATTGACCCAAGAAGAAAAACATCTTTCAGTTTTTACACAAGTTTAATGGTTTGGGAGAAATGTAGAAAACATCATTGGCCTCAAGAGGATTGATGCACTTCTGGACTGACCTTGGGAAAATCAAGATTTCACCAAGATGGGATATTCAAATGATTTTCTTGATGATTTCAATGATATCTAGACAGATATTGATTCCAATGAGCTATCATGAGCTCAATTTTGAGTTGAGGAAGACCTTCAAAAGTTGACTCCAACATCACTCTGCATTCAGGCAGTCTCATTCTATACATTTTTACGAGTCTTGGGAAATTTGACTTTTGACAGGGAAAATGAGCTCGAAATTGAAAAATTCAAGATTTTTTGGAAATTAGGCTCGACAAGCTTTCCAACGAGATATCACGAGCCCAATTTGGATGCCGGAAAGGCTCTCAAAAGTTGTCTGCAAAAAGGCGTTGTGCATCAGAGGGTCGGCGCTGCGCATCAAGCAATTGTCTCCAATGTAAATTTACACTGCTGCTGCGCATCATGCAGTTTTCTCTAGTGTAAATTTACACTGGCACTGCGCATTGGGTTTAGGGCACTACGCATTGGCTAGTAACGCCTCAAAACCCTAAAATTTCACCTCCAATCACTCTCATTGCTGTATTTCTCCTCCAAGCAAGTAAGTAAACTCTATTTTTATCTCACATATGGTTTTTTATGCTTTGATGGTGGTTTTAGCATCTTAAAATTCAAAACCATAATTTGTCTCTAAAACTACCTCATACACTACAAATTACAGTTTTTTCCTATTCCCTAATTTCATTTGCCCAAAACCTATCTCCTAAACCCCATCCTCCCTAACTCCTTTTCCTTTCTCCTATCTCCCAAACCCTACCCTCACATATCAAACCCTATACTCATATATCCCAAACCCTACCATACTCCCAAACTCTATCATTATTCCCAAACACTATCATTACTCTTAAACCCTACATCATTCATTAACCTTACTTATTCCCCACATCCCTTTCTAATTCTTGTTCACCCTCACCTACTTTCCTTTTTAAATCTCTTCATACTCCTCTCAATCATCACAAGGGAAACATCTATAAAGTATGTAGAGGGATAGTGAGTACGACTATGAGAGAGAAACCCTTAGTGACAACTCCATGGAGAGACTTAAGGAGCAAAAAGGAGCATGATAAGCTAAAGATCTTGCCTGAGGCTTCACTAGCCCAACAAAGCAATCAATGAGGGACCCATGTGCCAAATTTGAGCAAGTTTTGAGAAATTTTTGTCAGATTCTATTTTTGAAATTTTACAACATAGGAAATTACAGCTGATTGATTTGGTGCATCCTCTTGACAAATGGCTTATAGATTTAGATTCAGCATCAAAAAATAAGCAAACCGAGAAAGTTTCATTAATTTTGTAGGATATCTTGGCCACCAAAAGGGAAAAAAACACTCAAAAAGTGCCCTCTCTGCGACTTTTTGGACACACAGGAACTAGCCTTGGGAGAATCCACTTTTGAGGGTGAAAATGACCTCCAAATCAGAAAATTCAAAGTGTTCCAGAAACTAGACAGGCAGGTCTTTCCAACAAGCTATCTTGGGCCTAATTGGGTGAAGTGGAAGGCCTCCAAAATAAACCTTGAAGTGGCGCTGTGCATGAGGCTCAGAGTGCTATGCATGAGGCAAATTTTTGCCAATTTTGCCTAAAAACTCAAAATTTCGCCTAGTTTGACTATCAGTTGACTTTTTCTCTTCTCCTTGGTAAATTTATGATGGTAAATTATGTAATATGATGTAAATATGATGAAAAGTGACTTGAGGGGGTAGATACATCAGTTAGAGGTGGTTTGAGGTTGAATGAATTAGTTTCCATATTTTTAGAGGCAAGATGTTCCACTGCCTATTTTCTAGTTCCTTGTTTAGATGTTGTTGAAACAGCTCCTTGACTCATGGATTAGACCCCTGATGGCTAGCATAGATAGTTTGATGCCTATATCATGTACTTTCTTAGTCATTTGTAAAGGTTGGACTCTTGTGGATGCTTTGAGCTTCATTGTAAATCACTTTTGCAGTTTGGCAAGGAAATGAACCAGGGTTTTGCAGCATTTTGTGGGATTCTTGTGGTAATGTGTCTTGGCATTGTTTTTTCCTCTATTATTTAGTTTCCCTTATGTGTATATGTGTCAGCATCTATCTTTTTCTTCATAACTAAATGAATCAATATTAATAGGTGGAATCCATTGATATTCAGTGCTCTGCCTTGAGGTTAGATTTAGTTTTTAATATTTTCTGTTGTTTGAAGAGAACTCATGAACCTTGCATGTCCTCTCCAACTCCTAACTGGTCTTATACTTACCATCACACTCAATTCAAAGTGAAAAAACACCTGCCTACCTCGCCCCACAGAACCTCCTGCAAATTTGAGTTGATTTCCCGGACCCAAAACTTCCTTCTTCATTACATCCAGCAACCAAACATCAAAATCAAACAAAATCCTTTGGTCTATCATACCTAGCCTAAAATCGGCATTCATTTCAATCATCTCAAGCCCTAGTTGCCAATATCCTAATTGAGATTGACAAGGAGAGAGCCCTCTCCCGACCTGGTAGGGATAGCTACCAGGTTAAGCATGGTTTGATGTTACCCTATACCTGTCTTTCTTCAGCCTGAGGTAAATTTAGGCACTAACAAGTATTTCATGGACAACAATGCTAGGATCAATACCCTTTTTACCATACAAACACATCACTAAATTCTTGAAACAGACGAGTATAGATCTTGAGCTCATCCGGAAAATAAGTTACCCTAATATGGACATGTTAAATGATACCAGGCTTGATAGAAATATCAATTGGCATCGTTTAGGTAATATTACACAAATTTCCTTCCGACCATACTTTGTGAGTCAGGATTGGTGCCGGGAGCGGGTGAGAAGGAAACTGAGCAGAGAACTCTTCGAGACAAGTAGACATGACCATCGGGCGAGGCAGGAATGAGGAACAATGATGAGTATCTTTCCAAGGTGGCTCCTCAAGAGACATTACTTCCATGATACTTTCGTTAGCAAGAAAGTCTCGACTAAGGGATCAAGAGATTCTGAAGCACCAAGCCATGGGGATTGAGAATACATATCGAGAGAAGTCCTTGAAACAGTAGAATGAGAGGATACAAAACTTGAGGCTGAAACAATATCCACGTAATTGATTTTGGCAGGACTAAGTGGCATAACCTCGCCCCAGGTATCCACAAGATCTGGTGAAGGTATGACCCAAGGATCAGATTTGACCGAGATCATGTTGAGGGAGGCAACATGAGGAGGTGGGAGCGGAAAAATTCCCATCAAGGCAGAATCTTTAAAAATACCTGCCCCAACACTCTCATAGGGAGCACCAGTGTGCTTAACATACATAACATTGCCATTTGAGTAGGAAGAGGCAAAGAAGGATAGTTGGTCGACAGTGACAATCTTCCCTTGATGGGGAAAATGAATCACGTGGAATAGGGAGGAGGCTACAACATGCATAACATGGGTTTAGCTCCATCTGAGTAGAAGATTATAATTGAGATTAGCGTGAAGAATATCTACCTCGACTTGTATTGTCTTTCCCCCAAAGTAATGGCAAGGTTAGGTAAGACACCAAAGGGTCGTGAATCACACCCATCAAAAGCTTCCAAAGTGTTCGAGGATTGGTTCAAAGTAGGATAACTGATGGCCTTCCAGCATGCGATTGACATGATCTAGGTGGAAGCACCTTCATCGATGACAGTCCTGTGGATGGTCTTCTCATTGATGATTACCTGAATGAGAAAGGAAATCTGATGAGGTAGGCGCAGAACATGGTGCTCTAGATCAAAACATATCAACTTGGAATCGGTAGGATCAATACCCCCATGTTATAGACATTTTTGTGCCTGACAGCATTGAGCATGAAATTTCCATAATCTAAGGGATCCAAAGTCCCTAAACATGTTGTTCCTACCCCTAGAGGAACAAGGCCAACAAACCACAGCAATTCACAGAAGTTCTCCACCAGAAACTGCTCAAAAACAAGTCAATTCAGGATCAATTCAATGGCTCCACTAGCTGTCTGCGCTGAATGTCAAAGCCAACACTGGATACCTGCACTGCAACGCAGGTAGAAGCACTACCAAGGTGCGTTGAGCGAGAATTTCCAAATGGTAAGTTCATTCCAAGAGGTGTCAAAACCCAAGAAGCTTCCAGAATCTTCCTCAATGACACTTGCCTCAGTGAATTCGACTGGTGATGAGTAAGAGGTTCCTAATCTCCAAGTGGAAGCAAGAACCTCCAAGTGGAATCAAGAACTGACAGAGGGAGAGGACACTAGTCAGATCTCAAGCTGACTCATCCTCTCTCCAAACATCTATATATGGATCTCTCCTCCATGAGATCTGGGGCTGGAATTTTGTTATTGCAAAGAATTGTTGTTGGTTTGAGACTGGAACTATTGGGTGCTTAATGCTTTGAAGGGGGTGAAGATAGGAATTCCATTTGCTAGGAAGGAGATGATGGATTGGAGCCCTCTGGGTTGTATCTCTTCATGAACCTTGTTATTCATCAATAAAGCTATCTTGGTTTCTCCTATATACTGATGTATCTTTGATGTATGATTGCATTAGTATGTTTAGTTTATTTCTAATCTCGAACTAGTTATGAATATGAATCCATGTCTTGTGTAGTGTTCTCTTCTTGTGATCTTGCAGAAACCTCTTGAAGCTGGGCGAGCGAGAAGGCAAGTAGCTGGGAACCCTCAAAGAGAAGAGAGACCGGATCGAGGGACAAACGGAAGACACTGGTTAGTCCATCTATCTCTATTCATTCTTAATTCATAAAGGAAGAATACTAGAATAGTTGTCTCTATTTGTTGCTAAGGCACTGTCACACCTTAGGTGGATAGGATCGTCCTGCATAGGCATTTTTCCCCACAACAAATTGGCGACTCCACTGGGGAGATCTGTTTAGTCATTTTATTTGTGTCTCTATCATTGTTTGTTTCATAGACTCGACAGCAACAATCGAACTGCATCTGCTATTCTCAGATGCAAAGTAGACAGTTGCTGCTTTGATCCAATCACTGGACTTGTCTATGATCTGAACAATGGATTCACAAATGATTTGATGATCCTTTGTGATAGATCTTAGTACCCCCTCAAAGCATCCCTTTGATTGTACCTTGCTTGTTGCTTTTATTTGGCCTGAAACAGTAGACTAAATAGCAATCTGTGACCCAGAACCCAGTGAGAAACTCTCGTTTCTCCTTCAGCGCGACAGCTGTGAAGAGGTTCTGCATTTCAACGCAGGTCCCGTGAAAGCTACCTGCGCTGAATGTCAAAACCCCTGTGTTGAGGTTGCGCTGAACCAGTTTGGCCTTGTGCGGCTGGGGTTCTCTGCTCTGTTTTGCCTTGTTTTGATCTCTGATTTTTGTAGCCTGTAACCAGCATAGGTACCAGTCTAATAACTCCTTTTCTCTGCTTAAATTCCGCCTCCTTTTGTACAAAAATATTGTGATTGTTTTTATGTGTTTGTGGCATCATTTGCAGTTTTCCTTTGCATGAGTGAAATAATCATCCTATAGCCCTTGATTCAGATCTGTTGATTGTGATCCTAGGAGAGAGTTCATTGGCTATTTGCAGTTGATTATACATTTACTTTTGCTTATTGGTTTGAGTTTGTCTCTTTTAAGTGTCGAAACAAGTATTCATTTCGAAAATCGTTAAGTGTTGTAATCTCTTCTACCCTCTCTGATTTCGAAAAAGTAAACTTGTTTGTATTTGTCATTTAAAAGCAAATTCAAAGTTGTGCAAAAAGCTTTCTTTGTAGGCATCAATACTAAGAAAGCGGAAAACAAACACCTGCATTGTGCATTTGCATCTTGATAGTTTGCATGTTTGATTTAGGAAAAGTGCATTAGAGTGTGTTGATTGCTCTTTGAGAAAAGATGGTGTCTTTCTTTTCCCTTAGTAGCTAGGATTTTCATAAGTTTAAAAGATATAAAGCTTGCTTATCATCTTTAGACTGCATTTAGGAATTTGTATCATACATCTCGTGGTGAACCTCAAAAGGAAAACTTCTAAAAAGATCAACCTAAAATAAATTGAATGAACTTAACAACGCTTTGCAACATAACGCACAACATAGAGGTCTAGGTTAGAGACGTGTTCCGACGTCGTAAAGCCTGGTGACTGTCGATCTCGTTGATGGTGGGTGATTCCTCCTGAGGGACGATAGCGCCAGTACGGATTGTGCTCCCACGTACCGTCGCGTATATATTGGGAGACCCCTATAGGCATAAAACCTTTATCCTTAGGAAGCCATGTCGGCCACCCTACTGATCGCAATGCACTGAACACAACATTCAGGAAGATTGACCGCCCGTACCTTAAAAAGTATTCTGCGGTTTTGCGAAAAGTTTGGCACACCCTCTACCTAGAACTCCAGAGCAGTTCCTTTTGGCCTTTTTCAGACTCTATAATGGAAAACGTCCATCCGAGCATTTGTCACTTCGGGCTCGTTAAAACATCGAAGGAGACTAGAGTCATCTTTAGCTTTTTCTCGACTCTTTAAAAGTGAAAAAGCAAGTTGTGTCTAAAGCGTCGTTAAAATTTATTTTAAACGGAACAATCACCCCTATTCCTGCGTTGATCTTTAGGTTGAGAAAATGGAGCACACCAACCAAGGAATTCCCCTTGGTGGAAATCCTAGTCCCTTCTCCTCTTGGGGAGATGTTGGTGCGCCCCACATGGCTACATTGTCGCTTCCAGGGCTGACAATTGGCTTGCCGGTCTGGCTCTTCTCAACCAATGTCGTTCAGAACACCACTATTCCTGAACAGTCGAATCAACAGTTAGACCAGACCAGAGTTGCCCACCAGCCTTCTGCTTCATCTTCGCTTGACGGAACTGGTAAAACAAAAAACCAAGTTCCTAAGGAGAAGAGGGAAAAGAAGAAGAAAGAGAAGAAGAAGAAGGAGCCAAAATCGACTAGGGGCAAACAAGTGTCGTCTGACGAAAATCCACACACCGCACTGACTAGGCCTAAATCGCCATGTGTCATATGCAAGGGAGACCACTTCCACAGAGATTGTCCCTGCATCCCTCGGATACTAAGGGACTGGTCTCCCCGTTTGCACAATTCGGTGGCGTCAACCTCTGATAGCCATGTTGACAGCTCACCGTCAACTAGTGAAAGTGAAGTCACAGGACAGAGAGGGAAAGCTAGATTTCCCTGCAAACTGTGTGAAGGCGACCATGCCATCCACCGTTGTCCCTTCTTAGACGAGGCTAAAAGAGTTTTGGAAGATCGCCCGGTTTTACCACTGCAACTTCCTCCTGGATATCAAAAACTCCTGCCAAGTCCTTCCGCAGTTGAGAACCCGGCTGGCCCACTCAGGTGGTCAGCCGAAGCACCTATCATTGAAGATGAACCGTCTGAATCCATACCTGACGAAAGTCAAAAGGTTGAGGCGGCAGTTGACCCGGTTTTTCCTTCAGAGGCTCTATCTTCAAATGATACCATCACGGAAGAGAATAAAGACGACACCGTCCAAATTCTCTTCATCAACACAGACTCCGACGAACAGAGGGGCAATTTGCCCATTCCTTTATCGCAGGAAGGAACTTCGTTAGAGTCATATCCGGCCGTCTATTCGGTCCCACCACCAAGCAACCTAGTTGTGTCCTTCGACTGGAACCAACTAGGCAGACCCCGTTTGCCAGCAAGCATACCATTCAGAATTATCGTTCAAATATACAGAATGGTAATGGCTGGCACTATCATTGATGAGGGGGCATCTGTGAGTATCCTTTCCTCTATTGCTTGGAAAGCGCTTGGTTCGCCAGCACTTTTACCTGAAATGAGAAATCTGACAGGCTTTGATAAAGGAACCAGTCGACCTTTAGGGATCCTCCCCAATGTGCCCATTACATTGAAAGGGAAGACCGTTCAAATGAACGTGATGGTCGTTCAAGGACCCTTGGATTATAACCCACTCCTTGGACGAGACTATATATATTGCATGGGAGCCATCGTCTCCTCACTCTTTAGAGTAATGTGTTTTCCGCACGAAGGAAGAGTGGTCAAGCTCGTGGACCAGCTTTCATTTCCCGGATCACGCATCGCGAATAGTCATGTACCATCCCTAAATGGTCTCTTCACACAAGAAGTGTCTCAACCCACGGTCCGTCCTCCTGATGAGCACGAGTAATCCGGGAGGATATGACTGGAACCCAGGGGGCATGCGTCCTGGTCTGCTTCGGCAAGAAAACTTTGGGTATAGGGTAGGTTTCCGCGGGAGAATATGACTAGTCTGTACCCCGTCCGTCTAGGAAGAGGGGTTGTTCTAGAATAAGATTCTTTTGTCAAAGTTATGTGAGTTGGCGGGCATCGTCGCTCACCTTTGTCTATTTCGGTAGACATTGCCGAGGAAATGTTTTGTTTAAAAGATTAACAAGACAATCTTTGGGTAACCTGAAAGAGGTAAGCCTCTCTCGTTAAAAAAAATGTTTTGACGGAAAAGAAGTAGAGGTAACCTTGAAACTTTGTCTTATGCCTGGGGGCATGCAAACCTTTTGGAGTGCAAGCAAAGAGCGGTTATTTATCTGTTTTTTGGGTTAGCCGTTTCCTAACTTGCATAAAGAAAGGATGCGGAGCAAAGCTTAGTGAGATGAAGCTCCATAAAAAATAGAATCTTGATGAGACACTTTTATCATATGACTGGGATAATCGAGCAGTTTTAGCACACAGTTCATGCTCGTTAAAAAATAAACGCAAGATCCGAGCAGTTTTAGCGCATAGTTCATGCTCGTTAAAAAATAAACATAAGATCGAGCAAATGTTTCCACCCGCGTTTAAGCTCATTAAAAAATGAACTATCCCGGTAAATAACCACTGTGAATGTAATATTATCAGCCGTTAAAGCCTTGGTCGTGTTTGCACCGTCACCTCCACTTTTCCATTGGCCGATCGTTCATCTCCATATGTTTGTTTACCCATTTTGAGGAACAGCTACGAAGAGTGATTTCACTAGCCATCCTTGTGACACTGCCATGATTGGAAAATTCCAACCTGTACCTGGAATCAGCTGCTAACCCGTTTTATCACTCGTTCCTCAAAAGACGAGTCTTCTTTAAGCTCTTTTCATCTGACTCGTAAAATATGAAAAGATTGCCGAGTTTTGGCCTTCCAGCTCGTTAAAGCGACAGGAAGTGCTATCCCTCCTCTAGATTTTAATCTTTTTGGACCTGAGGGATTATTGCACAAAAAGATCGAGCGCTTGTTTTATTCGGCTCGTTAAAACTATCGAAAACTCATCCCTTCTGTATTGTTTTATACTTTTTCGGACTTAAGGGATTAGATGATGAAAAAGGACTTTCGGAGTTAACTTTATGTACCTTTTCAGACTCTCTAAAAATGAAAAGGACCGAGTTATCTTTGTCGTTAGACTCGTTAAAATCATTAAATAGCGACAAACTTGTCTTTAGACGAGAACGAGTTTCACTATCGCTAGGCTCATTAAAACATAGCGATGGGCTTGCCCGAAGGGCAGGTTATAGAACAAGCATATATTATCCTCCTCAAGCTTGACAAAAATAAAGAGGTACTGGTCAGCAATGACTGGGGAAAAATTGGGAGAAACTCAAGAAAACTTTGATGGTAGCAAGTCGCTCTTGAACATGACACTTTTCTTCCGTACCACAATCGGGTTGGGTTGTTTCATTCACCGGTCACATCCATGGTCTCGCCATACCATCCATATTTGGGGTAATGCTACCGATCCATCACATCAGTGTCGCCATATGTTCAAGAGAAGTCGTTCATAAAAAAGTCAACCGTGTCCCATCCACTGCCATACATTATCCTTCATCCTTTCATGACCGCCACCCTGAATCATACGTCACAGATCGTTTTCACCTCCATCAAAATCAGTAGCTCTGTTCCGTGTCATTGATGTGGGATTCATTAAGGCCCTCCTTTGACGGATCGCTTCTTGTCGACATCAGCTCATTATCCAAGAAGATGATCTAGGAACACCCCCCTCAGTACTTTGAAGCTTGCATGCCTCAATGGCAAGTTTCTCACTTCCGGCGACAGGTATACATCAATGACCTTCGACCGAAAGATTTTGCGTGGTGTTCGACGCCAAGTCCTTTATTCACACCACGTGAATTGTACTGCAGTACCTTGAGGGTCATTATCATTATCGGTGATTCCTCTCGCGCTTGTTAACGGTTTACCTCATTGACCGGTAATCAAGCGATGTCTTTCCATGTTCGACTTCAGAACAATTCTCACATGGATCGACTTGTACTTAGAGTTAAGATCGAACGAGTTTGAAGACCCCGGATCTAGTTTCATCCATCCAGGCTGCGATATATATTCAGGAAAGATAAAGACATTGACATGTACATCATTGTAGCAGATAATCATCCTACTCAAAGGATGATAATTTCATCAAAATTATCAGTCTACCACCAGACGATTGTCTGTTCTATGTACAGAAAAATGAATTTATAAAGCTGAGCATGGGAATGCCCGCCTCAGCTAGATCATGAAAGCAGTATGAAAAATAATGTATTGTATTGTATCTCATTACAGGTCTCCTCCCAGCATTGGATGAACTTCGGATCCTTCTGATAAAGCATTTCACCCGATAAACGGCCTCATACTTTAGGGGGAAACTGTTATAGACATTTTTGTGCCTGACAGCATTGAGCATGAAATGTCCATAATCTAAGGGATCCAAAGTCCCTAAACATGTTGTTCCTACCCCTAGAGGAACAAGGCCAACAAACCACAGCAATTCACAAAAGTTCTCCACCAGAAACTGCTCAAAAACAAGTCAATTCAGGATCAATTCAATGGCTCCACTAGCTGTCTGCGCTGAATGTCAAAGCCAACACTGGCTACCTACACTGCAACGTAGGTAGAAGCACTACTAGGGTGCATTGAGCGAGAATTGCCAAATGGCAAGTTCATTCCAAGAGGTGTCAAAACCCAGGAAGCTTCCAGAATCTTCCTCAATGACACTTGCCTCAGTGAATTCGACTGGTGATGAGTAAGAGGTTCCTAATCTCCAAGTGGAAGCAAGAACCTCCAAGTGGAATCAAGAACTGACAGAGGGAGAGGACACTAGTCAGATCTCAAGCTGACTCATCCTCTCTCCAAACATCTATATATGGATCTCTCCTCCATGAGATCTGGGGCTGGAATTTTGTTATTGCAAAGAATTGTTGTTGGTTTGAGACTGGAACTATTGGGTGCTTAATGCTTTGAAGGGGGTGAAGATAGGAATTCCATTTTCTAGGAAGGAGATGCTGGATTGGAGCCCTCTGGGTTGTATCTCTTCCTGAACCTTGTTATTCATCAATAAAGCTATCTTGGTTTCTCCTATATACTGATGTATCTTTGATGTATGATTGCATTAGTATGTTTAGTTTATTTCTAATCCCGAACTAGTTATGAATATGAATCCATGTCTTGTGTAGTGTTCTCTTCTTGTGATCTTGCAGAAACCTCTTGAAGTTGGGCGAGCGAGAAGGCAAGTAGCTGGGAACCTTCAAAGAGAAGAGAGACCGGATCGAGGGACAAATGGAAGACACTGGTTAGTCCATCTATCTCTCTTCATTCTTAATTCATAAAGGAAGAATACTAGAATAGCTGTCTCCGTTTGTTGCTAAGGCACTGTCACACCTTAGGTGGATAGGATCGTCCTGCATAGGCATTTTTCCCCACAACACCCCAATAGATGACAACAAATATTTCCACTGAGATGGACAGCTTTGGAACACCTCGAGAGCCGAGATAGCAGATGGCGCATGAGCCAAATCCTCAACAATATTATAGTGCTGAGCGGCTCGAGCATTGGGATTGTATGAGGATTTCCTTAACACACCTCAAGAGGGTGGCTGAATAGTAGATTCAAGGTTAGGGAACTCGATACGAAGAGGGCCAAACTCGGGGCAGAAGAAGAAGGGGTGGCCTCTTTCTCTTTCTTGGGTGTCAGAGTAAGAGTTTGGTAATGTTTTGATGTAGTGGCCACATTAATATGTGTACTCATCATGAACACTTGAGATCCCAAGGAAGTAGATGATTGAGGTTGGTCTATCATTTGGGTTTGCTAAGATGGAAATGGCTCTTTCAGGACAGTTGGGGTCCCTTTGAGCAAATGACTAACTTCGGATCGTCGGGGACAATCCTTGGTACAGTGATCCTCCTCACAAATGAGGAACGAATACTTAGGCTTCCTTTGTGAAGAATCACCAATAGACGACTTGGGAGGACCCTATTTTGGGGCATCAACTTTACCCTTGCCTTTACCTTTCTTCTTACCTTTTGAGGATTTTTCCGCTGTGATAGACTCGACAGCATGGACCTCTGAGATTTTACTAGGGCTAGGTGGGTTCTGCGAGGAACTATTGGAAGCAATGTTTGAGACCAACTTCTATTTGGAAGAAGATTTAGTGGGGCTCTGGGACACTGAACCAATGACTCCATCAACAGGAGGTGTAGCCTACGAATTTGATGTTGTGGGATCAGATGATGGCCGCGGAGCATTGAGTAATAACTCATATAAAGTTCCAGACTGAGAATAAACAAGATCTAAGTATTGGGCATGAGCAATGGCTTGTTCTTCGGTGACGCATCCACCCATAGCTATATCGCGAGCAATTGGAGCTACGAATGACTTAGTGAACCATTTGGTAAGCAACTGATCAGCAATCTCAAATTTGATCAGGCGACGTCTACATCTCCATTCATGGATGTGATTGGAGATGTGTGTCGCAGTATCTTGCTTAAGCGATGTGAGTAAATAGGTTCCACTTTCATAGTGAACCAACAATTGGAAATGCGTGAGGAAATCCATGGTTAAAGAATTAAATTCATGGTAAGTTCTTCGAGGAAGCTCGATGTACCACTTGGCTGCAGTACCTGTGAGGGTTCATTGGAAAAGGCGGAGATGAATAGAATCGTCAACATAAGAATTTGAAGAGAACTAGAGGTGATATGTCATCACATGGGCTTGAGGATCTTATTTTGCTTTCCCATCGAACATAGGACAATTTCTCGGGATCTTGGATGAAACCGAAGGACAATATGGCAAATGAAAGATTGGATCATTCATCAGGTGAGACACATCTGGCCACTCTAGTGTGGCCAAGAATGGAAATTGAGAATTAAAAGGCATTGGAGGTAGATAAGGGTCCAACCGGAGGAACCCAACCCTCCTGGTAAGAATTTTGGTCCCATAGTGGGGGATTTTGGCCATATGGAATTTGATTTTGTCCCCATTGTGGGTTACCTTGGCCATAGGGAGGATTTTGACCTTGAACACCTTAGAACTGTCTGGTCATAGGTTGCTGACAAGCAACATATGGGTTAAGAGGTTTTTGAGCCTGTTGACCTTGGACATATGGGTATTGTACATGTTGTCCCTAAACATACAGGTTTTGAACCTGTTTCCCCTTAACAAGGGGATTTTGGACCTGGTTCCCTTGGGCATAAGGATTGTACACTTGTTTCCCTTGGACATAGGAATTTTTTACCTGCTTCCTTTGGCCAAAAGCGTTCTGTACCTATTGACCTGGGACATTAGTACTTTGGGCCTGCTACTGCAGGACTTGTCCTTGGATTTATCCTTGCAAGGGTTGACCCTGTTGATATGTATATAAGGGTTGATGTTGCCCAAGTTGGTTTAGCTGCTGCAAGGGTTGACATTGTGACTGCAGAAGCTGCCCCTGGGCTGCAAAGGTTGGCCCTGTGAAGACAAAGGTTGGGATATTTGTGGAGCATACTGCATCTGCTGCTGCATGGTTTTCTGCAACAATTGCGAGGTTTTCCCCTACGGTTGTTGCAGTTGACCTTGCTGCGGTATCATTTTCCATTGTTGTTGAACAGATGGCCCTTGCTGAAACAAAGGTTTCCCTTATTGCTGTAGAGATTGTCCTTGATGTTGCAATGGTACTTGAACAATGCCCAAAAAATTTTCAAATTGAATCTAGTCATAGCCACCCTGAAAAGTGGATGAACCAGGCTGAATTTACTGCCCAGATTGAAGGATGTAAGGCAGATTTACCATCCCTTGACAACCATATGGAATTTAAGGAGTTTGGTACTAAACCTGAGCCTCATAAGGCTAATGATACTGGAAATTTCTTGACCCAGATGGACCAACGGGATTTTGAACCTGTTCGTACGGGACATTTCTTGATCTAGCAGGACCAGCAAGGTTTTGAACAATGCCAGAAGAAGGTTGGTTCATAGCAACCATGTGAGCCTGTGAACTGTTATCACTCCAAAATTTCTAGGGCTTGTTCCATGCATTAAACGGAAATATCAGAGGTAACTACAAACCTACTTTG
Organism: Pinus tabuliformis; assembly: GCA_031772625.1. NCBI lineage: Eukaryota > Viridiplantae > Streptophyta > Pinopsida > Pinales > Pinaceae > Pinus > Pinus tabuliformis. The sequence goes on along the minus strand of CM062817.1, from coordinate 1,037,513,798 downwards.
GAGCTTAGGATCTAGCCTTCCTAAAATCAAAGTGAGTTCTCTCTATATGATTTAACTTTGTTTATTTTATGGATTTTAGGATAGTTATGTATGTTTACTTAGATTGGTTTTGGTTGGTTCGTGGAACTAATGACTTAGATGAATAAGTGCTTTTCCATTTCCATTTAGTTATGGAGTCAATATGTTTTGAAAACAGAACAACAACAAATTATAAAGAGAGTGTTACAGGGCAAGATAGGTGAGCAATATCAGATCTCAAGGCTGAATGGTGAAATGATTTTTTAATCGGGATTAAGGAGCAATTAAGAATTCCTTAAACCAGATACTAAAGAAGGATGAAGACAATCAATCACAATCAGAGGGCAATTAAGAATTCTCTAACCCAAATATCAAAAGAAAACATAGAAATGTATAACAATTAAAAGCAGAGTGTAATGTTTAAGAAAATTCTATAGTAAAACTCCTGTTATAACATTCAAATTTAGAACACATGAAAGTTTATGGAATACTTAGAAAGAAAATATGAATTGAAATTTATACTTCATTGAGATAGCTCAACACATGAATCCTGTCAAGAAGTCTCTTTATAACTTGTTCTATTTGTCAACTAGAATTTGGTACAATAACCCTCAGGTAATAGATCAGTCAGCTATAGAAATATTCAGAAATCCACCCTTGATACTTCGAATGATGAAGTATTTATACAAAACTTTTACAAAAATATCATGTCAACTGACTAGGATTTATTTAAGGAAAATAAATATCTTTATGCAAAAAGATAGTGACACCTGTTTAACTGACTGAGATCTATCCCTTTTTATTTGATTGTTGTTACTTGACTGCTTCTTTCATTTACTTTTCTTTCACGTTGTCTGCTCCTTTCACCCTGTTTGTGCCTTTCACCCTTCTAGTAAATCACACCATTTTCCCCATGTTTCTTCATCTGGAAGTTTGATTTTCATCATCCTCCGGTAAATCTCATCTGCTTCTGTATATTTGGCAAATGTAGGCTTATTCACAAAAAGGTGATTTACCTCATGCTGGAGGTAAAAGAAGTTTTCTAAAGTCTGGAGGAGCACTTTGCCTGTGGGTACACCTTTCATGGATGAACTGTTGGAAGTATCTTTGGCTACTTCCCTCATCTTTTTATCGCAGTCTTCATGTATCATTAGTTTATCATTCATTACTAAAGGATTAGGCAAACCCTTCTATCTCAATACATCAAACTTGTCAAAAAACATGTTTACTGCGAGTTTCATGCTTTGACATTTCTGCTCAAGCTGTATCATCATATTTCTTTTGGAAATCACTTTCTTCACTTCTTGTATAGTCTCTATTCTGTCAGTTATCCTGATATCTAATTGTTCATACTTGTTTTTAGAATTTAGGAAATTGATTATTTGGGAGGCTTCCTCTAGTTTCTTTCCAAGATCTGCATTTACCTTTTGAATTGCATCACCAGATTCCTTCACCAAATCATTCTGATCAAATATACCTGTATAGAAGGCCAAATATCATTAACTAAGTTAATGGTATTGGCGCACAAATGTTGCTTTTCTTGGGCTAAAGGCTCTTTTAGTGACAACTCTTTTTCTAGCTTGTGGATTTTGTCATTTAGTCTATTGGCTTTTTGTTTCTTCGCTTAATGCATTACTTCTACTAATTTCTTTTCCTCTTCTAAGCTCTTTACTTGTTCCTTGAGCTTATTAATCTGTGTTGTTTGAATGGACATATCTTCCATTGCTTTAATCAATTTGTTGTCCTCATCAGTGGGGTGGGTTGTTGGTCTTGTTGATGCTGATGTTGTTGTAGTTAATGGAACTGATGTTGATATAGGTTCTGATGTAGATACAGGTGTCAATGTATATCCTATGGGAATAGCAGTAATGGGAATTGTTTCTCTACTAGATTGTTTTTCCAGTACAAGTTTATCCATTTCTATCTCCATTTCCTTTAGTTGAGTTGTCAACTGGATGATTAAATTCATCATCTCATCCTTTTGATTAATTGTTTCTAAAACCTCCTTGGTTTGTGGATGCTTAATGGTTGGTAGCTTTAGCTATTTCTTCAATGCAGCTATGTCTACATTTTTCTTTTTTATAAGTTCTTATGTTTCCTTGATGTCAGTTAGATTATAGCCAATTTCAATTACCAAATATTCCAGTGACTTAATCATGTTGTCTTTTGCTTGTGATGAGGTCATTTCTAGATTTAACTGTGACTGTATATTTTCAAGAGAATTCTTCAATTTCTAGACACTTAGAGCTTTATGTGTCATGGTTGAATATAACATCTCTCCTGCCTGTTTGTGAAATTCAATTTGGTCGATTGGATGCACATCCTTGGCATGAATTTCAAAGGTTGTTTTCTTATAATCTTTTGAAGTTCTTGGGGACTCTACCTCTACCTGTAAGAAGGCCATCTGCATTTTCCTTGTTTTGAGGTCAAAAGCTGAAAGCAAACTACTCTAATCATTGGGAGTTTGCTTCCAGTATTGTGTACATATAGCAGCCTTTAATGCTTCATTTCTGATTTTAATCTCTTTGTACTTCTCCATGATATATTTCTCTTTCTCAACTGGTTTGCTAGATGATGAAACTTCTACATTATTTTGATTTTGAATTATTTGTGCACTGGAAGATGATGGCAGAGGTGTTTCTTCTATATGTGTTGAGGGTGAATCACCCTTGATAATAATATATTTTTCTATTTCAATTGTATTTTCCTGCTCTATTGTCATATTTAGCTTGGTTTTCTTTCTGCTCACAAGCTTGAATTTAGTATCAAAAGTAGTTTCTGCTGAGTAGGATCCTTCTTCTCTAGCCCTTTTTGAATTTGTCTTATGGGTCTAGAGTATGCAGGATGGAACTAGTATCAATCTGCTTATCCACCTCCTGTAGAGTGTTTTCCAACCACTCTGACTAGTTGGAATACTTTTCAATTTCAGGTTTTGACTCATGAATGAAAGGGGTCAATTTGAATTTGACTCTTAATTTACTTATGACACCCAAAGGGTCATAAGGCCATTTGAAACTACTGCTGAACTTGAAATCTTGTAAACATTTGTCTGCTTCCTTTCCAGCATTTCTATTATTGCATATAAAAGGCCCTATTTGGTTTTTAATCTTGAATTGGGTCTTCTTTTTAGCTGAAAGGAAATGGATCTCATCAGAATTCAAGATTTGTCTGATGTATTCCAAAGAAAATATCCTCATTGGGAGGTATTTGGGAAGCTTGTATGGAACTAGTTGGCTTCCATACACTCTGATCTCTGTATGATTTTGGTATAAATACCAGTCTCTTGTTTTACTTTGATCTGACAATTGTAACACCTTCTTTATCTCTTCACTGATTCTAGGTTGAATGCTACTACTTAGCATATTAACAACTGGATAAAAAAATGAATCAATGAAGTCTTTATAGTTGTATTCTGTGGAATCCTTTCTGATCAAGGATGTCCAAAAGACAACAGATTGGGGATTACCCTCTGTGTCTAGTTTTTGGAGGCTAACTGCAAACCTTTTTGATTGGAAATATAAAAACATAAGGAGTATTTGAGCACTCCTTCTAGCAGCTTGACTAGCTGATCATGGATCACATCTGCTAGGTATTGGGCAAAATTGAAGGTGGAAGCTGGAGGCTGACCTGGGAAAAATATGGATAGGAAACCAAGGATAGATGCGTCCACATATTCATCAGTGAAATACCCTAAAACACATGACAGCATGGTGACAATTTGTCTGGTTCTCTCTGAAAAAATGGATGTTGAGTATGGAGGATTATCTTTTGGGGTTTCTACTGATGGTGGAAGGAAAGTCTGGAATATTTGGAATCTTTTGGGAAAGTCCAGCTTCAAGTAGAGTTCAGTAAGGGTTTCAATGGATATTGGCACTTCATCAGGTTGTGGTTGAATATGTAGCATCTGATTGATGGATTGAGTAGTGATTGTGAAAAGGATCTCTTGGTTTGGGGTAACTAAAACTCTTTCATTAGGCAAATAGTTAATCTGACAGAGTCTAATAAGTTCAGGGAATTGAAAGGTCTGTGGGAATATGTATTTAGGAAAATTTGAATCCCACAGATGGATATCATCTGCCTGGTCAATGAATTTGTCATGGCTCCAATAGTGGAGCTCCAAAAGGTTGGAATCTGTCACAGTATCAATGATTTTAAAGTCTTTATCAGCCAAGGGAATGTGTTCGACATCTGACACTAGAGGTTGAAGAGGGTTTACATTCTGAACGCTCTGGGAAGCCATTAAATTTGATTCTTTTATCAATTTATGTATGTAATTGATGGAGAAGAGCACTGAGGATTACCTGTGGCAGGGTCCAGGTGGCAGCAGGGGCTGAAATTCCAGTTAGCGAGGTCTTTGGGTCTTTTTCCGCAACAGCAATGGCGAAATAATGAAATATTGGGGTTTTTTGTATTTTCTTTGGGAATTGGCAGTTTAACGCACATGGGTGGTTTATCGCATAACCTTTGGAAGCAGTTTGGTGGATTATCGCACGACGAAAGGTGGTATGGTGGTTTGGGACTGGGGGGATGCGATGAAATGTAGTGGTGACACGTGGTAGGGGAGGGGGTGAGTGAAACTACCCATTTCACAACCTTCCATTAGTTTTAAACGTTGAAAGTTAAGGGATGTGATAATGCATGTGGACCGTTGGATTTGATCAAAGATCAGACGATGGATGGGGGTTTTTTAAAGATGTGGGGTTGGGTATTAAATTTAATTAAAAACTAGGTTTTTAATTCAATTTATTAAGCGGAGATTAATATGAAATGGGTCGGGGATTAATATAGTGGGGGGTTAATAATATAAGGTGGGGAAATGTGTTAGGATAAGGGGAAAGGGATTTTTTCAAAGGGGAATGGATTTTACAAGGGGAAATGGTTTCCAAGAGTGGAAACAGGGTTTTTAGGAAGGGAAAAAGGGATTTTAAACAAGGGAAGGGGATTTTCACATGGGAAGGGTTAAAATGATATTTTTTTATAAGCATAATGATGCTTATGATTTTTTGGAAAGTATTCTACCTACCCTTCAATTTATTCTAACATTTTTTCTTTCCTTTATTGGGTGCATTTGAGCTTGCTAACCCTTTTATTTTCTTTTGATAAGCAAACTAACTTATTTCTAACCTTATATCTTCCAATGGCTCAAATTAAACTTATGAGCTCATTTTTATTCTCTACCTAACTAATGATCTGCCAAGATTAAATGGTTTGGTCAGATCTTTATTCACTAATTATCATGGCATGAAATTTAAAAGAATGAATAATCAAGATTAAACTATATGATCATCATGAATTGTGGCATTTTGGACAAGCTGCACACAATATTATTTGCAAAAGAAAAGTAAACTAAGATTAGTGGAATTTGAATGTGCAACACTTTCAGAATTTATTTTTGTTCCTTTTTGTGGGGTTCATATTTTATATATTTCCTGATCTTTCTTTCTTTTGTTCCTTTAATTATTCTTTTAGGACATAGCCTCTTTTCATTTTTTTAATATGGAAAACATTTGCATAAAAGCAAAGGTATGTATACAATATTACAAGACTCAACATAGTCAATTCAAAATTATGATCCCTATTATTATTGGAACCTAACATGAACTACTCACATTGGTGGCACCTGACACCATAGAAACACTCAGATTTTTCCCCCTAGCTGGTGGCACAACTTGGCCACTTACTGGAGGGATTGAAGAATTGGCAGTAACATTCTTCGAGACCATTGGTCGAACCAGATGGGTGACTGGTATGGACGATACAAGAAGGTTCAGAATGGTGGGTTGCACTGGGACTGAGGTAATGACATGTTGGGAGGTTGAGTTTGCAATGAATGGAGTGATAGTAGGCATGGCGCCATACGCCCAAATAGGGTTATGGTAAAGTGATGAGGCACTAGGTGTACCTAAAACCAATTGTGCCAAGGATACATAATTAGGTGGAAATTCCTGATACACATTAATGGGAATGCTCCCTGTATAGGGGAAACCCTTAGGAGGAAAAGGATGTTCTTCCTCCTCAACAGCGTGTGGAGTAGAAACTTTTGACTCATCTAGAGAGGTGACTGGAGCATCGCCTTCGGGTTCCATAGCTGGGAACAAACGATGGTGAACAACCAAAGAGGTATGAGGGAATAATTCCAAAGGAACACCAAGTTGATTGTACGGACTGTACGTACACTGCTGTGATATCACAACAAGGTCAAACAAAGGATTTGAAGGATAGATGACCAGTCCAAGCTGATCGTCCGTAGTTGGCGAACTCTCAGTAGTTTGAACAATATTGTCTGGAGAAGCCAGGCCAAAGTCAGTAGGTGACCCACTATCTGAAGTAGGTGGAGGACGGGATGAAAAAGGTTGAATGCTCTAAACGATTTTATTTCAACACCTTGGTCCTCGAGTGACTCTGGTAATTCAAGAAAAGGCTCCTCAGACAATCTTTTAGATGGAGGATAGGAAGAGGAAGTAGGTGAACCAGATGATTCATCCACGATGACCATGTCTTAGTTAACAAGAAAAAAAGAGATAAACTTCAAGGCTTTAAAATTTTCTTTAGGGAAAACTCACAATTTTGTCTAGAAAAGACTACTAGAATGTTATAATATCATGGGCAAATAATTTTTTAAGACGCATAAATAGACTGGTGCTCTTTCATGTTTTAAGAGTCGAGAAAGAAACAAAGATGACTCTATCACTTTCGATTAAAACGAACTCGAAAGGACAAGTTCTCGAATGATCTTTTAAGTTTAATGAATCAAAAAGATAAAATGATTTCTCTGGATGATCTAGGTAAAAAGGATTACCACGTAACCGTGAACTGCAGAATACCTCCCAACGAACCTAGAAGTAAGATCAAGCAATCTCCCTGCATGCTGTGTTCGGTGTATCGTGTTTGCAAGGTGATTGACTCAGCTTCTTATGGATAAAGGATCGCAACATAGAGGGGTCTCCTATTATATAATCGATGGTACAGGAAGCACAAATTCATACTAGCGTTGTCTAGTGTCAAAGCTAACGACAGTTACTAGGTTTAAAGATGTCATAACATGTCTCTAGCCTAGACCTTTTAGATGTGATTGTTAGATTTCAAATGCGCCTTAGGTTAATTGAGTTCATTTTAAAGTTTATCTTGAGTTATGTCTCAGTTTTCAAGCCTTAGCGATGTGACTCGAAAAACCATAAATGCAGCTAAATGAGACAAGACCCTTTCAATTCGATGAATTGTCTACAATAGTGAGTGTAGAAAACACACAATCAAATGCAAAAAACCAAGCAACTAAAAGCAAAATAATTTTTCACTACTTCACTTTTTGAGAAAATAAACTAATGAAAAATACATTCCAATTCCTAATTTCCTAACAAGTACATTTCTAACAGTCCTTTCAAAAGAAAAGAGAGTTATTTTTTCTTTTCAAATTCCAATGCAATCCTAGTCTTCAATGATGCTAACTACCGTAGCATACTGATGCAACAAACTAGAATTTTATACTTTTCATGAAATGACGAAATGAATTTTCTCATAAAACACTTCAATGGAAAAGTTTTCGAGACAATTAGCTCTTCAAGCAAATGAAAAACACGAAAAGAGAATCTATTTCAAACTAATGAAACAATGACTTTACCAAAACAAAGACAAGCAATCCATGCCAGAAAATAAACTTTTAAATAAGCAAATGATAACTTTTCCAACTTGTGTAATGGAGGTCAAAGCCGTAGAAGGACCGTAAATGAAATGCAAGGAGTAAATGCACCAACAACTCAAATCACTGAGTTCACAATCAGCTAAATGGATGACAATCTAGATGCCCTAGTGCCACTAACCATCCAATGACCCAAGAAATCAAGTGGAAAGATGACAAATCAACAAGCAAACAAACCAAATGAAAAGCAACTTTCTAGTCAGGGAGAAGATGGTCTAAAAGGCTTACAGGGTCGAAATCATGAGAGCAAAACACATTGGCCAAGATTTGGGGAAAACCCTAATATTCACTTACAGGCATCGGCGCGACTGCCTAACTGACAACAAGCGCTAGAAGGGGGTCGGCACGACTGTTTCTCAGCATATCACGCTGATCATCATGATTTTTAGCGAATTAAGCACGCTGAGCGAGGAAGCTAAGAAAAAAATGAAAAAAAAATTAAAGTTGGGACCAGACTTGCTAATATGAATTTCAAACTCAGACCAGTAAGAAAAGGAAAACAAACAGAACTAAATGGAAATGGTGAAACTAGAAAATTTCACATGAAACCATGAAATTCAAAGCAAACAAACAGAAGGATTGGCTCCCTAGTGGAGTCGCCAATTTGTGGTGAAGTAAAATTATCAATGCGGACACAAACAATTCCTCTAGTCCGATAATGGATCTATCCACAACCGATAGATTCTATGGAATATTTCCTTAGGTTAGAACCAAGAGCGCCTACCTCTTAGTACGCTTATCCCATTTGATGATGACCTTGCTCGCTCGCTCTAGCTATCTCTCATTTCCTTCTTCAAACACCTGAAACAAGTAAACAACAGCAAACAACAACTGTGATAATAGACAAATTGTAATTCAACCCACTTAAAAAGTCAAGAAGCATTAATCCATAAACATGTGAGATGGCACATTACGTAGGAAATCAATCGATAGTTGCATATATATTGAATCAAGAAGAGATTACAACCATTGTCTTGACGTTGTTGTTCTCCTCCGACAAAACCAAGATCCCACACACTTCCGTTAGCATTCCATGATGGCCTCAACAATGATAGTTTTAATGCTCTTCCCTTTAGGCTTCACACTAAACCAAATTCACACTTCTTCCTCACACAACTAGAGAGCTACAACTATGAATAGCTTGTTTTTTACTCCAAAGCTAATTAGCACTAACACACCAACATTAACACTAGCTTGTGCTTAGGAAAAATGGAGGTTTATATAGCATGAATGGATGGGAGGTGGTTCCTCTTCTCATGGGAGAAGGTCTTATCTCTTGAGGTAGTTCCATCCTTATATGGGGAAGGAGCCCAAACTGACATCTTCGATTCCATCTGGCTCAACCATTTACCAGACTTCCATTACGAAGCTTCTAGGGCTGGAAGCTTCGACTCCTTATTTAAAAAACTTCCATAAGAGGATCAGTGCAGTTGGAACAAAGCTCAGTCGCTCCAGTCGGTGCTAGGGACAATGTTAATCCCTTCATATCAGCGTGAGGAGGACAAGGGTCATTAGTGCCGGTCTTGTAAACTGGGAAAAATAAATGATTTTGGGGATTGGTGCAAAAGGGAATTGTGCTACTCATGAAGAGGGACACAATGGGACTTTCTTGATGAAGGGAAAGCATGTAGGATTCATTGTAGAGGTCCTCCAGGAACAAGGGATCGAGACTACAGGGACAGTGAAAAAATGTTGTGTAACACTCGCAACAAGTGATATGGACATAACTTTTTGGAACAACTGGTGCACTTTAAGCCTGAAAAATGTTGAAATAGTTGATGTATTGGGGTTGAAACAAGTGCAAAGGTCATCTTATATGTATATGTATATGTATATGTATATGTATATGTATATGTATATTTATATGTATATGTAGATATATATACATATATATACATATGTATATATATACATATATATACATATGTATATATATACATATATATACATACATATATATATATATATATATATATATACACACACACACACACACACACATATATATAGTGCAAATACTCATCCGGTGAAGGAAAACCAATTACATGTAGTGAGGGATAGCATGAACATATATATATATATATATATATATATAGTGCAAATACTCATCAGGTGAAGGAAAGCCAATTTCATGTAGCGAGGGATAGCATGAACATTGTAGAGACAAGTCTAAAAATTGTAGCTAGCTCAATTTGGTTATTAAAATAGGAAAAATAAATTTGGGCTCTGTTAGAAGTCTATTTGGGCACATCACTCCCAACATTCAGATTAGTAATTTTAGGTCTCATCATACCCTAATCTAGTTGTTACATGCCCTAGAGAAGTCAACTTATTGGATGCCTCCTTCTATGAAAGTTTCATGGCCTGAATCCCTCCTGAAAAAAGCTCCTTGGGATACTAGCACAGCCTATGCCTTGAGACGGTGCGCTGCAGAGCAGGCACGCCCACTTTGGCCTGCACTACAGTGCACTTAGGACCTCTTTAGCCTGCACTGGATGAGATTGAGTGAACTTTGCATAGGGTTCTGGGAATATTCCTTCATTCTAGATGACTCTAGAAGGTTCCCATCTCTTATCTACTCCTATGAGCTCGAAATTGGATATGCTAATGATCCGTTAACCTCTTATCCTCTCATCCCTTGCTCCATGGAAACTAACTCCAAGATTGGAAATCCATTCAATACCCTCATTTATGACAAAACCACATCCTTTTCTAATAAATTGAGCACTCATAATAGTGATCAAGGGGCTAGAATCTGAAGTTTGTTAGGAAATTTTTTTGGTTTGAGGATTGAGTTTATGTAAAGCAATGTTATGCTGCTGGAGTGTTGAGATTTTGATGTGGCAAGGGTTGAACTGAAGCTAGAGGAGTGCCACAGGATCAAACTGTATTGGGTGATACTCTTCCTTCTACATTAATAAAGAACTTATTCCTTTTTTCATATGATTGTTCATATCTGTGATCATTATGTGTTTCAATGTATTTGGTTCCATTGTTTTATAGTCAATACTTCAAGTATGCTTTGATCGTTTCTTGTTTCTGTTTCTCTTGATGCAGGTACCTTTTGAGCATATTTAGTTCAAGTGGGAACGACGGGAGAGATTAAAAAGAGATTTAGGAAGAAAAAGGCAACAAGTAAGTTCCTCTTTCCCATCTATCTTCTATAAGAAAAGGTTAAACTACTTTCATTCTGTTGTTCTGGGTGTAGTCACCCACCTAGGGAAGATGTGTTTATCCGTAGATGCAAATTCCATGTAACAAATTGGCGACCATACTGGGGATCGAATGTCGTTATTGGTGGCTTACCCTCATCATATCGCACCCTAGTAGAATTTTCTTAGCTTTATTGATCTTATTTCAGTCTTCTTGAAGTGTTTTTAGTAAAAAATTATGCTTGAATGTTCCATGAATTGACTCTCTGTCACCAACACAGTGTTTGTTCTAACACAGTGCACTGCAGAGTAGCCCCTACCTTAGAGACAGTGCAGTGCAGCACACTGTCTCCCTCTCTAGCCTGTGCTGATTTCTTTTAGGCTAAAAAACCCACCTTTGGTTTGATTTTTCCAAAGTTATTTCTCTTGTTGTTTGCTGAAAGATCAATGATACTTGTGGTTCTAAAATCAACTTGTATTTTTCTTCCTAGCCCTAATTTTGCCTTGGTTGTTTAGTGTTTCTTAAATGATTTCTTTATCATTATCAATTCATTGTCAAAGTTAGCTTATAATCGATTAATATTTGCTGAAAAGAAAGTGTCGTAAATTCTTCATTTCTTTCAAAAAGGAACTGTCGTAAAGTATTTATTCTTGCAAAAATATTGATTGGTTGTATGTGCATTAGTTTCCTTTTTTTCATCTCAACATTAAGGGAATTGAAAAGAAAAACTTGCATTATGCAATTAGAGCTTTTGTGTGTGCTTATAGGAATAGTTTAGGGAAATAGAATTAGATTTGCTCTTTGCTCTTTGATTAAACATTATGATTTCTTTATCCCTTGTAGTTAAGGTTTTCATTGTTCAAAATCAAATGAAAAGAATGTTTCTCATTATAGTTGCATTCTAGGAATTTCAAAGAAATCACGCAGTGAACCTTGAAAGAAAAACTTTTAATCAAGATCAACTTAAAATGTATCTCAATTAACCTAATGGAGCATTGTCACCTAATGAATAACATTTAGAGGTTCTAGGCTAGAGACGTGTTCCGACGTCGTAAAACATAGCAGTTGTCATTAATTTTCCGTGATACATTCCAAGTGTGATACCTCATTCCACGTATGTAATTATATCGTAGCTCATCCACGTACCTTCGGGTATATAGGGCGGCGTTATAGTACGAAAGGTATAAAGGAATGCTCTCATTGTGCGTTTTCACATTAGACAGCACTAACACGGATTGGCCCTCCACTTACTTTCGGGTATGGGAGGGCTACATTAAGTTGCTATCCATCCATAGGTAACCGATTCGGCTACCTTGTACACTGTGATACACAGAACAAAACATTCAAGGAGATTTCCTACACGTATGTTAAGTCCTTGATTTACTGAGGCAGTGTATTGCAATTCATAGTTACTTGGTAATCCTTTTGCCTAGATTATCTTTCTTTTGTTTTGTTATGTTATTTTGATTAAAATAAAATTAATTGGTAGTGGATAACATCCTCCAAGTCACTCCTTAGTTGATCTTAGGTTGAGACATATGGCAACAACTCCGGAGTCCACCGATCAAGGAATTCCTTTTGATGGGAATCCTAGTCCTTTTCCTCCTTTCAAAAATATTGGTTTTCCATATATGGCTACATTATCCCTTTCGGGATTTACCAATGGCTTGCCAGTATGGTTGTCCTCAACCTCCTTGGCCGCACATCTGAATATTCCTACAACTGGACAAAATCAACCTCCAGTTGATCCTAAACTTGACCCTTTACCTTCTTCGTCGGTGTTTTCTTCCTCCCCTTCTTCCTCTTCGCCTGGTGAAAGTATTGACACTAGTAACCAGGTGGATAAGAAGAAGAAGAAAGGGAAGAAGAAGAAGAAGAAGAAAAATCAGCAGGGGAACAACCAAGCAACCATTGCTTCCAATGCAACTTCTGATGAGAAACTATCCGATAAGCCTCACAAACTTTGATATCCTTGAAAAATTTGTATGGGAGACCATCCTCTTCAAAATTGTTCTGGTATTCCTCATATCTTAGAAGAATGGTCTTCTCGTTCACATCATCCTGCGTCATCAACTTCTGGAGATCATGTTGGTGACACACCATCAACTAGTGGTAGTAAAGTTCATGGAAATAAGGTAAAGTTAAGTTTCCTTGTAGGTTATGTGAAGGTAATCACCCCATTCACCTTTGTCCCTATCTAGATGAAGCACAAAAAGTGTTGGATAACCATTTTGCTTCTCTGCAACGACTTCCATATGGTTACAGGAGACTCTCCCTTAATCCTTCACTAGTTGATGAAGTGACTAACCCAAATCAATCATCTGTTAATCCACTCTCTCTAAATGTGAATCTCATGAGTCTATACTTGACCAATCACAGGTCGATGAAACAGTTGACCTGATTTCACCTTCAGTTAATTGTACCTTTCCCGTAGAGAGTGAGTATGATACCACTGAGGTTCTTTTCATTTCTTCAGATTCCAATGAGCTTGGAGGCAACCCCCCTGTTCCATCAAGACAGGAGGAAAATCCTCCTGTTCTCGTAACTCAAGGGGGTAATTATCTCATTCTTATGTTACCCCCTCCAAGTAGTCTGGTCACTTCCTTTGATTGGAATCGACTAGCAAGATGTCATCTTCCTTCTTATGTGCCTTTCCAAATCATAGTACAGGTTTATAATATGATTGTATCTGGCATTGTTATAGATGAAGGTGCATCTATGAGTATCCTTTCCTCCACTGTGTGGCAAGCGCTCGATTCACTGCCACTTGTGCTTGTTACCCAGAATCTGTTGGCTTTTAATAGAGGAACCAGTCAACCATTAGGGATCCTTCCTCAGTTTCCTATTACTTTGGGAGGAAAAATTGTTTATTGCAACATGATGGTAGTCCCAAGCCCTTTAGATTACAATTTACTTCTTGGGTGTGACTGTGTTTATGACATGGGAGCTATTGTTTCAACACTCTTTCGGTGATGTGTTTCCCACATGAAGGAAGAATTGTCACCGTTGACCAGCTTTCATTTCCCGGTCCAAATATGGCTTCCAGTCAACCATATTCCCTAAATGGTCCTTTTGTCCTGATGGTATCTTCCCCACCACGGGTCAATTATGTGGCAACCCATTCCATGCCTACATCAACTAACGATCAATTCTATGATGTTGTGCATTACGTACTGGGGGCATTGGAACCATATCTCTCTAATGGATTCCTTGCTATGTATCCCTTCTAGAGCATTGTTCTCCCATCTAATGATAACCTCTTCGAAGTCATGACCTATTATGGGTCGTGATCAAGGAATATGAGCATAGTTCCTTTTCTTGTGACAAGTTCATTAAAAATGAAACAAGGAATATGAGGATAGTTCCTAGTCTTGTGTCAACCTCGTTAAAAGATGAAACAAAGGGCATGAGGATAGTTCTTGGCCTTTTTTCAACCTCGTTAAAAAATGAAACAAAGGGTATGAGCATAGTTTTTTGTCTTGTGTCAAGCTCGTTAAAAAATGAAACAAGGAATATGAGGATAGTTCTTTTACTGTGTCAACCTTATTAAAAAATGAAACAAGTCCCAGAGCATAGTTCCTTGTCTTGTGTCAAGCTCGTTAAAAAATGAAATAAGGAATATGAGGATAGTTCCTAGTCTTTTGTCAACCTCATTAAGAAATGAAACAAGGAATATGAGGATAGTTCCTTGTCTTGTGTCAACCTCATTAAAAAATCAAGTAAGGAACATGAGCATAGTTCCTTGTCTTGTGTCAACCTCGTTAAAAACTCAAGGAACATGAGCATAGTTCCTTGTCTTGTGTCAAGCTTGTTAAAAAATGAAACAAGGAATATGAGCATAGTTCCTTGTCTTGTGTCAAGCTCGTTAAAACATGAAACAAGGAATATAAGGATAGTTCTTTTACTGTGTCAACCTCATTAAAAAATGAAACAAGTCCCAGGGCATAGTTCCTTGTCTTGTGTTAAGCTCGTTAAAAAATGAAATAAGGAATCTGAGCATAGTTCCTTGTCTTGTGTCAAGCTCATTAAAAAATGAAACAAGGTCCCTTGGATCAAAGTTCCAAGTCGAGTCTTTCATTATATCTCGTAAAATCCTAGTCGAGTCTTTCACTTGATCTCATAAATGAACCTTCAACCCACCCACCTGATAGTCATGAGTAGTCTACTTAGGTGAATGTTATGAAGCTTGGGGGGCATGCACCTAGAATCGAGTCATCATGCTAGGGGCATGTAAACCAATCTCAAGCATAGTTTTTCATTTCAAGCTTGTGTAAAAATGAAAGTGAATCCAAGGATAGTCTTTTTGTTTCAAGCTTGTGTGAACTTGACATTGAATCCAAGCATAGTTTTTCATTTCAAGCTTGTGTAAACATGAAACGAAATCCAAGCATAGTTCCCTATGGTTCAAGCTTGTGTAAAAATGAACCCATCTCCATTTTAACCCTCGTGATTTCCATTCTATCAACTTCTTTCGTCAAATGAGCCTTGGTTTTTCTCATTCCATTGTCACTATCTACTTGGCCGATCATATACTTTCACTTGGTTGTTTCACCATTTTTGAGGAACAGTTGCAATGAGTGGTCTTATTGACCATTACATGTTTTGAGAAGATCCAACATCACTAGAACCAGTTGCTATCCTAGACACCACTCGTTCCTCTAAGTGGAGTCCTCTTTAAGATCTTTTCAAACTCTCGAAACATGAAAATATTGTCGAGTGTTTGTCCTTTTCAGCTCGTAAATGGATTGGAAACGACATCTACTCAGTATAATTTTAACCCTTTTCTAGACTGAGATAGATTACTTACGAAAAAGGAATGCATTGATAGAACATGGTCAATAGGTTCTCTCTGGTATTATTTTATGCTTTTTCAAACTTGAGAGACAAATTTATGAGAAAGAACTTGCGGAGTTTTCTTTTTGTCCCTTTCAAACTCTCTAAACATGAAAAGGACCGAGTTCTCATTGTCATTAAACTCGTTAAAACATCAAATAGCGACAAACTTGTCCATCATGATAAGACCAAGTTTCACCTTCGCGAGACTCATTAAAACATCACATAGTGATGGATTCACCCGAAGGGTGGAATTATACTACAAGCATATGTTATCCTACTCAAGCTTGTTTAAAAAAATAAAGAGGTATTGGTTAGCAATGACTGGGAAAAATGGGAAAAAGGATAAATCACTTTATGGTAGCAAGTCGCTCTTGAACATGACCCTTTCACTTCATCTCCATGAATATTTTGGTTCGGTTATCTGCTTGATGGTTATCATACCTATGGTCTATCATACCATCCATCACTTTGGTTTTGGGTTAATGCTGGCAATTCATTCAGTGTCATTGACATGCTCAAGAGAAGGCATTCAGTAAAACTTCATCCTTTGCAATACTCATAAACCTTCAGTTTCATGACTGCCATTCCTAAACCTTGTGTCGTTAGTCACATTCTGTCTCTAAAATCATTACACGCATTTCGTGTCATTGATGTGGGATACATCAAGACCCTCCTGCCACAAGTCGCTTCTTGTCGACATCAGCACATTATCCAAGAAATTGATTTAGAAACACCCTTCCAGTACCTTGAGGCTTGCATACATTAATGGCAAGTTTCTCACTTCTGGAAACAGGTTGACATCACTGGCCTTTGACTGAAAGACTTTGTATGGTGTTCTACATCAAAACATCTATTCACACCATGCAAAATGTACTGTAGTACCTTGAGAATCATTATCATTATTGGTGATCTCTCTCGTGTCTGTTAATGGCTTACAACATTAGCTATTAATCAAATGGTGTCTTCCCATGTTCAACTTTAGATCACATATTCACATGGTTAAACTCGTACTTGAGTGAATGATTGGACGAGATAGAAGACCCCGAATCTAGTTTCATCCATCTGGGCTGTGATTTCAGGAGAGTACTAAATCATCTATACCATGGCTTTACACTGATGGTTACCCCATCATGGGTCTATATCTGTAGATGACTATCTATGTACATGTAATGAAAAGTTTATATGCTGAGTATGGGTATGCGTTCCCCCTATAGAAATTCCCACCTGTAGATCACCTGATAATGCAATATACTAAAGTAAAATACTTGATCTACCTCTACAAACAATTTAGTGGAAGCTTAATCGAACATGAGCAGCATCAATAAGAACACATATAACTGATAAGAAGGGATCAATCACACATAACACAGAAGAATAACCCAAGGAAAGCCTCAGCCTAAAACCCCAACTTTGTATTATCATACAAGTGGAAATATAGCCAGTATTACAAAATGAATCAACTCAAAAGCTATCCTGCTCTCTCTGCAATACCTTTACTGCTCATAGACAGTCAAATAACTCTATCTAACCTCTAGTCTTCCCTCCAAGCCTCCTATTTCTTTGCGCAATTTTGATTGGGGTCCAGTGCAGCCATTTGTGTCAATTGGCCTCTTCACACACTCACCAACCTCTGATCCAACTACGCAATCCTGAAGGAGATAAATCCTCATCATGGATGAGCTTCCTTTATAGGAAAAATATTCATCCAACTAATAGTACATTGTCCCTTCTTTGATCTCAACTGGGTCTTTGTCTGAACTGACATGCATGAGTTATTCATGAGAGAATCTTCAGTTATCTGAAGTGCAGCAGTTATATGCAAGCATGCATTAACTAACTAAACTTACTTCATCTAAAAAAATTGTTTAAATGAATTATAACTGGACTTGACTCAATTAATTGAGCCAACTAATTACTACTCAAATTAGAACTCATCCTTATCTCTTTAACTGATGGATAAATTCCTCAATTAATAGAGAAATTGTTGCATGTCCTCACATAGACTTCATGTTTGGTTTTTTCACAACTAATTAACTCATGGTGAATTAATTAATTTATTTTCAAACAGCTGTTAAGTTCAAATTCGAATTTTACTTCCTATTTTAGTCCAGGCACTAACTAAAAATAGGAATCCATCCCAAACCACTAAAAATAGAATGCTACTTCCATTTTTCATTCCTTGTTGCTCAATCTAGAACTGGTACTCAAACTGCTATTTATAGCAATGCTATTTTTAGCACTTCTATTTTTAGCATTCCTTGTTGCTATTTTCAACACCCTCAGCAATTCATGAAAAAAATCAAATATCATGATGTAATGTATTGTAATTAATGAAGGTCACTGTCACCTTCAATTCCCCTCCGTCACATCATAAAGCATATCACTCGACATTATCATTTTCGACTTCATGCTTTAGGGGGCAACTGTCATATGGTCTATTTGGGCACATCACTCCCAACATTCAGATCAGTACTTTTAGGGCTCATCAAACCCTAATTCATTTGTTACATGCCCTAGAGAAGTCAACTCACTGCATGCCTCCTCTTATGAAATTTTCATGGCCTGAAGCCCTCCTGAAAAGCCTCCTTGGGATACCAGCGCAACCTATGCCTTGAGACAATGCGATGCAGAGCAGGCATGCCCACTGTGGCCTACACTGTAGTTCACTTAGGCCCTCTTTAGCCTACGTTGGGCGAGATTGAGTGAAATTTGCATAGGGTTCTGGGAATATTCCTTCATTCTAGATGACTCTAGAAGGTTCTGATCTCTTATTTACTCCCATGAGCTCGAAATTGGATAGGTTAAGGATCCATTAACCTCTTATCCTCTCATCCCTTACTCCATGGAAACTAACTCCAATATTGGAAAGTCATTCATTACCCTCATTTATGATAAAACCACCTCCATTTCCTATAAATTGAGCACTTGTCATAGTGATCAAGGGGCTACAATATGAAGTTTGTAAAGAAATTCTATTGGTTTGAGGATTGAGTTTATGTAAAGTAATTTTATGCTGTTGGAGTGTTGAGCTTTTGATGTGGGGAGGGTTGAACTGAAGTTGGAGGAGTGGCACAGGATCGAACTGTATTGGGTGATACTCTTCCTTCTACATTAATAAATAGCTTATTCCTTTTCTCATATGATTGTTCATGTCTGTGATCATTATGTGTTTCAGTGTATTCGATTCCATTGTTTTCTAGTCGATAGTTCATGTATGCTTTTATCGTTTCTTATTTCTGTTTCTCTTGATACAGTTACCTTTTGAGCGAATTTAGTTCAAATGGGAGCGATGGGAGTGATTAAAAGAGATTTAGGAAGTGAAAGGCAACAAATAAGTTCCTCTATCTCATCTATCTTCTATAAGAAAAGGTTAAACTACTTTTGTTCTGTTGTTCTAGGTGTAGTCACCCACCTAGGGAAGATGTGTTTATCTGTAGATGCAAATTCCATGTAACAGGGTCATGCAGAGGGAATATACCTTTTAAAAAAAAATAACCATAATAGCGAGAGCCCATTAACATCACAACCCTTTTCTCAAAATAATTTCCAGGGAAACAAGGTGTGAGAAAAGTGGTTTTGACCAGTTATAGGGGAGGGGCATGGAGGAAAAACAAAGAACAAGTGAGGGGATTAATCCATAATGAGATGCAAATAGATCCATACTAGGAAACCATCTAACCATTTACCTAAACAAGTAATTATTTTCCTCATTGAAACAAAGATTGGTCATACTTGCGCCAAGGATTCTTATATTTGCAATTGAGAAGCGAAATTGTTATCCCCAAGTGCAACCACCAATTTTTCCAATGTATTCCTCTCTTAGGTTAGGGTTTGAATCAAGATGAGAGGCAAAAGAGTTGAGTGTAACAACAATGGGTAGAGGAAATGAACCCGGAGTAGGTTTTCAGTCTACATTTAAGGTTGGCCACCAGCAACACATCGTGCATGCATCCCAAGGCATGCCTTGGGATGTGGGATGTACCACATTAACTTCATAATTAAGACTCTAATTCAAACCACAACCATATTCCAAATCATACTCGAGACTTGAATTCCCTCATACATCATAACTAAAAACTATATGAATGCGTAGATTTGTTTCCAAAATATGCACTACAATAATAACATAACCCACAAGTTAATGTTTTGTCACGCCATATAAATAAATGCCACTTGATTTACTATGCCACTCATGGCATATGCCAATAGGAACTGAAATCACACAAAATTTCCTTTCCATATCATGTTCATACCTAATTATTTGTTGAAAACATTTGTGCCACATGTATATTTGTAAATGAATTGGGTCTCATATTGGTCATGTCCTTTGCTTCAAACATATGCATTTGTAAAATCATCATGCTATTGATGTTTTTATAGCATAAAATTCATAAGAGGGTACTCAGACAAATACAATACCATGTTTCAGGACCACTTATAAGAAGGACCATATCATACCATCATGTGTATGATATATCAAAATATATCAATCATATGCTCATAATTAAAATTGTCAGATGCACATGGAATGTGGACTGCAAAATGAGGTAAAGCATGATATACATTTATAATACATGGGAGTGATCATTGGATTCCATATTCCAAGGTCTCTTGGACTCCCTTTGATGGTTTATCGTCCACACCATAACCCTTAGAGGATTAGGTTTCCAACATTCCCCCCCTTAATCAGAAGGGTTATTTATGAGTCCAAGAAGAGAGTTGTAATAAAAAATTGCAAAAATGCATGGCAGCATTAGGCTGAATGTGCTCTCTGAAATGTTGGTATAAAGGGAGGTGGTTTAAGGATGACCACCAACACTGGAACGCTTAGTGCAGTTCTCGAAACTCTTCCAGGTCTGGCAAGAAGCTGAGACCTTCTGCTAGAGGAAGTGCTCCTGATGTTTTGAAGAGGGAAACCTTCAACCTTAAAAGCAAGGTCTCGCCTCGTATAAAAAGGGAGAACCTCAACCTGAAAAATGGAGGTCTCAACTTGTGATGGTTTAAGGATGACAAACAACACTGGAATGCTTAATGAAATTCCTGGAACTCTTCAAAAACTGGCAAGAAACTGAATTCTTCTGCTCAAGGAAGTGTCCCCAATTATTTGAAGAGGTATCACCGACTGAAGGCATGCTCAGGGGCATCTTTGTCTCTGGCTACAACTCTGAATTTGGTATGGCAGGTTGTGGCTCAGGCTCACCTGATGTGGCTTTGAAGCTTGTAGATGACCATCATTTCCCCCCCTGTCGGATACAAGGTGAGATAATGGATAAAACTCAGCCGCAAGACTGTTCAATATTCAAGAACAAATCTTGTTGTATGAGCGAAATATCTTCTTGGTTGTTGAAGCCCATTTCCAAGAAGCGATCCATCCAAAAATGAATCTTTGTTCTTGCAGGAGGTTTGTTTCTGAAGCATCTATTTGAAGAATTATTGGTTTTATGGCAGTGCTTACATGGATGAAGATCAAAACAGTGATATTTCATATGGCCAACTCGGTCACAGTGTTGGAATTTCACAATCTGTTGTTGTTGATGTGGAAGAGGAGCAGAATCTGGAATAGCGGAAGGTAAACTGTCATGAAGGAATCCAACAATCTGAAACTAGATGGGCTTTGAGTAATCAAGAATGTGAAAGGAAACCTCCTTATCATATCCAAGTCTAGTTTTTCCTTTGTTATGGACAAGCTCTTCCCAAGGTCTGATGATTGGCTTGGGAAGTGTAGGCTGGACTTCTAATTTACATTCACATCTTCTCTTGAATCAACCTCAACTTTATTGTCTTGATTAGTTTCTTCATGTTGACGAGATTCAATTTTTGACTCAAAAGGAAAATTGTTCTAAACATAAACAAGTTCATAATCATGACTACACTTCTTAACTCCTCTTGTTGTAGTTGTGATTCAAGCTGCAAAAAATCAATTTGTTCTTGTGCATATTGTAGACATGTCTGAATTTCTGAGAGAGAGCCTTTGTTGATTTTTACCTTCCCATCAGCAGTGGAATGTATCAAGGTATTTAATAAATCTAATACATCACTAATTAAAGCCATTTTCACTTACAACAAAAGAGTACATAAGCAACTCTTCCTTCTTCTTTTTTTATGTTAAATAAAAGTGGAAATTAATAGAGTGGCTTGTTTTCTTTACAAAATTAATCACTATGAGCAAACTTGCAGCACATCAAGAAATCTGTTGGTTGTTTTCAATAATTTAAATCACCCTACATTGAAAAATATAGATGTGCAAAAGATTAAGCTGCTCCAGATTAATAGTATGCTCTTGGAAATAACTAGAAAATAAAACTTCTGCAGCAAGCACCACTAATAGTTATAAACTTATCGATATTCATCTTCAAGATTGCAGAAACCAACCGTCAAGTCTTCATATAATTTACTAAACTTTTGTACCAAGGCAGGCTCTCCTTCTGCAGGATCTTCAAACTTTTGAGACACTAATTTGTAAATAAGGTCTCCTAAGCATCCATCAATACCAGCTCCTCTTTCTACAACTTGATTAGCTAATGTATTGAAATGGATAATGTTTGGCATTATCCACACAGACTTGTAAAATCGGCAGAATCTATCATACAGAGTAAGTGCATTTTGAGCCAGATAGTCTTCCGTCAGAAGTTTTGCAGTCTCCAGAAAAATTTTATCAATTTCTGCTAAAGCATCTTTGCCAACAAGTTGGACAATTTCATTCAGATCATCCTCCCGCTGCTGCAAGACTTCACGAGCTTTGGTCCTAATAGAAATAAAATCTGGGTCGAATTGCTCATAGAAATATTCTAATGCCTTTGTATATTTTGAGTATGAAATAAGCCAATTGACAGAGGAAAGGAGTATTACAGAAAAATATACATCACAGATGCCAAGTGCAATTATAGTTGCTTTGGTTCCGTCATGGAAACCAAGGCCAATAGTGCGGTTTTGTGTGAGTCAGAACCCTTTTGGCCGAGATTCAAAGGGCGTATGAAACTGAAAAACAGTAAACAGTCTCAGAAGCCAAGCCCTTGCTCAAAATACGTTGTCGAGATTTCCCATGCTCGTCTTATCAACAGGGAACCAACCACTTTAGTGAGGAGTCCAGGTATAGGGCTTATATATACGAAACTTGTCACTAGAATACCTCCAATTCTTTCACACTTTGTGACAATTTTTTCAGTGCTCCATCAGATTCTTGTCCTTGTGTGCATCAAGTCTATTCCAGTACCATATGTTCCAGCAAAGGAATGGTATCTTATTGGGCGTGTTGGCCCCAACGAATTCAGCTTGTATAGATGTATTATAAGATATGGATATTGTGATGCTCGAAAAGATAATGAAGATTTTGAAGACCAACTTATCTATAACCTTGGGGACTTTATCTTTCCAGAGCAAAGAAATATTACAAATGAGTTCGATTAACAACATTTGTCAAGAAACCAAAACAGGTAGTAAAATGATCAACAATGTGGCTTTGAAAGAGAGCTTGATGCAATGGGTGACATAAAGCATAGAAATGTTGTGACACTCCGTGGCTATTACAGTTCTTCACATGTAAACCTTTTAGTTTATGACCTCATGCAGAATGGAAGTTTGGATGGAATTCTTCACTCAAGATCTCCAAACAAGGTACCTTTAGACTGGGCTGCACGACACAAAATAGCATTGGGTTCTGCTCATGGGATAGCATATCTTCATCATGATTGCATTCCACACATTATTCATAGGGACATTAAGTCTAGTAATATTTTGTTGGATGAGGAGATGGAGGCTTGGATTTCTGATTTTGGTCTAGTGACATTGATAAATCTAGATCAAACACATGTATCAACTTTTGTAGCTGGAACCTTTGGCTATTTAGCTCCCGAGTATGTGGAAACAAGACAGGCCACTGAAAAGGGAGATGTCTACGGCTATGGTGTTGTGTTACTTGAGCTCATAACTGGGAAAAGGCCAACAAATGAAGCTTTTGTAGAGGAAGGGAATAACACAATGTATGATTGGTCTGAAAAAATCTTATCGCTCAAAGCAGGAAGTACGTTTGCTCACAATTATAAATTGAAAAATTTGAGGAGAGCGCTTAACCCAGAGAATCTATAGTATTGGTGGACACAAAAACGCTAAATTAAGCAGATTTCAGAATACAAAGAAACACTAAAAATTGTTCAGTGTTGCAGAACTACAGAAGGACAGTTTTGACAGATTGGAAATGGCAGACAACCGATATGTAAAATTAGGCTCACACTAATTATGCAGGGCAGGAATATGCTTGCAGCTTTGATACCATGTCAGATGCACATGGAATGTGGACAGCCAAATAAGGTAAACCATGAATACGTTTTCTATTAACAAATGATATACATTTATAATACAAGGGAGTGACCATTGGATTCCATATTCCAAGGTCTCTTGGACTCCCTTTGATGGTTTATCTTCCACACCATAATCCTTAGAGGATTAGGTGTCCAACAAAAATGAGCGATGAATTTAATGATTTATGATGCAAAATCAATGTCATCTCTGCAAATTAAATCAACCACATAGTTAATAATGCAATGAATATATCAAAGTTAAAATTCTTCTTTGTCGTTTTCTGTCATCATTCTCATAAAATAAACACAATACTAGATATAATAGTTATATAACATAAAATAGGATCTATGAACCAACTATACCATTATTTCTCTTGGGGACCCCACCTACTAATGAATTGTGTTTCCTTTTCTTTCTATAATATCATATTTTCTTGAAGAGAGTTGAGTTGCAATGGTTTGTGCATTTTTATGCACATGCATCATTTATGAATCAAAATTTGGTGACTTTAAAGGGAGGGTTGTGTGAAACAAGCTAGAATTCATAGTCTCTAGTCCATAGTAAGAATGATATGTCACAGTGAGAAAGGGTAAGCTAGGTTGTCCTGTATGTGGGATATAAAGAAAGGGAGAAAGAAAATGGGATTAGAACTGTTTGTAAAGATTTTGAATAGATAAAAAGATAGGGCAATGACTAGTAGTGAAGTGATAACATTTCATGTACATTCAAGAGGTCGTCCAATTCTTCCTACTTTTAGATTATTGAAAAAAAATGTTAGTGTAAAATTTTTTGAAACAAAAACATCAAGACTATCTTATCCAAAGTGGTTCAGAACTAGATGGATGTAACAATCATATCTGGAAATAAAAATCAAAAAGAAAGGAAAAAGACTCAAATAGATAATGCAAAAAGTAAAAGAAATGAAAAAGGAAAAAATGGTATTTTCAAGAAATAAAGATTCGAAATAAGTTAACCTTTGTCTATATGAGGAAGAGGAAAGTTTTCCTTTACATTCACTTTATGAAAAGTGCCAAAGAAGACACACAAGTGTATTTCACGACTCTTCTTCCAAATCAATACTATATTTGTTATTCCCTCTGAGTATATAACATGAAAGATATTGTGGACTGCTAATAGTTCTTCTAGATCTTACCTGATTGTTACTTCAAGTGTGGGATTAAATTGTATTTTCCTTTGTCGAACAAATTTTGCATTTTCCCTGATAGGAATAGCATGTTGAATAACATTAGGGTTAAAACCATGTAAATATTGTAATACCATGCAAAAGCATATTTAAATTCAAAATAAATAAATAAACATCCTTTTTTTTCATTTTCAAAATAGTGGGACCCAATCTGTAAAGTCTTTGGGTCTCCTGGGTTCCCAATATCCAAGGGTATGGTTTCTCCTATTTTTCTCTTGGAACCTTCTTTATTTCCCCCCATTTTGTTAGAGACATTGCTAGAGGAAAATATATTTTCAAGACAGGAAAGAACTTTTGGATAGCTATTGTTGTGGCGAGAGCTAATCTCCTTCTCATTCAAAGGTTGATTTTGCAAGAAGTTTCGTATGCTTTCATTGTCGGAGAAAAATTGTCGATCTTCTTTGTTATTAAGGAAATGTGTGCAATACAATGATTGGAAAATGTAATTTGATCTCTCAGGAAGAATATGTCTTTGCGGAATTGTTGCAAATAAAACTAAATGATCAATTAAGGTAGTCAATTCCGTACGAATATGTTTGATATTACATGAAAGAAACTCAATAATTAGTTGCCAAGCAACTTGTGTATAACGCCTAATTAACTTATTAATATGAATATAAGCTTTCTTTCTTAAACTAACAACAGCTTCTGAATCACCAAACACTATGAGATAAATATAACCTAAACTAAAAGTGTACCCAATGTTGGGTAATAATGCCTCGAATTTATCTATATCATTCGTACAAATAAACTTGAGTCTATTAGAATATTCATATAGATTTCCTAGAGGTGAGTACATGACAATTTATATCACGTTTCCCTTGTTGGAACATGTTCCACTGCAATGCATTGATCAATGGTAGGATATGTTTGCTCAGAGTAAACACCAAGATATTCTTTAACATAACTAATATGAAGTTCAGGGATAGTTTCAATATATTGGGAAATTCTTCCTTCCCTCATAACAATAATATTTTTCCCATTATTAGGATGTGACATATGTGTCCCATCCATTAACATGTAACCCCCTATTTTGGCTTGCCAGTCTCTTATAGGTGGCTTATGTTCAATATACAGAGTGACAATAGTGATTAGGTTGCTTGGAAAAATATATTGTTCTAGTAAGAAAAACTCCATATTTAAGATGGTACTTGTCTAAGGGGCATTTTCTCATTTGCACTTTAAAAATGAGTATATATATATATAGACATGATATAGTAAGATGAAGTGAGTGTGCACTGTCCATTTTTTAGTGAAAAAAAAATGTAGATGAGTAAGATGTATTATGGATACCCATGTCTTTTGAATTAGGAGTAGGGCATTTCAAGATTCACTTCGAATACTAGATCACTTACAACTTGTAGGAAGGTTATTTTAAATACAATAATGATGCAAGCTAAGGGAATATGTCCAATATAAATGGTTGTGTCCTCAAAATATTTTTTGTCAACAATTGTGTTAAAAAAAAATGGCCATTTGCTACATTGTGGGTTTGACAAGAAGGTATATAAAATTTCTTATCTTGATCGAATTTTTACCAATTAATAATTTATGTGCAAGAGCACGGTAAAAAGTAGGGTTAGGTGCACAATGGATCACAACACTAACTTGTTGATATAACTTTGTTCTATTCAAGAAAAATCCTCATACAAAGCACAATGAAATGCATGTAAAAGGAAATACGATGTAAGAGAGCCATAATATAGTTGAAGTGGACCATGGAGGTTGATTGGTTTTAGACTTGAAAATATTCTAACATAACAATATGCCATAACCACAAAGAGATAAACACAATAGTGTAATAGAGATTTTCAAAATCATTTACATTTCAACCCACTAAGTGACATGGCCATAACTGGTTGAAACAAGTAGTGCACAATAATCCTAAACAATGGTGAAATAGTTTATGTATTGGGGCTAAAACAAGAGAAAAGGTTATCCTTTGGCTATAATATGTATATGTATATATATATGTATATATATATATATATGTGTGTGTGTATATATGTATATATGTATATATGTATATGTATATGTATATGTATATGTATATGTATATGTATATGTATATGTATGTATGTATATATATATATATATATATATATATATATATGTATGTATATGTATGTATGTATGTATGTATGTATGTATGTATGTAGATATCAGTGAGATACTCAATGGGTGAAGGAAAAAAAATTGCATGTAACTAGGGATAGCATGAACGATGAGGAGACAAGTCGAAACCTTATAGCTAGTCAAAGTTGGTCATTAAAACATGCAAACTAAATTTGGGGTGTTGCATAGGGCATATTCCATTTAGACAAAAAAAAAAAACCATAAAAAACGAGAGCTCATTAACATCATAACTCTTTTCTCAAAATAATTGGAAGGAAAGAAAACATGAACAAGTTGTTTTGGCCAATTATATGGAGGGGCATGGAGGAAAAACAAAGAACAAGTGAGGCGATTAAGCCATCATGAGATGCAAATATAACCATATTAATAAACTATCTAACCATTTAGATAACCATGTTATTCTTTTCCTCATTGAAATAGAAACTCGGAATACATGTGCCAAAGGTTCTTAAATTTCCAGCTGAGAAGAAAAATCATTACCTCGAAGTGAAACCACCAACTTGTCTAGTGTATTCATCTCTCAGGTCAGGGTTTGAATCAAGACGAGAGGTAGAGTATTCAAGTGTAACAATAATGGCAAGATGAAATGAATTTGGAGTGGGTTGGTGGCCTGCATTTAAGGTTGGCCATGTGCAACACATTGGACATGCATACCAAGGCATGCCTTATGATGTGACATGCTCACTTTACAATTAAAACTTTAATTCAACCCATAGCCATATTCCACTTCATATTTGAGACTTGCATGCCCTCACATATCACAACCAAAAACTTTATGAATGTGCAAGTTCAATTCCAACATATTCACTACATTAATAATATAACCCACAACTCAATGTTTTTTCACACCATACAAAATGTTTGCCACCTACTTTACTATGCCACCAAATGCATATGTCCGTAGGAACTAAACTCACACAACATTTCATGTCCATGCCCAATACTTTATTGAAAATATTCATGCCACATGTATATTTGTAAATGAATCAAGCCTCTATTAGTCTCATACTTTACTTCAAACATATGCATTTGTAAAATAACCATTTCATGTGTGTATATCATGAAATTCACAAGTAGGTACTTAAAAAAATACAATGTTATGTTTTAGGATCATTTATAAGGACCAAACCATACCATCATGTGTCTGAAATATCAAAATATATCAAGCATATGCTCATAATTAAAAAGAGTGATGTATTTAATGATTTATGATGCAAATCAATAGGTATCTTTGCAAAAAAATCAACCACATATCTAATAATGGAATCAAAATATTTTAGAATTAAAATTCCTCTTTCTCATCCTTTTTCTATAGATTTCCAAGAAATCCTGCAATTGCTATGATGAAAAATATGAAAATAAATTTGTTGCACCAAGACATAGGATTTCTCTACAATAGATAAGCAATGAAATAAAAGAAACACAGAGATAAAGAACATAGTCACACAATGACAATAACACAATATTTTTCTAGGGAACCCAAGTGGGAAAACCCTTTGCTAGTTGTAGAATTTTATTGACAAAAATTGAGCAAATAAAAATCTTTACAAGGAAAATTGTACAACGGAAAACAAGATTTCTCTCCCTTTTAATACTTAGCTCAAAACTTCCCTGCAAGAACTTAACCCAACCCCTATTTCCTTGTGCAATCTTCTTCCTATTTATTAGCACTAAAATCTCTTATTTCCTAGCTCAGGACAAACCCCTATTATTTAGGAATTAACTCCTAAATCTTAGCACAATTTTGTAAGGAAAAATATCTTTGAGATCTACATACAGGCTCCTCCTTGATATGTTATTCCTATAACAAGCTCTCGCACAAACTTGTGCTCACAATATTGATAAAATGATGCGCTTTTGTCGTCCTTTTAAGCCTTTCGACTCATGATGTAACTGACAAGTTAATTTTTAGAACTCAAACTTGTGATGGATTTGTTAACTAAGTCGTGCTGACTCTTCTAACTCATCCTTACCTCAATTAGACATTGAGACTCTCACATGTCCTATTCCAAATACAAACTCACACTTGGAGAACAACAAATTGAGCCTCTAATTTCTTGGCATGAGTTAACTGCTCCATGAACTTGTCCTTAAACTCATGTGTTATCTCAAAATCAGTTCCTGATAGGCTGCTGATCAGGTAGACCTTAAGTAACTATTTCAAACTTACTTTTGGCTGAGGCTTAGCCTCCTCAACCTGAGAGGGCTCTCTCAAAGCATTAATGATTTTTGCTTATGAGTAAGATGCCTAACTCTTACGAAACAAATGTAAAAGTGCAAGTGGTGGAAACACAATTAGAAAGTATCCATTGGGCTTATGGAGTAAGATATGCTTCAGTATTGATAGTAAGGTTGGCTTTACATATAAGTCAAGGCATTTAGAACTCAACGCATGTAGAATATACCAAAAACACATGGGGCCAATACAGTTTACAAATGCATGAAGGAAATTAGAGCGTTGTTAGTGATTTCTAAGTAATCACACATTCATACCACTGTAGATAATAGGAAGAGAATAATACAAGACATTCAGAGCATCGAATTCCTTCTGATTCTTGAGAAGCAAAGCCAAAGTGTTGTATTACTAAAAAACAGAGTCTTTACATAAAGCCAAATATCATAGCTTTTCTCAATAAATTTCCAACCCTTTGTACATCAGCGCTTTTGCTATATATAGAGATTTTTACATAACTGAGATTCCTCCTCCAGCATGAGGGGAACTCGAATTCTTCCTATGATGACACCTATTAACATTTAAAACTAACTAATAAATACAACTAACTGCTAACTAGCAGTTTTAGAGACCTAAGACAATTAGGATTCTAACTCTTCATCATGTTGGTAGTAGCATTAAATACAATTCAAATTCGTTCTTTGATAGATGGTCTTCTTCAGTTTAGCTTTGGTGGATGTTTGAAACTGCTTGCTGGCCCTTAATGTCTCATCTCTCAACTGCTCCTAGAAAGTAGGAAACTGCCCCTGTTTTTCTACTTTTGGTCTCCACAAGGATATTCGAAATCGATTATCCTTGCTGGTCTTCTTTGATTACACAAACATGTTTTTGGACTATCATGTTTTTCATGTACCTTGCCCATGCACGTGTATGAGGACAAAACCTGTTTAATTCTGCCTGAAGTATGATGAACAATACTTGGTTGTGATCACTTTTATAACAAATGGCTTACTGTTTATATATGCTTTTCCTTTGCTCATTTGCCCTTGCTGAATGCTTGTCTTGTGTAAATGATCCTTCTTCAGAAACTCCTTTTTGAAAAGGTTTCCTTTTCGTCCCTCAAAATTGGTCAACTTCATCAAAATATGTAGCTACATCAGTTCCATAGCGCGCTACGAAACTACTGTGCATTGGGCATTATCTTTAGCAGTTTCGTAGCGAGCTACGAAACTGCTGTGTAATCACAAAAACACAGTTCAAATGCCAAAATTCGACTGTCTTGAGCTTCTTTATCTTGGAATGGCCTTTTCCTCTGCTCTAAAGTTGTTCAAAACTAAATGCAAAGGCATCATTCTTCAAGGAAAACTTCAAAAAGGTAATTCATCAAAATTTAAGGACTTAACCTTACTTGCTGTGCAATTTTCCTTAGCTAGGGAAATCCTTCCTGCTGGCTTAGTTGTATCTTCAAGTCCTCGATTTGCCTCTTCATGATTTTGATCCCAGCTCTCAGTCTTGTATTAACCTTTCTGACGAATTTTGCTTCCTTTATTGTAGGGACTGACCAGGTGTAGTATTGAGCATGACAGTCGACCACCTCGGGTATTGCAATTGTTTTGTCTTCCCAAAGAGCCTCCATTTTGTTAAAATGAGCTTCTTTAATTGCATGTTTCCTTGAAGCTTTCTTCAGTTTAGAAATTTCAAGGTTTGCTAATTTTAACTTCTTTTTCAACTCTTCAACGCTATGTTCCTCTTCAGGTATAATTGCCTTACCTTTATTGTTTTTATGCAGCTGAGATGGTGTTTCTGATGTAGTCATAGGTTCTTCATGAGCTTTGGCTAACTCCTCTATTTCACTTGACTGTGGCAGCTCCTCTTGTATCTCCTTTGAACGCCTCGTCACAGGTCTTCTTGGTTTAAAGACAAACTTAGAAACCTGATCATCAAATTTGAGCCTTTTCGAGGCTTTGATCCCTTTGGTTCTATTTTTACTTGATTCTATCAATTCTGCTCGAACCAAGGGAGATTCTTCAATATCAATAGCTTGCAACAATTCGTTCAGACTTCCCTTTGAAATTGGGCTTTCCTCAGCAACCACTCTCTTGCCTTTTTCTTTAGCTAATTGAATCCTGGTCATTCTTCTATGGACCGCTTCACCTGTAGATGATTCACGTACACCCTCTTTGATCTGAGTTTTCTGTTTCTAGGACTACTGGGGTGTGTCTTGGATTACCTGTGGTCTGGTGGGTTCCTTTACCTGTTTCCCAGCCTTCAATTTTATGAATCTCCTTGATCTTGTTTCTGCACGATGACTGATTGCTAGTGGAGAACTTTTCATAGCCTGAGGACTGAGACCAGTTTCAGTCTTGAAGCCAGACATAAATATGAATGCAAACCATTCTTTATTTATCTTCTGGGGCTCATGCAGAATGATCAAATTGACTAAGCCGTGATGAAACAACGAGGTCTCACAGGCTTCCTTCTTTCACTGGACCTTGTCACACATTTTTCCTAGGCTACGAAACAAGTAGAAGGGTAAATCAATAGAGATCTTTCCATTGAAATGAAGTAGCAGCTTGAAGTGATAAGGATACACCTTATGATACCTCCCTTCATAGGTGAAGTACCTCTGTATGCAGGTAAGCAAATTAGCGTATGAATCTTTGACAGAACTTCTGGGCATGGACTTGTTTAAGTCTGAATCAATGAACTCTGGTTTCAGACAGGGAAAAATTTAAGAACCCCCCCAAATTTACATGTATAATAAATGGGCGAATCTCCATGGTATATAGGAAAAATGGAAGGCGATTTCATCAATAATATGATATGTATATATAATTTTTTGGCGAATCTCTCACCAGGCATGGCGAATATTTTACTCAGTTATAAAATCTTGTATTTATTGAATACACAAATGAAATCATTGCATTTCTTTAAAATATCTTTTGAAATCAAAATTACCGAAATTACATATCGATAACCTAGTGGGTGTAGGATAAGATTCACTCGTGCCATTCACAGAAATCATGAGAAAAAAACTAATACCATATATAAAACCAAGAAAAAATCAAATTCATCACTTCTAGGGACCTCGTAACCACCCCCCAATACACAAGTATGTTCCTGTTTGTAATTAGAAAAATTACCCAAATTATAATCTGTTTACTCCATCATATGTTGGAAAGTTATAGAAGGATTACTAGTGCAATCAATCCATTCCTTTTAGCCCTGGATTTGTTTCAGTTTAAAACAGAAGTATACAAATATACTTGTCCAATGTCTATGCTTTAACCATTCACCTTAAGATGTTTTTACAATATAATTTCGTAAGTCTATTTAATATCTTCATTATCATAAAAACCAACCTATATCCATCTTAACTCCACATCTACCACTCTTAGGGGGATGAAATCTATTTATCCCTCTGAGCACTTGGTAGACCCAGAATTAAGATGGATCTAAGATGATAGAATTTCCCCTTTAAATAGTCTATGCTCACATGAATACCATGGTATTACCATGGGTCAATACCATGGGTTATCATAAACCTGGAGCTTAAAAATTACTATTAGTAATTTATAAAAATTAATAAAATTAATAGTTGATTTTTATTTTATTTTTTATTTTAACCAAGCTAAAATATTTAACATACATTAAATTACAACATCCATTTTTACTCTTGATCGGATCAAATATTTTTTCACTCTATGCTAGTTTGCATATCACGATATTTGATACCTCTCAGGGGTTAGTAGATCCAGAGTAAAGATGGATCTATGCTGGTTTAATTCCCCCATTTAAATAGGCTACATTCCAGGTGAATACCATGGGTCAATACCATGTGCCATTTTGGTGAATACCATGGGTCAATACCATGTGCCATTTTTATTTTTATTAATACTAATATTAGGGTTAATAATGTTTTTTTGCATGGTATTAATAACAATCTAGTCCATGGTATTTGTCCCATAGTATTTTGCCCATAGGTTTCACCTAAATATAACGCATTTTTGAGTGTTCGTAAATATAAGGTGACTTATGGAGTAAATAGAATGAGGGCTATGGACTAAATATAAAAAGAGGTTTTATTTATCTACCATGCGTCTAGTTTATTTATATTTTTATTTATTTACCATACCTTTTGAGTAAGTATAAAAAGATGTTTTATTTATTTGCCATACCTCCACTTTACTTATATTTTTATTTGTTTACACCCTTGCATGTATATAAGGTGACTTATGGAGTAAATATAAAAAATGTTTCATTTATTTACCATACCTCTCATTTATTTATATTTTTATTAATTTACCATATCTCTTTTATAAATATGGTATTTGGGCCTTTGGCCCATAGGATTCACTTAAATAAAACCTATTCTTGAAAATGGGCGAATGGAAAGTTGCAACTCCTAATTTCAAGGGCTAAATTTACCTCTTTTACCCTCTCCCTTAAAATAAGGTGGGCTATTTGAGGTGATTTGTAAAAATGTACTATGATACAAAATATTCACCCACTAAAAATTTAAAACCCCTTAATTTCACCAAAGGGCGAACATTCGCCCCTAAAATTTTCTATGGTTTCAGAAATTCCTTGCAGGGGGTCATGTCAAACTTGAAATTTTTAAACCATTTTCCTGTCCCCTTGGAATCTCAGTGATTGTCGATATAACTTCTGGAGAGATTGGCAACTCAAGTACCCCAACCTTTGAATTCAATCCCGTGAAATTTAAAGCGAACTCCTTGGTGACTTGCATATGGCCTCCTTGAAGTTTTTCGCAAAACCTCCAACAGCCAACCTGTTTGAAGGCTTGTTCAACTTCGTCATTCTTTAGGATGTTGTCTAAACCCTCAGGTTCATTCCTCAAGCACCTGCCCGACCTATGTTCTTTTCTCTCTGCAGACCCCTCCATGAAACTCCAGCAGAATGAAAATTTGAAAGACTGGCACTGTCTCACACTTCGATCATTGCCTCACTTGAAAGCTGCCTCGCTTGATCTTTAAGAAATTCAAATTGAAAAGATGCTCAATTCGTTCCTCATGCATGAATCCAATCATAATGATGAGCATGACAACTTGGCTCTTTTTAAAACTTGCAATCTGATCGTACCAAGACATTTAACAATCTTAATGATGAGGATAAGCGATTGAATGTGATCAGCGAAGTGTATGGACTGACCACTGATGATGTAAGAATAACTGATTTTGACAGATATGATAGCTAGACAAGATTTGTTATGGATCTACACGAATCCCCGATTTCGTAGCGCAGCCAGTGCAAAATCTGGGTTTTGCGCTACGAAATCACCTAGACTGGGTTTTTGCGCTACGAAATCACCTAGACAGTTTTGTAGCGCATAAGGACCTTGAAACGAGTTTCGACATATGATGTTCATGTGAAATATGAGACCAATGATAGACTAAAGCAGAGAATTGACCCCTTTTGACATACCAACAAGACTCTTAACAAGACTCCTATTCAAAATCTTAGACTCTAAAACAAGATGAAAAGACTAGACCCAAAACTGACACCAACCCTTTGACAAATTTAAAAAATTGATGTTCAGAATTTGAAATATTTTTTCCTTAAGTGATAACAGTGGCTCCACTTGGGATAGTGTGCCCTTGCGGTACACTAAGAACACGCAAGTCCAGTGCTTTGTCCTCTTATTGTAAACAGAAACTTATTTGACAAGCATCTTCTTTAGACTTCTTGGGCCTTCACCTCGGGCTTAAGCCTACTGTTTCAGCTTGTCATTATTATCAAAAAGAAAGACTGATGAAATGGATATATACAATGTTATGAGAAACTGATAGTAGTTCAACAATGATAATGCTTAAGGAACCTGCCATTAACAGGTCCTCCAGCATATGGTTTTCCATCAATTTCCTGCAAAATGTAAGTGTTGTTTCCATGAAAAGCAGCAATCTAATATGGGCCTTTCCACAAATTTTCAAATTTACCATGTTTACCTTTTTCTTCAATTCTGGCCTCCCATTTCAGCACTTTATCATTTATTTGGAAACTCACTTCTTTGATCTTCTTATCAAATGTATTCTTGATTTTGTTCTGACTGTGTTGATGGTTGTCATACACTTCATTTCTTTTCTCCTGCAGGGCTCTCAGCTGATTAATTCTCCTTTGTACAGCGTTTGGTTCCTCCTCTAATCCTTGAATTAGCTTCATTACAGGTACTCCAAGTGATGTTGGAAATATAGCTTCAGCACCATACACTAATTCATATGGCGAGGTTCCAATAGATCTCTTTGTACAAATCCTATCAGCCCACAAAGCATACTTCAATTTCAAATGCCAAGCTTTCTTGTTTTCTTGCAGCAGCTTCTTAATGATCCTTACAATGCTTTTATTTGATGATTTAGCAAGGCCATTTCCTTGCAGATAATAAGCAGTAGAATGCCCAAGAGTAATGTGATATTGGTGACAAAAATTGATCATTTTCTT
The DNA here is from genome assembly GCA_031772625.1 of Pinus tabuliformis. Lineage (NCBI taxonomy): Eukaryota > Viridiplantae > Streptophyta > Pinopsida > Pinales > Pinaceae > Pinus > Pinus tabuliformis. The sequence continues at coordinate 1,037,477,828 of CM062817.1, read as the reverse complement.
GGACTTAAAAGCTTGAGCAATTTTCAGTTATAATCTTCATTAGGCAACCAAATCTAGATAATATATTATTTTCTATGAAAGAGATAATCACTGAATCATTTGTTTGCCTTGATGGAACCGCTTCTATCCATTTGGTAAAGTAATCGGTGGTTGTGAGAATCCAGCAATGCTAACCTGATGAAGGAGGATGAATTTTTCCTATAAAATCCAATCCCCATTGTTGGAAGGGTGCTTCGACATATATAGGGACCAAAGGCAAAGGCACAAGCTTCCTCTTTCCTTCAAATATTTGACATTCATGACATGTAGCTACCTTTTTATAAATGTCTCTGAACATAGTTGGCCAAAAATATCCAGCCCTTAGGACCTTGTTTGCAGTAGCTTTCCAATAGTGATGTCCTCCACAATCTCCTTTATGAAATTCATCAATTACTTTATCAGCTTCTTCTTCAAGGAGACAGTTTAACAAAATCCCTCCTGCATCTTTCCAAAACAAATTTTGGTCATACACAAAATATCTTAAATATTTTAGCTTGACAAACCGGGCTTTGGACTTTGTGAAATGGGCAGGGGCCTTATTATGTTGTAGAACAAAAGCCACATCTTTGTACCATTCTGAAACCAAGAATTTTTCATTTATTTGGACCAATTCCTCTTCATTTTTAGAAATTTCTGAGATTTCTACACTCAAATTAATGTCAAGACAGTCCAGATTTGACTGTCTCAGTAGTCTTGCCAAGCCTTCACCTTTTACCAATTTGGTGGGTTTGATCTCAATGTCATACTCTAACAATTTTGTTATCCATTTGCCCCTTTTTCCATCCGGATCAGCCTGTGTCAAGATATCCTTTATTACAGCATTTGGGACATAGGCGACAATATGAGAATGCAAAACATAGATTCTGAAATCTTTTATGGCTTTCACCAAGGCATAAGCTTGCTTCTCTAGAATGTTGTACTTTAGTTCAGCATTTGCTAATGTCTTACTAAAGAAAGAAATAGGTTGTTTAGCACCTTGATTTCCTTTTTGCAGCAAAACTCCAGCAATTGTATCTTCAGAAGCAAATGTAAAAATGAGAAACTCCTTGGTAAAATCAGGGCTGATAAGTACCGGTGCTTGTGTAAGTGCCTTCTTGATTTCCTCAAAATATTTCCTTGCTTCTGATGTCCACTTAAAGTCCACACCTTTCTTCAACATCCTTGTTATATTTTTGACTATTTCAGCAAAATTTGGAATGAAGCGCCTAACAAAATTCACCTTTCTAAGGAAAGATTGAATCTCCTTCCTACTTCTTGGCAGATCTAGCTTTAGAATTGCATTGACTCTGTTAGGATCAATCTTAATTCCTTCTTCAGAAATGATGTGTCCAAGAAGTTTGCCTGATGTTAAAGCAAAGATACTTTTAGTGGGATTAAGAGAAATACCAAACCTTCTACATTTCAGCAAAATTCTTTCCAGGTGCTTCAAGTGATCTTCTTCTCTCTTTGAAAAAACTGTGATGTCATCAAGATAAACCACCACTGATTTGTCCTTTTCTTCAGCAAAGGCAATATCCATTGCTCTTTGGAAAGTAGCCCCTGCATTCATGAGACCGAAAGGAATTTTGGCGTACATGAAAGTTCCCCATGGCATTGTGAAGGTTGTCTTCTCTTGATCATCTGGATGCACAAGAATCTGATTGTACCCTGAGAAACCATCAAACATAGACATCCTTTGTGAACCAACAATATTTTGCAGAATTAGATCCATCTTGGGAAGAGGATAGTTATCTTTCAATGAAGCTTTATTCAGATTTCTGAAGTCTATACAAATCCTGATCTCTCCATTCTTTTTTCTAACTGGAACCAAATTAGCAAGCCAATTTGAGAATCTGATTGGAACGATAATTTTAGCATCAAAAAGTTTCTTCACTTCTTTTTCGATCAATGGCATAAGGAGAGGATTAATTCTTCTTAACTTCTACTTGAAAGGTTTTTCATTCTCCTTAATAGGAATGGTATGTTGGATAATAGAAGAATCATATTGTTTCAAATCAGCATAGCTCCATGCAAAAACATCAATAAACCTTTTCATCATCTCAACATATTTAGCCTTCATATCAGCTGAAAGAAATTTCGAAATCTTAACCATTTTAGGTACAACTGAATCTCCTAAATTGCAGCTTTCTACTTCCTCCTCATCAGCCTGTAATTTTGGAGCTTTGAACACATCATTTTGATCAAACAATTTCTCAAGAGGAATGAGACCCTTAGGAATTAAGTTGTTTTTTAATTGTAAGACTTCAGACTTTTCCTTTGACTCCACAAACATATTTTTCTGATCCATTTGAGTGCTTTCAAATTCTTCCTTTAATTCAATGAAATTCTTTACCTGCTGATCATCCTCAAAGACTTGCCAATTAGTGATGTTATCTGGTATAACTGGTCAATGACGAACCTCCACCTCATACTTTTCAGAGGGATGAATAGGAATAACAAATAAACTGGTGAAAACAGCAAGGGAATCTACAATGGAGTTATGATCTCTAGTTTTGATAGTGAAAGAGTATGCATGAAACTTTTCCAACATATCTAACACCAAATTTATGTATTCTCTCATCCTTACATCCTTTGTTTGATAAGCACCTTCCACTTTTTTAATCACCAATTCAAAATCTCCAAAAACATAAATGTTTCTAGCCTTTAACTTTAACAAAGCTTCCAAACCCAAAATCAGAGATTCGTATTCAGCCATATTATTTGTACAATCAAAGTTCAGTTTGTAGGATAAAAACTTACTTTCATCATTTGGACTTGTGATCCAAACTCCAACTCCAGCTCCTTCTCTTCCTGTTGATCCATCAAAGTACAATGACCACCAACTCATTGTCTCTTTTTCATCTTCTTGTTGATTTCCTTGGCGTTGATTTTCTGAAAGTATCTCCTCTGATTCATCTCCAACTGATTCATTGAAAAGGATGGCTGATCCAAGCCCAGTATCAAATGAATAAATGGGAAAATTTTGAGGTTTGTCTTTGCTGCTTACCATATAAGCCATCCTAGTCTCTCAATACAACCTCCTTTGCTCACCAAAAACAGAGATAGTAGCATAGGTAAGGTCCATCTGCATTGTGCCTTTAATTTTTGTTGCCCACGATCTTGACAACAACATCCCAAACTTGGGCGGAATGTTAGCTACAACAATGTCCATGACAATTGTCTTTGCTGGAATTTGTGTTAGACCCACAATAACATCTTTAATCAAGCCAATGCATTGAACTCTTTTTGAATCAAACGAGAATAAATCCTTATATGGTCTTGTTACCTATAATCCCAACCTTTCCATGATTACCTTGGGCATAAGATTATGAGAGGCCCCTGAATCCAACATAGCATTATGTAAGGTCATATCATGAATACTAATGCTTATGTAGAAAGGAGGAAATTCATCATTCTAATCATCTTCAAGTCTTGGACCCAAGTATATGATAGGACTATCTTCTTGTACATTTAAGATATCAACCACTCCTGGTTGTGAATTAAGCATCTCTACAATCTTACTTCTGTATTTATCTACCTTGAGAATTTCGTTGAATGGGACTGATATTTTGGTTTTCGCAATTTCATTCTCAAGGTTGAAAACAGAAATAGTTTTCTCAATTTCTTTACTAGGAGAGGGAGTTTGAACATCCTTTTTGCCAAGTGTAGAATCATTTTTACCTTCAACAGCCTTTGATTTGTCTTTCTTGTCTTCAATAGCCTTTGGAGCATCCTTCTTGGGCTGTGTTTTATTTGTTGTAATTGGTACATTTCTATTCCTGAGATTGTACTATTTTTGCATCTCAAAGATAGCATGCTGATAGCCCTTTAAATAGTCTGAAGGTTCCTCTCCTTGTTTGGCCATACTGGACTCATCATGTTCTTCCTTAGTCAAAAAATTCCCTGACACTTCTTCATCAAGACAATGGATGGACTCTTCAGGAATTTCAGGCTCCTCTTCTTCATCAACCAAGTTCTGCTGGAAAGGAGGTCTTACTGGAGGATCAGGCTGTTGATTCCTATTTTCTCTTCACCTTCGCTGATTTTGAGGCCTTCTAAACTGAGGATTTCTAAATTGAGGTTCCTATTGTACACGAGGAGCAGAAGTATTTCCAAGAGCCAACCAATCCATCAGCTTCTCCATGGTCTTCATCATTGAGTCAATCTTATCTTCTGGAGTTGAGGAGGAAGGTTTCTCTTCTTCTTTCAACTTAGATTTTCTCATCTTTGATTTTTTGGCAGCAACCATGTTTACTTCCACTTTGATTGCATCATTTTGCATATCAGCCAGTGTAGCAGAGTCTCTCTCTCTAAGCAACAAAGAGAAATCAGAATCAAATGCTTCAGCATATCTCAGTTGTGCCAAAGCTTCTGGAGGTTTTAAACGGGTTGGGATGGAATTAAACACTTTGTTAAACCTCTTCGAGAAGTTTTGAACAGTCTCATCAGGTGCCCTTCTAAGGTTATTGTATTCAGAAAGAGCTTGCACTAGATTAGTTCTATTTCCCCACTTCCTTAAAAAACTATCTTCAAACTCTGTCCAACTGTGAATGCTTCCAGCTGCAAGGGCTTTAAACCATTTTCTAACTTCTCCAATAAAGGTTTGTGCAAATAATCTGAGTTTCACATCTTCATCATCAACTTCCTCTCTGTCAACAAAATCGTTGAATCTATCTACATGTTCTTCTGCTGTGATTTCTTCATCCCCACCCCATGTTGGAATTCTAGCAGCATATTTGCTAGGAAGGTCATGTAAAACAGCAGGGAGTGCTAATGGAGCGTACCTAGCAAGTATGGCCATGATTAATGGAGGAACAGTAATTACAAGTACTGAAGGGACAAAGGAAACAGAACTAATATGAGGCGAATTTCCTGGTGTTTGAGAACCACTAGGACTAGTAGAAGTAGAGGATAAGGTGCTGATACGGAAAGGACTGCTTAGGCTTTGCAAACCACTGACAAATGTACTCCAATTTGGAAGGGGTAGACCAGTTTTAGATTTTAGTAAGACTTCAAAAGGATCAAGTTCTTTAAGTTTATCTAAATCTTCCTCTTCTAACAATAATTCAGAAGTAACAACTTCCCAAAATTCCTCTTTATCTTTTTGTGATACTATAGATGAAGTATCAAACCCTCTTTTTTGTAAATCTAAAATAATTCTAATGAGTTCTTCTTCGTTTTCAGATCTCAACAACACCTCATGAATCTTATCATCAACTATTTTATCCACAGGACTTCTTGAAAATTCAGAGAGCAAAGATTTTGAAAAAGATGGAGTACCTGGTGTTTCAGTAAATCTTTGTCTGCTCCTTGAGAGTGTGTTTGGATTGTCCACAGGAGTAGGTGGATTTGGGTCAGGATTTCTCCGTGTATATCTCCCTCTCGAAGCCACCTTTTGAACTTTTAAAAATGTATGAAGTCACCAAGGTAGATTGCAGCCTCGAAAAAAAATTTGAGCTCCTACTACCTTCAGAAGTTCAACCTCTTGATTTCGGGAATGAATAATCTTCAGGCTCCAGCAGACGCACCAAAATGTTATCTCAAAATCAATTCCTGATAGACTGATCAGGTAGACCTTAAATAACTATTTCAAACCTACTTTTGGCTGAGGTTTAGCCTCCTCAACCTGAGAGGGCTCTCTCAAAGGATTAATGATTTTTGCTTATGAGTAAGATGGCTAACTCTTATGAAACAAATGTAAAAGTGTAAGTGGTGGAAACACAATTAGAAAGTATCCATTGGGCTTATGCAGTCAGGTAAGCTTCAATATTGACAGTAAGGTTGGATTTACATAGAAGTCAAGGCATTTAGAACTCAATGCATATAGAATATACCAAAAACACATGGGGCCAAAACAGTTTACAAATGCATGAAGGAAATTAGAGCACTGTTAGTGATTTCTAAGTAATCACACATTCATACCACTGTAGATAATAGGAAGAGAATAATACAAGACATTCAGAGTATCGAATTCCTTCTGATTCCTGAGAAGCAAAGCCAAAGTGTTGATTACTAAAAAATAGAGTCTTTACATAAAGCCAAATATCAGAGCTTTTCTCAATAAATTTCCAACCCTTTGTACATCAGCTCTTATGCTATATATAGAGCTTTTTACATAACTGAGATTCCTCCTCCAGCATGAGGGGAACTCGAATTCTTCCTATGATGACACCTATTAACATTTAAAACTAACTAATAAATACAACTGACTGCTAACTAGCAGTTTTAGAGACCTAAGACAATTAGGATTCTAACTCTTCATCATGTTGGTAGTAGCATTAAATACAATCCAAATTCGTTCTTTGACAGATGGTCTTCTTCAGTTTAGCTTTGGTGGATGTTTGAAACTGCTTGCTGGCCCTTAATGTCTCATCTCTCAACTACTCCTGGAAAGTAGGAAACTGCCCCTGTTTTTCTGCTTTTGGTCTCCACAAGGATATTCGAAATCGATTATCCTTGCTGGTCTTCTTTGATTACACAAAAATGTTTTTGGACTATCATATTTTTCATGTACCTTGCCCATGCACATGTATGAGGACAAAACTTGTTTAATTCTGCCTGAAGTATGATGAACAATACTTGGCTATGATCATTTTTATAACAAATGGCTTACGGTTTATATATGCTTTTCCTTTGCTCGTTTGCCCTTGCTGAATGCTTGTCTTGTGTAAATGATCCTTCTTCAGAAAATCCTTTTCGAAAAGGTTTCCTTTTCGTCCCTCAAAATTGGTCAACTTCATCAAAATATGTAGCTACAGCAGTTTCGTAGCGCGCTACGAAACTGCTGTGTAATCACAAAAACACAGTTCAAATGCCAAAATTTGACTGTCTTGAGCTTCTTTATCTTGGAATGTCCTTTTCCTCTGCTCTAAAGTTGTTCAAAACTAAATGCAGAGGCATCATTCTTCAAGGAAAACTTCAAAAAGGTAATTCATCAAAATTTAAGGACTTAACCTTACTTGCTGTGTGATTTTCCTTAGCTAGGGAAATCCTTCCCGTTGGCTTAGTTGTATCTTCAAGTCCTCGATTTGCCTCTTCATGATTCTAATCCCAACTCTCAATCTTGTATTAACCTTTCTGATGAATTCTGCTTCCTTTATTGCAGGGACTGACTAGGTGTAGTATTGAGCATGACAGTCGACCACCTCGGTTATTGCAATTGTTTTGTCTTCCCACAGAGCCTCCATTTTGTTAAAATGAGCTTCTTTAATTGCATGTTTCCTTGAAGCTTTCTTCAATTTAGCAATTTCAAGGTTTGCTAATTTTAACTTCTTTTTCAACTCTTCAACACTATGTTCCTCTTGAGGGATAATTGCCTTACCTTTCTGATGTAGTCACAGGTTCTTCATGAGCTTTGGCTAACTCCTCTATTTCACTTGACTGTGGCAGCTCCTCTTGTATCTCCTTTGAACACCTCGTCACAGGTCTTCCCACAGAGCCTCCATTTTGTTAAAATGATCTTCTTTAATTGCATGTTTCCTTGAAGCTTTCTTCAATTTAGCAATTTCAAGGTTTGCTAATTTTAACTTCTTTTTCAACTCTTCAACACTATGTTCCTCTTGAGGGATAATTGCCTTACCTTTATTGTTTTTATGCAGCTGAGATGGTGTTTCTGATGTAGTCACAGGTTCTTCATGAGCTTTGGCTAACTCCTCTGTTTCACTTGACTGTGGCAGCTCCTCTTGTATCTCCTTTGAACACCTCGTCACAGGTCTTCTTGGTTTAAAGACAAACTTAAAAACATGATCATCAAATTTGAGCCTTTTCGAGGCTTTGATCCCTTTAGTTTTGTTTTTACCTGATTCTATCAAGTCTGCTCGAACCAAGGGAGATTCTTCAATATCAATAGCTTGCAACAAGTCATTCAGAATTCCCTTTGAAATTGGGCTTTTCTCAGCAACCACTCTCTTGCCTTTTTCTTTAGCTAATTGACTCCTGGTCATTCTTCTATGGACTGCTTCACCTGTAGATGATTCACGTACACCCTCTTTGATCTGAGTTTTCTGTTTCTGGGACTGCTGGGGTGTGTCTTGGATTACCAGTGGTCTGGTGGGCTCCTTTACCTGTTTCCTAGCCTTCAATTTTATGAATCTCCTTGATCTTGTTTCTGCACGATGACTGATTGCTGGTGGAGAACTTTTCGTAGCCTGAGGACTGAGACCAGTTTCAGTCTTGAAGCCAAACATAAACATGAACACAGACCATTCTTTATTTATCTTCTGGAGCTCATGCAGAATGATCAACTTGACTAAGCCGTGATGAAACAACGAGGTCTCACAGGCTTCCTTCTTTGACTGGACCTTGTCACACATTTTTCCCAGGCTACGAAACAAGTAGAAGGGTAAATCAATAGAGATCTTTCCAGTGAAATGAAGTAGTAGCTTGAAGTGATAAGGATACACCTAATGATACCTCCCTTCGCAGGTGAAGTACCTCTGTATGCAGGTAAGAAAATTAACGTATGAATCTTTGACAGAACTTCTGGGCATGGACTTATTTAAGTCTGAATCAATGAACTCTGGTTTCAGAAATTCCTTGCAGGGGGTCATGTCAAACTTGAAATTTTTAAACCATTTTTCCTGTCCCCTTGGAATCTCAGTGACTGTCGATATAACTTCTGGAGAGATTGGCAACTCAAGTACCCCAACCTTTGAATTCAATCCCGTGAAATTTAAAGCGAACTCCTTGGTGACTTTCATATGGCCTCCTTGAAGTTTTTCGCAAAACCTCCAACAGCCAACCTGTTTGAAGGCTTGTTCAACTTCGTCATTCTTTAAGATGTTGTCTAAACCCTCAGGTTCATTCCTCAAGCACTTGCCCGACCTATGTTCTTTTCTCTCTGCAGACCCCTCCATGAAACTCTAGCAGAATGAAAATTTGAAAGACTGGCACTGTCTCACACTTCGATCACTACCTCGCTTGATATTTAATAAATTCAAATTGAAAAGCTGCTCAATTCATTCCTCATGCATGAATCCAATCATAATGATGAGCATGACAACTTGGCTATTTTTAAAACTTGCAATCTGAGCGTACCAAGACATTTAACAATCTTAATGATGAGGATAAGCGGTTGAATGTGATCAGCGAAGTGTATGGACTGACCACTGATGATGTAAGAATAACCGATTTTGACAGATATGACAGCTAGACAAGATTTGTTACGGATCTACACGAATCCCCGATTTCGTAGCGCAGCCAGTGCAAAATCTGGGTTTTGCACGCTATGAAATCACCTAGACAGTTTTGTAGCGCATAAGTACCTTGAAACGAGTTTCGACATATGTTGTTCATGTGAAATATGAGACCAATGATAGACTAAAGCAGAGAATTGAACCCTTTTGACATACCAACAAGACTCCTATTCAAAATCTTAGACTCTAAAACAAGATGAAAAGACTAGACCCCAAAATTGACACCAACCCTTTGACAGATTTATAAAATTGATGTTTAGAATTTGAAATATTTTTTCCTTAAGTGATAACATCATGCATGCTAAAGAAAGATTGATTGGGGTCTTTCTTAACTAAAGCACAAGTCAAGAAGACCTTTCTTGCTACTATTTTAAATACTCCCTCTTAGCAAGGAAGGGATTTTGTACAACTCCCAACTTATCTCTAAAAGGGACAAAACTATTTATTTCCAATGCCTTCATCAAGATATTTGTTGTCTGCTCTTTTATTGGAATGTACGATAGCTTCACTATTCCTTTCTGCACACAATCTCTGAGATGATGATACCTAATCTCAATATGCTTTGAGCGATAATGAAACACTGGGTTCTCAAAGAGCTTGATGCAACTATGATTATCACAGTGTATCACAATAGGCTGCATTCTCTTTCTGGAAATTCCTACAAGAAACTTCCTCATCCAAATAGCCTAGCATGCTGCCAAATTGGTAGCCATGTACTCTGTTGAACTGAATGCAACTGATGTTTGCTTCTTGATGTACTAGGAAACAATTGTTGACCCAATGTTGAAGATGCCACTTGAATTACTCTTCTGATTCATGGAGAACCCTACCTAATCTGGATCAGTGAAGCCCTCAACCCTCACTCCATCAACCTGTCTGTACCATAATCCACAATATTTTGTGCCTCTGAGATACCTCAAAACATGTTTCACAACATCCCACTAAACTCTAGTCGATTCCATCATGAACTAACTCAAATGGCTCACTGCAAAACAAATATCACGACGTGTGCTGACCAAGTACACCAACGAATCGATGAATTACCTATATATTGTAGCATCCACTCGCTCAACTCTACTAGCATCCACCTTCCTCTAGTTTGTGACTAGAGGCATGGCCATGGGCCTGCAATCTTACATATGAAATCTTCGGAGAATTTATGTAATGTACTTCCCCAATCCCATGAAGATATCACCATCACCCTGCCAAACCTCCAAGCCAAGTAAATAGTGCATAAACCCCATATCCTTCATCTCAAATTCCCTTGCAAGGTCCTCCTTGCAATCTTGGATCAAGTTTTCTGCTCCAGTCAATATAAGTTCGTCAACATAGAGCACTAGAATGAGCGGAAGCCCTCCAACCATGATGTAGTGCAGGTTGGAATTTGTCTCACTCTTGGTGAAGCCCAATCCTTCGAGATAACTATTAATATGAGTACACCATGCTCTTAGATCCTTCTTGAACCCATAAAGAGCTCTCTTCAGCCTGCAAACACATGTGTCTCTGATGAACTGATCAAACCCCTCTGGCTACTCCATATAAATCTCCTCCTCAATCAGTCCATTGAGGAATGTTGTCTTCATATCCATCTGGTGGATCTTCCACCCCATCTATGTTGCAAGTGCCAGAATACTCTTGAAGGATGAATACCATGCTACTAGGGAAAAGGTATCATAATAGTCTATGCCCTCAATCTGTGAGAAGCCCTTAACCACAAACCTAGCCTTGTACTTCTCCACACTCCCATATGCTCCATGCTTCACCTTGTACACCTAACGTGAGCTAACTACTGATTTTCCCTCAAATGGAGGAATATTCATCCACCATGGCACCGTGCCAAACCTATTGAGAAGTTGCCTCCTTATAACTAGAAGGCTCAGTGCCCACCACCCCTGTCATCAGTGCCATATATCCTGTGTATCTTTGTGGTTGCTTGCTCTGCTTGAACATAGTGCTAGGAGCTTCAACCTGCTCTTAGGCCTCCTGAATCAACTTCTTGGTCCACTTAGCTTTCTTCCTCCATGTGCTAGGAGTCTCTAACTGAGTAGTTGTCTACTCTCGTCTTGGTCTCTTCTCCTTGTCATCTTGATCTGCATCATGTTGTGGATCTTGTTGCGCGTCCCTCTTGCCACTTGGATGAGACTCAATCTGTGATCCTAGATGAGGCTCCTCCTTGGGAGCAAGTAGCTCCTCCATCTCAGGTACTCCAACCTGCTCTCACTTTAAGAACTCCCTCACAACTTTGGACTCCTCAAACTTCACATCCTGTCTGAGAATTTTCTTCTCAAGTCCTAGTAGATACACCCTGTATACTTGATGTGTCTCACTATATCCCATGAAAATACCCTTTTCTGTTGTGGGATCCAACTTCTTTATGCTATCTTTATACACATGGCAATAAACTTTTGTGCCAAAAATATAGAAGTGTGAAACATTAGGCTTCTTGCGTGTGAAAGCCTCCTCCAATGTAACTCATCCAAGAACCCTGTGTGGACTCTTGTTCTGTGGAAATAGTGCAGTGTTGCAAGCCTCTGCCCATAAGAACATAAACAGTCCATGATCATGCAACATGGCCTTGGATGCTCCAACAATACTGCAATTCTTCCTCTTAGCCACTCCATTCTGCTGAGGGATATGGGGTGCTATCAACTCTCTCCTAATGCCTTCCTTCGCACAAAAATACTTTAGGGCATTGGAGACATATTCTCCACCATTGTCACTCCTCACTGCTTTGATTTTCTTCTTGGTCTAGTTTTCTACCAAGGCCTTAAACTCCATGAACTTGGTTAAGACCTCGTCTTTCTTCTTCATATAACATATCCAAGTTTTCGGAGAATAATCATCAATGAAAGTAACATAATACCTAGGTCTCATAAAAGATAAAGAAGAGAAGGGTTTGCACACATCTGAATGCACCAACTCCAAAATCCATTTAGCTTTGTTGTCTCAGCTCTGAAAAGAAGTCTTGGCATACTTGACAAGTGTTTACCCCTTGCACACATTATACTGATCAAAATTGCATGTTGTTAATCCTGTGGCGATCTGCTAAAGAACCTTTTGCGCCCCACGATGTAAATGTCACATGTGCATGTGCCAAAGTTCTCTAGCATCTCTACTCTGCTCACCACCTACCTTGTTTCTTAAGGTTGCACGTGTCTCAACTTGCAACCTATAAAGGTTCTTCACCCTCACACCTATCTGCTCCCTTGCTCCAAAAACTAAGTGCTTAAAGTATGCCTTACCTCTATTGAAGATGACAACATATCCCTTGTCCTCAAGGGTAGCTACTGAAACAAGGTTCTTTTTCAATCAAGGAACATTGAGGACATCTTTGAGATGGAGAGGGATCTCGAACTCCCTCTCAAAGCTGACAGTACCAACTTCCCTAGATGTGTACTTATCATCATCTCCTAGCTCGATCCTTCAATTGGCTGAAATACTCCATGTTCCCAGTCACGTGGAAGGAAGCTCTGAAATCAATATACCACGTGTTGCTCCCTACTGAGCTTTCCATTCAAGCTATCAATGAGAAATCTTTCTCAAATTGAGAATCAAATCCATTTACCTCATTTGATGCAACCACTTGATTGTAACTGGACCTCTTATTCTGATTAGGACACTTAGTAGCATAGTGCCTAAACTCATGGCAATGGAAGCACTTGATATTACTTAGATCCTTCTTCTTCTTCTTGTCCTCCTGGTTGGACTCGGCCTTTCCTTTGACTTTCTTTCCCTTGGCTTTGCCTGTCATGGCATTTCTCCTCGTCCTCTATCTTTGTTGATTTACCATCTTGGGTTCCTCTCCGAATCTCCCCCTAAACGTAGTCAATCCATAACCTTTTACATCTTAAAACATTTTGTCTTCCTCTAATTGCATCCTCGAAACCATACCAAGACTTGTGAAGTCCTAGTAAAGCAAAGCTCACAATGTCCTACTCAATTACAGTGACACCCTCACCACCTAGCTCATCTCGAACCTAAGTGAACTTTGTAAGATATGAAACGATGGGCTCTCCTTGCCTCATCTAGATACTCCTTAGCTTCTCCTTAAGAGCAAGCTTCCTGGCATCACTAACAGTTTTGAACATCTCAAAAGTTGTCTTCTTCTCATGGATATGAAGAACTATATGATCTTTGACCCCTTCTAGAATAACCCTCTTAGCCTTGATATCATTCTAAGCATGTTGAGTCAACTGTTGGGGATCTTGTGGTGGTGGTACAACGTTCTTAACAAACTCTCCCACCCCATTATCCTCCAATACTATCATGATCCTCCTTTTCCAAGACGCGAAGTTGGAGGCTCCCTCTAAATAATGGTTCGATCTCAATCCTTGGAACGCCATCATGCTTACCCAGAGAGCTCTCCTTCACAATCTAGTGCTAGCCTTCTTGATTGTTCTACACTGATCACAAACTGATCTTGGTGCTTATACTAATATTTTCTCTAATACCATGTAGATTTCCACGAAATCCTGCAACTACTATGATGAAAAATCTAAAACTAATTTCATTGCACCAAGACACATGATTTATTTATAATAGATAAGCAATGAAATAAAAGAAACACAAAGATAAAGAACACAATCACACAATGACAATAACACATTATTTTTCTAGTGAACCCAACTGGGAAAACCCTATGCTAGTTGTATAATTTTATTTACAAAAATTGAGCAAATAGAGTTCTTTACAAGACAAACTATTTCAACAAAAAATGAGACCGCTCTCTCCACTAATACTTAGCTCAAAACCTCCTTGTAAGAACTCAGCCCAACCCCTATTTCCTTGCACGACCTTCTTCCTATTTCCTACCATTGAAATCTCCTATTTCCTAGTGTTGGACAAACTCTTCTTATTTACCAATTAACTCCTAAATCTTAGCACACTTCTGCAACGAAAATTATCTTTGTGATCTGCGTACAAGCTCCTCCTTGATACATTGTTCCTACAACAAGCTCTCACACAAACTCGTGCTCACAATAATGATGCAATGATGTGCTTTTGTTCTCCTTTTAAGCCTTTCGGCTCATGCTATAATTGGCAAGTTAATTTTAGAACTCAAACTTGTGATTGATATGTTAACCGAGAGTTTGACTCTTCTAACTCGTCCTTGCCTCAATTAGACATTGAGACTCACACTCGTCCAATTCCAAATATAAATTTGAACTCGAAGAACAACAAACTGAGCCTCCAATTTCTTGGCATGTTTTAACTACTCCATGAACTTGTCCTCAAACTCATGCATGCTAAAGAAGGACCGATTAAGGCCTTTCTTGACCATGGCACAAGTCATTAAGACTTTTCTCGCTACTATTTTCAACATTGTCATCATTCTCATAAAATAAGTGTATAACACAAGATATAATAGTCATATAACATAAAGTAAGATCTAAGAGCCAACTATACTATTATTTCTCCTAGGGACCCATCTAGTGATGAATTTTGTTTCATTTTCTTCTTATAGTACCATATTTTCTTGAAGAGAATTGAGTTGTAATGGTTTGCACACTTTTATTCAGGGAAGTAATTTACTAGTCAACATCTTCTTTATGCCTATTTAATATGAAAACACTACAATAGACACTAGTCAACGTCTTCTTTATGCCTATTTAATATGAAAACACTAAGGATCAAAATTGATTCAATACAAGTTTGATTCTTTATTATCAAAAATTTAATATTGACTTAGTATTCAATTGAACATTCATTTTTATTGATAAAAAAGAAATGTTATTTCTATGTTCTTTAGTAGATAGTGTTTTGCATCATAATGTGCATGTGTACCAATTATTAGGACTATAATTCTTACGGAAAAATATTCCTGCAAGTTATATTTCTTTATATCAAAAATAGTGTTGTTGGAGGTTTTAAATAGTTGGTTTTTTCAAACTTAATACCATTTTTGTGACCATGAATTAGGTTTTCTGTTTTCTATTTTTCGTGACCATGAATTAGGTTTTTTGTTTTTTATTTATTTTTAATGCACAAAAGATTCCTGCAAGTTACATTTTTTTTTATCAAAAATTGTTGTCAAAGGTTTTAAATAATTGGTTTTTTTATTTTTTAATTTATTTTTATGCAACAATATAGTGATATCCATAAAATAATACTATATTTTGATTGGCTTAAAAAAATCATTGTAATTGTTTGAACAATTAAATCAATACCGTGTAAATACCCTGTAAGAATACCGGCCATATAAAAAGTGTGATGTATATAGTATTTATAAATAATTTTCCATAATTTATTTTAAGCGTCGATATTGAAAAGCTAACGAAAAACTAAAATAATGTTGACTCTTCACATTGAAACCCTTCCCTTCAAAATAATGTTGACTCTTCACATTGAAACCCTTCCCTTCAAATTTGATTCCTGCCGGGAACACTACAGATTATTAAAATGAACATCAATCTCATATGGAAAATCCCCTTTCCCAGCCCGGTACAGTGCTGACACTCTGAAACTCTAACTGGTACGAATCTTTGATAAGTTTTTCCTGACCTCGAAACTGGTCTAATACTAATTTTGCATGGTCAAGTATTGCAAATAACAGGTTCCTGGATAGTTGACAAAGATGTGCACTGCTGCTTCCACAATTTGTAATCGTCCCAGAGGAATCTGACGTCAAAAGGAAAAGGTTACACGTGTGCTTAGTTTGAGGGTTCTACTATGGTGACATCGGAAACTAGGACCCATTGGAAGTAAAATATCAGCACTTTTGTTCCTCCCCACGAGTGTCTTGCTGATGTCTATTGCCAACGACCACTAGAGCAAGAGAGATCTGATTGATCACACAGATTGATACCAAAACTCCTCTGAAACAGCCTTGGCTGCATATTGGTCAAGACAATTACAGTGACGTACAAGACACCAAAGTTTAGCTGGATCTCCAACTCTTCGATAACACCATAGGAAGAAATCATCTCATGAAGGCTCATATTCAGAGGAAAGGGTGAAGTCAACTGGGATTGCATAGGTATACATGATAATGAAATCAAGATTTCAACTTTGTCACTTCTCCCTTGGAAAAAGGGCTGTGAAAGGGGAGAACACGGTAGAGGAGTATCCCTTTCTCCTCGTTTTTAACCTTTATTTAGGGCTTCAGAGTTATAGGAGCAAACACGATGCTAATTGACTGAATGATATTCTTGGAACAATGGTAACTATGCACTGAGCGGAAGTAATACACAACAATTAAGACAACAAAGAATACGAGACTGCTGGGTGAACTGCAGCTCTGGGGAAATCAACCATAACAGGGGAACAACTTGCAGAAAATCCTTCTTCAACACTGGGAAACTCATTATTTTGCAAGGAACTTTGTGGGAGCCCTGCTAAACATGCCAAACTTTGAAGGCAACAACTAATATGAGACTGCTGGTCAAACTGCAGCTCTGGGAAAGCAACCATAACAGGCAAACAAACAGCAGAAATTTCATAAGGGAAAAACTATAACTCAAACTGATTATCCTTTCAAGTAATCTTTCAGGCAAATGACGTAAGTTATCTTTCAGGCAAATGATACATCAGATAACATTATCTAAGAAATCTGCAAAACACAATACAACAAACGTGAAGAACATGGAACTCCGAAACCCAAAGTGCTGAAGAGGGATTCCGATTTTTTATCAAAAAATAATATTAAAGAAAATCATACTTCATTACAGTGAAAATCGTTATTTTGAAAGAAACTGAATGGGAGGAGGGCACCATGAGGTGCATTCTCTCCTGCTAAACTCGCCAAACTTTTCCTATCCTATTCTCACTTCTCTCTCTTCCAAAGTAAAAAGAGGAAAGGTTCCTGGCATGCCTGGTGTAGCCCCTTTTAATAGCTGATATTTTTTCTTTGAACCACCTGAGTTTTGGTTCTTTTTGGTTACATACAAGTGTGTCTCTTAATTTCTGCTATTTTTCAGTTACATATTTGCAGCTTTTGGTTCTTTCAGTTACAAATTATAATCATGTTCTCTATTTATGTGGGGTGGCTAGGCCCACTACATGCCCATTAATGATAAATTATTTTTAAGAAACCATTTAATTTCCCCATACAAAAATTTAAAACACACTGTAACAAAAATGGGTTAAAAAACACTCAACTAGGTATGATTTGAGACAATGTCCAGATCAACTATTGCCATGAAGGAAATGGGGATGACATGCAACATTTCAAGTTTACTTGATAAAATGTTTTACCAGGACAATGATAATACGATAAAAAAAAAAGATATGTTGTGTTCAGACGTGAGTAACTGATATCAACAAAGTTAGATTGAAAGAAACAAGCTAGTTCTCTGTGAAAGAAACAAGCTAGTTCTCTGTGGGCAAACATTAGCACCCCAAGAGTAATACCGAAACAGTGAAACATTGAAAATATTGTAACAAATTTTTTTATATACCCAAACATAATCTTATGAAAATAAGATGGAATATTCGACTATAATTGAGATTGAGTGGGCAACTATAGAATCTTATTTTGACATATTTCCACTTCACGAGTAGCAACTTGAAACAAAACTGCACATCATCCTTCATGAAAAAATAAACAGAGACCTATGAAATACTGAATGATTCTTTTAATGGTCAATATAGGTCAACCACTGCACCATCTACCAATAGATAATCTCATAATTCATTGGCCATACTACTTAGCAGACAAACAATATCATTAAGCCAGTCTTGCTAAGGGTAGTGCCCTGGTGACAGTGCGAAGGCATCCATGGATATCCTGGAGCCAAGCACTAATGGTTATTGAATAATGAAGTGCAAAAAGAAAATGTATATGGCTGGAATTTGCAAATAAGAATTCACGTATAAAGAAAAGTGTACCAGTCCATTCAGGTTGATTATCACAGCACAAGTGGAACTCCTGAAATCCATTTTGCAAACGCTTTGGTCTAATAGCCCTAGAATATTATATTCTAAGATTATGTGAAATGGTAATACAACCTTTAATAAATAGTCCAATTATCATATCCTGTTATTATTTTCTTGATAATATTGAACAATTTTACCTCTAGGGTAGGTACTACTTTCAACTAATATTTCATGGAAAATAAATTTGGGTGCACAATAACAACTACCAACTATCATGACAGTTCACTATGATGTCACCTCAAATACTTGAGGAACGACGAGCACTTTGTAAAATCCATATCAACAATCCTCGTTAACTGTATACTGAAGATTCAATTCCAACTTTGTCATATTATCTACTGATAATTCAGTTATTGAACAACCTGTAATTTGCAGCTATCGTTAATAGCTTCGGTGCATAGTTTTATACTTGTGCACTGACATGTAAAAGATTTATGGAAAAATGTATAGTCCACAGATTATATTATTCATACAGTAATTACACAAAATACAAATTCATTCAGAAGACAACTATCAATCAAATGAGGTGAAAAAAATGAAGCCATATGGCTACATGTTTTTTGGCCAGTGAATCTTAAGAGATCCAATCAGTCCAGAGAATACACAGTAGAACAATCCAAAATGTCCCAGCAGAAACAATTTATAAGGCCAAGTCCATACAAATCCACAGTACCAACAACGGACAACCTGAACTCAGCTCATGATTTTTGCATACAAATCCACAGTACCAACAACCTGAACTCAGCTCATGATTTTTGCATGAAGTATTTTCAAATGAACATGAATTAATAATCATCTAGATAATGAAGGCATGTGCAGATCTATACCTCTGGTCTATGTATCTCCTCCATATTTTTCATCCAACAATGACCTTCAACTTACTTGACACTTTTTTTTGTCCTTAATTTTTTTTGTCAGTGAGCCCTCCAACTCTGCAATCAAAGTAGGTAGTGGATGCCTTCCAACTCATAAATTTTTATAGCATTTTCCAATCCAAATGTCAGGTGCAGGGTAACAAAATTCAAATGGAAACAACAGGACAACAAGAACTATAGCCTCAGACACTTCTGCAAGCCAGTTCAGAAACAGTTCTAGAAATTAAATAGTACTTAGAACAACGAAAACCATTGGATTCATTTTTTGTCAAGGATACACAAACATCTCAGATTCATACATTTTCAATTCTCTCTTTGTACCCAATTTGACTCGCCAATTGCTCCAACTCAGTCTTCACACTCATGTCTATAATATTGGACAGAGTTGGTCCATATCGGATGTTGAAGCCTGCAATCAGAGAGGGATCAATGACGGTTTTTAGTCTAACATTCTTGGCACCAGTTAAACTCTGGACCTTCTTGGCAATTTCAGCCAGATGTCGATTCTCAAGATTTACAACAGAAGTGACCACTGCCAACTGTGTGTCAGTCAGCTTATTGTAGGCCATCTCAAACTCTCTGATAATGTCATTAATGATGTCCATCCTTTTATTGTCAATGAGGAGGTAGAGGAAATTCAACGTGGTAGGCTGAACCTTGGCATCATCTGCAATGGCCTTGATAATGCTCTTCTTCCTCTCTTCCGCGATTATCGGATTAGCGAGGAAGCTATAAAGCTCTTTGTATTCTAGAAATCGAGAGAGCTTCTCAATATCATTATTGACAAGATCCAGTGAATTGGTAGATTGGGCTAGCTCTGCAAGCGCTTCAGCATATGATCCTGCAGTTGTGTCTGACATTACAATATGGCCTCTGTTGCCACTACCCACTAAAGGAACTTTAGAAGCCAGGGGATTGGCGATCCTAGACAACCCTATCCTTATAAGGGAAGATTTAAAGAGTGGTCTGTGAGAAGTTGCTCCACTTCCCACCTTCTGAACAGCTCTCGCGAATGATGCATATTGAACATTTAGGGCCACTGGGGACTGCTTCAAAGCATCCATCTACCAAAACAGCAAACCAGTCATTTCCGTTTTTACAATTTCGAATTCTCAAATAATTCAACTTTCAGGGATTTATTAATAATATATCCAGTTATTGCCGCTTTGTGGGATTCCAAACCAATCAACTAAAATTTGTGAAATCTGCCAAGAATCCTGTCCAACCCAGCAAAGAAGCAACGATGCCCATATGGACTTCTAAAAAATACCAAAGACCCAATTGGATAAACCACTCCCAAGAAACCAAAAATCAGCTCCGTTGCCCTCAAATCCGGAATATAAAATGCCCCCAACCCCCAAAAAAAACCCGTTAAAAACCTATTTCAGATTCAGAGATTATGAAGCTAGAGATTAAAAGGCAAAAACTACATACCTTGGATATCGGATATCGATGCAGTGAGACGTCTCAGGAGTTCAAATTTGCTGTGGCAGGGTTCAGGTCGAGGAGGAGCACAAAGATGCGGAGAAAATATGAAGTTTAATATCGCAGGGGATCGTACCGTTCGGATGCAACAGTGTGAAACGATCGGACGGCTCTAAAGCCAGAGTCTATCTTGTGTTATCCGCGGGCCCTGCAACACACATTATTGTGCTACTTATCGAAATTGAAAAGGTTTGAGCCTCACAATCCTTATCGCGTACAAGATTGAAACAGCATTACTGCAAGTGGAAGGAAGGAAGGGAGTTTAGTATGGATTTGGTTTGTGACTTTAATTCTTCTTTCTCCTCCACCCTATGAACCACTTTACTTATCCCGAGGAATGACTTGACTTTATAAATAACAAATACATTTAAGACGACGAAAAGATATTTATGATCAATGGATAAAGATATAACGAAATAGTATTGAGATTACTTGAAAGAAAGTTCAAAAGAAACATATAAAAAGTGAAGGGTTGGGAAGCAAGGAGTAATAAAATATTCTGAATTAACTTAATATTCTGAAGTTTATGCCGGAGTGTTCTTAAAATGATCAGATTTATTATTATTTCAAATAAGGAGTAATATAAAACGAGGAAAAAATATTTTGAATTAAGTTAATATTCTGAAATTTAAGCCGGAGTGTTTTTAAAATGATAAGATTTATTATTTCTCTATTTGAATATTTATATTTTATTTTGCGAATATTTATAAATAGTCAAAATTTTTGCTCATGATTTATTATTTTAAAAATAATATTATATTTTTATGATATTAGGTGAAATTCATATGCATAATAATAAAATAAAAGTTAATGTGAAGAAAATCAGAGTAATGTATAATAAGTTGTAAAGATTTTATGGAATATTTATTTTTGAATTTAATCTTTCTAATATCTTCTCTTATATTATTTTTGGATTTTTTATTCTTTAGTTATATTTATATTTTATTATTTTTCTAAATTCATTTATACATTTTGTATTTTTACCAGGTATTCAATTTGTAAGAATTCACCTCCATATATTTTTAGAGATATTGGCAAGCAAATTAATTCTCTTTGATTCTTGTTATAGTAGCAATTAACAAAGAGGGTCTTGTTGTTATAATCTTTGGTCTAGTGATAGGTAACAAGGACAAAACCAATTGTAGTGTGATTGAAGTTAACATAGAAGATTTAATACTATGCACAAAAATTGTCTACTCATGGATAGATTGAGTCTTGATAACTATACTTTGTTTTGGATGGACAACGCCATGTTACTTAACTTATTTGAGGTTTTTTCCAAATCCATGTGATTTGTAACATGATTGTGAACACTAGTTAGATCTTTTTTAAATTCATCTATTATATCTTTGTATGGATTTTGAAATTTTCCATTGTCACATTATGGCGGAGTTGTCTATAAATGAGACTTTTTGGAGTCTCTGATGGATTTCTGGCCAAAATCTGGCAAAAAAATTTGTGGCCAAATTTTGATTTGTGTTGTTTAAACTCGTTATTTGACAACATATATGGGTTCAACAAACAAAAAAAACCCCTAGAGCACTTTGATTGGGAAGAGTTCACTCGTCAAACTTGTGATTTCAATGAATCTCTATCAAATTCTAGACAAATTAGATTGGAAAATAAACCAATTTTTTTTAAAAACTCATATTATCACTATCAACTTTAAAATGGCTCATCTCAAAATATTTTCATTATTTTCCCTGATATGATATGATCATTGATTCTTGTTAATATATAATTTCAATTTACACCCTTGCAGTTAGTTTTAAGATGAGTTTTAATTCTTTTCATCCCAATATGAATTTTAATTCTTTACGCTGTGATAATGAATTATCCCCTGTGAGTTTAATTCCGCTACTATAATTAAGAGTTGTGGATGAAGGAATTTATGAGTTTCCATCCATATCCAAAAAGAGTATTGCGAGGGTTCATTATTGAGTGGTATTCAAGAACTTAGGTATAGCTTTGTACCCCACTTATGGATTGAGTTTGTGAAGAAGGCACTTAATGTAGATGTCATTAAAAAATAAGGAATGCAACGCTGTAAAGACTTTGTCATAAGAATTGTTGTTGGGAAAAGATTTTGTGAGGAGGAGTTTTCGTTGTTGGTGGTAATAATTCGATTGATGTTAGTTCAAAAACTTTGATTACTTGGTT
This sequence comes from Pinus tabuliformis, assembly GCA_031772625.1. Taxonomy (NCBI): domain Eukaryota; kingdom Viridiplantae; phylum Streptophyta; class Pinopsida; order Pinales; family Pinaceae; genus Pinus; species Pinus tabuliformis. The sequence goes on along the minus strand of CM062817.1, from coordinate 1,037,455,222 downwards.
GTTGTACTCATGAATAATATTATGAAAAGAACTCATTAAAAAAAAAAATCATATTCTTCTTACTGTTATTAACTGTTTGTTATTAAAGTAGAGATATTAAGGTTATTGTTACAAAATGTTATTATTAATAGTGTCTTTTTATCATCAATTACAAAAAGCATTTACCAAAGTTATTATTGCAAGTGAATGACGTAGCTACTTCAAAATTCGGGGAATTTAATTTTTAAGACTTAGGCCAAATTTTGACTAAATATCAAACAATTGGAATTTAACTATCATATTTTTATTGTAGATGTGAATTTTTAATCTTTAATTAGAGAAATAAATATTGGAAAAATTTGTCTAAGTACTTGTTTGATTTTCTATTTTGAAATACTATTCAAAATATTCGTTAGAAAATTTTATTTGAAATTTTTTATGGGGTTTTTGGTCATTAGAGATACTAAGAGGAACCCTATCTTTAACTTTATTTTTAACTTTATTTTTTATGTTAAAAGTCTTGTTTATTTTAGAATAGGGTTTCCAAAAATTCAATTTAATTATCAATAACTATAAAATGGATGGTAGGGATTTAACCTCCATGAAATATTTTATAATATTTTTAGCGGTGTTCATATATCAAAGGATGAGATCTCTCTCAAAAGTAGTCATGCCATTTCTTCCCTTTTAATTAAAAAAATGACATATGCACAAGTGCCATATGAAGTGAGTGATGGTTTTTTAGACATGTGGTATTGAAAAACCATGGTATTGTAACAAAGGTTATTTACAGGTTAAGAATCTTCATGGTAAATTGGGGTGAATGTCCATGGTTAGGAATATTGTTACATTTAGTAGGTGTAGATTTTCACATGTATTCATGTTGTGGAAATTTTCATGAAGAAACTATGTAAGGGATTTCTAATCCATCCAATGTTTCGGGTGGACACTCCATCCATCATCAGGGACTAGAAAGCATAATGATATCAAATGAGTGTTGAGGAGCCTTTATGGAGAAGAATACAAAGTAGTTGTTAAACCAATAATAATAACTTAAACAAGAGGGTTAAATCAACTTAAAGTCAAAGGTTTGAATTATAAAATTGAATTAAGATAAAATAAATTAGAATAAGGAACAAAAGAGGGGTTTGAACTATTAAGATTAATGGGGAACAAAGATTAAAAGGGGTCATCCATGTACTCATTGACCTGTTTTTCTTCTTGTTTTATTTGCTCAATCCTTTTCTTATTCTTTTCTTTTCTTCTCACTTTTCTCCCCACTTTTGGAATTGTTCCTACCGTTTTAATATTTTTTATTTTACAAATTTCATTAATTGAGATCTCTTATTCTTATAAATATTCAATTTTATTTTGATCTCATATTCTTTGATCCATAAATATATAGTATTCATTTTTAGTTTTAAACTCCTCCCAAATTCATTTCCTCCTTTCTTTCTTCCCCTCCTTCCATCCTTTCATTCTACCTCTCCCTCTTTCATCTAACACCCCCCCCCCCCTCTTCCCCCCTCCCCTCTTTAACACCCCCCTCCCCTCTTTGTTTCTTTGACCCCCCCCCACACACACACACACACACACACACACACACATATATATATATATATTCCTTATTTTACACCTCTAACTTATTGTTATAATATAAGTATTTGGTTACACCCCCATTTTTTTGTTCTCTTAATCTTTGTGTCTAGTAATCTTAATATTTTAGACCCTTCTTTTGTCCCTTATTCTAATTTATTTTATTTTAATTCAATTTGCTAATTCAAAACTTTGATTTTATCCCTTAACCTAATTTAAAGCCCTCGATTAAATTATTATTGTTGTCTTAATGACTAGTTTGCATTCTTCTCTATAAAGATTTTTCATCGCTCGTTTAATATTATTATGATTTCTGGTCCCTAATGATGCATGGAGTGTCCATCTGAAACGTTGGATGGATTAGAAATCCCTTACATAATTTCTTTCGGAAAATTTCCACAATCTTGCTACATATTTTTTCAAATGTATACATCTTTAGCTTATGTATTAATTCTCCACTCAAAAAAAAACAACAACTCGTGTATTAATTCTTTTTATAATTAATAATAGTAATTTAAAATAAAATTATAAATTAGTTAATTTTTTCTTTAATCTTTGGAAATGTGAGATATATCACGAAATAATTGTTTTGATACTTATTATGCATTGATTCTTATAAATATTTATCAATCTTTTAATTTATATAATTATAATAATTATGGATGAAGTTTCCTAAACTTATATGTGTCACTAATCTTTCAAAAACTTATGTTGAATATTTATTGAAACAAATTTTAGCCTCTTACACACCCATGAAATTTAATATAATATTTAAGTTATGAACTAATATAAAATATTAAAACAATCTTCCCTTGAGTTTTGTGAATCCACTAATACACAAAGTTAGACCTCTCAACAATCTACAAATTTGAGTGGATTTTTTAATTATTTAAGTCCATTTATAAGGACATTGGCTCAACATATACAAATTTTGGATTATCGTAAACTCTCGTCATGCTTGAAATTTCCATCATATTTTTATCAGCCATGCGATTAAAATGAGGGTATGTATAATGTTTGCTACAAGATTTACCTACCTAAATATTTTAAGTATAGATAGGTTTCTATCAGTTGAGAATAATTAATATTATTTTGTTATTAATGGAGAAAATAGTTACGTTGTTGTAACTTTCTCCCTAGTTTAGGATTAGTTCCTATAGTTATGGGGTTTGGGTGCAACTTCCTATTTCCTAGTATTGTATTTATTGATGTAATCTTTGATTGATTGTGAATAGAGTGGACGAGAGTGATCTCTCAAGTTTTGTGAGTGTAGTCTCCAGGTGCAGGCCACACCTGAGAGCTACAACTCTTTCTTTTCAATTCTGTTCACATTTTATCTTGGTATCAGAGCTCAGATTGAGTGAGCCTGATCTTTTGTCACCTGTGAGGCTGAAGTGCCTGTAGTAGCTAGCTTGCCTGTGTGGCTTGAAGCGCCTTTGTGGCTGTGTGTACACGAGAGCTCTGTGCTCGAAAATTGAGCAGGTGGACTGCAGAACACCTGGCTCGGACTCGAAAGTTTTGGCGCAGATTTTTCATGGATTGGCGCGGATTTTGCGCTGACAGTCGCGCCAATAGAGGAATTAGCGCGGTTATTGAGGAATAAACTGCGCCAGAGCGCCAAAAAGCCCGATTAGCGCGGGATTTTACCCGGAAAGTCGCGCCAATTGAGGTACTCTAAGCGATTTTCAGTTAGCGCGGATTTTTCGCTCGGGGTAGCGCCAAGGGGATCTGTGAATAGCGTGAACTTCGTTTGGCGGTCTGCAAACGGTGCAGATCGATGGAGTTGTAGATCCGTCCGGGAGAGACAGATCGGGAAAGCGCCAGAGGAGATCTGCGGGAAACCTCGACTTCGTTTGGCGATCTGTAGGGAGAGCAGGATCGGCGAAGGGACAGATCAATCCGGGAGAGGTGGATCGAATCAATTGTGATCAGATCATTGTTTCGGCTGTGTTGGAAACGCCGAATTTGCTCATTGGAGCGGGAGTGCTAGACACTGCAGATCGGTGGCAGAGGTGACAGATCGATCTGACAGGTATTGTTTTTTTGTTGTTGTTGTTGTTAAGAAGATTCACAATGAGTAATACGATGGAATCTTATCTTAACGAGTCTGGTAAACTCAACGGGTCTAACTTCACGACTTGGAAGTTTAAGATCCAGACCCTGCTCGAAGGTGCGAACGCTTGGACTATAGTGACAGGCGATGAGCAGAAGCCGACTGCGAGCACGCAGAAGGAAGACTAGGAAAAACGAGAAAACAAGGCCAAGGTCCTGTTAAAAATGTCTGTGAAAGACAATGTCATTGCACACATCAGAGACTGTAAAACGTCCGCACAGATTTGGACGAAAATCAAGAATCTGTATGAGACCCAGAATACAAACAGAGTTTTGGCTCTGAAAAGCAAGCTATTTTCAATGAGGATGGACGAAAGGGAGTCTGCTAATGCATTTGTCGCACGAATTAAGGATGTTAAAAACGGATTGGTGGCCATTGGAGTGGCGGTGGCTGATGAAGATCTTGTTGCAATTACAATGAATGGGATGCGTGATGATTTCCAAACCTTCATCACTGGAGTCTCGACAAGGGAGAAAACACCCACTTTTGATGATCTCACTGCGATCTTGCAGCAAGAGGAAGAGCGACGGCAGAATCTGAATCTGAACCCCCAAAGTGACGATCTTGCGCTGGTGGCAAAACGACGACTATCCAAAGGGAAGCAGTCACAGCAGCAATCAGTCCAGAAAGGAGGAACATCACAGAAGAATCTGCATTCTCATAAAGGTATGCTTGCAAATCATTTTGAAAAGAAATGCTTTTATTGTGGAAAGAAGGGTCATATACAGAGAGATTGTTATTATAAGAAGCGGGCTGATGAGGCAAGGAGGAGACAGGTAAATCCAAAACACAGAGGATATTTTGTTGAAGAAGAAGACTTCAGTCATGAATTTCGACTGTTCACAGTCGACTGTGCCCTTTCTGCATCAAATGAAGATGACATCTGGTATGTCGATTCCGGAGCATCCTCTCACATGACAGGTAATAAAGAATTTTTCGACAGTCTTGAAGAAATTATAAATGGATCAAAAATATATCTAGGGGATGATAATGGATATCAGATTAAAGGTCATGGGGTGATTTCAGTTAAGTTACCAAATGGAAAAATTAGTCACCTTTCAAATGTTTTATATGTACCTGGAATAAAGAAAAACCTGATATCTGTATCCATGATGGCTGACCAAGATATGAATGTTGAATTCTTCAAGACTCACTGTGTGATAAAGGATTGCAGGAATGAAACTGTTGCAATAGGCATGCGAGTTGGAAGCCTATACAGATTGGATGCAAAAAGTATATCAAAGCAAGCCATGGTTGCAGGAGAGTCGACAGCTGAACAACTCTGGCATCAGAGGTTTGGTCATCTGAATCTGCAGGATCTCATGTTGTTACAAAAGAAAGGTATGGTCGAAGGTCTCCCCATCTTTCGTAACATTCAGTTAAACTGTGATGGTTGTGCCTTAGGAAAGATGCACAGAGAACAGTTCCCTGTGCATGATAGGAGGAGGCAAACAGAAATCTTAGAGCTAGTGCACACTGATGTATGTGGTCCCATGCAGACAAGGTCGCTAGGGGGAGCATACTATTTTTTGTTTTTTACTGATGACTGCACTAGGTATTCATGGATTTATTTCTTAAACAAGAAAAGTCAGACTTTCCAATGTTTTATAGATTTCAAAACCCTGGTGGAAAAACAGTTTGGAAAAAGTATTAAAATTCTCCGATCTGATCAAGGAGGAGAATACAAATCAAAGGAATTCATGAAATACTGCAAATCTCACGGGATTGTTCAGCAGTATACAGTGCCGCACACACCACAGCAAAACGGTGTTGCAGAGCGTAAAAACAGAACCCTGGTAGAGTGCGCAAGGAGCATGTTGCAAGGTAAGGGTCTATCTAATACTTTTTGGGCAGAAGCGATAAATACTGCTGTATATTTGAAAAATAGAAGTCCTACTAGGTTTCTTGGCTTCAAAACCCCTTTTGAAGCCTTGTATGGATTTAAACCAGCAGTAAATCACTTAAGATTCTTTGGGTCAAAGGCATTTGCACATGTACCCAAAGCTGATAGAAAGAAACTAGACCCTAAGGCAGTCAAATGCATCTTTGTTGGTTATGGCACAGAGTTTAAAGCATACAAACTATTCAATCCTGAGTCTCGTAAGACATTTGCAAGTAGAGATGTAGTCTTTCATGAACAGGTACAGGAAAGGAAAGCTGATGTTGGAGATGATTGGCACATTCCATTGCTGTTGGAAGAAAGCAGCGAGGATGAAAGGGAGCAGGAACAGGAGCAAAAGGAAGAGAATGAAGAAGAACAGCAAGAAGGTGAAAGAGCAGGCCCAGTTATTGCAGAAGAAAACAAATTTGAGGTAAGTCCCCTACCAAGAAGGTCAGGTAGGAAGACTCAATTACCATTGAAGTTGAGAAACTATGCTTTGATGTCAAAGTTTTTGAACATTATAGAGCCCTCTAATTATAAAGAAGCTAGTCAATTTGAGGAATGGAGAGCTGCAATGAATGAGGAGATGGAATCAATCTTAGAAATGATACTTGGGAATCAGTAGAGCTGCCTAAAAATAAAACACCTATAGGAAGCAAGTGGCTGTTTAAACCAAAAATGAATGCAGACGGAAGTATAGATAAGTTAAAAGCTAGGCTGGTTGCAAAAGGATATTCACAGCAGGAAGGTATAGATTTTGATGATACTTTTGCACCTGTAGCAAAGCTAAATACAATTAGAATGCTTATTGCTTTAGCTACTAAATGTAATTTGGAATTACACCAGCTTGATGTTAAATCTGCATTTTTAAATGGTGATTTAAAAGAAGAAATTTACTTAGTACAGCCAGAAGGATATGTAAAGCAGGGGCAGGAACATCTTGTTTGCAGATTGAAAAAGGCTTTATATGGTTTAAAGCAAGCACCCAGGTCTTGGTATGAAAAGGTTGATTCTTTCTTTGTAGAGTATGGTTTCCATAGAAGTTTAAATGACCCAAATTTGTATACCAAGTACAATAATCAGGGGCAGATTATTTTGATTTCTCTATATGTGGATGATATGATTTTAACAGGAAATGCAGAGGATTTAATTAGAGGAATCAAAAGGCTCATGGCACAAGTTTTTGAGATGAAAAATCTCGGAAGCCTTAACTATTGTCTGGGATTAGAAATATTCAAAGATACTGGGCAAACTTTCCTACCTCAAGGGAAGTATGCGAGAAATCTGTTGGAAAAGTTTGGGATGGATCGGTGTAGATCAGCAGCGACACCTTTGCAGCAAAATTTGAAATTGAGTAGTGACGATGGCACTAAGGAGGTAGATGCCACAATGTACAGACAGCTGGTTGGCAGCCTGATATATCTTACAACAACCAGACCCGACTTGGCATACTCAGTTAGTGTATTAAGCCAATTTATGGCAAAACCGCGTGAAAGTCACTAGACAGCAGCAAAAAGCGTGTTGAGGTATCTTTGTGGTACTGTTCATTTTGGTATTTTATACACTGATGTATCTGATGTTACTCTAGCAGGTTTTTCAGACTCAGACTGGGCAGGTAACCTGAATGATCGGAGGTCCATCACAGGTTATGCATTTAACATAGGTTCCGGGGTAATTGCATGGAGCAGCAAGAAACAAAGTACTGTAGCTTTGTCGTCATGTGAAGCTGAATATCAAGCATTGTGTGCAGCAACATGTGAAGCAATCTGGTTGAGGAGACTTCTTAACGATGCAGGAAAAGAACAGAAGCAACCCACTTCTATCAAAAGCGACAACCAGAGCACTATCAAATTAGCATACAATCCAGTGTTTCATAAAAACACCAAACACATAGACACCCAGTTTCACTTTGTTAGAGAAAAAATACAGTCAAAAGAAATTGCTGTCGAATATTGTAAAACTTGTGACAATGTGGCTGATATTTTTACAAAGCCTCTTGCACGAGTGAAATTTGAATTGTTTAGAAAGATGCTAGGAGTTCAGGAGAACCCTTTCTCCATTAAGGGGGGGAGTTGAGAATAATTAATATTATTTTGTTATTAATGGAGAAAATAGTTACGTTGTTGTAACTTTTTCCCTAGTTTAGGATTAGTTCCTATAGTTATGGGGTTTGGGTGCAACTTCCTATTTCCTAGTATTGTATTTATTGATGTAATCTTTGATTGATTGTGAATAGAGTGGACGAGAGTGATCTCTCAAGTTTTGTGAGTGTAGTCTCCAGGTGCAAGCCACACCTGAGAGCTACAACTCTTTCTTTTCAATTCTGTTCACATTTTATCTCTATCTTGATTTGTTTTTTATCTCTTTTGATGTTAAATAAATCTAGAGACCGATCTAATTAAATAATATAAAAATTACTTTAAATTATGTTATTTTTCTTTGAAATTTTAAATAAAATTTGATACGAAAATATGAAGTTGGGTCATATTTTTGTCTTTTTGAGAAAAAATATTTAACTTCTGGCAAGTCAAAAAATTTTTCTGTTTAGAATTTTATTTTACAATTAAAAAAAACTTATCAAAAATTTCATTAGCTTTCTATTACTTATTTTTTGGAATTTTTGTATTCACATTTGATATGTTAATTTAGCAATTGTTTGATTGTGTGTCCCTTAAAAATGAAGGGATTCAAAACACATCATGTTTTTTAGCACTTGTGTATTCTTTGTTAACGTGGCGTTTTTGAAAAAAAAAATATGTTGCAACAATCTAGACAGACTCTACTTCGATATCGTTATATTTACAAAACCAACTGATGCACATCATAATTACTAGAATTTTTTGAATTGAACCAATATGAAAAACAACATATTTTGAAGATATTTAACTGAGCGTCGAATTTCTCAATATATTAGTTATAAACTAAAAAACTAATACCCATTATAGAAGATAGAACAATGTAATGAACCATACATTTTTCATATTTTTTTATAGTGTATTTTGGAAGATACAGATTTTTTATTTCACTAAATCATAATGACCTTATGAAATTTTTTTCACACATTTTTTTAGAATTTAATTAAAATTAGCAATTTTTTATGAAATTCCATAAAATTTATATCTACTGAAAGTAGATTCAATTCTGTAAATGCTAGTATTGGTTCTGACAGTAAATTCGCTAAATTTGATGGAGTTTAAGCATTCTGATGTTGGAAAAAGGAAACCAAAGTTGAGTTGTTATAGAGTTGCAGGTTAAAACAACTCAGCTAAACTAAAACCATAATCGGCCAAACCTGTGTTTGTTGTCGATGCGCGTTAAAACAAACGGAAAATTAATTCGGTCGAATTACTTTAAGAGTTCGGACGAATTGTTTTTAGAAGTTCAGCGATAAATGTGCAGATATTTTCCGTTGGTAGCAAAAATGAAATGATGCGACCCTCCGAAAAACAAAAAAAAAAAACAAAAAACAAAAACAAAATTCGCCCGAATGATATAAATAAATAAAGCCAAAACAATATTTTCGCACTCTTTCTTCATTTGGAGTGAACTTATAAGCTACATTTTCTCCGCTGAATTTTTTGGAGGAAATTTTTTGGACTTAATTTTTAAAGTAAGTATTTTGAACTGAGTTTTTTAAGTGGGATTTTTTAGCTTAATTTTTAAAGTAAATCTTTTGGGCTGAATTTTTTAAGTGAGATCTTTTAGCTTAATTTTTAAAGTCTTTTGGGCTGAATTTTTTAAGTGAGATTTTTTAGTTTAATTTTTAAAGAAAGTCTCTTGGGCTAAATTTTTTAAATGAGATTTTTTAGCTTAATTTTTAAAGTAAGCCTTTTGATCTGAAGTTTTAAAATAAGTCTTTTGGGCTGAATTTTTAAATTGAATTGTTTTAAAAGTAAGTCTTTTGTGTTGAATTTTTAAAGTGAGTTTTTTGGTCTAAATTTTGAAAGTAGGTTTTTTTTGTAGGATTTTAAAATTGACTTTTTTGGGTTGGATTTTAAAAATCTACATAGATTGAATTATCATGGGAAATCAAAGAAATTGTAAGAGAAAATATAATCGAACACGAGACATTGAAGCTCATAGAGAATACGGGAGAAACTATTACAAAAGAAAGAAGGAAGAGCGCACAAATATTGAAAATCCAAATCAATCTCAACTAGAAGTTGAAGCATGTATGTAAATGTAAATATTATAAATGATATTTAAAATTTAATTAGTGTATTGTGAAATTTAATTTTTATTTGATGAACTAATTTGAAAAATATTTTGCAATGTAAACAAAGAGAAATATTCCTCATAACATTGATGATGAGATTGAAAATGTTGAAAGACAAAGTGAAAAAGGTAATGAACCAATGATTGATGATGTTGTTGAAGATGTTGAAAGAGATTCAAGTGAAGAAGTTGAATCACCATCAAGTATATATATATATATATATATATATATATATATATATACTATTGAAATTATACATATTTATTAATTTCAATTTCATTCAAACTCTATTTTTCAATTTTATTATTTAATGAATATTTATACTCATATACATTTAATTTTCATATGTATAGAGGAAATCAATATCGATGATGAGATGTTAGAGAATGTTGACATTGTTATATATGGAGATAAAAAAGTTGACCATGTTATACGATATCGTGTTAAGGTCATTATTGAGAAGTTCTTCAAAGATGAAAGTGTGACATGTCAAGCTCAGATTTTGAAAGGTCTCTTAACATCAAAGAAATTAAAAGATGCTACAAAGCTATTGTGTATTCAAAAATCAACGAAAGATAAAAAAGTGAAGGAAAATGTGATTCAAAATATAAATAGTGCTATAAAAAAATTGGAAGACCTAAAAAGAAAAACGATGTAAGTGCACGTAGATCAATACAAATGGCAGTGGTTTCATCAAGTACTAAAGAAAATCGTTTGGTAAAATTTATGGCAAAATTATTAGGGACCTCACAAAAAACATTGCACAAACATAGGGAATTTCGATTGAAAATAGATGTAAATGATGAACTCTCTTGTTGGGCAGTTATTTGTAGGCAACCATAGAAAGATAGGCTTGGAGAAGATGTTAAAAAAATAATATATGAATATTGAATGAAAAATTCACGTGTTTCACCAAAATCAAGGGATGTGATGCGGCTAAGAATAACACGAAATCAGTATGAAGAAAATGCAAAACATATATTGGACACCACTCAGATAGATTTGCTCAATAAGTTCATAGAAGAGAATCGTGGAATTAATGTCTCAATCAGTACTTTTGTGCAACAAAAACCATGGTATGTTAAACCTGTCACTGTACGCGACACTCGTTGTTGTCTTTATCACGTAGAATTTCAATTATATTATGACACCTTCCTTAATTTTGGTAAAAAATTTGGAAAAATTCACCTTCTCCTTCTACTATCCATGGTTTCATATCCGAAATTCTATGTGAAAGAGAAAGTCATGAATTATTTTACCAAAAGAAATGTGTTGGTGGTAAAAAAATGTGATCATTGTGGAAACTTGACTTTATTTCACAACAAATATTCTATTAATATAAATGATCAATCATTGTCTAACTTAAAAGTGAAATGGAAGAGATATGAATATATTCATACATAGATTAGTTCAAACAATAGTACAAGTGCGAAAAGGATTGATTTACAAGAAGAAGAAATTCCTGTGATAGAGTTTTTGAAGAAATTTGAGGAAGAAATTTGAGAAAGAAATTTATAAGTACACCGAGCATTTGCATAGAGCTCGATGGCAGGACTTGCAATTCAAAAAATACCATGAAATTTTTCCACGAGGGACCATTTTGTCATTAATTGATTTTGTAGAGAATTACACATTTGTTGCACAAAATGAAATACAAAGTGAATATTATCATTTTGACCAAGTCTCTATGCTTGTCCATATTCTATATAGACAAGCTGAACAAAATGTTCATGATATAGAAATCACTAGTGAGAATTGACATGTTATTAATGAACAACACTTATATATCAACGATGATTGTACGCATGATACACATTTTGTACAACATTGTTTTGATAAGATTTATGACTCATTGAAAGGTCATGGCATAAAATTCAATGAACATTGGATATGGTCAGATGTATGCGCAGGTCAATTCAAATCTTCATGGTCATTTTTTTGGTTGTGTCATCTTCATAAGAAAACTCATATTAAACATTGTTGGAATTTCTTTGAGACTGGTCATGGAAAAGGAGAACATGATGGTACAAGGGCATGTACAAAACGAGCACTTCGAAAATATCAAATGGACCACTCTACAAATAGATTTGTCTCAATTGGACAAGATGTTCAATGGGGAAATGTTGCACTAAGCCATCAGACTAACCCATCAAGGGAGGTATGAAGGTATGTACATATATACAAATTAACTTGTATATAGTTTTAATATATGATAATTTTTATTATTTTTCTAATTTTAAACATTTATAAATTATATAGTTTAAATAGTATGAGGATGATTATCTTTGATATATAAATTGTATTTTAAATAACATATTTAAATTCTTGTTTGAATTTACTATAGGTTTTTTTGGCATACTGGATTCAAAGAAATAGATAGATCGATTACATATGAAGCTGAAACAGTAAAAGGGACTCAAAAATTGCATTCAATTAAAACAAAAGATTACCAAAATGTGTTTGCATTTGATAAAAGAAAATATTCTTGTTTTTTTTCATGTTTTCATAGAGGGAACACAGTGCAATGACTTTTGTGAAAACAATATGTATGTAAAACCTTGGCAACATACATAACTAAATACAAAGGGGTAAACGTCAATTGCAAGTTTCAAAGAGATGGAATCAGAGGAGACTATACTATCATCTAAAGGTGATTGAGTTTTTGATCTTGTTAGAGAATGTAACATTTAAATTGATTTCAAAAGATATATACGTGTATGTTTGTGTGTGTGTGTGTTTGTGCGTTTTATATTTTTAAAATCAATGCGTATAAGTATCTAGAGATACTAGTTAAAATATAGAGATCTAGAAATAGATAATAAAATCAAGTCCATATTGATATTGGTTAATTTCATGTTAATTATGATATGAATTTACACTTGTTTTATTGTGTAAGAGATGTTTTTGTTGTAGTTGCACCCATTAACAACATAGGAAATGCCAAGTATTATTTGATGCGATGCACTAAACGAAAAATGAAGTTATTGGAAGACTATGAGGATAACGGTTTTATATATGGAAGAGGGTCTACTATATAGAAAGCTTATTTTTTCCAAGAAACTCACCAAACTAAGGGTAATGTTTACTTTCAAGACTATCAACATGATATCATAAGATTTCAATATAGTCACTTGGTGTGTGCAGCATGCATAAAGTTGATAAAAGTTCAATCAAAAAAACAATTGAAAGTTAAAAAATGGAGAATGTCAAAAGTTGACCATGAACAGATCATTGAAGATGGCATTCCATTAGAATTTTTTTAATTGAATTGCCCAACAATTTCTTCTACTTGGATTCATCTTTGAGAACTTAGAGTTCAAGTACATTGTTAGCATTTCTTTTTTCACACCCTTAAGTTGTACATTTTTAAGAATTTGATGATGTGAAAGTAATACTCATTGGGTCTTGTATTGAGATACAAAGTTATATTTATATTGCATGTTATGTAGACTTGTATTGAGGATTTACTGCTCTATTACTTTGTGATGTATATTGTGTTGTTACTGCTCTGTTAATTTATGATTGTTGTTGGTTGAGCCGAGCGTTGTTATTGCTCTGTTAATTTTTTTATTGTGGTTGGTTGAGCCATTTACTAACATTATAAGAATGACTAAATGTAAAATGTACCAACTAAATGCAAATTTATTTTCATTTCTACATATTCATGAACTTAAATTATATGTAAAACATTTAAAAGCATCAAAGCATGCATGCATCATGTAAATTGTGGGAATTCAAACTTATGTAACTTATTTAAATTTAATGTTTTATAATGAAATTTTATCTAACTTATGTAAATGTGCATTCAAACAACTTTATATTAAAACTATCAATCGACATCCATAGTAACCTTTCTATACATAAATGCAAAATGTACATACCATATTTTATAATACAACTTTAAGTTATTATTTTTTTAGACATCTACATTGAATTATAAGATTCATTCAAATGCAAAATGTAGACCTCAAATTTTATAATTTACAATTTTAATAGATTCATTTTAAATAACTCAAGACAAAACAACTTTAAGAAAAACTAAGAATCATCTACTAACATTATAGGAATGATTGAATGCAAAATGTACCAACTAAATGAAAATATGTAAAACATTTAAAAACATCAAACCATGCATGCATCATGCAAATTGTGAGCCATGTTCAATAATGCAATTTTAGCTGCAGCATGTGAGAATCTCTTCTGATCTTCAGATTTTCAAATCTTTAGTCTTTTGTGTCTTCAGATCTTCGGATCTTTGGTCTTTTGTAGCGGGGTCTAAAGTATATTCAGTCTTTAGATCTTCGGTCTTCCTACGGTCTTCATCTTCGAATTTATGGGAACAAATGACAGATAAATAGGAAGTAAACCAGATTCCGAACCATGGTGACCCTCCAAGATCCTGTATTATACTGCGTGCTTATACACCTCTGATCTTCGGATCATCTTCTGCCGTCTTCGGAGGGCCGCTGTGCAGGAGGGCGTTGATCCAACGCCGATCTCCGTAACCACAAAAACCATGTTCTCCATATCGAAGTTATCTATAATCAGGAGAAATCTCTTCTGATCTTCTGTGGTCTTCTGTGGTATTCTTAAACATATTCTTCTGCGGTATTTGAGAAATCTCTTTTGATCTTCTGTAGTCTTCGGATCATCTCCTGCGGTCTTCGGATCTTTGGATCTTCTACGGTATTTGAGAAATCTCTTTGGATCTTCTGCGGCTAGGTATCTTCTGCGGCAAGGTCTAATCTCTTGCGTCTAGGTATTTTCTGCTCTAGATGGCTCCCAGCTTCGCGAAAATAGTTGTTGGCTCAGTTCCGTCCACCTCTGGGGGGGAATCTCCTACGCATATCGTCAGTGAAGCCCCAACTCCCACTATCCAAATGGTCTAGGCCTCACTCGATGAGGCTCTGAAGTTTTCTGAAAGTGCCCTAATCTGTCGGTTCAATGGTTTTTGTCCGCGGCTGACAGCTCTCCACAGTTGGATCTCGGAGGTATGGAAGCCTGTCATTTCTAATGCAATTAATATCCACCCTTGTGCTAGGGGTTTCTTTATAGTAGATTTTGAAAACCCTGAAAGCAGATAATGCATTCTAGATTCTGGCCCTTGGTTTTGGGAAAACTTAGGCCTATTCATGAAGCCATGGAACCCATCCTTCGATCCCTCAACAACACTCATAACCTCAGCACCAATTTGGGAGAGATTGCAAAACCTACCCTTGCATCTCTGGAATTTCTCCTCGCTAAAAGCCATTGGAAATGTAATTGGGAATTTTACTGCAGGTGCCCAGAAACAGAGGAATATGCCAGAACCACCTATGCACGCATCTGTGTGGAAATGGGTTTTAGCTCTGGATTCCCAGCTGAAATAAACCTAACAAGTAAATACTATGTGTGGAACCAGAAACTCGATTATGAAAGTGCCCTCTTCAAATGTCGATCCTGCTTTGAGACAGGGCATCTAGCCAAAAATTGCCCAAAAGCCTCTCAGAAAAATGTTAGAAAAAATCACCACAGATCTACATGGTGGGAAGGAGCACAAAAAGAACACTACATTGTCATCAAAGAAGAATACTCTCAAGAAAACTCTGAATCACAAGAAATCAGGCAACTCGACAACCCATCAAGCATCAATAGTTATGAGGATCTGAATACCGCAAAATATAAATCTTCATTTAACAGCGAAACAGATCTCTTGGACCAAACTTCTTCTCTGACTATCTTGAAAAGGACGAACACAACAGATCACGAAGCTAAGACACCAATGTGCCAAGAACCAAAAGAGATGAAGGAGATGCAAGATAAAGGAAGTTGGAAGACCGTAGAGAAAAAAAAGAAAGCTACAACACCAATCTCACCAAGAAAGACAAGGAGCCATACAATTAAAAACTAAGAAAATTATAGGTCCAATAGACAAATTTGGTCTCAGTGGACGTTAACCACCACCATCATCATCATCCAACAACTTTATATTAAAATTTAACTATCAACCGTCATTCGTAGTAGCCTTTCTATACATGAATGCAAAATGTACATACCATATTTTATAATACAATTTTAAGTTATCATTGTTTTATACATCTACATTGAATTATAAGATTCATTCAAATGCAAAATGTAGACCTCGCATTTTGTAATTTGCAATATTAATAGATTTATTTTAAATAAGTCGAGACAAAACAACTTTAAAAAAAGCCTAAGAATTATCTACTAACATTATAGGAATGATTGAATGCAAAATGTACCAACTAAATACAAATATGTAGAACATTTAAAAGCATCAAACCATGCATGCATCATGCAAATTGTGGGCCATGTTTTATAATACAATTTTATCTAACTTATGTAAATGTGCATTCAAACAAATTTATATTAAAATTTAACTATCAACCGACATCCATAGTAGTCTTTTTATACATGAATGCAAAATGTACATACCATATTTTATAATACAATTTTAAGTTGTCATTGTTTTAGACATTGACATCGAATTATAAGATTCATTCAAATGCAAAATGTAGACCTTGCATTTTGTAATTTGCAATTTTAATAGATTTATTTTAAATAAGTCGAGACAAAACAACTTACAAAAAAAAAAAAAAAACCTAAGAATCATCTACTATCATTATAGGAATAATTGAATGCAAAATGTACCAAATAAATGCAAATATGTAAAACATTTAAAAGCATCAAACCATTGATGCATCATGCAAATGGTGGGTCATGTTTTATAATGCAATTTTATCTAACTTATGTAAATGTGCATGCAAACAACCTTATATTAAAAGTTAACTATCAACCGACATCCATGGTATTATTTCTATACATGAATGCAAAATGCACACACCATATTTTATAATACAATTTTAAGTTATCATTGTTTTAGACATCTCCATCGAATTATAAGATTCATTCAAATGAAAAATGTAGACCTCACATTTGGAATTTGCAATTTTAATAGATTCATTTTAAATTTGTCAAGACAAAACAACTTTAAACAAACCTAAGAATCATATACTAATATTATAGGAATGATTGAATGCAAAATGTACCAACTAAATGAAAATTTACTTTCATTGCTACATATTTATGAATTTAAATATGTAAAACCAAAATTTTCTAAAACATGCCAAGTTCATCAAGTCGTGTTTACATAGAGGGGGCACACTTGGTATGAAATTGAAAAAAACACATAGTCATTAAAAATGACACATTGATAACCAAAAAACACACACATATCAGAGATATCTTACAAATAAATATTGATGGAAAACTTCTTAACACTAATTCACCTTTCACACACAAATCTTGAATTGGCATTGCCCCATACAATAGATCACTAGATATCCTATTAACATTTGCAGAATGTCTTATGCTAAATGAATGAAATTGACTAACAATATTTTTTGCGTCTCCATGCAGTTGTTTTAATCTCTTTTTTAACTTGGTACATGCCTTTCATCTAGTTGCACACAAGTTCAGAATTGGTGAAGACTACAATTCCATTGGATCCATAGTCCTTAGTTGTTCATAAGCCTTCTATCAATGCAATATAATATCCTTCATTATTGTTGTTCTTCCAAGCACATTCATTTTCCTTTGGAGGACTTTGTGTTGTGAAACTAGCTCACAAAAAGATAGGAAAGATAGATCAACAACTTAGAAATCAGTCTCTTCGAGGGGGCAACCTCCTTTAAATTACACAAACGAACAATTCTTGGATGATACAAATGACAAAACCTCCTTTCTATATATAGGAGTCTAAGGGGTCACAATATAACCCAGGACGAACTAACAATAATAATATAAGGGCACAAAAATAACAATAGTGGGCTTCTATGGGGCACAATAATAACAATATGGGGACAATAGGGGCACAACAATAACAATAAGGGATACAATGACAATAGTAATGGGGGAATCACTAGTATTATAGGGACCTAACATGCCCCTCTCCTTCAAAAAAGTGTTGTCCTCAACGCTTGAGTAGTTCTAGATGCTTTTGTATAAAATTCTCATCCTCCCATGTGCAATCTTTAGTTGGTAAGTTCTTCCACTTTATGAGATACTCTAAAATTGATTGATTTCGTAGCTGTTGAGTTCTTTTTTCTTTGACTGCTTCAGGTTCCAATATGATTTTTCCTTCCTCATCAAGTTTTGGCAATATTGTTTGAACTAGGAGCTTGTCACCTATAACCTTCTTTAAGCACGAAACATGGAAAACTGGGTGCACTCGGGAGCAGAGAAATTCTTAAGAACCCCCCCTAAATTTACATGTATAATAAATGGGCGAATCTCCATGGTATATAGGAAAAATGGAAGGCGATTTTATCAATAATATAATATGTATATATAATTTTTTGGCGAATCTCTCACCAGGCATGGCGAATATTTTACTCAATTATAAAATCTTGTGTTTATTGAATACACAAATGAAATCATTGCATTTCTTTAAAATATCTTTTGAAATCAAAATTACCAAAATTACATATCGATAACCTAGTGGGTGTAGGATAAAATTCACCTATGCCATTCACAAAAAGCATGAGAAAAAACCTGATACTATATATAAAACCAAGAAAAAATCAAATTCATCACTTCTAGGGACCTCGTAACCGCCCTGCCAATACACAAGTATGTTCCTGTTTTCAATTAGAAAAATTACCCAAATTACAATCTGTTTACTCCATCATATGTTGGAAAGTTATAGAAGGATGACTAGTGCAATCAATCCGTTCCTTTTAGCCCTGGATTTGTTTCAGTTTAAAGCAGAAGTATACAAATATACTTGTCCAATGTCTATGCTTTAACCATTGACCTTAAGATGTTTTTACAATATAATTTCCTAAGTCTATTTAATATCTTCATTATCATAAAAACCAACCTATATCCATCTTAACTGCACATCTACCACTCTTAGGGGGATGAAATCTATTTATCCCTCTGAGCACTTGGTAGACCCAAAATTAAGATGGACCTAAGATGATAGAATTTCCCCTTTAAATAGTCTATGCTCACATGAATACCATGGTATTACCATCGGTCAATACCATGGGTTATCATAAACCTGGAGCTTAAAAATTATATTAGTAATTTATAAAAATTAATAAAATTAATAGTTGATTTTTATTTTATTTTTTATTTTAACTAGGCTAAAATGTTGAAAATACATTAAATTACAACATCCATTTTTACTCTTGATCGGATCAAATATTTTTTCACTCTATGCTAGTTTGCATATCATGATATTTGATACCTCTCGGGGGTTAGTAGATCCAGAATAAAGATGGATATATGTTGGTTTAATTCCCCCATTTAAATAGGCTACATTCTAGGTGAATACCATGGGTCAATACCATGTGCCATTTTGGTGAATACCATGGGTCAATACCATGTGCCATTTTTATTTTATTAGTACTAATATTAGGGTTAATTTTTTTTTTGCATGGTATTAATAACAATCTAGTCCATGGTATTTGTCCCATAGTATTTTTCCCATAGGTTTCACCTAAATATAATGCATTTTTTGAGTGTTCGTAAATATAAGGTGACTTATGGAGTAAATATAAAAAAAATGTTTTATTTGTTTACCATACCTCTCGTTTACTTATATTTTTCTTAATATTCTTAATTTACCATACCTCTTTTACAAATATGGTATTTGGCCCATAGGATTCACTTAAATAAAACCTCTTTCTTGAGCCTTCATAAATAGAATGAGGGTTATGGACTAAATATAAAAAGAGGTTTTATTTATTTACCATGCGTCTAGTTTATTTATATTTTTATTTATTTACCATACCTCCACTTTACTTATATTTTTATTTGTTTACACCCTTGCATGTATATAAGGTGACTTATGGAGTAAATATATAAAATGTTTTATTTATTTACCATACCTCTCATTTATTTATATTTTTATTAATTCACCATACCTCTTTTATAAATATGGTATTTGTCCCTTTGGCCCATAGGATTCACTTAAATAAAACCTATTCTTGAAAATGGGCGAATGGATTCACTTAAATAAAACCTATTCTTGAAAATGGGTGAATGGAAGGTTGTAACTCCTAATTTCAAGGGCTAAATTTACTTTTTTTACCCTCTCCCTTAAAATAAGGTGGGCTATTTGAGGTGATTTGTAAAAATGTACTATGATACAAAATATTCGCCCACTAAAAATTTAAAACTCCTTAATTTCGCCAAAGGGCGAACATTCGCCCCTAAAAGTTTCTATGCTCGGGAAGCTAGAGTAAGATCCAATTTGTATGTCGTAGTACCTATCTTTGCAACACCTTGTACAGACTATAATACTTTGGTGATAATTTATTATCCTTCTTAGCTTGATTGAGGGACATTTGTTTATATGGTTGTAGTCATAGGAATACCCAATCATCTACATCAAAACATATTTCATTGCGATGTTGATTTTCCTATTGTTTCATTCTATTTTGCGCCAAGGTGAGGTTATCTTTTAAGAGTTGGAGAACTTGTTTTTGATGCTTGATGTTACCTTCCACTGCTTGAAATTTAGAATTTTCTCTTAAATATGATGTGATGGGTGGTGGATGATATCCATAAAGTGCCATAAATGGGGTCATTCTTGTTGCAATATGGAAGGAAGTGTTATACCACCATTTAGCCAGAGGAAACCATTTGACCCATTGTGTATGTTTATCATATACAAAACAACGGAGATATCCTTCCAAACATTTGTTTACTAATCGGTTTGCCCATCAGATTGAGGATGATAAGATGAGCCATGATCTAACTGAGTACCAAGACAAGAAAATAATTTTTTCCAAAAATTCCAGTGAAAATGGGATCTCTGTCGCTTACAATAATATTTGGGTTTCCATGTATCTTTTGAATTGTTTCCATAAATGCAGTAGAAATTGTACTCGCTTTAAATGGATGAGATAATGCACAAAAGTGTGCATACTTGGTAAGTCTGTCAACTACCACCATGATAACACTCTTTCATTCGGACTTGGGTAAACCTATGATAAAATCCATTGAAACCTCCTCCTAATGTTGGCTTGGAATGGATAAAGGTTATAATAGACCTGGGGTCTTAATTATTTCAACATTATTTTGTTGGCAAACCAAACATTCTGCCACAAACTTTTGAATATCCCATTTAAGGCCATCCCAAAAAAATTCCTTCTTAACCCTGTGGTAAGTTTTTATAAATCTTGAGAGCCCTCCTAAGGGAGAGGTGTGCAATTCCCTAAGAATATTTTGTTTGAGTTGGGAATTCTTGCATATGTATAATTGATATTTGTACCATAATAAATCATTTTTCCAGCTAAATGTATCATATGTACTGGGATCTTGTTGTATCTTTTGAATGAGTGCCCACACTTCTTCGTCATTCTTCCATTCATCCCTTGCTTCATTTATCCAATCTGGTTGGATAATAGAAATGGCACAAAGAAATGCTTCCACATTCTCATCCTTTCTTGAGAGTGCATCTGCGACAACATTTTGCTTCCCTTTTTTGTAGATGATTTCAAAGTCATAACTCAACATCTTTGTGACCCATTTTCGTTGCTCTTCTGAAGATAATATTTGTTCTAAAAAGTATTTAAGACTATCATGATCTGTTTTTACCTTGAAGTGTCTTCCAATTAGGTAGGGTCGCCATTTCTTTAGTGCATGTAGTATTGCCAACATTTCCTTCTCATAAATATCTTTGTGTAAATACTTTCCTTTGGTTGGACGACTTTCAAAAGCAATGGGTCTTTCTTCTTGCATTAAAACAACACCAATTCCATTTCCTGAGGCATCACATTCCACAATAAAGGTTTATGTGAAGTTCTGTGTAGCTAAGACCGGTGCTTGGAACATTGCCTCTTAAGATGTTCAAAGGCCTTCGTTGCGTCTAGAGTCCATGAAAATGCATATTTCTTCAATAATGTTGTTAGAGGTGATGTTATTCTCCCATAATTCTTAACAAACTTGAGATAATATCCTGTCAACCCGAGAAATCCTCGCAGATGTTTTATGGATGTAGGGATTTTCCATTCCTTAATGGTTTTAATTTTGCTAGGGTCTACCTTAACACCTTCATGAGATACAATATGACCTAGATACTCCACCTCTTGTACTCCAAAGAAACATTTGGATCTTTTTGCATATAATTGTTTCTCCTCCAATAGTTTGAGTACCCTGTCAACATGTTCAACACGATCCTTCCAAGACTTGTTGTAGATTAGTATATCATCAAAAAATACTAACACAAATTTTCTAAGGAAAGGTTTGAGAATGGAATTCATCAAACCTTGAAATGTAGAAGGTACATTGGTAAGGCCAAAAGGCATGACCAAAAATTCATAATGATCCTCATGAGTTCTAAATGTTGTTTTTGGAATGTCTTCAGTCTTCATTCTGATTTGATGATATCCTGAACGAAGATCCAACTTGGTGAAGTAAATTGATCCATGAAATTCATCCAATAATTAATCAATGACAGGAATGGGAAATTTATCTTTAACAATGATCTTGTTGAGCGCCTTATAATCTGGACACATGCTCCATGATCCATCCTTCTTGTAGATCTCTAATTCAACTCAACTACAAATATCTAATTCATTCAACTTATCTTCAACTCAACTGAAGGTTGAAAGTATTTACTAATTTATTTTTATGTTCATTCCACATATACAAATCTTTCTAATTAGATGACAAAGCAATATCAACACTCTATTTAGCTTCAATCTTATCCACCTAATAAAATATAAATGAAAAATATGTATCTTAAAAAAAAACTACTACTTGAAAAGAGAAAGTACAAGAACCTCCAATTAAGTGTATTTTGCCTCATCTTAGGAAATTAATAAGACCCATGTTCCAAGAAAATAGGGAAGCTTGAATTGAATTACACATAATGAAGAAGGATACATAAATGAACCTATAACAACAGAAGAAATGAAAGTATGTTACCAAGAAGCATCAAGGTTGTTCTACTAGATAAATCAATGTAAAACAGTCAAAGCAATAATATTAAAATTAAAACTCCAAAAATAGATGACAAAGCAATGCAAACAGTCTAATTAGCAACCCAATAACATTAAAATGAAAACACCAAAAATAGATGACAAATTAATGCAAATACTCTAATTAGGTTCAATCTCATGCACCCAACAAAATAGAAATGAAAAATATGAATCTCAAAAAGAAAATATTGCTTGAAACGAGCAGTACAAGAATCTTCAATTAAGTGTGTTCTGCCTCATCTTAGGAAGCTAATAAGACCCATGTTCCAAGCAAATAAGGAAGCAAATTGAATTACACATAATGAAAAAAGGAAACATAAATGAACATATAACAACAGAAGCAAGGAAAATATGTTACCAAGAAGCATCAAGGTTGTTCAATGGCCATGATATCATCACGTTTTTCATTGGCATCCTCTTCGTTGATAAAATTTTTCATTTTGTCGATTAAAATGTTATGTGCTAAGAAGATGGGGATATGATAATAGCATTAATGGTAGGTGCATCATTTCTAGTTATTTGGCACTGCATCATATGCCCATATTCTCAGGATAGAACATTTTGGTCGAGTAGGGGCTCCTGATAATCATAGGGATTTTCTCTTCAGAGCGTTTTGGTGCATTTGAACCATAGTTCTACGAGATAAATCAAGGTAGAACAAGTCAACCCAATAACATTAAAATTAAAACACCAAAAATAGATGACAAAACAATGCCAACACTCTAATTAACAACCTAATGAAATTAAAATTAAAACACCAAAAATAGATGACAAAGTAATGCCAAAGTAATGCCAACACTCTAATTAGTTTCAATCTCATGCACCCAACAAAATACAAATGAAAAATATGTATCTCAAAAAGAAACTACTACTTGAAAAGAGAAAGTACAAGAACCTTCAATTAAGTGTATTTTGCCTCATCTTAGGAAGCTAATAAGACCCATGTTCCACACAAATAGGGAAGCTTGAAGTGAATTACACATAATGAAAAAAAAAGCATAAACGAAACAATCATGCTATAAAGGGAAGCAAAAGTGATGTGGAACAAATTGATATTGTGGAGGATTGAAATTGATAATGTGACAACAATGATTTGGGGGAATTTGAGCTAGAGGTAGCATTTAGGGAATATGAATTGATAATATTATTGTCTTTTGAAATTATTATTGTCAAGTGACCTGGTTAAATGGGTCATTTACAATATTTTTTTTAATAATACACAGTCTAATTTTATTTAAAAATAAAAACAGAGAACTGGAAAGCTCAAAATGAAAAATGATACATTAAATGAAATATAAAATTCAATTGTCACTTCTTAACGAGCACCATGATAGATTATATCGAATAAATTTGATATTTATAAATCATCGTTTCATTGATATGCACTGTATTTCTTTCTAACTCTCAAACTGAATTGCATATATCTCAATAGAGTTATGTATATACTGGTTACACGTTATATATTACAGGGTAATGTTTTTAGCTGAGAGATGTTACTGTACTGCAACTACTTTATTGTAGCTGACAATCAGGATTCAATGCTAATAGACATCTATGAAGGGGAAAGGCCCAATATTGAAGAATGAGACTACATCATAACAAAGTGTCAGGCATCTCAGTTGATGGAATAAACAAATGTATGAAATTATGGACAAATATACAATTGTTGTGATTTCACATTCAAAACCACAAATTGCATTGTTTTTTTTACATGACATAACATGAATTTTTTCTGAGTTTGAGAATCAGTGGGTAATAGAATCATATGGTGTTGTGAAAACCACATGTTGCAACCATATCTTGGTCTATTAGATCCTAATGCACTAATACAAAGAGAACCCATAAATTCCTAGGCTCTATGTTGTGCCTATCAATACAAGAATATGTGAACGGACAAATTTGTTCTTTTTCTGTACAAATTAGTTTTGGGCATACAAACATAATGCTTAGTTGGGGCATACAGAAGCAAAATATATTAGTTATTAGTTAATTTTGAATGGATAGAACTTCTCAATGAGATTTTCTTATAACAACATGGGGACACTCACTAAAATCATATGGCATTCATTTCTCTTTTTAATGTGTATATATTTTATAACCCATGCCATGAGGAGAAGATAAAAAATTATCATTTTACACCACCTAACAATTAATACCAAATAATTCTTATTAAGATATTTAAAAATTTGTGATAGTCATGTATAGAATTCCAATTCTAACATCTACTACTTCTGCATGTACTAATATATTTCTACCTTGCCACCATAAAACAAAGATTTTGATAATGTAAATTGTTATTGACCTTGTGCCTTGAACTCTAATATCTACCATATGCATTAATACTAAGATAACTTTAGCTTTTTCGACAGTAAAACAAAGAATTTGGATACGATGAATTGACTTTTAAATGTCGTACAGATAAAATAAAAAATAAATAAATAAATAAAAAAAAAAAAAAAAAAAAAAAAAAAATGAAAAAATTGTTCATATACTATGAATGGTTGGAATGTTGTTAACAGAACAATCAGCCCTTTTGGATTATCCATTTTCTATATGTGGGAAAGATAAGCTGTCACTTAGGAAGCGGTGGAATAATCAGTGATTATTTGTCATTTGAAATATAAAATATAAGTATAAGACAATAAATATAAAGTAATGAGATAGAGGAAAGCAATTCAAATCAAATTTATTAGAATAAAAGATACTAAAACCAATAAAAAAAGAAATAGACATAGAATGTTAGCAAAGATAAAGTGAAACTGGAAAAAGAAAAGTATGTGCATTGGTGCCTAATTTGATTTATAATGTACACTAATATGAAAGCAACAAATAAAAATAGGAAGTGGTGGAATAATCAGTGATTATTTGTCATTTGAAATATAAAATATAAGTATAAGACAATCAATATAAAGTAACGAGACAGAGAGAAAGCAGTTCAAATCAACTTTATTAGAATAAAAGACACTAAAACCAACAAAAAAAGGAATAGACACAGAATGTTAGCAAAGATAAAGTGAATCTGAAAAAAGAAAAGTGTGTGCATTCGTGCCTAATCTCGTTTACAGTGTACACTAATATAAAAGCAACAAATAAAAAAAATGAAGCGGTGGAATAATCAATGATTATTTGTCATTTGAAATATAAAATATAAGTATAAGACAATGAATATAAAGTAACGAGACAGAGAGAAATCAATTGTAATCAACTTTATTAGAATAAAATACACTAAAACCAACAAAAAAAAATAGTCACAGAATGTCAGCAAAGATAAAGTGAAACTGGAAAAAGAAAAGTATGTACGTTGGTGCCTAATCTGGTTTACAATGTACACTAATATGAAAGAAACAAATAAAAATAGGAAGCGGTGGAAAAGTCAGTGATTATTTGTCATTTGAAATATAAAATATAAGTATAATACAATGAATATAAAGTAATGAGACAGAGCAAGCAATTCAACTCAACTTTATTACAATAAAATACACTAAAACCAACAAAAAAAGGAACAAACACAGAATGTTAGCAAAGATAAAGTGAAACTGGAAAAAGAAAAGTATGTGCATTGGTGCCTAATCTAGTTTACAATGTACACTAATATGAAAGCAACAAATAAAATAAGAGAAATTATGGACAAATATACAATTGTTGTGATTGCACATTCAAAACCACAAATTGCATTGTTTTTTTTACATGACATAACATGAATTTTTTCCAAGTTTGAGAATCAATGGGTAACAAAATCGTACAACGTTGTGCAAACCACATGCTACAACCATCTCTTGGTCTATTAGATCCTAATGCACCAATACACAGAGCAACCATACATTCCTAGGTTGTGTTGTGACTATCAATACAAGGATTTGTGAATGGGAAAATTTGTTCTCTTTCTGTACAGCTTAGTTCCGGGCATACAGATAGAAATCTTAGTTGGGGCATACAGAAGTGAAACATATTAGTTATTAGTTAATTTTGAATGGATAGAACTTCTCAATGAGATGTTCTTAGAACAACATGGGGACATTCACTAGAATCATATGGCATTCATTTTTCTTTTTAATGTGTATATATTTTATAACCCAGGCCATGAGGAGAAGATAAAAAATTATCATTTTACACCACCTACCAATTAATACCAAATAATTCTTATTAAGATATTTAAAAATTATTATCATTCAGTTTCTAATGTTAAACTGTGGGTAGGATTAATTTTTTTTAACCCATATTTTTCCTCACAACCGAGTACTATATACTGTGAACAATGTTGGCAGAATCAATGCACACAAACACACAATGAACAATGCCTCCAAAAGGATGAAGTGATACTATTACACAGAAGAAGGTTGAGGTCGATGTTTTGTTTTGCACATTGTTGTTGGTTTTCACGATAAGAAGTCTGGGCCTCTGAAATCCCGACCTCTGAAAGCTTCCTTCCTTCGAAGGCCTCTGCAAGCTTCCTTCGAAGCCGATTCCATTGTTGTATGTATCTCCATTTCCATTTTAAATTTTTCCAGCCAATTTTCTCTCCATAGTTTTCTACGACATCACCTTAATAATTACTACAGAGATTGATTTAATTCAATATAGGATTGGATTAGAAAACAAGAAAAGGTATTTGAAGAAGCTTCAATTGTCTAGAAGGCATTGGTGAAAGTATTTCCCTTATAGAGAAATGACTAGTATGGAAGACACGAAAAGGGAATAAAGTCAAAATTGGAGAGGAAATTCATGTTTGGGATGCCTAGAAAACTACAAATGGTCTAACTTTCTAATCAACACTCTTCACATCAATGAGATATATAGTCTAGAAAATGAAACTAATCCAACTCTCCCCAGTATTCCCATTTGGCTACCTTAATAATCATTCTAAATATATATTTCAATGCATATTGTATATATCTGGATATCAATTAACTTTATTTTTAGCACATGACTGTCGTATTAGGTATAAAACACATAGCTAGAGACATGTTTAAGACTGTTCCTTCAGGAGATGTGATCTTTATGAACTGTAAATGAGTTCGGACTTACCTGGTCTAGACAAGGGGCTTCAGCTCAAATCAACAACACTTGACAACACAGCTAGCAACCTCACAACGCTCCACAACACAACGAACAACGAACCTCAAAGCACAGCCAAAACCTCACAGCACAACCATAACCTCATAGTACAACCAACAACCTCACAGCAGAACCTCACAGCACTCGACATCACGACCAACAACCTCACATCGCTCAACAACATAATGAACAAAAAATCTCATATCATAGCCATAACCTCACAGGACAACCAACAACCTCACAGCGCAACGAACAATGAACCTCACAACGCTCAACAACACAACCAATAACGAACCTCACAGTGTTCGACAAAATGAAAAATCAACATAGAGAAAAACTTCACAGAGGGGTCTGGCCCATTGTATATATAAACATTTTTCCTGCCGAACAAATAGTTCGAAGGAATAACGAGTTCGGTCAAATCATTTTTTCAGCCAAACTAATTTTTTGCTGATTTTTTCAATTCCGACAAAAATTTCGTTTAACGACCAGCATTAGTCTAAACAACCAAAAGTTCGGTCGAGCATTAGTTAAATAGTTCAGCCGAAAATTTGAGATTGTGAATTTTTCAGAGGCATTTCTCACAAAAGTGTAACCCAGCTTCACATTTTCACCCTTATGGAATAAAAAATATTCATGATCTTCATTACAAAATTAAAAACTATTGAGTCCGCTTGCGGTAGCTCAATTGGCAATAGTTGTGGAAATGAAGTCTCACCGAACCAGAAGTCTTGGGTTTTAATCTTATGCTATCCCCCCCATCAAGGTGAAAAGTTGGACATGATGAAGATGTAATCCTACCAAGCTTACAAAAAAAATAAATACTGAAGGCGTAATTTAATACAAAAATTCTCTCATTATTATGAGGCTTCCTGTCAAAGTTGAAAAGAAAATTTTAAATATAAATAAATCTATATTTTTAATGTTGTTATAGTTAATATGTGTGTGTGGGTGTGGGTGGTTGTGTTTATGTGGGGGTTGGAGGGGGAGGGTTTGAGGGAAACTGTGAACTAAACCATGCTTGGGGCTTAGGAGAATCCATTAAAATAAAATGATGGCATTATATTGAGGATTGAATATCTTTAAATTGAAGGAGATCAAAAATCTTATAGCAATCATAGATACTTTAATAATCACCCATTAGGTTAAAAAGTCTTCCATCTCATAAAACTCAAGACTCTCCAAACTAATCTTAAGAATTCAAGGGCTAACAAGGAGCTTCAAATCCATTGATTTCTTCTAGGTTCTTCGGTTCTTTACAATCCTATGAACTACATGGCACACAAAGGAGTCTTGTTAAATCATAGAATGTTAAGCCAAAAAAGGGGGTCCTTTCTCTTGTTTATCTCCCATGAACCTTCTTAAAACCAAACATCAAAATTGACATGTACTTGAAGTTGAAGCACATGTGGTGCAACTCATTAATCTAAATGATACAAGCCATGATTTTAGCTTTTCCCCTCATACTCTTTCGGCATATCTCCAAGCATGATAGTGGGAGAAATTTGAGCTTGAAGGGGTTTTTCACATAGTAGAGGTGGGATTTCCTTTATGGTTCTTTCTTGTTTATGTTGGAGTTACTCTATAATTGACCTAGCAAGGCCTTTGTTTTTCCTACGTTTTAGTTTAGAGGGGACTCAATGTATTTGATTTGATGTGTCTTTTGTCGTGGTTATTGGTTCAAATTTCATAGAGTCCAGTAGATGGACCTTCCTTCTTAATATCTTAATTTAGCATTTGATTGGATCTCCTCTTAGATTTGGTTCTAATTGCTTGATTTTTTTAAGCATGGATGGTCATTGCAGTTCATGTGGAATCTATAATTTTCGACAAGTATAGCATAATAATAAATGTGTCAAGGACTTTCATTCTCCCATTTTAGTAGCATGATGACTTCCAAGCCCAAGGTACAATTAGCTAGGATTGTAAAATTAGAAGTAAGGTTGGTTATTCGAAGCAACCAATTTGAAAAGTAAATAAATATCACAACATGTAGTATGAACTAATTATGGGCCTAATAAAGAATTATCACTCCTTTGCCTCTTTTCCAAAGGTTCCTATTGGGTTTTCCAAAAACATTTGGAAGGAAGATACAATTCAACAAAACCAAGGAGAGATAAAATATGAAGATGTAGTATTGGAACCCAATTTATATGTTAACATTAAAAAATAATCCTTTAATGGACATTTCTTATTTTGAAGCTTAGGTCTCTTTATATTATGAAAAATAGTCTTTAGTTAGGCCAATGTATTAGAATTATAGCTACAATCATTTTAGCTATGTTGAAAGAATTGTAAGAACATCTCATTTTGTAGGTAAAGTTGTTGCAATTTTGGAAGCTTTTGAATCCCTATCATTCGACTTGCTCATTATGATTTGTATTTACTCATTATACAATGCAACTACAATTTTCTTTTAATACAATTGATCCTAATTTTAAGTCTTTTTATTTTAAATTCTATTATAATTAATGCTAGAATTTTAATGAAAATTGACTTTAGTATTAGGTTGTGAGTAATAAAATTAATATTTGAATTAGTAATGTGATTATTAATGGTATAAATTATTTATTTTTCTATTTATTAGTAATGTTGTATTATTTTGATGGTAGTTTGTGTTGGGAACAGGTCCCCTAGGGTCAATTTTGGGGTTAAAAGCCCAAGTTTTGGGGCAGAAATCTCGAATTTTGTATAAAGGAATGTAAAGTCTCTGCATTTTGTGGTCGCGGAGCGTGAAGATATCAAGAGTCAAAAAGGGTTTCTGCCCTTAGTTTAGATAGGTTGTGTCGGCTTGATGAGATCTGCCCTTGGTCCACAGACCATGGGATTGTATAAAAAGGAGGTCTTAGAGGAGTCTAAGATAGTTCAGTTCATAGATAGAGTCATTGATGAGTCTGTGAAGAGCTAAGAGTGAGCGTCTTAGCGTAGGAAAGAGGCTCTGCAGCTGAGTGCGCAGAGGCCTAGGGTAGAAGTCTGTATCTGAGTGTGCGGACCCCTACAGCTATGTGCGTAGAGGGCTAGGGTAGAAGTCCGCAGTTGAGTGTGCGAACACCTGCAGCTATGTGTGCAAGGCAGTTAGAGTCTGTACTAGAAAATATAAACCATCAATAAAGAGAAGTATTCTGAAATTACTGTGCATTTTACTTCTATCAATTGCATGCGATTATGTTATGTTAAGCACTAGGTTTATGTTTTATTGCTAATTTGATGCGCAAATATATATGTTTTCCTCTGTTATATGAACACAAGTAGAGATATATGTTTACACAATCTTAATTGCATGATAGAATGCGTGAACACTTAAGATAATTTGGGAAACTATACAACAAAGTAGTTACAGAGGTGGATAAGTGTTGAGATTTCTTGTTAGGGTTATGCGAAGGACGATCGTAGATCTTCATGGAGGTTTTGAAAGACTAATAAAGAAGTACATTGATAAGCCCTAAAGGCTTATCTATCTGCGAGAAGGCAGAGTTAAAGTGTAAAACTGACATCACAACCATATCAGGGTGCAAAAACTTAGTTCCTGCATCCCCCCATACTGCTTAAGGTGAGACTTCAGTCCATGCTCTGTGGGCCGATGCCGAAAGGGCCAATAGTGTATGGATTTTCTTGGTTGACTAACGCCGGACCTGGGTCAGGGCCCATCAAGCCAACAAATGGTTCCGTTGCCGGGAACGGGATCTGCATAATGAGATGTGTGATGTTGCATCATTGGAATCCAACTAAGAAGGAGATTGAACACTGGCTGGATAGAAAGATCCACGAATTCGTGGCACAAGAAAACAGGAATCCACTATTGATGAAAGAGTAATGGCTGGACAGATATATGTACATAGAGATACACAAAATCTTCTTTTGTTCCTTCCTGGTTGAATTATAAGAGTGGATCGCAAAGTTGGTAGATGGGAAAGGGAGGTGGAGGCTTGACAGTCTTATCGTCTGGACCCCAGAGTTAGTGTGGAAATTGGAAGCCTCTGAAGATAAGATCACGCACACTGTCAATCACTAGCTCGATCGTATCATAGGAGGGTTTGTGACAGAGTTCGCGGTCGATACTTCGGTTAGTTATAGCGAAGCAAAGTGCTACTTCTTCAAGGGGTCGTGAGGCAAGTGTTTAAAATCATTAAATACTTGGATTAAGATGCTCTTGTGTGAAAAACGGGTCATGCAGTTACCTTGATGTTTGGGGCTACATGAAGTGGAAGGAATTTCAGGGACGGAGGAAGAAAAGGTCCTGAATATAGTCTGTTGATTGAGCCTCCTCTGAGTGATGACAAAGGAGCAACACAGGCTTCTCTGGTGAGCACTATTCAGTTGATAAGACAAGGGTTCCCGCGAATACCTACATCGCCTCCATCCTCACCTCCACTGCTTACCCCTTCACCCACATCGTCGCTACCTCCACCACTGTTCAACATGGCGAACTTCGTAAAGATACCTATGTTCAAGGGCGTAGGAAATGAAAATCCGGACCAGTTTTGGTTCGTCGCGTAGGCTCTATGGGAAGCTCAGGGTATCACAGATGATCAAACGAAGAAAGAAATGTTGGTTAATGCTTTGCAGGACCACGCACTAACGTGGTACATTAAGTACAATACTCATAACCCGATGTCTGCGTTGGTAGATATCTAGACTGCACTAAATAGGGAATTCAGTAGACCTAAGTCTCAAGTGCAATCCATTGTGGGATTCAAGGAGATCATTATGAAGCCTGGAGAGACGCCCTGGGATTTGGATCAAAGATTAAAGTGTACAATCTGTGAAGGCAACATCAATCTGATTGATGGGCAGCATCGCAAATGGTTTGTGGCCTCGATCCTGCCTCACATAAGGGTTGCGCTATCACAACAGAAGATCAGGACCTAGGTGGAAGCTTTGGAAATAATGATGAGATTGCATGAGACACCAATGCAGGATGCTAATCTGGGGGTTCAATAGATTCACACACAGTTTCAGAACCTTTGCCTCAAAATGAAAAGCCTGAAGAAATACAAAACAACTCGACTAGAGGCGTGTGAAGAAGTCTGGTGCCTAAAATGCAAAGGTTAGGGGCATGACAAGGATCACTATCTAGTCTTTGCAAATTATCTTGAGCCTTGCGAGGAAGGCCCTAAGGTAAACATTATGTTGTGAAGTGGAACGACAAATGGTGAGGATAAAAGGAAGCATCTTGCAGAAGGTGAGTGGGTCTGCAAAGCACTAGAAAAGGAGACTGGGTTTGATCTGGAATGTGCAAAAGAAACATTTATGGAAGCAAAGAAAAGCTGTGCTGACGCCTCTACCTCAGGAATTCAGGAGAAACCAGTTGAATAAATGGTCTCGTCCATGATTACCATGTTCTTAGAGACCTGCATGAAACTGCTACACGATAGCAAGGCTGTGAAGGGACTGCAAGAACTGATCAATCAGTGCGCTGTCAAGGAAAACACTATCGACAAACTATGCATAGTCAGAAAGCTTGGTAAGCATAAGCCAAGGACTGGACGTGAGATGAGACTCACCGTGCAGATAAGAGAATACAAAATGGACCAAGTTATATTGGATCAAGGGTCCTATGTGAATGTTTTTCCAAAATAAACACGGGAAAGAATGGGGAGACCTATGCTACAGTGGTCTCCGATTTAGTTAAGGATGGAAAATCATCATAAAATCATCCCAATGGGGAGGTTGAAGAGGGTAATAGTTGACTTCGAAGGCATGATTGCACTAGAAGATTTTGAGGTAATAGAGATTTTGGATGATAGAAATCCCTACCCCATTCTCCTTGGGATCGATTGGGCCACTGACATGAATGGGGTAATCAACTTGAAGAAGTGAATGATGATATTTGAGAAGAAATTTCTCCACATAGTGGTGCCACTAGATCTTGCAGAAGGACCACGCTTTACAGAACCGCTCCACATTGTGACAGTGATGATGATTTGGACTAGATTTATAAGATAATGGTGCAAGACCAGGATTGGGTGAATTCACCAGCAGATGGACGTGTTGCATGGGACCATGAGAGCGCCTGCACATCAGATTTAGATGAAGAACTAGAGCACTGGCATAATCAACGACATGAAGTATCTACGCTTCGTTGTAAGATGATGACCAAGTCATTGCATTGTGTATCATCAGAGGTAAGAAATATGCCTCACTATGATGGTTAACTAATGTTGATCACTTTTTGGATGCATTTGAAAGGGAAGTACAAGAGAAGCATCACTTCCAGGCATTAGATTGGGCGCTGTGCGCTACACCCACAAGATGGTGGGGTACACACAAGGACACTTTTGAGGATTGGTGCGAATATAGAAGGATGATGAGGATGCGCTTTGGCCACCGAAAGGTACGAATAATAGAAAAGTATGATAGGAGGAATGATCTGCGTGATCATTTGGCCAAATGGACTGAAGTATATGGAGTGAAGCCTTAGCCGAATTGGATCCATCTCTTTTGTCATACCTTAGATGTTATACCAATGAATTGTTACTTGGAAACAAAATTACGTCATGGCACTGAAGAATGGGATGTTTTACGCCAAGGATTTCTGATGACGTTCAATTTTGAGGATGGATTTGAATCTGTCAATGAAGAGTTACAGGAGGTTAAGACATCCATCTTTAGAATACCGCAGGATCCTATAGACTTGATTCAACCTGATTGGACTACCCATCTGAGCCACGCACTGGAGTGTTGCAATGTAACAGCAGAAGAAGAAGACGAAGACCCGAGAAATACTAATATCCCAGAGAATGAAGGTCACCATGGAGTTGAAGGACTGCAACTAGAGAACCCCGACATAACAAAGCCATCAAAACTAGACAGGTGAACATTGGCATGGAGGTAGAGTCGAAGTTTGCAAAGATTGGGGACTATTTGGACAACGCGATAGTAGATAAGGTCGCCAAATTGCTCCGTGAATATTAGGACTTGTTCCCCATGAAGTTTTCTGATCTAAAAGGAATAATAGGAGACTTGGGTGTCATGAAGATCACCCTAAAACCAGACGCGAAACCTGTGAAACAAAGACCTTACCACCTCAATCCGAAGTATAAGGAAAGGGTCTGCGTTGAGTTAGATAAGATGCTCATGGCGGGTATTATTGAACCAGTGGAAGAATTTGATTGGGTAATCCCAATAATGGTTCAGGAAAAGAAGCATAAGGAAGAAATAAGGATATACGTAGATCTCATGAAGTTGAATGATGCCTGCATGCATGATCCCTTCCCAACCCTGTTCACCGATGAGGTCCTAGATAATTTTGGCGGCCAAGAAGCGTATTCATTCACTGATGGGTTCTTTGCGTACCATCAAATCAAGATCGCATCGAAGGATAGAAGTAAGACGACCTTCGCGACTGAATGTGGGTGCTTCCAATATACGGTGATGCCTTTTGGGTTGAAGAACACGCCAATGATCTTTTCATGCGTAGTCATCTTGGCATTCAAGGATTTTATTCATAAATTTCTGGAAGTATACTTTGATGATTGGACAATGTTCAAACTAGTGAAGCGCCGTGTGGCAAGTCTATGCTTGATGCTAGATACATGCCGGAGGTTCTAAATCGTGCTCAATCTGAAGAAATGTTTGTTTTGTGTCCCTTTTGGGATCTTGCTAGGCCATGTGGTATGCAGACAAGGCTTGATGGTAGACCCAACTAAGATCGCGGTCATAATCAATTTGGAGGTGCCAATGAGTGTGAAACAATTGTGCTCAACAATAGGGCATACAGGATACTATAGGAAATTCATTAAGAGCTATGCCCAAATTACTGGGCCGATGGAAAAATTGTTAAAAAATGATGTTACCTTCTGTTGGAATGAAGAATGCTAGAAGATCTTGGATGTGCTGAAGGAGAAGATGGTCACCATGCCGATCATGGTCTTCCCAGATGAGAAGAAGGAATTTCATCTGCATGTGGACGTGCCATGTATTACGCTAGGAGCAGTACTGACACAAGCCAGTGAAGGCGACTTGGATCATCCTATAGCGTTCACAAGTATGAAGTTGTCCAAAGCAGAGAAAAAATATTCCACAATAGAGCGCGAAGGATTAGTTATGGTGTACATGTTCCAGAAGTTCAGGCACTATTTGTTGGGTGGACACTTTAAGATGTATACAAACCATTCCACATTGAAATACCTGGTCAACAAACCTGTGTTGGGGGGAAAGATATGCAGGTGGTTGTTGTTGTTCCAAAAGTATGATTTTGAAGTTATTGTGAAACCAAGACGCTTGAGTGTTGGACCAGATCATCTGTTGCGCATTGAAGCAGGAGAGGAACCTACTAATTTGGAGGAGGGGCTACCTGACTTGCAGCTCTTTACAGTGCATGTCATGTGTTGTTGGCAAAAGTATCCATTCAGAATGCCCCTATCCCACTCTAAGGTGTGACAGTGCCTTAGCAAAAAACAAGGAAAACTACTTGAGTATTCTTCTTTATGAAATGTAAACGAAGAGGAAGGATAAACTAACCTGTGTCTTGCGCTAGTTTGTTGATCCAATCGCTCCTCTCTTCACTAGCTCCCAGCTCTCTGCTCTCTTACCGGCCTAGCTTCACCAAATTCCTGCAAGATCACAAAAGAGAGAAACTACACGAAGATATAGATTTGCATTCATAAAAAGCTTAGGATCAGATTAAGCTAAACATGCAAATATAACAAAACATCATTGATACACAGCATGTAGGAGAAACTCAAATAATTTTATTGATATGATAAGAAAGTCCAAGAGGAGATACAACCAAGTGAGTCCTGATCCAGCATCTACCTCCCAGCAAAGGAATCCCTTCCTCACCTCCAACAAAGCATAAATCACCCAATGTACTAATCTCAATCTCAAACCAACAGCAATTCTCTGCAAAGTACAAAATTCCAGCCTCTGGATCTCTGGGATGAGGGATCCATATATAGATGTAAGCAGAGAGGATGAGTCAGCTTATGTTTTGACTTGTGGCCTCTCTCTGTCAGTTCTTGCTTCCACTTGGAGACTGAGAGCCTCTTACTCATCACTGGTCGAATTCAGTGAGGCAAGTGTCATTGGAGAAGATTCTGGAAGCTTCCATTGTCTCTCCACCTCGTTGAATGACTCTGCCACTTGTCATTTCCCACTCAACGCACCTGGGTAGTGCATTCAAGTGCGTTGCAACGCACCTAGCCAGTGTATTTGGGTGCTTTGCAACGCAGGCAGCTAGTGGAGCTTCTGAATTGATCCTGATTTGACAAGTATTGAGCAGTTTTTGGTGGAGAACTTCTGGGAGAAGCTGTCATTGGTTGACCTTGTTCCTTTAGGGGCAGGAACATCACTTTTAGGGACTTTGGATCCCTTGGATTATGGACATTTCATGCTTATAGCTGTAAGGCACAAAAATGTCTATAACAGTTGCCACCTAAAGTATGAGGCCGTTTATCGGATGAAATGCTTTATTAGGAGGATCCGAAGTTCTTTCAATGCTGGGAGGAGACCTGTAATAAGATACAATACAATACATTATTTTCATACTATTTTCATGATCTAGCTGAGGCGGGCATTCCCATGCTCAGCTTTATAAATTCATTTTTATGTACATAGGACATACAATCGTCTGATGGTAGACTGATGATTATGATGAAATCATCATCCTTTTGGTAGGATAATTATCTGTTCTGCAATGTTGTACATGTCAATGTCTTTATTTTTCCTGAATATATATCGCAGCCCGGATGGATGAAACTAGATCCGGGGTCTTCAATCTCGTCCGATCTTCACTCGAAGTACAAGTCAATCCATGTGAGAAATGTTTTGAAGTCGAACATGGAAAGACATCGCTTGATTACCAGTCAATGATGTAAACTGTTAACAAGCGCGAGAGGAATCACCGATAATGATAATGACCCTCAAGGTACTGCAGTACAATTCACGTGGTGTGAATAAAGGACTTGGCGTCGAACACCACGCAAAATCTTTCGGTCGAAGGTCATTGATGTATACCTGTCGCCGGAAGTGAGAAACTTGCCATTGAGGCATGCAAGCTTCAAAGTACTGAAGGGGGTGTTCCTAGATCAACTTCTTGGATAATGAGCTGATGTCGACAAGAAGCGATCCATCAAAGGAGGGCCTTGATGTATCCCACATCAATGACACGGAACGGAGTAAATGATTTTGATGGAGGTGAAAACGATCTGATGATATATGGTTCAGGGTGGCGGTCATGAAAGAATGAAGTATAATGTATGGCAGTGGATGGGACACGGTTGACTTCTCTGGATGACTTCTCTTGAACATGTCGGCGACACTTATGTGATGGATCGGTAGCATTTACCCCAAAGGTGGATGGTATGGCGAGACCATGGTGATGTGACCGGTGAATGAAACAACCCAACCCGACTCAGGCACGGAGTGGAAGTGTCATGTTCAAGAGCGACTTGCTACCAATAAAGGTTCTTTGAGTTTCTTCCCAATTTTTCCCCAGTGATTGCTGACCAGTACCTCTTTATTTTTGTCAAGCTTGAGGAGGATAACATATGCTTGTTCTATAATTTGCCCTTTGGGCAAACCCATCGCTATGTTTTAACGAGCCTAGCGATAGTGAAACTCATTCTCGTCTAAAGACAAGTTTGTCGCTATTAATGTTTTTAACGAGTCTAACGACAAAGATAACTCGGTCCTTTTCATTTTTAGAGAGTCTGAAAAGGTACGTAAAGTTAACTCCGGAAGTCCTTTTTCGTCATCTAATCCCTTAAGTCCGAAAAAGTATAAAACAATACAGAAGGGATGAAATTTCGATAGTTTTAACGAGCCGAACAAAACAAGTGCTCGATCTTTTTGTGCAATAATCCCTCAGGTCCAAAAAGATTAAAATCTAGAGGAGGGATAGCACTTCCTGTCGCTTTAACGAGCTGGAAGGCCAAAACTCGGCAATCTTTTCATTTTTTACGAGTCAGATGAAAAGAGCTTAAAAAAGACTCGTCTTTTGAGGAACGAGTGATAAAACGGGTAGCAGCTGATTCCAGGTAAGGGTTGGAATTTTCCAATCACGGCAGTGTCACAAGGATGGCTAGTGAAATCACTCTTCGCAGCTGTTCCTCAAAATGGGTAAACAATCATATGGAGGTGAATGATCGGCCAGTGGAAAAGTGGAGGTGACGGTGCAAACACGACCAAGGCTTTAATGGCTGATAATGTTACATTCACGGTGGTTATTTACCGGAGGATAGTTCATTTTTTAACGAGCTTAAACGCGGGTTGAAACACTTGCTCGATCTTATGTTTATTTTTTAACGAGCATGAACTATGTGCTAAAACTGCTCGATTATCCAGTCATATGATAAGAATGTCTCATATAAGATGCCATTTTTTATGGAGCTTGCGCCTTACAAAGCTATGCCCCGCATCCTTTCGTTATGCAAGTTTGGAAACGACTAATCCTACGAGTTTAAAGGGTTAGCCTATAGGTTTAAAGGGAGGACCTAAAAATTTAAAAAATAAATAGCCGCCCCTTGCTTGCACTCCAAAAGGTTTGCATGCCCCCAGGTATAAAGTATGATTTCAAGGTTACCCCTTCTTTAGTCCATTAAAACATTTGTTTTAATGAGAGAGGCCTACCTCTTACAGGTTACCAAAGATTGCTCTATTTGCGGCGCAAATAAAACATTTCCTCGGCGATGTCTACCAAGATAGACAAAGGTGAGTGACAACGAGCGCCAAACACATAACTTTGACAGGAAAATCTTATTCTAGAATAGCCCCTCTTCCTAGACGGACGGGGTACAGACTAGTCATATTTTCCCGCGGAAACCTACCTTATATCCGAAGTTTTCCTGCCGAAGCAGACCAGGACGCATGCCCCCTGGGTTCCAGTCATATCTTTCCGAATCACTCGCGCTCATCGGGAGGACGGACCGTGGGTTGAGACATTTCTTGCATGAAGAGATCATTTAGGGATGGTATATGACTATTTGCGATGCGTGATCCGGGAAATGAAAGCTGGTCTACGAGCTTGAGCACTCTTCCTTCGTGCGGAAAACACATTACTCTAAAGAGTGAGGAGACGATGGCTCCCATGCAATATATATAGTCTCGTCCAAGGAGTAAGTTATAATCCAAGGGTCCTTGAACGACCATCACGTTCATTTGAACGGT
Source organism: Pinus tabuliformis (assembly GCA_031772625.1). Classification (NCBI taxonomy): domain Eukaryota; kingdom Viridiplantae; phylum Streptophyta; class Pinopsida; order Pinales; family Pinaceae; genus Pinus; species Pinus tabuliformis. The sequence goes on along the minus strand of CM062817.1, from coordinate 1,037,415,278 downwards.
CTTCCCTTTCAATGTTATGGGCACATTGGGGAGGATCCCTAAAGGTCGACTGGTTCCTTTATCAAAGCCTGTCAGATTTCTCATTTCAGGCAAAAGCGATGGCGAACCAAGCGCTTTCCAAGCAATAGAGGAAAGGATACTCACAGATGCCCCCTCATCAATGATGGTGCCAGCCATGACCATTCTGTATATTTGAACGATAATTCGGAATGGTATGCTTGCTGGCAAACGGGGTCTGCCTAGTTGGTTCCAGTCGAAGGATACAACTAGGTTGCTTGGAGGTGGGCCCGAGTAGACGGCCGGGTATGGCTCTGACGAACTTCCTTCCTGCGATAAAGGAATGGGTAGGTTGCCCCCGTGTTCGTCAGAGTCTATGTTGATGAAGAGAATTTGGACGGTGTCATCCTTATTCTCTTCAGTGACTGTATCATTCGAAGATAAAACCTCTAAAGGCAAGACCGGGTCAACTGCCGCCTCGACCTTTTGAATTTCGCCAGGTATGGATTCAGCTGGTTCATCTTCAATGACCGGCGCTTCAGCTGACCACTTGAGCGGGCCAGCTGGATTTTCAACTAACAAAGGACTCGGCAAGAGTTTTTTATATCCAGGAGGAAGTCGTAACGGTGAAACCGGACGATCATCCAAAACTCTTTTAGCTTCGTCTAAGAAGGGACAACGGTGGATGGCGTGATTGCCTTCACACAGTTTACAAGGAGATCTAGCTCTCCCTTTTTGTCCTGGGACTTCACTTTCGCTAGTTGACGGTGTGCTTTCAACATGGCTATCAGAGGTTGATGCCACCGGATTGTGCAAACGGGGAGACCAGTCCCTTAGTATCCAAGGGATGTAGGGACAATCTCTGTGAAAATGGTCTCCCTTGCAAATGACACATGGCGATTTAGGCCTAGTCAGTGCTGTGTGTGGATTTTCGTTAGACGACACTCGTTTGCCCCCAGTCGCTTTTGGCTCCTTCTTCTTCTTCTCTTTCTTCTTCTTTTCCTTCTTCTCCTTAGGAACCTGACTTTTGGCTTTGCCAGCCCCATCAAGCGAAGAGGAAGGAGGAGAGGAAGAATTAGAGGAAGTGGAAGGCTGGTGGGTAACTCTGGACTAGTCTAACTGCTGATTCGACTGTTCAGGAATAGTGGTGTTCTGAACGACATTAGTTGAGATGAGCCAGACTGGAAAGCCAATTGTCAGTCCTGGAAGCGACAATGTGGCCATATGGGGTGCACCAACATCTCCCCAAGAGGAGAAGGGACTAGGATTTACACCAAGGGGAATTCCTTGGTTGGTAGGCTCCATTTTCTCAACCTAAAGATCAACGCGGGAAAAAGGGTATGAATATTCCGTTTAAAATAAATTTTAACGATGCTTGGACACAACTTGCTTTTTCAATTTTAAAGAGTCGAGAAAAAGAAAAAGATGACTCTAGTCTCCTTCGATTTTTAATGAGCCTGAAGTGACAAGTGCTCAGATGGACCTTTTCCGTTAAGGAGTCTGAAAAGGAACGAAAGGGACTGCTCTGGAGTTCTAGGTAGAGGGTGTGCCAAACCAATCGCAAAACCGTAGAATACTTTTTAGAGTACGGGCGGTCAATCTTCCCGAATGCTGTGTTCAGTGCATTGCGATCAGTAGGGCGACCGACACGGCTTCCTATGGATAAAGGTTTTATGCCTATAGGGGTCTCCCAATATATACTCGACGGTACGTGGGAGCACAATCCGTACTGGCACTTATCGTCTCTCAGGAGGAATCACCCAACCATCAGTGAGGCCAACAGTCACCAGGTTTTACGACGCCGGAACACGTCTCTAGCCTAGACCTCTATGTTGTGCGTTAAGTTCCAATGCGTTGTTAAGTTCATTCAATTTATTTTAGGTTGATCTTTCTTAGAAGTTTACCTTTTAGGATCACCACGAGATGTAGATATAATTCCTAAATGTAGTCTAAAGATGATAAGCAAGCTTTTATCTCTTTTCAACAATGAAAATCCTAGCTACAAGGGGAAAAGAAAGACACAATCTTTTCTCAAAGAGCATAGAGCACACTGTAAATGCACTTTTCCTAAATCAAACCATACAAACGATCAATATGCAAATGCACAAATGCATGTATTTGTTTTCACTTTCTTAATATTGATGCCTAAAAAGAAAGTTGTTGTACAAATTTGAATTCGATTTCAAGTGAAAAACATAAACAAGCTTCTTTTTGAAATCAAAAAGACGATTACGACACCTTATGATTTTGAAGTAAACACTTGTTTCGACACTAGAAATTCACAAATTCAAACCAAAAGACAAAAGTAAAAGTGCAATCAACTGTCAACAGCAAACAAATTTACTCCTAAGATCAAAACGACACTTACGACAGGTCTAGATCTAAGGGCGACAGTATGACTAGTTTACTTTTGTAATGGGAAACTGCAAATGATGTAACAAATACACAAAAACAAATACAGTTTCTTTTATACAACTGAGGCGGAATTAAGGCAAAGAAAAGGGGTTTTTAGATAGGTACACACACTGATAACATGCTGCAAAAATCAGAGATAAAACTGAACAAAATGAAGCAAAGAACCAGCTGCACAGGGCAAAGGCTGATCAGCGCACCTGTTGCACAGAGAAACTGAATTGCAGCGCAGGTAGCCCTCTCGGGACCTGCGTTGAAATGCAGAACCTCTTCACAGAGCCTACGCTGAAGCAGAAATGAGAATTTTCTCTGGGTTCTGGGTCACGGTTTGCAGTTTAATCTATGGTTTTTGGCCGGATAAAATCTATCAGTAAGGTACAATTAGAGGGATGATTTAAAGGAGGACTAAGAGCTATCACAAAGGGCAGTTAGAGCATTTTTGGATCAGCTGTTCAAATCATAAACAGGCCCAGTGAATGGACTAGAGTAGCAGATCTCTACTTTGCATTTGTAAATGGCCAATGCAGTTCGATTCGCCACTCCTAAGTTTATGAGAAGAACAACAATAGAAACACAAATAAACTAACTAGATACGTTCCCTAGCGGAGTCGCCAATTTGTTGTTGGGAAAAGTATCCATTCAGAATGCCCCTATCCCACTCTAAGGTGTGACAGTGCCTTAGCAACAAACAAGGAAAACTACTTGAATATTCTTCTTTATGAAATGTAAACGAAGAGGAAGGATAAACTAACCTGTGTCCTGCGCTAGTTTGTTGATCCAATCGCTCCTCTCTTCACTAGCTCCCATCTCTCTACTCTCTTACCGGCCCAGCTTCACCAAATTCCTGCAAGATCACAAAAGAGAGAAACTACACGAAGATATAGATTTGCATTCATAAAAAGCTTATGATCAGATTAAGCTAAACATGCAAATATAACAAAACATCATTGATACACAGCATGTAGGAGAAACTCAAATAATTTTATTGATATGATAAGAAAGTCCAAGAGGAGATAAAACCAAGTGAGTCCCAATCCAGCATCTACCTCCCAGCAAAGGAATCCCTTCCTCACCTCCAACAAAGCATAAATCACCCAATGTACTAATCTCAATCTCAAACCAACAACAATTCTCTGCAAAGTACAAAATTCCAGCCTCTAGATCTCTGGGATGAGGGATCCATATATAGATGTAAGCAGAGAGGATGAGTCAGCTTATGTTTTGACTTGTGGCCTCTCTCTGTCAGTTCTTGCTTCCACTTGGAGACTGAGAGCCTCTTACTCATCACTGGTCGAATTCAGTGAGGCAAGTGTCATTGGAGAAGATTCTGGAAGCTTCCATTGTCTCTCCACCTCATTGAATGACTCTGCCACTTGTCATTTCCCGCTCAACGCACCTGGGTAGTGCATTCAAGTGCGTTGCAATGCACCTAGCCAGTGTATTTGGGTGCTTTGCAACGCAGGCAGCTAGTGGAGCTTCTGAATTGATCCTGATTTGACTAGTTTTGAGCAGTTTCTGGTGGAGAACTTCTGGGAGAAGCTGTCATTGGTTGACCTTGTTCCTTTAGGGGCAGGAACAACACTTTTAGGGACTTTGGATCCCTTGGATTATGGACATTTCATGCTTATAGCTGTAAGGCACAAAAATGTCTATAACATCATGGACAATCACTTTGAAGATATTATCCACCTCCTGATGATAGGAATAGCTTCGGATGGTTATACAAGTCAATAGAAGAAGGAATTGGTAGTGCACGCGACAGACTTTTCTGTCATTGCGGGGCATTTGTACAAAATGGGATGAGATGACATATTCGGATGTTATGTGATGGAGTTTGAATGAAACAACATCCTCGCTAAGGCTCGTGATGGAGTCGCGGGAGGTAATTATGCAGGAAAAGAAACAATATAGAAGATTCTATGTACTAGGTTATGGTGGCTGACCTTGCATAAGAATTCAAAAGCGTATTGCAGGGCATGCGACACATGCCAAAGGACGGGAAGACCTCGTGCAGGGATGAGTTGTCGTTGAATCCACATATACCACTACAACCCTTCGAGAAGTGGGCGATTGACTTTGTAGGACCAATTCAGCCTCCAGGAAAGAAGACGGGTGTGCGATATGTCATCATCGTGATGAAGTATTTAACCAGATGGGTGGAGGCGCAACCTGTGAAGGACTGTACAAGCACGACAATAGCCAAATTTATCTTTGAGTATGTACTGACACAGTTTTGTTGTCAAAAATTCTAATGGGTGATCATGGTACACACTCTCTCAATGAGAAGATCAACGCGATGGCGGAGGAATTTCAGGTTTACCACCAGAATAGCACACATATCACCCACAGGCTAATGGAATGTTAGAAGCGTTTAATAAAATACTGGAGAACACACTCACAAATATTTACAATGCTCAAAGAAATGATTGGGATGTTCGCGTGCCCGCGGTTCTATGGGCTTATAGGATGACTTGCAAGAAGTTGACTTGACAAATGTTGTTCAGACTAGTTTATGGTGTGGAAGCTATGATGTCGATGGAGTACATTGTACCTAGTCCACGCATAACATCATTCACATGAATGGTGGATCATGGAGCCCTGGAAGAGAGGATAATGTAGCTAACAAAACTTGAGGAGGATAGATTTCTAGATGGATTTCATCAACAAGTTCAAAAGGAGCGCGAAAAGGCATGGCACGATCGACACATCAAACTACGCACCTTCAAGGTAAATGATCTGGTTTTGTTATATGACAACAAGTTTGATAAATTTCTAGGGAAATCTAGGATGAATTGGCTGGGACCCTATGTCACCAAGGAGATTACCAATGGTGGAGCAGTTCAGTTGGTAAAATTGAATGGAGAACCATTCCCAGGAAAAGTGAATGGCAATTGATTGAAGCCATACATCAGCGATCCAACTAGATGACTACATGATGGAAGCACAGTCTTAGCGCTCCAAGCAACTGAAAGGAGGCGCGAGACTATAAACTACACTACCCGGGTTGGGGAGTTGCGCGATTGGGGAACTGCGCAGAATGAAGGAATGTCACAGTGTCAGCAAAAACATGTAGGGAGCTGCGCTATCCAAGAAGGGACCATGTAGGGCAGCCAAAAAGTGACTGTTATGGTCACTGTTCATGACTTGACAGTGGGAAAACGGCCAAATGGAGCGGGGGGGGGGATTTAAGTTAGAATTTAAGGGAAATATCTATGAAAATATGTCGCCAATCTAGCATTTATGAACAAGTTATGGGGGGAATGGTTGGATTTGAATTTTAAAATAACTATAAATTACAGGTGGTTGCACAGCAAAAAACTCTTGGCATTTTGAGAATTGAGGTATTAAGCTCTTAGGCGCGTATGAACCCCGAGATCTTTGAAGCCCTGATAGCGCGTTTAATGTTTAAAAAGTTTCCAATGGAGACACAGGTGTTTTTGTCTAACATTATGTCGGCACCAGTAGAAACTGTAAGTGTAGGAGAAGCAATGGCAGTTGAAGGAACTACCTCGGAGGAAGTAATGGCAGCTGAGGGAGCTGTCCTAGAGGTTGAAAGCACCAAAGTACCGACATAAGTGTCTAAATCACCAAGGACACCCAGGCCGAGGCCTACGCCAACCAAGGAGGGTCCAAAATCAAAGAAGGATAAGCAGAAAGTGCAACAACCAGTGCGTGCATCATCCAGAAAGCACCCACAGACGGGAAAGCCCACCACGTAGGAGAAGGGCAAGGTGATTGACCTAGAGCCTAAAGCCGATGTTGAAGAACTCCATGTGGGTGCAGATGACATTGATATGGAGGGGGCGGAGGACGTTGATGTGGAGGGGTCTGACCCCATTTCTAAACTGCCCGAGTACATTCCTCCATGCAAAGGCAAGACAAAGGTTCCGAAGGATATTGATGAAAGTAAGGTCACATTGCACACACCCTTACTATCGGACCAAATCACCTTTGAAGGACTGCGCCTGGGGTGCATCTCCCTTTTAAAATTGGAGGACTGGGATTTGGCTGATGAGAAATGCTTTTCCCATTTAGAAATGAACCAACTCATGCACCACATCTTCTACAAAGACTTTGGTGTAACCACGTTGGAGCCAAGGAAGTGGGTAAAAGGGGTGGATAAGGTAGGTCTATTAAACATGATGTGGGTACTGCATTACAACCGCACACCCATAACCATGGTAGTGATCAAGCAACTGCTTTGTTTAGTGCACGATGGGTGTCTATGGCTAGAAGAGTTGATACCCATCACTGACATGCTGATCCATAGGATCACTCGATTGCCGCATTTGAGAGAAAATCTGACCATGGCATTTGGCGGAAATGTAGGTGAGCGTGACATCGCTGAAACAATGATGGACAAATTCAAACTCGCTAAGAAGCCGCATGACTACGTCATCACAAGTATAACTAACCCCGTGGTCAAAGTAGCAATGAAAATCTCGGTAGGAAAAATTATGTGGAAGTGTTGCGCAGATGAAGTGCCGACACCAGTAGTATCCTTAGCAGCCCAGTGCGCGGAGGGCGTATAGTTTAATTGGGTGCATTACCTCTGCAGGGAGTTCCTCATGAACTATAGATAGGCGCAGGATCACAGAAAAACATTCCACTATGCATGGTTGCTACTGTCCATAGTGCTAGTCACGTGGGAGTTACCAGACGATAGTCAGTTTCCTCTAGTCATGCCTGACTTGCCGAAAGCAGCAAAGTTCACTTAGTTATGGGTTATGAAGGACCCTCAAAGGGTCAAGGATAGGATGGTCCCTTAGATTTTGATGGATATGAGTATCCATATGGCCATCAAACACAAACTGCGGCTGTCACCAACCGTTTTTGAGAAGCTGCAAGAGGACGTGGAATTCAAGGCCAACTTCCACCATGTCTTGATACGCATGCGAGAGGATCTTGAGCAGAAATGGTATGACCTACCATACCTTGCCACAAACTACGCAATTATAGTGGTCCTCGACCACTGGCTGGCAGATTGTCACACTGCCTCAAACTTGACAACTGGGTCTAGCAAGATCGCAGCACAGTGGAAAAAGGAAGAGGCCAAGCTGAAGATGGAACAGTTAGCCGCAAAGAGAAAAAAGGAGGTTGAGGACAAGGCCAAGGCAGAGCGTGCTACCACAAATAAAATGGGATGACAGGCGGAAGAAGAGGAGCACATCTCTTACAGGAGTCAGAAGTCGCCTTCCCCGGAGACAGAGGAGGAGGACCAGTAGTCGGAACAAGGAGGAGTGGACCCTGAGACTACTCTGTTCCACGTTAAGTTCAATAGACATCCAGAGAAGGTAGAGTCGTGAAAGAAGTCTAAGGCCAACAATACTTCTCTCGATCCGATTACCTTAACAAAAGGTGATTTGAATGATATCAGTGATATGGTAAGGGATGCCACTGCGAAACTACTACAATAGTTTGAGCTACAGTAGAAGCAGGCCTTGAGTACCATTTAGATGGGTCTGTGCGAGCTGCAGATCCAGGCATCACAGGTACAGACTAGCGTGGGACAAAGCAGTGTGGCATCAACTAGTTTGGCACCCGTAACATCAAAAGTAGAAAGGATGGTATGCACACTAGATCCCCTGGCAATAGTGTTGCCGGAGGGAGTGCTAAGCACAGAGATTGAAGCTGACAGGCCTACTGTCAGTGCCCTCAAAGGAGTTGGGCTAAATTTGGCCGTGCTTCCCAGTGAGGCGCTTCACTTTTTGGAGGATGGCGTGATCACAAAACTTCGAGCCCATGAACAGTGCACGTTACAAGTAATTAGTGAGAAAAAAGTCAAAAACGCTCAGATGACTGTACAAAGAGATTCCACTATTGACCTCATCAAAGCCATCACAAACAAAAATGAATGCATGACCAAGGTAGTGGCTAAGGCATGCAGGTTTGTCCCAGAGCTGGACATTCTTGATGATGAGACAATAGATGTATGGATTCAGAAGCTCACTGCTTGAGTGTGTGATGCAAGAACAGAGTTGGAAAAGGTTCAGTTTGACATGAACCTTAAGATTACAAAACTGTAGTTGAAGGCCCAGCCTTTAACTCTGCCAGAAGTAAGAGAGCAGTGAAAGGCAACTGTGAAAGACGTCGTGGCAGCAGTGAACAACGCAGTAAATGATTGCACTATGCTCTTCAAGCAATCGCTCGAAGTAGTCACCAGCCTACAAGAGGATCCCAATGTACAGAGGCTGGAAATGGATGCATGGGAGCTGCTATAGTGATATGATGAAGTTAAAATGATGACACACACAATCACCATCACACAAAGGTTAGCAAAGCTGCAGGAGGCAAAGGCACTGAAAGAGCAGGTGGATGTAGCTTAGGACAAGGAAGCAGTGTTGAAGGCTTGCTTGAAGCCTTGGCTATACGAGGCATATTTGATCGCGGCCACTATTAAAGGCAAGTTGGCTAGTCTACAAGCAACTCAGTATAAGTTACAGTTAAATAGTGCAGGGCTAGCGATAGAGCACCTAGTCGAGGAGATGAAACAGGGGGCAACACAGTGCACTGCTGAAGTTACAATAGTCCAAGTGGAGCTGGGAGGTCTTCGTGACAAGATCTCCACGCCAGCCGAGTGACTCGAGGGTGAGTCACCATGTTTGTGTTGGGGGCCTGTTGGGAACAAGTCCCCTAGGGTCAATTTTGGGGTTAAAATCCCAAATTTTGGGGTAGAAACCCCGAATTTTGTATAAAGGAATGTAAAGTCTTTGCATTTTGTGATCACAGAGTACGAAGATATCAAGAGTCAAAAATGGTTTCTGCCCTTAGTTTAGATAGGTTGTGTTAGCTTGATGAGATATACTCTTGTCCGCGGACCATGGGATTGTATAAAAAGGAGGTCTTAGAGGATTCTAAGATAGTTCAGTTCATAGATAGAGTCATTGATGAGTTTGTGAAGAGCTAAGAGCGAGTGTCTTAGCATAGGAAAGAGGCTCTGCAGCTAAGTGCAGAGGAGGCCTAGGGTAGAAGTCCGCAACTAAGTGCAAGAACCCCTGTAGCTGTGTGCACATCGAAATTAGAGTCTATACTGGAAAATATGAACCATCAATAAAGAGAAGTATTATGAAATTACTGTGCATTTTACTTCTATCAATTGCATGAGATTATTTTATGTTAAGCAATGGGTTTATGTCTTATTGCTAATTTGATGCGCTAATATATATGTTTTCCTTTGTTGTATGAACACAAGTATAGATATATGTTTACGGAATCTTAATTGCATGATGGAATTGGCGAATACTTAAGATAATTTGGGAAACTATACAACAAAGTAGTTACAGAGGTGTGTAAGTGCTGAGATTGATTGTTAGGGTTACACGAAGGATGATTGCAGATCTTCATGAAGGTTCTGAAAGACTAATAAAGAAGTACATTGATAAGCCCTGAAGGCTTATTGACCTACGCGAAGGCAGAGTTAAAGTGTAAAACAGACATCACAACCATCTCAGGTTGCGGAAACTTGGTTCTTGCATCCCCCCATATTGCTTTAGATGAGACTTTAGTTTGCGCTCTGCGGGTTGATGTCGAAAGGGCCAGTAGTGTAGGGATTTTCTTGGATGACTAATGCTGAACCTGGGGCAGGGCCCATCAAGCCAACAATTTTCCTATTTAATGAGAATGATAAAATAATTAAATATTGAAAAAAATCAATGATTAAAATAAATAGAAGATTTAATTGAATATAGAAAGTTTCTCCCCAATTTGTAAATAATTTGATTCCTTATTTTTTTCCTTAAGTTCCAGTGGATCAAAGTTGATTTTGAATTGTCATTATCATAATCAGTATCATTATAAAGAAGCATTCCATAAATAATGGCGATGATGATGATTAATTATTACTTTTCAAGGTTAATCCAAAAGTGTTTACAACATGTTTTGGGGTGCTTCATGAGATTTGCGGTGAATGGTGCATGATTATCCCCTTGAATGGTCCAAAAAAGATGTGCATAATGGAGCTATCTTACCTGGTAGTGTTTTAACACTAGTTGGATGCTTGCTTGATATTCTTCCTTGAAGTATTGGAAATATTCTCGCAGTTTGACTCATTCTTCATGTTGACACATGTAGATTAGTTATCTTCTTGAGAGGATTTTGTATATTGGACAAGGATCATTTACCATTTTGGAAGAGGGTGTTGAGCCCTAGATAGCACCAATAGTTTGTATGCTTGCATGGAGGCATATAATTGATTTGGGAACACATGGGTTGTAGCAATGTTCATGTAGGGGGAGTTGAGAAAGTGGATTACATGGCATAGGAGGATTGTTAGCTTCCTTGGAGGCTTGTAAGAGGAGGATTGGGCACATCTTGTAGAGTGTCCTTACACTAGACACCTGCTTCTATATGACATCACCATAGAGCATGACAAGTGTATAGAGGACTCTTTGTTGGGAGATTACCCTTGTGAGATGGGTGGGTTTGTTTTTGTGAGTGAGAAATTGTAGATGATGATATCATCTATTATGTCTTAATCACCTTTTTTAGAGAAGAGCACTGATGCAGGAGAATGAGGCTTGAAGAAAAAAAGACCTCAATTTTATTCCAAAAATATAAAAAAAAGTTTACAAGCAAAGGAGTGGGATCCTTTAGCTGTCAATTTACAAAGCTTTCTAGATAGGATTTGAGCTAGAATTTAGGATTTGGATTATCTTGTAATTAATTCAAGTAGTTAGGCTTAGTTGAGATTCTCGAGGAGAATATCATGTAGATTAGATAGGATTAGGTAGTTTCTATCCATTGATTTAGGATATGGCTGTTGTATGTACAGGTATTTATGTAAGTTTTGATCTAATGTAAAGGGATTTGGCTATGGAGGATTAGACTGTAAAATTTGAAGTTTCTCTATTGTTACAGGGAAAAGTGGCTATATAGAACTACTCTATCCCACTAAGGTGTGCCAACTACCTTAGAAACAAATAGAGAAAAGCTACTTTCGTTTTTCCTTTATGAATTATAGATAGAGAGGAACAGAAAGACCAACCTCTGTCTTGCGCTAATCTCCCGATTTGATCCCTCTCTTCTTTGATAGTCCTCATCTACCTGCTCCCTTGCACGCCCAGCTTCACAAAGTACCTGTAAGATCACAGAAGCATAGCACTATACAAAGACATGGATCTATAATCATAAACAATCTAGGATCATATGTAAATTGACCATACAAATGTAACAAGCATCAATGACACAAAAGCATGGAGGAAAACTCAAATAGCTTTTATTGATAAACAAGAAAAGAGCCAAGAGGAGTTACAACCAGTTGTTCTGACCCAGCATCAACCTCCCAGCAAAGAAGCCCCTCTTCACCTACAACAAAGCTTATATCACCCAACAATCTGATGTTTTTCTCAAGAAACCAACAACAATTCCTTACAATATGCAAAATTCCAGCCCCTGGATCTCTGGGATGAGGGATCCATATATAGATATTTGTAAGGGGGATGAGTCAGCTTGTGATTTGATTAGTGTCTTCTCTCTGATAGTTCTTGATTCCACTTGGAGACTGATGGCCTCTTACTCATCCTTGGTCGAATTCAGTGAGGCAAGTGTCACAGGAGAAGATTCTGGAAGCTTCCATTGCCTCTCCACCTCGCGAAATGACACTGCCATTTGTCATTTCTTGCCCATCGCACCCCACAGAAGGGACTTTTGAAATGCAACGCACCCTCACATTGTATTTGGGTGAGATGCAACGCATCTAGCCAGTGGAGCAGCTGCAATGATCCTGTTTTGACCAATTCTGAGCAGTTTCTCATGGAGAACTTATGGGAGAAGCTGTAATCTGTTGACCTTGTTCCTTTAGGGGTTAGAACAACACTTTTAGGGACTTAGGAGCTCTTGGTTTATGGACATTTCATGCTTGGTTTTGTAGGGCCCAAAAATGTCTATAACAGTTGCCCCCTAAAGTATGAGGCCGTTAATCTTTTGATGTCGGGTAAAATGCTTTATTATGAGGATCTGAAGTTCTTTCAATGCTGGGAGGAGACCTGTAATAAGATACAATACAATAAATTATCTTCATAATATTTTCATGATCTAGCTGAGGCGGGTATTCCCATGCTCAGCTTTATAAATTCATTTTCATGTACATAGGACAGACAATCGTCTGAGTGTAGACTGATGATTCTGATAGAGCCATCAACCTTTTGAGTGGATGATTATCTGTGCAGTAATGATGTACATTTAATGTCTTTATTTCCCTGAATATATATCGCAGCCCGGATGGATGAAACTAGATCCGGGGTCTTCAATATCGTCCGATCTTCACTCAAAGTACAAGTCAATCCATGTGATAAATGTTCTGAAGTCGAACATGGAAAGACATCGCTTGATTACCAGTCAATGATGTAAATTGTTAACAAGCGCGAGAGGAATCACCGATAATGATAATGACCCTCAAGGTACTGCAGTACAATTCACGTGGTGTGAATAAAGGACTTAGCGTCGAACACCACGCAAAATCTTTCGGTCGAAGGCCATTGATGTAAACCTGTCGCCGGAAGTGAGAAACTTGCCATTGAGGCATGCAAGCTTCAAAGTACTGAATGGGGTGTTCCTAGATCAACTTCTTGGATAATGAGCTGATGTCGACAAGAAGTGATCCGTCACAGGAGGGCCTTAATGAATCCCACATCAATGACATGGAATGGAGCAAATGATTTTAATGGAGGTGAAAACGATCTGGTGATATAAGGTTCAGGGTGGCGGTCATGAAAGAATGGAGTATAATGTATGGTAGTGGGTGAGACACAGGTGAATTCTCTGAATGACTTCTCTTGAACATATCGGCGACACTGATGTGATGGATTGGTAGCATTAACCCCAAATGTGGATGGTATGGCGTGACCATGGTGATGTGATTGGTGAATGAAACAACCCAACCCGACTCGGACACGGAGTGGAAGTGTCATGTTCAAGAGCGACTTGCTACCAACAAATTTTCTTCAAGTTTTCTTCCCAATTTTCCCCAGTCATTGCTGACCAGTACCTCTTTATTTTTGTCAATCTTGAGGAGGATAACATATACTTGTTCTATAATTTGCCCTTCGGGCAAACCCATCGCTATTTTTTAACGAGCCTAGTGATAGTGAAACTCGTTCTCGTCTATAGACAAGTTTGTCGCTATTATAATTTTAATGAGTTTAACGACAAAGATAACTCGGTCCTTTTCAATTTTAGAGAGTCTGAAAAGGAACGTAAAGGTAACTCCAAAATTCCTTTTTCGTCATCTAATCCCTTAAGTCCGAAAAAGTATAAAACAATACAGAAGGGATGAATTTTCGATACTTTTAACGAGCCGAATAAAACAAGCGCTCGATCTTTTTGTGTAATAATCCCTCAGGTCCAAAGAGATTAAAATCTAGAGGAGGGATAGCACTTCCTGTCCCTTTAACGAGTTGGAGAGGCCAATGGCTCGGAAATCTTTTCATATTTTACGAGTCAGTTGAAAAGAGCTTAAAGGAGACTCGTCTTTTGAGGAACGAGTGATAAAATGGGTAGCAGCTAATTCCAGGTAAGGTTTGGAATTTTCCAATCACGGAAGTGTCACAAGGATGGCTAGTGAAATCACTCTTCACAACTGTTCCTCAAAATGGGTAAACAATCAAATGGAGGTGAATGATCGGTCAATGAAAAAGTGGAGGTGATGGTGCAAACACGACCAAGGCTTTAATGGCTGAAGTACTACATTCACAATGGTTATTTACCGGGGAATAGTTCATTTTTTAACGAGCTTAAATGCGGGAGGAAACATTTGCTCATGTCTTATGTTTATTTTTTAACGAGCTTGAACTATGTGTTAAAACTGCTCGATGCGGGTTTATTTTTTAACGAGCTTGAACCCTGCAGTAACACTGCTCGTGGCGGGTTTATTTTTTAACGAGCTTGAACCCTGTAGTAACAGTGCTCGTGATAAGTTTGCATGCCCCCAGCATAATAATGCAAATCGAGGTGCATGCCCCCCAAGCTTCATTGCATTCAACTCAGTGGTTGGAATGAAGGTTTACCTTTGAGATTTGGAAAGGGGATTTGTTTCATTTTTTAATGAGGTTGACACAGTAAAAGAACTATCCTCATGACTCCTTGTTTCATTTTTTAACGAGGTCGACACGAGATAAGAACCATCCTTGAAATCCACCATATTTATAGTATTTGATAGAGAATAAAAAACTGAAGGATGATTAATGTTGTTGGAATAATCTTCGTGGTAATTTGGAAGACGGGAGCGATGGTGGTAATCTCCCCATGGTGCCTCTCCTATCATTGAATGAATGATTCCTTCGTCTGTTGAATGTACATGCGACGAAGGATTTGAAGAGGTGCCATATTCCTTAGACCTATCTATCCAAACACTCGA